>CM076412.1:22015283-22615283 GCA_038363315.1 Mugilogobius chulae | reverse complement strand
GGACGATTCAGTGCACTGAAACTGGAGTATACGACTAAGCGATTTGTCACAATTCAATTCATCTCTCTGTATGCTTAAATGTCAACACAGTTCTATTGAAAAGACTGGCAAAATAGGACTGTTTTCCAAGTACACAACTTTGTACATATGAATCAGAAAAAGCAATAATCTTACAAAGAACCTATGCGTACTTTACTCGAGTACAGATTCCTCATAATGTTCGTCGGTGTGTCTTTGTCCTTAGTGGCTGTTTAGCTCATCTCTTTGGCCTGTTTTGTGGCTGTTTTGGTGTGTGCGGCTGACGTGACCGAGTTAAGTCTGCCGAGTGTGAATTTGAATTATTCATTATTCCAAAGCCCCTGAGACCCTGTATCCTCAGAGTGACAAATGACTACCCTCTTCCTCATATACGTCACGCTTCGCTTTCAGTACGGCCGCGCTGCCAGTTTCATGTTTATTTTATGCTTTACATGTGTATAAACTCCCCACAAGTTATACCCAGGCATTTAAATTTGGTGTCATTGTTAGACGGTCACATTCTTAATCATACAACAATGTAAAGACGCGTGTGTTTGGATTGGTCTGTGACTGTTGGGGGTTTAGGCGCCACTTGGGACGACACACGAGGGGTGCGAATGTATACAGTAGTCAGTGTGATAATTACGAGCGAAAGGTGTGTCCCAGGAGAAGTTCGCCCGCAGACCACCAAGAATCACACTTTTCATCGTTTGCAGATTCTGACGTCCCTTCAGGCTGCAGCGTCTGACACCCATCGGAATATCAGATAATGAAGAGGCAGACATTAAATAAATATGATGTATTGTGTATTATGTGTCAAGAAAGTGGTCAAGTATTTGGTAATGTACATGACAATAAATAGAAATGGTCTACACAAGTTCATTTAGCACTATTTGATGTTGTTTTGGCAATAATCATAATAGAACATTTAGATTAGGATGCACGGGTCCAGCTTTTTCAGTTCGGATTCTTATTTAGATACTTTGGCTTTAAGTATCTACCGATACCCATTATCAACCGATTCTATAAGGACTGAATTAGCTTTTTTTTCTCCTTCCTATTAAAGCATAAGACATTTTATCATATACTGCTATGTAACTGTTATTTATAGTGCAGGCCACAACTGAACAACTTAATCTGAATAAATTGTCCAATAATATGAGACGTTCTGAATCAACACCAGCCATTATGTCCAGTTAAAAACACAACTATGATATCGACTAAAGTGATATCATGGAGCCGATACCCGATCCATGTCTTGAATCGGCACTGATATCTGATCCGAGTATTCAAATGGGAAATAATGAATAAATGGAATCAGTTTGTAACCTGCATAGTTGTATGACATTGCCGTGTTGCCGTTTGCCATAGTGTACTATGGATTTTCTAACGTCACTGTACCTGCGTTGTTTACATCGTATGCTCATAATTAGACACCTTGTTTTGTTGGCAGGGCAGAGAAATATGGCCCAACAACACACACAAAAAAGTTTACATTAATTGATGATACACCAAAGGCATCCTAATCGTGTCTTTTGTAATAATTAGAATAATATTCACAGCTAGATCATGAATAAAAGTACATCAAGGAACTCACCCAGAGCATGCAGACACTAAGATAAAGGGTTAAATGTCTTGCCCAAGGACAACCTTCCACCCCCATCCACTGTGACACTGGGTGTTCTGACAGGCTTCCATCCATGTTCTGACTAGGCCCTGATCTCTTATTGGTTTAGCCTTTGACATGTATGGTATGGTGTTATTACTGTCTTTAGCCTCTGCAGAGCCTCCACAGTCAGTGTTCCAGGATGTGATTGTATCAGTTGTTCACAATCTGTGAACTCAAAACCCACATAAATTACACAGATGTTGTGATTTGACAAATGATAATGTTTCGTAATACTTTAATAATGTAATAATATTCTGTCAAATTATTGTTTAAACTTCCAGGAAACTGGGTCAGCTTTGCGTTAATAGTCTGTGTATTTTGGCGCTTTTGACAACATATGTATCTGTTTTAGAACTCCCATTACTTCCTGCGATTTTTTACTTTTATTTGTCAATTTCATCCTAATTTCAACTTACTGTAACTGCGGTAAAACTATGCTAAATATTTACCACAAGGACTATCACACCAAAACGAAGTCAAAATAATAAAGAAAAAAAGTGATAATCTGTCACATGGGCTTTAATGTCAGTGATTGTAATGATGTCATCCCAATGAAAATAGAAACATTGAGTTTTGAAAACTGCATCATGTATATGTCTTTCCCCATTTCCATTGCATCAAACCACCATAAACAGATGAAACCTATTGAAAAACTAAGCAGATTCCATTTCTGTCTATTTTGAAGCCCATTCCTATCAAGTTTGACAGTGTGCTGCTTTATTTTCTGCAGCGCTCTGAAAATCCATAGTGAGTTATGCCATTACAGAAGTATTGATGTTTATGAAGCAGCGTGAATTCATTTTTCTTCAGATAACAGCATTTTGTAAATAAAGTGATTTGGGAACGATAACAACACAGCTTCATTGTTTGCTCTATTCAGTAATCGAGACAATCAGCGGCATATTTAAGTGACTCATCTCCTCGGTAACAGCAGTAACCGTCTCTTAAAAGCTTCTGAAGAGTACTAGAACACAAAACCCTCCAGGTTCTGAAAAGTTGTTATTTCTGTATTGTGATTATGCTATTTTGTATTCATCTCGGCACAGAAATATAGCACCGAACAGTGTTTCTCAAGCTGTGGTACCCAGGCTGACTCTGGTATGTTTCATGTTTTTCTCTGATTTGCAGTGAATTTGTGATTACACCAACATGTCATCAGGGCTGGTGAAACAACACAGGTGTGACCCTGTTAAGAGTCATGTGACCTGCTGCTGCATGAACACCTGTTTCTGCACTTCTTAACTGCTGTTTTTCTGCTTTCCACATTTTTGTCCTCCTTTGGATTAATCATTGTTTAGAACTACTTTATCAACAGTAACGGGAGAAAATACTGAATACCTGTACCATACTGAGTACTTTGTATTGTATTTCGTTACTATAAATATGTTTCATATTTAATTATGTATTATTTATTTATATAGCACCTTTATTGTGACTGCTCTACTTTCCTCTACCACGTAAAACATGTCCACTAACAACTACCCTGAAAAAGAGATTCTGCTCTCACCGGGACTTTCCTGGTTAATCAAAGGTCATATAAAATCAGTTTGTATGTACACATTTTCAGTATAGAGGGATTTTCGATCGACGTCACTTTCCGCCCTACTGCACATGTGTTATGTAGTAAGACCTGTTCTCCGTCTGATTGGCTGGGGAAACTTTTTTGAATAAAACAATGAAACGAGACGAGAGCAGCTGTTTCAATCAGGTATGAACTGGTGCGACAAACGTCTGTCCGCTGAAGCTTGATCCATGGTTAGTTAGCTTAGTTAGCTTAAAATTATGTCTCATTTCAAACAATTAGCTCTAGTATGAGCCTGATATACTGTAGGTCAAATTTTATCTGATGATACATTTGAGAGCAAAATATTATCCTAAATAGGAACTGGTGTGAATCAAGTACCACTGACATTGAAGGCTAATAATGGTAAGCAATATAATCTTTCAATATTACTTTTTATTTATTAGGTATTTCAGTCTTCTGACAGTAACACTTCACTCTGATTGATCAAAGACACTGGTCACTTGAGGGCAATACAAATCTAGAGTGAAGGAAAATGTTTGTGTATAAAGAGACTATTGACCATGTGCTTAAAGAGTTTTTTTCACAAATTCAGATGTCCACACTAGTTGATATCGCCGCCTGTGTACGGGAGGCGTGACTTGTAATTAGCATATTACTAACTATGCTAGTGGTACTTAGTAATATGCTAACAACATAAGCAAATGTACTTCCTATATTTTAATGTACATGACTTATTATTAGACATAGACAGGACACTGAGAACATATTTTCAACCAAATGGAAACTTTCAAAAACAAATTCAAAGTATTTTCTTTAAGCATAATGGCTAGTTCCTTAATAGCACAAAATAATTTCTCCATGACATCAAGATTCAATTCCATATGTTTAACCTCATTATACTGACGCTTAACAAATCTGCACCTGTATTTGTACATTACTTTTACTCGCTCTTTATGCTGTGATGACTCTCTGATGCCTTACAACGCGCCCCTTTGTGCATATTTCGTTGCTCCTGTATTATTGGAGGTATAAATCAGATGGAAATGAGCCACTCAGAGCACAAGGGGAAGAAGCTTAGTCACTGAACGCCCACCGTCTGTCTGTCAGTGTGTCTGTGTGGGCCGGTCTCTCCCTCGGGCCCCGAACTCTCATAAAGCACAGTCCGATTCTGACTCATTCTGTTGTGAACTACTGCAAAACACATCCATAAACAACATGCTCCAAGTTCAATGACAGAGCACAGCTTACAGTTTTTCCTGCTTGTCTGTGTGGAAAATTGTTGCAGTTACACTTTTAACTTTTTGAAATGATTGAACATCTCTGACAAATAGTCGACATCTGATACTAGGCAGACGTAAAGATAACGCAATAATAATTTGAAAAAGTTAAATGCGTATGACAAGTTACATTTTTAGTAAGACACAGTAAGCATGACTATGATTAAGATTTCACTAAACATTTAGCTTTTTATCCAGTTTGGTTGTTTTGTTGATGTGTATTATTGTCTTTTGCCCAGTGACATGTGTAAGGGGATCTACAAAAGTTACCTACCAACCACATTCTAAATCTGGGCCGAAATCAACATAAATAACACAGGAGTGACAATGTGACAAAATCTTATAACTTTTAACACTTTAATTGTTCAAGGAAAGAGTTGTGTGTAAATTGTCTTTGCATTTTGGTGCTTTTTGACGACACATGTGGAGGGATTCTGTTTTAGAACTTAAATTACTTCCAATTTTTTTTTTATGAATTGCAATTTAACTATTGTAAAGTATGATAAATATTTACTACAAAGACTATCACACCAAACTAAGTCAAAATTAGAAAAAATATTATTGTCTGCCATATGGGCTTTGAGAAAGAAAACTAAATTGAAATAGCACCAGACCTGTGCAGAAATAATCCAGTTAAATTCTAATGATAAATATTTGGAAAATTCAATTTGCCTACTTCAGATATTAACTTGTAATTTTCTGGTAGTTATTCAAGTGCTAACACTATGAACAAACACAGTTTCTTGATTTTAGTGTACAAGTATAAATGTACTTTTGAGGTGACCAGACCTGAGATGACCAGACCTTGATAACAAACCACGTTGAAACTGTCGGTGGAAACATACAGAGCAGGTTTGGCCACATACAAACCTACAGAGAACTGAGAAAAGTAAACTACTAGTTTTAGCGGTCCTGTAGAATCAATTTAATTAGAAAATGGACAATCCAGAAGTTATCAAGTCAAAGTAAATTATATAAAGTTGCAGACAAGATTACGGTCAGAACTGTGACTGGTTTGTTCTCGCTTCAAACAAGAATATCTGAGAAATGCTTTCAGTAAAGAAGATTTCTTTATGAAGTTTGCATGTTCTCCCTATGTCTGTTGGTTTTCTTTTGGTCAGTTGGGCTCACACTAGTGCAACTTTGTATTAAAACTGAAAAAACAATCATAATTTGATAGATTCCAATTTGAATAGATGCAATTTGCAAATGTTAAAGGCCACATTTGAAGTACCATAATTTCCAGCAACACATTATACTGTATCTGTAATGAATTCATTGCATGTTCTCCCTGTGTCTGCATGGGTTTACTCCAGGTGCTCCAGTAAAAAACATGTACATTAGGGACAAGACTCACCGAAAAGAGATTCTAAACAAACATACAGCGTGTGTTGCTATTGTCCTCGTTTCTTTTTTGTGAATTTTCCTGAATGTAATTGAAATGTAAGCTTCAAATTTAATAGAAACATGAGCTGCATATCTAATTAGAATTGTATTTTGGAATAAGATTGTTTCCCCAAATCATGCAGCCCTGTTTTGTATTTCAACTTTACCTTCCAAAGCTTTGACTTACAGAAATAAAATCGTCCCATCCACTTTGAATGCAAATGCAGAAGTCAGATGTATTGCTGTGGCCTCTGCTGGAGCTGAAGAAAACAGATTGTAAGCTTTTGTTGACCGAGCGGCAGTACATTGACGTATTTTCGAAAACACTGTTGCACTCGGCGCCTCGTGTTTTATTGTTGAGAAACCTTATTTTCTGTTCTGATACATTCTTGGTTGAAACTTGCTCCTCGTTGCCAGCGTACCATCTTAAGTGTTCAAATTTAGATCACAAGTTGACTGGCAGGTGCGGCGTGCATCTGTGTCAGAGCCCCATGTTAAATCTATGCAGCTCTTCTTTATTTGGCCCTGGGGAATGATTTAATGGTTGAATGAAGTGCTCAGTAATAGCTCGCACACAAACACACAAGACACACTTCAGTACCCGTAGCACAAGTGCTCGTGCATTCACCGTATTAAGAGCTGTACAAATGGCTGCCACTCCGCCTCAGTTAAGCAGTGGGAGGGAGGGAAAGAGGCCAAGAAGAGCGCATCCAAGAGAAAACACGGGCAGATGATGGGGCTGTAAAATGTGACGCCGATATACTGTCTGCCGTCAAAAAAGCAATAGTAGCGTTTCTCCAGCTGGCATGTGCTTTGTTTAGGCTGATCCGCTCCAAAGCCGTTTAAGTGTTTACAGTGTTTGTGTGCAAAGAGGACGCTCAGCACAAGGGACCGAGTGAAAGCTGTGTCTCAGTTGTGAAAATGGTGAAGATGGTAAAGATCGGGGCTGTTCAACCACAATCACGCAACTTAGAAATAGAAACAGATTCACTGACTTCTTGTTCAAAACTGCAGTAAGAATAAGCATCAGAGGTGTTTGGGGACAAGGACACTTTCCCGCTTCTTGCAAAAGGATTTGTTTGGCTTACCTGATAGCACAACTCTATCTTCATGCAATGTCCTTTTGCTGTCTCTGTACTCCTCCATTGTCACATTGGTACAGTAGTGGTCAAAACATGGCAATGAGCATTTTAAAGGTCAGTCCAGATCTTGTTTGTTTGCCATGTCAAAGTTCACAGATTTTCAAAGAACAACAAGCGACCAAGATTTTGAAAAAAAAAAGCCCCAAAACAAGCGACCTTTTGAAAAAGTTATTAAAGGACTTCATTAAACAGTCCTTCTTTCCTCTTGAGCAGAACTGCATGTCACTACATTACAGAAGCGTAGTGTCTGATCGGTAGACGCAAGAATTCATGCGTCGATGCCTGATGAGATGACCAAAGCGTTTGCCACAGATCCGAGATCCATCAACTTTGCAAGACGCAGTGTTAGCAGTTGCCCGAACAAGCGAATTTCGACGCTCTAGCTGAAAATTCGCGCCGCAAATTTGCTGGAAGCCTCATGTGGGTTTACATTTACTTAAAGGTGCAATGTGTAACTTTCTGAAGGTAAAAAGTCATCTACACAATTCAGCAAAATTTTAAAGTTAAAACTATACTTTTGGGTTTTCTGAATGGAGATAGATACATTTTAATGCCATAAAATGAAAAAAAAAAAATCAATAAAATAATCAGCTAAGAAACCAACATGTTCGGGCCCTCCTCCAGGCCAAATAATGGACTATTTTGTGATCATGCAAGCCCGCTCAAAGTAAAAATGCAGATTTTTATTATTATAAATATTTAGTGTAGCAAAAGAGTCTAAATGACAGAAATATTTATTTATTCAAGTTTATTTTTGGCCAAAAAGTTGCGCAGTGCACATTTATAATGTAAACTGAACACCTTGGACACTCCAACATTGTCCGGTCTGAACTACAAAGTTGAGTACAACTTTGAGTAAGCCAAGAATGAGAAACAGTTATAACATGACTACAAACTCAAAAAGTTGTGGAATTTACATGTGAAGGTACATTTAGTAGAGACTCCGCCCCCTGCCTCAATGATGAGGTTGTTGCTTCACTTAAAAAACATCAAGCACATACTTCATCTTCAAAATGCCTTGAAAAAACATGCTTTATTACGGTACACAAGTGAGCCTCTATAGATCTGACTTTTTACTTGGCCAGGGAGCAACACATACTTGTCTACATGGTAGGGCTGTAGTTCTTTAGTCGTTTAGTCGATTAGTCGGTCGATGGGGCTTTAGTCGACCAAAATTTGTATTAGTCGACCCAGCCCGAGCCCGCGCACGTCGTGTCCGAACCCGACCGGAGCCTGTGCCTAAGCCCGAGCCCGAAGAGAGCCCGTCCCGCCCACTCACTGAACTGTGGCATTTTAATGACAGAAAAAGCTTCTTATGATGTCCAACGTGTTTAATGTAAGTGTGTCTCGCCGCTTCCTCCACCGCACATTCCTCTCTCTCTCTCTCTCTCCCTCCCTCCCTTCCTCTTGTTCCTTCTTTTCTCCCGCGCGCGTAACGTGCCTTCCCCGTCTTTCGTTCTCCTTTCACTTTTACCTGCTCCGCGCTTATTCACAAGTCTTTTCTCTCTCTCTCTCTCTCTCTCTCTCTCTCTCTCTCTCTCTCTCCCTCCCTCTTGTTCCTTCTTTTCTCCCGCGCGCGTAACGTGCCTTCCCCGTTTTTCGTTCTCCTTTCACTTTTACCTGCTCCGCGCTTATTCTCAAGTCTTCTCTCTCTCTCTCCTCACTCTCGCGCCGTATAGTTGGCCACTTAAACACTGACTTTTTTTTTATCACTGCGGTGGTTTTGCGCTGTGTTCTGACGCGGCTGTCAATCATCCGCGAAGCGCACGTGTTCAGTGCGGCTCTGCGTCTTGGCCCGAACCCGGCCCGCCCACATTTCTCACGTAGGCTAGTTGTCGGGCTTGCACGGGCTCGGGCCCAGAATCTAAACTCTGCCTTTTTTTGATATAAACACACTGTGTCATATTCATTTTCTGTGTAAATTGTTGTTTTTGCATGAACTCCATTGCACTTTTGCCTTTTTGCGTCAGATAAATTGTCAGATCAAACTATATTTTTTTTAGCTTCAGAGCTTTAGCCACGCCCCCTTTTTAGTCGACTAATCGGTCGATGGGACATGTCTTTAGTCGACCAGAATTTCTTTGGTTGACTACAGCCCTACTACATGGCAATATTTAAGTTCAATGTCATATTGTGTAACATTCTATGAGCAAAGCAACATCATCTCCACGAAGAAAAGACGATTGTAAACACTTTTATTAGATAGTTAAGCATTGAAGTAGTATACTATCTTCATATTTTGATAACTGCATTTGTTATCTGGGCTGTACAGATGTTAAAGGTGTTTGCTCTGATTTTTACTTTCTGAAAACAACATAATTAATGTTCGACTTTTTACAGCAGTTCACACATTTTGCTCACTTACCTCAGGCATTCTGATCGCCCAATTATTCACCTCAATGAATTTATAAGCTCTTTTTACTACAAGCATATTTCGCAGACACAATAAAGCTAACATTAGCATACCAGCAAGCTTTCTGGTTTTGTAGAATAAAACGCCCGATTAGATGTAGACAAAGCAAAACAAACACATTTTCTGACTTGGTTAACTTGAAGAGTCGTTTTTCAAAATACAAAACCCTGGCCAATTGTTTCTAATAGATTGTCCTGATATTTGTAGCATTGAAAAAATACATTAGACTTGCCTGAACATGCAAATAGAACGCTGTTTCGAACTATTTTCAGTGCATTTGCCCTTTCTGTTGACATGAACTCTAAGCGATTATTGATGTAATTTCCTCCTCTATGCCTGTAGGTAAATGGAGTTGGTCTGAATCCAGTCAGTGCGTCAGTGTAAACATTTGAGCTGGTGTGTGGGAGCTGTTGAACGCCTCTATTTCCACAGCGTCTTGTGAGGAGAAGGTTATGTACAATTCTGGTTCTGTACAGGATTATTGGGATAGAGAGAGATTTCATCTGCTCAGCCAATAAACACTGCAGTCTTAATGAAATCTACATCAAGGCGCAGAGCTCCTAGTACTTTGGCTCTGAAAGTGTTTGGGAGACTAAATCCTACTCTATAGATCTTTGTGTGCCGCAAATTGGACCTTTTCAGTGTTTGTTGCAGTACTTTGGGGAGAAAAGGGCTGCTTAGTTTTTGCTTTTTGCTCAATCAAATTCCAAAGATGTCTGAATAGTAATTATACTTTAGTCAATTGCTCCTCTAACTGTGTATGTGTTTCACGTGTGTTGGTGCATGAACTGTCTCTGATGGTATGTGAAGCCCTTTGCAGTTTGACTCTTTGTTTAATTTAGAGGAATATATAAAAATAATCAGATATAAAATACTATCAGTATCTTTATTTCATTTCGAAGAACGTATTTGAACAGCTCTACAGACGTTTATCCAAAATATAAAGCAGAAGAACATATTTTGTCAGTTGTGTGATATTGAATTATTTTCTGAGCCAGGTTGAATTAGAGCCAATTAAATGTATACTGAAGAGCTAAAACCTGGACAAAAATGAGTATAAAGCATCATAACAAACATGCTGTTTTGTATTGGCTCTGCGTGAGTCTCTTCCATTGTGCGCATGTGTACGTGGGGAATGAATGGACATGACTGGGGGTAGCTCGGACATGGATACGGGTCTTGTAATCCAATCATGGGGCCGGTAAATCAAATTATGGAGAGCAGCTAAGAGATGGGTGTGTCTATAGTGTGCGCCTGCCTGGCACAGAGACAAGACTGGGCACTTTGCCTAGAAACACTCCTCAGGACTTGTCAGGCAGCGTCGCAAAAGCAGCAGCTCTGTTCATCAACCAAACTGGGAGTATATGTGCAAAATCAGGAGTTTGTGGAGGTACTGAATTGTGAACTGAATCTGAATGGCCCGCACAGTGCAACTTATGCATTTGTTGCTGTTCTCCAAAGTACTTTAGATTAATTTGTGTACAAATTGTGCTATAGAAATAAACAGCTTTCCTTGCCGTGAATAGGCCTATATTTTGAGCACAATGCTGTAGCCTCTTCAGCAAGAGAGTAGGTCTGGTCTCACTTAATGGTTGAAGGTATACGTTTGTTATGGAAAATTGAGACTCTAAATTACCGGGGAATGGCTGTTTAAGAGCCCGTGTCCAGGCGGAAGATATTGAGATAAATGGAAATCTACTCACCTCTTATTTCTATGAAAATAGTTTATTAGTATTAGACCTCACAATCTGTAAAGCCCCGCAATTCATAAAACCTGTCTTTTCCATTTGGGTAGTTTCTCATTTCTCCAGTGCACTATTGGGGCATTTTGTTTGTGCTTGTTCATCACCATTTCACTGCTTGTCCTGGTGTGACACTGTACAAATGACTCTGGAAGATGAGTTTGGGTTTCTGACAAAGACCGAACAATTAAAGCGGCAAAACTGAAAAGCATCATTTTGGTTTGAGACCAAATTACCAACAGGGCAGAAATTGTAAATCGAAGTGAATTGGAGACAGTGGGGAGGTGAAAATTGCGATCCAAATGAGGCCGCAGTAGCAAATTGTTCGCCAAACCTGATTCTAATGAACATTTCCAGTTTATTTTGTGGTTGCAGATGTGAGGTATTGAAACCTTGAATAGAGTATAAATCTAACTTTGCATGAACTCAAAAGCCACGTTGTCATGTAAACCTAAGAGAATAATTAGCTAAGCTGTGTTGCCGCTGCTAAAAAGCCCCTAAGAGACGTTAACTCTTCTTGCAACAAGGTTAGCACGGGCTGAATAAGGTTAGCTCTTGTATATCTAAATGAGGTTAGCAATTGCCGCCTGCGTTTGGGTAATCATGGCGTTTGTTCTGCGCTGAATGCTAACGTCAATGCTAACCCGGTTTCATCAATGCTAACGCTGTCTCGCAAATTGAATTAATTCACAGGAGGATGTCAACAATAACCCCTAAAGCGTCTACGAGAGGCAGCAGCTGAATCTTGGGTGTCTTTGCTCCTTTTACACTGATACAAATGGCGCTGTCGCTTCATCTTTTACACAGTCTATTGAAAACGTGTCGATAATCTTCTCCCTCTTCCTCAAATCAGTAGCCTATTCATTTGACATTTCGCTAGCATTCAAACTCAGACATAATGTGGCTGATATGTGAAGCATACGCACGCTTGTGTCATTTCAAGCACGTCAAGTTCAGCCCTTTTTTAGAGATGCAAAGACATTAGCTCATAACAAAGCAACGTGAGATTGCTTTTGTAGCCATACGATCTATAAACTTGTTAAAAACTTGAAACTAAAATACATATTCTTTGGAAAAGAAACTATTTTGTGATTAGACAAACCCTGGATCTGAAAAGGGCTAATATGTAGCTCCTAGCTCCTTATCTTTGGAGGTCATCACGGGGTCAACCGTAACAGCACTAGACAGCTGAGAGAAGAAGCCTTACTACAAAACATGCACCACATCGCTGCTATTTTAATGACTATTTCAACATGACAGTTACAGAGACAATGCATTAACATATGAATCTGATGCTGTTTAATAAATATACTTGCAACATCTCACAGACTAAGCTATCTTTGTTGAAAGTTTAAACACAAAGCTTCAACAACACTATTCAGCACATATATGCACAGGACAGGTCAGAATAAATATAACAGACTCACCAGCAGTGGAATGCGGGATGTCTTCTAGCTCCCTACTGGCTGTAAATTAGCATTAGAAGTTGTTCTGCTAAAGGAAATAAGATAGGAAGCATACAGGTTATTGACTCCTACCTCCCAACACTATCCGGACAGCTCCTATCATGGCGTGCAGTGACGCACATCTGGCTTTGGCTTAAGGATCTAGGGACTACGGAGCCAGTTTGCATTTGCATTTTAGATGCAGCCGAAACTAGCATCACTCTCAAATAGCCTGGTTAAAGAGCTAGACATACAATTAGGAGCAGTTTCTTATCACCAAGTCCATGTTCTCTCACAATGGCTAGTTTCATTATGCATAAGCATTAACAAAAGCTACGTTCACACTTGCCAATGCTGGAGCCAGATGTCTGGCAGTTACATGATTAATGCAGGAGATTGACCACACGTTTCTGAAATAAAATAACTAGTCATAGTATCGAAACAATTGTCATCAATTATTGTCAATGTCTGTACAACAAAACTGAGTCAGACAAAGCAGTAATTACTCCAAAATGATAGAAGACATCTATTCTAGACAACTATTGTGCAAATTTCATCTTCTTGGGTTTTCAACAATCTAAACAACAAATCAAATTAATCAAAAGAAATAATTCACAGATTAACAAAATTAATTGTGATTGAATTGCAGCAAAAGTTAAATAAAGCTAAGCCAGTTTGAATGGTATCTGTATGCATATGTATATACAGAACTCCATTGGATTATTTATACAAAAGAGCCAACCCCTCCTGCAAATTTTAATGAACCAATTACAGTGAAGTTTCCTGGTCCTCTGCTGTTTGATAGTGAGGGTCGGACACACGACTAAGCTGCTTTACTCTTTTGCATTTCATTAACTCCACCAAAACAACCTTTGAAGTCTGAATCTGCCGTTAAGAAAAACTTTGCATTTAACTGTGCTCCAGACAGGGGTCTAATTTAACTGTGTTTTACTCGCACTGAATATTCACATTGTTCGAGATGTTTTTGTTCTAGGAAACTTTATTAAAATTGAGAACTGAAGACTTTAAAGGTTATTTTTTAGAATGTCAATTTTGCTTTGTCATAAGTCATTTTTTGGTTTAATATTAATTATCAATGTAATATATTGATTGATTCTGCTTAAGTAATGTGACCTTAAAAAATGTATCATGCTTGAGGTCCTATGCAGAAAAACACATGAATTTAATAACCTGCTTAATTACTGTAAGACTGCAGGCAAAAAAGGTATGGTCCCCTTTTTTTTACTGTTGAGTTGAACTGATTGAAGTCGTATCATCTTCTCAAATAGGCTGGACATTTTGAATTTAGTTTCAGGTCAAAACTTGTTGTTAGACTTAAGCAGGTCCTGCATCAACTATTTATTGCAGGTCAGAGCTTCAGGGAATCCCAGAGAAACTTTACAGCTGCCGCTGCCCCACTCTACTTATTAAAGTGACAGATTGGATAAGAGCAAGAGCAAACACACAGAGACTTATAGCACCTCCACCTTCTGGGAACGCCAGAGTAGATCTATTACTCTATTTAAATAAACGCTAAGATCTGCCCAAGATCTGTCCATTTAAGAGTTTTCTCCCTGTTTTTCAATAGCAGTGTTTCTGCTGCTACCGATTATTTTACAGGCTGCAGTGGTGAGTACGGTATCAGAGCAGGGCAAACTGTGCAAAACAGCTAGGGTATGACTAATGCAAACAAGAACAGTGTACACTTCGAAAATTGCAGTTCATCAATCTATTCTTGCTTTGGTTCTTAGGTGTGTACTAGGATGAATCATCAAAATCCGCAGCTACTGTAAATCAAGAGTCATCCCCTTCAATTGCAACAACCAACCAGTCAGCAGCATCACCACCAATCAACCAACACAACAACCAATAATACTTCCACAACAAACCAACCAATAACACTGCCACCAACCAATCAACCACCAACAATCAACCACCACCACCACCACCAATGACCAACAAACCAGCAATCAACACCACCAACACAGCCAACCAACAATACCTCCAGCAACAAACCAACCAACAACACTGCCACCAGTCAACACCAACAATCAACCAACAACACCAGCAATTAATCAACCAACACCAAACAACACAACCAACCAGCAACCAACCAACCAACAACCTCTATCAACAAACTTCTAACCAGCAACACTAACCAACAAAAACAACAAACAACACCAACTAACAATCAACTAACAGTATTAGCAACCAGCTAACCAACAACACCAAAAACTAACAAACTAACACAACTAACACCAAAAATCAATCACCAACACCATCCAACACAACCAACCATCAGCCAACTAACAGCACCAACAACACCAACCACAACAAAAAATCAACTAACACCAACCAACAAAACCAACAACGAACAGTGACAACCAACAATTAACTAAGAGCACCAACAACCAACAGTCACCCAACACCAACAACTAACCAACAATACCAACTAAGAAAACCAACAACCAATTACCAACATCCATCCAACTAACAACCAACTAACAGCAAGAACCAACCAAAACCAACTAAAACCAAGAACAACAAACCAAAACCAACTAACCAAAACACCAACCAACCTACCAACCAACCAACAAACAAACAAACCCAACATCAACCAACCAATCAACAATCCACCAGCACCAACAACCAACACCAGCATTCCACCAACAACCAATACATCAACAATCAACTAACAGCACCAACAACCAACAAACCAAGAACACCAATCAACAAACCTATAATCAATAATTAACAGCAACAAACAATCAACATAAGTTTTTTATATTATACAATATTTGTATTTCTGCTTGCAACTGTAGGTAGTAGGTCTGTTCTATAGCGTCGTATTTGCACTATTAGTGTAAGTACTTATATTGTTTAAGCTAAATCCAATTGATATAAGGACACAACAAAAGATGTATAGGAACTTCTATATATTTACTCTAAACATTGCATTTCTTCATTGCTGGTGTTTTTTTTTTTTATCAATGTAATTTAAATGATGAGTTTTAGCAGATACAGTTAGGACAACAGATTTATGATTAGGCGCATGTTTTCAAATCTCGACCTGTGCTCATCGTTGCTATAGGAACTCCAAAGGTCAAAACCTCGTTTGTGAGTGGGCACGGTAAAGAGCGTGTAGGAGATACATTTACCTGTCTGAGCATTCGAGACACACTTCGGTTTATCTGTGTCTGAGCTTTTCTCTTCATCCTCCTCCTCCATCATGTCTGCTGTGTTCGAGACAGTTCCCATCTTCTCACATGCGCCGCACATTGTATCTGTAGAGAGGCCTCTCATCGACACTGACAGCTATCTAATTGCCCTTGCATCCTTATGAATAGCCCTATATATATTGTGTGTGTGTGTGTGTACATGTCGTCATTCCCCCAAAGCTATTACCCCTCTCTGTTCCTTTGCTACATGCTGCAGTATTTGTGTTGTGTGTCTCCGCCATTGTGTGCTGGTTGCTGTATAGTCAGTCATCAGCTCGGTTCAATAGAGTAGTTTGGAGCATGTCTCAGTGATGGAAGATGAGAAGAGTGAAGGAAAAGCTTAAATGTCAAAGGCAGCGCGCCATGTTGTATTGTTCAAGTCACGCCTCAAGTGAAATTGTTTTGCAGTGAAAGAATGTAAGCTGTTTTTTTGCTCAATTCTGTCAAGTTTGGAAGCTAATTGCATAATTAATATTTAAACATCCTCACATGCGGCGAGTGCACACTTGCTTGACTCGGATGGGACAGATGGCAAACGGGCTGGCGGAAGAATCAAACTGTCCGTGTTATCTTTAGGTGTAATGGTGCGGCTAATGATCTGGCCTTGCTTGGATGCTATAGAATATTACATAAATTACAATGTATGCATTATCAGTTAAGAGTGAAAGACGGAGAGATTAATCTTAGTTTGAGGAGCCTCTCATTAGCTGCACTGTCCCTGAAAGTGTGTCAAAACCCAGCCAGACTCGCAGCCTCAAAACCTCTGCTGTTTTTAGCTTTTGGATATATAGGTTATGAGTGCAGCGGGGAGTGGAGTTTCTGCATTCGCTTAAGTAACCTTTAGAACTTTGTTTCTTGAGTGGTATTATTTGAAGAAAATGTCTGTACCTTTGTATTTAGAGCCTTTGATCGCAGACACTATGCAAAAATCTCTTTTTAGCCTTGTTACAACAGCGTTCCTTCATCTTTAAATTAAGTTCTGTTTTGATTGAATAATGCTTGAATGATCTTGTTTTGTCGTGAAAAACACATCTTGAAGATCTGCAGTTTTGAACTGGAAATCAATGGACTATTAAACGAATGCATTTTCTTATTGGGTGCTGCTTGGTTAAAACTGGTGTTCTGTATTGACACGGCGGCAAAATTTTCCTATATACGTGCACAAATAGAGGAATATCATTTAATTGGAAAATGATTGTACATGTATAATAGTTCATGAACTTGAAAACATAAATTTTGAATTTTGTTTTGCAAGTTGTAGATTGTACCTTGCCGCTAAAGGATAAGCTGGAGATGTGCCAGTGAGGTCCACCACTAATGCAAGACGCTGATTAGCCAAAGTGGCTCTATATATTTTATACTTTGATGCTAAGTACCTGCAAAGAAGCCCTATATACTGTATGTCTCATTTAAGTTTATTGGAATTTTCCCATTGTAGGACTAAAAAAGTTTTCCTATCATTCAATTCCCAATCCGACTATTCCATTTTGCAATTGTGTTTCTGCCTCCATATCTGTTCTCCAGTTTTTAGTTTTTGGCTATACAGCTCATGTTATCAGGAAGCCCTTGAAGACTACACGTTGTTTGTAGCGACAGACTTGCTGTGGGTGGCTCCAGACAGTGCCCATTGCATTGTTTTGGTGACGGATCAAACCTATTATTGATTCTGCTCCACGCTGCCCCCTCCAGGGACATGAGTACACAGCGTCCCTCCACACTCCGCTGTTGTGATCATAATAACCCACATGAGCAGTCGCAGGGCTGGGTGGGTGTTTGCCGCTGCTACCTCTGAGTCTGTCCCGAGAGAATAGCTCCAGCACACAGGGATTATCCGGAAAGTCGCACATCACCTCAGCCCAGTCATCAGTCACCTCTGTGCCGCTGTGTGTGTGCGTGTTGGGGAATGCTTATGATCATAATTCAGGACCGCCAGCCTTTTTGTTATGGACCACAAGTCGATAGGTTGCAGGCAGTATGTATATAAAATATGCTGTGGATCAGTGCTTTATTCCCTGTTCTGGTGTGTGGAAGAGTGATGGTGTGCATACCTCATTTGCAAAAACAAGAAGATCCTATTCATTCGAATGGCATATTTGCTCAATCTTTTGATTTATTGTATATTTTGTTATTTTTTTCTCTATCAGTTTAAAACGTCAACTTTGTAGCATGGCTTGATTTCAATTCTAAAGCTTTATATGAGTATATTACTACATACTGAACCTACACTGAACCAAACATTAGAATAGATGCTGTAAGTGATGCTAAACTCCACTCAGAATTATTTATTAAACAGAGCTGGTAAACAAAGTTGATTTTGTATTTTGTTTCACTTTAATCTATTTTTAACTAGACTATTGTCAGAAATTATCATTTGACATGCTGACCACTGAGGGAGTTGACAAAAACCTGTGTTTTTAAAAAAGACATGGTAAATGATGGTTTTCCTTTTCACTACATTGGTAAGCAGCTCATTTTAAAAACTGAATAACAGACTGACTTAATCTTTTCTAGATGCTAGTTCTCTAAAAAATGAAGGTACATGTGGGAGTGTTGTGTTCAGCACAGCAAGGGTTCCTTTACATAAATTATAGACTATTATTTTTTTCTAGGTCAGATAGTGTCCCTTTTGTTCACCTATCGCAGCTAAGTTTGTCTGTTATTGGTTAGCATACTGGCACGCCTCGCTCCCAACAGTTGCAAAAGCTTAAAACATATCATGGTGAACAATTCTGAGTCTCAGAATGCATTAGATAAGTGAGCAAAACATGTGGATTTTAAAATGAGTTTGTTTATATTTTTAAGAAAGCAAATAATGGCTACAGGACTTTTAATACTGCCTGATACAATAAGTTTTTTCAAAAAAGGTTTGACAAAAAGATGGAACACTGCTTGACTTTGAAAACAATCTGTGTCTGTGAATACTGTACATTGAATGTCTTTTATTAACTCCGATGCAATTAGACTGACATAAACTTTCCAATATTTTTTGAGTAAAGCTGTAGCCCTTTAGCCATTTATTTGATTTTTTGGTTGATGGTGCCTTATTGGTCAACTAATTAAATAGTTGCAAACATATTCTGTGCCAGTAAATGTCAGAGCTGCCCCCCAAAGAGTCCAAAAACATTTTCAGTCTGCATCATCCTTAGATTTATCTTTAAAAGAATATCAAATGCAGTCTTTTTGAGAACCCTTTAAAAGTCTTTATATTTCATTAGGTAATAGCCAACTTTCTGCATTCATAGATTTGAAATAAAATTGACCCTTATTGAATTACTGCCAGTGTAAATAGATTAGCCTGTTAGATTAGCCTAAAGCAAAAAGGAGTGAAGGTGAAGATGGATTTATGCTCGCTGTCCATTTTTCCGCTTCTTTAAAGATGGTGACATTTCGAGGACGGTTTAACATTTTGCACATTACCTCACAATCCAAATCATTATATACATCTGATATGATCATTTAAAACCAATAAGGTTAGAGTTGATACAACCCAAGTGAGAATTATCTGCAGAATCAGGACATAGTTCAAAGCCTTGCGACTGTTTACGATCGATTTTCGTGCACAAGGCTGATCCTGCGTTACAGACCTTATCCGGCCACACTCTAGCCTCTGGGGAAACACGTTATTTCTCTTCAAGCTCTCGGCCAATAGGATATGAGATCTGAAAGGCCAAAGGTCAGAGGTCAGAGCCTTGGTGACAAAAGCACCCACTCAGCCTCTCTGCCTCCCCAGGTCTCATCTAAATGCTGTAGCAGGGTCAGTCCCAGTGATTGTTGGCGTGCTCCGAGGGGGGCATGGTGGGGACCAGTGGGCGTGATCCGGCAGTTTAAAATGACTACGGGGGAAAGTCAGCCATCTTTGCATTCTACGCTGTGGCCGCTAGGGGCTGGCTGCAGAAAGTGGAAATTAACATTGTAGTCAATGACGACTTCAGACGTGTCAAAAAACACTTTACAGCCTGGTTCAAAAGACGGCTTTGGCCTTCAATGAAAGGTTTATATCATGTGACAACACTGAGGGGGGTGAATTTTTCTGAAATTGATTTGTTTGGCTACTGTAGATTTGTAAAGTTTCTGCATATATAATGAAAGGAGCTGGCGCCATCTTGAGCATGCTCCGTATCGTGGCTACATGCTAGATGTGGCTAACACTGGCCCGCCGTCAGGCTAATCAGCTCGCCTCGAGTATTTTAGCAGAACTCGGGTCAAGTTTAACACACAACCTTAATGCCGCGATAATGGCTGTACTCTGATAATGATACTTTGGTGAGTTACTATTATATATTTAGAATGTCTAGTTAAATAGATAAAAAGAATAATTATTAATTTGAAATCAGAAAAATTTGATTGTATTTTTCATAGAATTAATATTTATCTGTATGTCTTGTATAACTATCAAGCTACATTTTATTTTATATTTATTATTGTATTATTCTTTCATTTATAGATGCTTGGACAAATACAATCTAAACTTGATTGGCAAAATCGACTCCATTTGAACTAACCAGGAAACCTGTCTGCAGTTTTTTCTGCAGCATTCAGCATAAAAATGAACATATTACAAACTCCAGATAAACGTGTCTCACTTGGAACATGATAGTAATGACTTGAGGCTTGTGTACAAGGGCAATTTTACATAAACAAACAAACATGACATCTTTATTTAGATTTACAAAACTAAAGCAATTGCAAAAATACAAACTATTTGATAATTTTGTATATGAACCTATATATGTATATGAACCCTCTAAAAGGTCAACAATCATGTGCAAAGTGTCCAGTCTTTACTTTCATTCATCTGTAGGAGGTTCATTTGACCTCTCATGTTCTGTTGAGTTTCATCTCTAATGAAACAATATTTTGTGCAATGTGATTATCTTATTTCAAACCATAACTCATCTTAACATTTTTAGTCTATTGTTATGTTGAAATGCAGAGAGTGAACAATATAGTGAGAAAAACAGCAGCTTTATTGTGGCTGGTGCTCTTTGGAGCAGAAGTGTTCTGCTGATTCCCTGCAGATCCAGGTGGTTGTAGACATCAAGCTCTGGTTGACTCCACAGACACATCAAAACCTGTAATACAGAAGGCAATGTTCAGATATGAATTAGAATCTTGTGTTAAGTAAAGACATGCACATAGACTGTGATGAGAAAATAATACAGATAAAATTATTTGAGTCATTAACAGATAAACATAACTTGTTCACCTTGATACATCTTCATAAAGAATAGAAAAAACGAAACCACAGACCAGACAGCACAAAAGTACTGTGATTAAAAGTATTACAAACTACAATTATAGAATACTTACAAAGCAAGCTTTTAACTCCTGATGCAGTTTCTTTATGTCATAATGCCACAAAAAGTTCTTTATTTGGCTTTTAGTGACACGTTCGCCTCCACATTTCAGCTGCGTCTCTATCCGTCCTCTGTCCTCATCTTTGTTTGTGAACGGCTGTGGAGCAAAAAAAGTGAACAAAATATTAGTGTCACTAAAATATTTTTGAACCTATGAATAATGAAAAAGAAACCTTACTTACAAACCAAAATGAATATAAGAGGCATAACATTTAAAGTAAAAACATAAAATATGTAGACGTTTGTTCCAGTCAATATTAGGAGCTTCACAACACTGAGAACATTTTATAAGTCAGTCAGACTGTGGCTCTAGGTGCTTCTGTATCTGTGTTGAATTTGCTCTTTGTGCTTTGATCTGCTTGTGCTAACCGATTTTGCTGACGCTTTTATTGCTTTTTAATCCTTTTCATAATTGTAGCTTTTGACAATTTTTGTTGTCTCGCATCATACTTATGAAATAGAGTATTTATGGCTAAATCTGGTATGTTTACATGTCCCATTTCAAATAAATAAATAAAGTTTGAGGTGTGTTAAGTAGTAAATCACTTTAACATTACATATAAGTCGCAGGCTCAGTGTAGTTTGTTCTGCACTTATCTGAGTGTTGGATCAAAAGGAGGATCATCCAGCACAGCTCCTTCTCTGGGCAGGACGTCCACATGGCTCTCACCAGTGATCCAAAATTTCTACCAAAAATAAAAATAAAATAAAAAAATTCAGTTTCAGTTATTATTATTGCTGTAATTGTTTTACAAAAATTGTGTAATTGAGTAATTGTGATTATTAATCAAGACTCATAAGTGAGTTCATAAGCAATGTTCTTTTCAAGTTATAAAGTGGGTCCCAGACTGTTTCTTTACTATTGTAGAAACATTTACAACAGTCCATTTTTATAAGATATCATCCCTTTTCATTTGGTCTCTTCACTCTCTACATTTAATGCTCTGCTCTCTTTCCAAGCAAATAATCCTTTGAATAATTGTGATTAGCATTTTTAACTAATAGAATTCTTATTTATAATCGTGATTACTATTGTAATCATCATCATCATAATCGAACAGTACTATTTGTATTGTAACTTACATTGGCCTGATCCTGTTTGTCACCTGCCTCAGCAGCGTCTGTCCCAGGTAACTCCTGGTCACCTGTAAAAACAAAGCAGAGAGGAACATTATATTTTCAATAAGATCATTTTAAATATGTGATGGGTTTGTCAGATGAAAGTAACTGCATAAAAGATTCAACTCTGAAGTGTCAGTGTCACCATACTTCATTGTAAATGTACTTACTTTTCAGTTGGTCTGTTGTGTCCATCTTCATTGTTTCTGCAGAGAACACAATATATTTGATTTATCAATAAGTCCCATGACTAGAATGCTATTTTTGTCCTTGGTGGAATGTATTTTGAAGCACAGTGTATAGTTTAGAATTTTAAAATAAATTAACTTATTACTTTACTTGGATGTGACATATACATTAATATCAATTGTCAATATAGACTAGGATAACACAGGACATAAACTCGACTGGCACTGACTAATGGATTCAAAAGCAATTCAACTCAAGTCTACACATACTGCATGCTGGCAAATGCTTTTTGTTGGTTTTTATCATTTCCATGACACTTGTCACAGTAATCTAACTAATTATTAAATTAATTTACACAGATTTAGATCAAACTAGTGAGCAAAACAAATAAAATGCTCGAGTTAACTTCCTATTTTGAACAGTGAACATAAATTAACTAAAGTTATCTACATAATTTTGTCACTTTTATTTTAAGGTTAATTAAATACAACAACAACGTGGAGGACATGTAGCTTATGTATGTTTAGATATTAGTTGAAAGCACGTTTTTCCCAGTGTTTTTCCGTCCTGCAAAAATAGGTTAGCTTCGCTGCAAGTTAGCTTAGGTTTTGACGAAAAATAAGTCCACAAAGATAACCATACACATTAACAACAAACTAATTCAAGCAATCAACTAGTTTAACATGAGAGTTTAAGAGTTCTTACTTCTAACATCAGCGTTGACGATCAAGCGGCTGTCCTCGCGGAGCTCCGGTGTGCGTGGAGTGCTAGCCAAGCGCCGCTTAGCTTAGTTAGCATGAACTGTACCAGACTTGTGCCAGCCACTGAGCATGCGCGAGAAATGAGCGCTCTGGCGTTAGGGGCGCGGCGTCGGGACACGTGACTGCCAGCCCTCTCCTTTTAAGGAATATGTCGTCAGCACGTCGTCGACGTTGACTACCGGCGCCATCTTGATTTTTTCTTAAGTGGAGGAAATTCTGAATGAATAGGGAAAAGCGGCCGTTGTCTGTCCATCATTTATATAGGTCAGTGTGGGGACGCAGGTCTGATTTGTGATCAAGAGCCCAGTCTGATTATTGAGCTTGGCTGAGAGGGTAAAAGGTGAAGAAATTGGTGGTAAGCTGGAGATTTGAGGCTGAAGGAGCGGTGAATTGTGGTCGAACGATGGCCTGTTTGGTGAACCCTTGGCTTGAAGTGGACAGAGGACAGAATGTGGTTTTCTTATGGTCTAATTTACAGTTTTTCAATATTTTTTAAAGCGTTTTTTAATCAAAAACAAATATGATGTGGTGTTTTGCTTCATTCACATTTATTTTAGCGCCACAAATCCAGTATGTTTAGACTTTAGTCTTTCCTCAGACCAAAAACATCTTCTTTGTGTTCTTCTTTGTGATGTTACCATGTTAAACTCCCACACCTTCACTAGAGTCACTTTGAATATAGCCTTGGATTTGTCAAGCTACAGCTAGTGTATGAGCCTTGTTTAAACTGCTTCACTTTACAATTCAACAAAAATTGTGAAGGTTTTATTTTGGAATTCTAACCAAATGGAATGGCAAAAGCATTGTCCAAAGGCATCAACTTGAGGGTTTTCTACTGTATTGTATGTAAATGTTAACTGGTCTCTATTTATTTAGAGCTTTTCCACTTTCCAGGCACTCAAAGCACTTACAGGGACCCACTCACCCAGTGTACGCAGACACTGAGGCAATGTAGGTTAAGTGTCTTGCACAAGGACACAACGAATTCTTGTCGTCCCACTGTAGCACCTGGTGTTCTAGCGATCTCCCATCCAAGTACTAACCAGGCCTAACTTATTAGCTTCTGAGATCTGACGGGATCAGGCGCTGACAAGCAGGTATGGCCTTAGTAGTAGTTAACAATAAAATACCACTTTATGACATCTCATGGTGGAACAGAGCATTTTCTTACCTGACCAGCAAACCCTTCCCTAGATTCTGTTTGGATGCAGAAGGGTCTGGAACCAAAGACCGAGCCAATCACTCGTCGTCAAAATTAGGACGATCCAATCTCAAACGCAACACACACACACCACTACCACCCCTCGCCAATTTCAAAACTTTTCTTTCTAACCATTTGAAAACATTCAAGATGGCAGACATAGCTGATAGATAACTTTACCTATCTTTAGTGTTGAGAACCTTCCGACTGGAAAAAATCTTGCGCTACATTTTACAATAACATCCGATTAGTGTGTCACGGTTTCGTGGAATTTCCGGGTTTGCTGTGATTGGTTGACTCAGCATTCGAAAGCCCGCCCTTGAATCGAATTGAATTGAAATCCGGCACTCTAATTCCAGACCCTCACGTCTTTGTAAAGTGTCTGTCAAAGTGTGGGATGATGGTTTGGAAAAGCATTTTCAGCTTTCAAGATGTACACAGTAAACAATCAAGGTTATTTAAACATTTGTCAATTTAGCTAAGTGCATTTTTGGTGAAGTAACAACATTGTAAATTGGCTAAGAGTTCAAAGAAGTCAATTTTATGTACTATGGGACCTTTAATGTAGAAATTGCAAAATCTGCTCTGATGTTTATTTATTTTTTCAATCCACTTTATCCATGCATTAGTATGGGACACTTCAAAGGTAGCTTTCTCCAAATACATTTCTCAAACATTGGCAGAAGGTCAGACATGATGTCGCTCCTATACACACAAAACAGTCTTGGACTTGTTTGTAGAAGATGACAACTTTATTTTGCCAGAAATATTTTGATCACAAGACCAATTACACTCATTTCCAAGTTCCCCACACTCAATATTCCAGTTTGCCCTTGAGTGGGAAGATTCTCAGTGGAGAAGTTATTTTTAGAGGACACTCCACCCTCCACACACTTGCACTGGTTAATATGCTTACTTACTCAGAGCGGTAACTAAATAAATTAGGATAGGGATCTTATTTTCCCCTTCAAGTCTAATTTGTTTTGGAGCATCCCTAAATTGAATGAATTGAGAAAGAACTTCCAAGCCCGAGTAAATTTGTGATAGTCTTTGGATCAACGCTTCATTTTCTCCGTCTTCTTTTAGCGCTGTACATAATTTCCACACAAATAGCCTAAAAGGATATATTAGTCTTATCAACGCTTGGCTCGGATCTGATGTGTTTGAAGGTCAAGCTTGCACAGGAAATACAAATAAGAACGTTATCTTTTGTGTGTTGTAAAGACACTGGGAACACATGGGACTGATCATTTTAAATTGCACTATATATTACTATTACTGCTAGTGCTGCTAAACAGAAGATTGTTCAGAAGAATGTGTATAACGTATATGTAGAATATACAGGGATGAAAAAGACTTTAGTTTTTAAAGGCCTGGGTTATACAAATACAACACAGTCCCACAAGAAAGCGTATATATACCTCGACAGAAAAATAGATACACACGATTTCACCTTTTTTTTTTTTTTTTTTTTTTAATGTTACGCCATATATTTTGCACGATATGAAAAAGGTAAAATAACAAGATATTTCATAGCGTCAAATAAACACGAGTTTTGGTTTATGCCACATGGCAACATTTCTGTAGATTTAATGGGTCATTTTAGGCTTCAAGTTACTAAAATGGGTAAGTTTAGGGCTTAGGGGTTGGTTAAGATTAGATAAGAGATTTTGTTAATATTCATAAATAATTCACATCTTTACAACCACCATACAAATCAAGTGGGGCTGCAACGTGTGTCATATTACGCAAAAAAGACGTGAAATCGTATAATCATACACTTTTGTCATGTCCTGTTATGTTGTAGTATATATAGAGTACGCTGTCTGTGAGGTCGTGTTGGCAAAAAGTAGTCTGTATTATACTGTCTTTTTTAATGTTTTCAGTTAACTCAAGCATGTGAATCCTTCATTATATCATCCATCACTTTCTGAATTCAACAGTGAGAGTTCTGCTGTGTTGATTTGCTAACTGCAGTTAGCTGTATGCTATAAACCCAAGCAAAACTTGATTTTTAGTGGTCTATTATGATGAGATATTGAAAACAAATTGAATAAATATTGTGACCATATATCTGTGCAAAGGGAGAACTTATTTTAGGTTGTTCTCTTAATAAAAGTGTTAAGCGTTGTGGCCATACCTGCCTGTCTAAGCCTGATCCCATCAGATCTCAGAAGCTAAGCAAGTTAGGGCCTAGTTTGTACTTGGATGGGAGACCGCTGGAACAAACAGGTGCCACAGTGGGGCGACAAAAGTGGAATGTCGTTGTGTCCTTGGGCAAGACACTTAACCCACATTGCTCATTGTCTGCCTACACTGGGTGAGTAATTCCATGGTTGTAAAGCGCTTTGAGTGCCGTGTAAGGTGGAAAAGCGCAATATAAATAGAGACCATTTACCATTAAAATTAAGCTTTAGGAGTTTTCGTATGCTGCTGTTTGGCCAAAGCAAATGATTATCTTGTGCTGAACTAAGGCTAATACAGGATACTAGGGCAATACAGTATCAGCCTGATATCTCAACCATGATTCATCTCTAGTTTGTTGTGGCTACTTTGATTTTTGAATCCTGCCATTTTCGAGCTAATCCGCTGCTCCTAACCAAGATCCATGCTTGCTCATGGAAATGGGCCTCCAGCTGCTGCACTTCAAACCATCTCTGCTGCATTAAAGGATGTACACAATGAAGACAACAAGTCTTGTTTCTGTTGGTCCAACAGACACTGCCTCTCAAGATCCTGTTAGCGTAGAAAACTTCCTTATCACTTTTTATTGTCATTAGTTTTGACGTCATTCACAATCACACTGACAGTTCCACAAATGAAGTCTTTTCATGAGCTAGTCAAATATAACATTGTCCTTGTCCTCACACAAACATTTAGGCCCTCTTTGCAAAATAAAGGTCTAATAATAACAGACTTTTTCTAATCACGGACAACCTGTTTTATTGTGTAAATCTAAAGGTACCTGCTAGGCCAGCTCTGTTTATTCTCCAGCTCTAGGTAATAAGCACTAATGTGTTGCTGTTTGTACAGGAAGTGCCAGACTGTGAGGGAGCAGACACAGCGCTTCAATTTGCACCTTGTCTTTAGCAACGTGTGAACAACAGAGCGCCGTCGTCATGTGTTAACCAAACCAAAAGGGACTGCTACTTAATGGGCTGCATGATCCGACTTTTATGTGTGAAGAGCCACAGAGACTACAACATCATTAAGAAAACAGAACATGCTAAGAAAAAAAAAAAAAAAAAGCTTGGAGAATTATGACTGGGTTTTGTTGTGGATTAAAGCAGACATTGATTCCCTCTGCATAAGCTGAGCTGCCAAGATAAAGATATGAAACAATATGTTACATTAAACAGGTTGACTACATACATAGACTATAGATGGCTAACTTCTATTAACCTGCTCTGGCTTTCAGTATAACATAATATTTAAATTTCCCTCACATTAAGCTTCCTTTCTATTTAAAGGAGACCAATTTAGTAAAACCAGTCTAAATTCATTAGCTTACTCAAAGATGTATTGTATTATTCATACTTTTTAAAGAATCTTTATGGTCCTGCAACTGATACTGAGTCTCAGACATTTCTGCTTCACCTATCACTCATCCTTGCATTACTCATAGAAACAAGCAAGTTATGTTATAGGTTCTGCAGTTTTAACAGGAAGTCAAAAAACAGTTTTTAAGACATTTTAGATCAATAGCGTGTTTTACAATGAGCACATTATAAAATATTGATAGAGATGCTATTGCGTGTTTCAGATGACATCACAACATTTGACAAGCCAATGTTATTCCAATCAGCTTGGATAGCTAAAATTAATATTGTATAAAAAGAGTTTATTTTTGCAAAGCAACCATTTAATGGGTCTAGGCACTAGAAACCATCACTTACTAAATTAGTGAAATATTTTTGGAAATATTTCATTGCAAAGAGCAGAAAAGCTGCATGAATTGTGAAACCCAGCAATAGTTTGTTTATTTAATATTTTCGCAATACTTAGTACATCTTAATATAAGCCAGACCAACAAGAAAAAAAAAAAAGAAAAGACGTACACCACACTTGTTTAAGTCTATGAGAATCTGTAATTTACCACATCATTTAAGCTGCTGAGTTCAAAGTTTTAAAGCTGATTTTTTTTTTAGAATCAATTTCTCCTTAGCATACATCTCAAGTTAATGTATCTATTCAGTGGAAATTAGTTCACAATGGCCTGACTACATCTAATATAGTTATTTTTGTTCACCAAACTCCGCTAAGTTCTCTGTTGTTGTTAGCATTGTGGCTAACTACTGATAGCATACTAGCACGTCTCGCACTAAAAGCTTGATAAAAGCTTAAAACACATCATGGTTAACATTTCGTTGGTTCCGAATGCATTAAGTAAGTGACAAAACATATCTACAGATGTAGGGAGTTTAAAATGAATTATTTTTGTTTGTTTCAATTTTGAAGAAAGCAATAATTGGTATAGGCGGCCATCTTTAAAACATTGCATTAGAGATTGTGATTATAATTTTTAACTCTTAACTCCTGCAGTCTAACCTATACAACATAAACTTTCTTTAGTAGAGTGGCATAATAATAAAATAAATAAAAAGATAGAATGCAAAATCTCCAGAGCACATTCGAATAGTTTGTTTGTTTGCTAAATCATTTTCAACTTCTCTGCATCATTTGAACACTTATCCACCTGATTACTGAAGATTGTGACTTTTTGCATCACCATCCCATTACATCATATATCTTCATCTGTTTTGCAGCTTGTGTCTGCGAGGAGACTTCCCCCCTCTATGGCCGCCCCGTGCAGGTAGAAGAGCCGTTGCTAATGGCTGGTCCCGAGTGAAAACGTGCTTAGGAGCGGATTTATACGGTTAACTGTGTGTGGGGCTGTGTGGGTTTTAATCTTCCCGCGGCCACTGGGGTGAAATCTTTTAATTCAACTGTTTATCTGTGGAGGGAAAGCCTGCGGGCGAGAAAACCATTGTGTTCGGCTTCACAACACGGCCTTTAATAAAAATGTTATGGAGTTTGTAGCATTGTGTAAGAAAGATGGAGCTGGTAGACGGCAGCTGGCAGTACGCTGATGATTAAACTGTGGTGTCATGCGTACAGCGGAGTACAGGCGCTGGGAGACGGTGAGGTGGTCCACGGAGCACGGAGATACTACCTGTGCAGATGTGACGAGCATGCTGGGTAATCACCTCGCATGTCACTCATCGCACTCACGCTCATGTTTCTGCTGGCTGTCACTCCGCCGCTGTGAGGCTGAGCATTTATTCATTTAGAAAGTCATTAGTGTGGAGTCTGATTGAGACTTCATATTCTGTGGTTTATTGTAGGACTTGAGGTAGGCCAATGGCGAGTTGGAGATGCAAGTTGGTCTCAGATTACAGATTTTGGGACCTGGTTTATGGTTAATGCACTGGCGGACTCATTTTTAAAGCCAAGTGCTAAATTGCAGGTATAAACAAAAAAAAAAAAAGTATCGGTAACACTTTATAATAATGCCAGATACAAATCATTTATAAATGTTAGTTAACCATTAAGATAACATTACCTGATCAACAGTAAATGATTCGATAGTATTTACTAATAATGAGCAAACATGTGCTAATCATTTACTTCGTCCCCTATTCTAAAGTGATGACCATTTATTGGTTTTCTGAAAAAAATTTTGTGATTACTGTGTTGTCTGATTCTCAATATCAGTATCAATATCCCAAGCCCCAATCCTAAATTTAACCATAGGATTGTGCCTAAATGTAGCCAAATTTGTTGTTAACGTTTTCCCCTGGTAAGGTTGTTACGTCACAAACAGTCACAGAAGCCAGTGAAGGTGCTCACTTTGATCCCACACTGGTTTACCTCAAAAGTGTAGATGATCTAACCACTACATGCACATCACTTTAGAAAAGGGTCCGAAGTAAATGATTAGTAAATGTTTATTTATTTTAGTAAATACTATCTAATAATTTAGTAATGATCAGGTAATGTTATCTTAATAATTAACTAACATTTGTAAATGATTTGTATATGGACATTATTATAAAGTGATACCAAAGTATCTACTTTGGGTGAGAGTTTTGGACTCACTTTGCTATTGAAAGATGCATTATGTCCTTTTACAACTAGGATGACAAGATTAACTGTTTTTTTCAATAATTGCAAATATTTTCCACCATGATAGGTATTTTTTAAAGTTTTACAGCTCACGGTATCCCGCCCAAATGTCCTGCGTCTTGTGTGTGGGCAGCTCCAGCAGAGAACAGTCATCAACTCACCACTAAGTTGAAAGGTTGCTGATGTTAGCAGAGAAAACAGCGCTCCAGGAGAAGTCCAAAGAATCAAGTTGAGGGATGTTTTTCAGCCCGTCCGACCACCACCAACCATTCATACACACCCAGATCCATATAAGGTAATGTGGGTGAAGTGTCCTCCTCTGTTGCCCCACTGTGGCACCTGAGGTTCCTCCGCAATCTCCTACCCGACACCCGAATACTGCCCCCTGATTAGCTTCTGAGATCTGACGGGATCAGGCTTTGGCAAGCTGGTATGGCCACAGGTAGTATGTTTCTCCCTCCCTGAGCGTAAACTGTGCAAGTTTGACTCTAAACTCATTAGTTGTGAGGTCTTAGTGGGATCTTGATCTATGATCTAAGTCTGAGTTGGAGTTTCCAAAGCAGTAACTTGACCTAAGTCTGCTCTTTCTTGACTCTTCGTCTCTGTTTAACAGCACAAAAGCCTGCCCAGCTGGAGAAATCCATAGTGCTAAAAAGCATCCTCTGGTGTCACGGCCACTGCTTTAGCTGCACTAACTGAGGGACTTTTTCTGGTCGTCTTATTTTCTTTCCTTTCAAATCCTTTTGGGGGAAAGCTGATTGGCAGCTTTTTGTGTCCAGGCAGCACTTTTGGAAATCTCCAGTAAACTCTCTTTAGACCAGCAGAAGGCTGCAACTGTACTTAGTTTGAAAAAAACTTCAAATCAATTTACTCCCTGTACTTTGTGCTCTATATTTTCTAAATCTCAGAAAAGAAGTGCTGCATTGGTAGATAATGGACAGGCTTCACAGTTTTGGGGGTTTTATTTGTTCTGGTTCTATTGTGTAAGACTGAACTTTAACAAAACCACTGAACCTTCAGCTGCTAAAACTATGGAACGACAACACTCTGAGCTGAGTTGTACTTGCAAATCTATCTGGGATCCTTGCTGTTCAAAGCCACTGGGAAAAGACGAAATGTCATGACGAACATTTGAAGCTGATTCGTCAAATTTCACAGCAACAAAAGAAGTCGGAAAAACAAATGATTGCTAAATCCGATTGTCTCCACAAACACACTCTGTGTGCATGTTTTCAAAAGTATACATGTACCACCATGGTTCTAGTCCACATCTTTGGCTTTTGCTGTGATTGGCCTGAACCACTGGTGGTTTGGTGCACACGGCATGAGGAGGCCCAGATGGTTTCACAAGTTTGTAAATTCATTTTGTTGGCCATGCTACTCTTTTCCTGTCAATGAGGCAGGGTTCATCAGTTCTGTTGTTTGAACAGGATGTCAATGGACCCGTTTCTTTTACTAAGCCATTTTAAATCTTTGTTGCAATTTACACGGAACACAAAATAAAAAACAGTACTTATTAGAACAGTACTCGATGTATCGATACAGAGATATACCCTGACGTGTATCGATATAACATTTACAGTATGCTGAAAAAATGACTTATTCTCAGGGCACTTGTAACATTAACCATCGTCTTCCAAAAATAGTTCCTGAACTACTGTTAGCGCTCTTTTACTCCACTTTTTTCTATAAAATTATAGTAAAATATGTATTTTTCAAACTTTTTCAAACGGCACTGGGTGTTTTAACTAAAATACCACATTTGAAAAAGGTCCTTTTTTTCTTCTTTTTGGTATTCTTAGTCAAAACAGAAGTGGATTCACAGATTTAATAAAAAAAAAAGTTTGAAAAATAAAAAATCGACTATATTTTCACAGCCGTCAACAAAGGTGGAGAAAGAGGCGCTAACAGAACATAAGCACGATTGTAAATTACATGACTCTGGGCTTGACAAAATTGTGAGTTGATTTTTTAAAAATATGTCTCAAACTCAGGTTTGTAATCATTGTAATATCTTCAAAACTGTCGCAATGGTGAACTGTTCAAAATGAAAAATGCCAAAAGGTGGAGTAAAACTACCCAACAGGACACAAGGGTTAAAGGCAGTGTGAAAATACATTGCAATGCAAATTAGTTAATCTACATATAATCAAAAATAAAATCTTAATAGTAAAATAGTAAAATGTATATTGATATGTATGGTATTGAGGGAATTGTGTCGGTATAAACATGTATCAGGATGTGTCGTATCGCAAGGTTCTTGGCAATACCCAGTTTTAGTACTTATGTTCTAGTTCAATACTAAGTGCCTAAAAAAGATAATTAATGAACTGGTCTTAAATGGAATAAAAATGGGTCTAGTCTTTTTGACCTGTGCCTGGACTGAACCACTGGTTTGAAAACAACCCATAGCCAACATTGTAACTAAGATTGTACTCACAACAATCTTTAAGCCTGTGTTTTAGTGACGGACTTGAGTCTTTGGAACTGCCTTTTTTCCTGCAGCTTGACATGACAGAGTCTCATAAAAGCTTCATGACCACAGCAGCAGCAGCAGCAGCAGCAGCAGGTCTATACGGTGTGATTAATTGAAGCAGACGAAACACTTGAGAATGAGTCTAGTTTATCTGCGCTGGACTGCAAAGAGAAATGAGTTTGACAGCTAAGTTCATTCTCCCCGACACACCCTCGCATAGTCAAACATTTAAATTGATTATAAAAACCCTGCTGATTTGGCGTCCTTCAACTTCACTAGTTTCACTTTTCAAATATTTGATACCGTTGATCGTTCACAGCTCTACACACAGTTACGTATTCTTTCTCTTTGTGCAATCAGCTTATAAATGTGTTTGATAATGATAACTAGAAAATTGTCATTTATTACCGTGCCTTGTTCACAATCAGCGGGTGCACAATTCCAAGCACACAGACACAGGGTTGTCTCAGCGTGACCTTATTAAAAGAAGTAATCATCATTGGAGGAACAAAGCTAAGTACTTTTGGAGGAAATGACACCATTGCTAATGAGGACACTGCAATGACTTCTCCAATGAAGAATAGAAACAGGAGACGCGACGGAAAAACTAGCCCAAAGAAAGGAGTGAATACCTGAACGAGGATCATATTGTGTCTAGGCTTGATGTTTCAAAAATGTAAAAATGATCTCGTGATTAGTGTTTTATTTTTAAATTTGAACCAACAACTGCAAAATGAAATGAATTGGCGGAAGAATTGGAACAGAATCAGTGATCGGCCATTTTAGATTGAAATACACTGTTTTCTGTTAATAGTTTGTTCTAATTGTCTTTCAGTTTTGATCAGATAAATGGTTAGACAAAACATACCCACCTTTTTAGGCAACTAATCTGTTGATGGTCCATATCTTTTGTTGACCAAGATGTTCATTGTTTGCCAACAACCCTAAAACAAGCGGTAAAAGTTTACTAAAATTATGTTTTCAGTAGGCAGAGTAACACACCAAATATGAATATGCTCTGGAAAACTAATGGTCTATGAATAAATCAGCTTATAATCACAGTTGCCAAGTTCGCTTCTTTATAGCAACTTTGGGCTTCTTTTTTTGGAAAGTCTCTTGTGAGTTTTGACAGTCACGGATTTTGTTTTTTTGGGCTCCTCAGAGACACTTTGACATCAGACACAAAGTGATTTTTCACATTTTTTCCAGGTCTGATTCACAAAAATATACTCACTAGTAAAAGAAATACAGACTTTTAGCATATTTTCACTTTCACAATTTTTACTAGTGATCAAATACTATTTAAAATGTGTCAAAATCAGTAACTCTCATTCTACTGTGATGTATAATGTTTAATTAATTGATCATTTTAATTTTTATTGAGGGATTGAGCCCAAAACAAGAGGTTTTGGGCTTTTTTTCACAGGCTTGGTCGCTTGTTGCTCTCTGAAAGTCTGGCAACCCTGCTTATAACACAAAGAAACTAAGCCTTATTGTCTTGTCATGTGCAATTTAAAATTGATTTATGTGTTTAATACAAGTACTAAACAAACACAGAAAGAGTTTCTTCTGATATGTATAGCCAGTATTTGGTAAGCAAGATTGTTGTAATGTTTTGGTCATCCTGCTCCAAGAGAAAACTGCAAAACACATGATGTCACTACTTGCATTTGATAAAACAAGACTGTGGCTGAGTTTGTTGTTAACTGAAAATCTGGAATTTTGAGAATATGATCAAAATTGTTATGTGGCTGTCATTCTGATAATTATTAGCCACTGATATCAGCAGCAGCTGTGAAAAAACATATTGTCCGTATCACTGTATTGCTGCTTGCATCTGTTCATTCACACCGAAAGGTGACATTTTGTCTTAGTCATGTGTTTTTCTTCTTTTTGTATCAGTACTTTCTAACGTAGTTTTGACTCAACTATATTTTTTAATTTAAAAACAAAAAAAGACACCACTTAATGACAGTACCTAGCCCTTTAAACACGAAAGTAGCAACTTAGCTCTAAGACATTTCAGGCTCTGTGTTTCCAAACCACAGGTTCTTTGTTTGTTAGAAGTTTCAGTTGTTTGTCAAATCCAGTTTCAACTGTGCAGAGTAATAGGATAAAAGAAGAGAGAAAACATTGTAAAGATTGTCAAACTTTGTAAAACCAGACTTAAACGGCCTCAGACATGGTCACCTGACCTCTTTATTTGTCTTTGCTCACAGTCTGGGCAGATGAGCGGTGGGTGTAAGTCGACGTTAGTCTGGTGCCCATGAGAGACAGCATGGCTCCATACATCAGCTCCTCGTTCACTTTTCTACCTGTATTTGTGCGCCCCTCAGTCAAAGTCGCAGACAGTAGACACAAGCTCAGAGGAGATCCCCTGTGAGCTGTCTCTGTGCCTTTTTATAGCTCGCTTTTCAAAGTTGCTCCACAGGACTTCACATTCCCATCGCTAGCATTTTTTGATGAATGTATTTGGTCAGAGTCTTGCCATTTTAATGATTTTGCTGACTTTTTTTTAGCCCTAGAACATCAGCTGAAGGACAATGCTTTGCCAATAAACGTAGATGAAAGAACAACATTAGAATAGGGACTTTTAGCATGTCCTTTGACTAAAATCAGCTTCTCGTGTCTGTTTGGGTGCGTTTGATTTGTCTTTGCGAGTGTGATTTGTGTGCACGTGCCATGTGTCCATAAAGCGGAGGTGTGTTCCATACTTGGCCAGGCCTGGGATTAAACGTCAGTCTCCCAGATTGATGCTTTCTGTGATGGAACGCCACATCAGCATTCCTCTGCCGAGCTGCTTACAGATGGCAACAGCAGCACACACACATTTCATAGACTTGTTGCAGCATGGAACAGGCAGGTTTGGAACAGGTTGTGTTCACGTTATAGGTTGAAAATGTTTTGGAGATACATAAACGTGGATGGAGACTGTTATTTACACATTGATGGTGATTTCTGAATTCAACAAGGTGGATTAGTCTCGCTTGTTAATTCTACATCGATTATGTTGATGATTTTTCAAATCCAAATGCAGTTGTTGTCTTCTCTTCCGGTGCTTCTGGTAAAAACTGTTTTGCTGGTTGTACAGACAATGGCTGAGAGTCAGACGAGGGGAAGAAAAACAGTGTTTGAATTTTGCAAAAAAAAAAAAAAAAAGTCAACCAACTGAAGAGTTCTGATGTGAGCTAAAATATCTCCCCATTTCCATTTAGTATCCTGTTTTCTAAAGATGGATGCACTTGATCCATGACAACACATTTTTGGTCATAAACTTAACGGCTCAAAATTGAATTTTTGTCTCCTAAAGCCAGCTGCACACTACAGGAGTTTTGGCTCAATTTTTTATCGGTTTTCTCCTCACATCTGTGCGTCACTGCAACTATTTTTTCGGAGAGCACCATGGTGAGGGTCACATGCTGCACTAGCGCGAGGAGACAGCATCTGGTGCCTCTGCCTAGTGACGGCAGCTCTTAAATGTAAAATAAAGAGAAGCATTGCTTTGTCATCTGTAAATAAATGTTATGCTTTGTGGACGTAGTCCAAGTACTGGATTCTTTTTTATGTCATCTTCAACACAACTGCTCCTTAAATGATGTGCAAAGCACCGACTTTAGCTTGTTATATAGAACATGGCCAACACACACTCTGCGCTCATCACGTGACACACACACTGGTCTATGTCGTCTCTGTTCTTTCTTTCTGTCACATGATGCAACTGTGAGACAAATAATCGCTGCAAATGTCCTTATGTCTGTGGCCTGTTCTATTTTGACGCGTCAAAAAATTGCAAAACCTTTCTAGTGTGCAGCCGGCTTAAAAATCATAATGTAGTAATCTTTCTTTGATGCCTGACTTGATTTGTAAACCAGTTTAAGCGATTTGAACAAAAAAAATAAAAAAATAAAACCAAAGGGTTAGGGTTAGTGATTTTAGTTTTTGATATATACCTGTTCTCATAAGAACTGATGATCACACATCTTCAAAAAAAAAAAAGTTATATTGCAAAAGTAATTTTATCCGTAGACTGTGTGTTGAAAACCTGTAATTGGAAACCATAAAAGTAGTCATCTATCTTTTTCTAGTAATTTCTACAATGCTACTTCTTGACATCACATGAACAACCTATGGACTGGCTATGGCTCATATTCCATGTACAGTAGATTTTTCTAGGAAGGATCCTCATGAGAAAAGGGCAGTGGGTTAAATGCATCCCTTTGCAGCACATGCTGAGGTCACACAGCAGTAATATGTGTCGTGACTCGTGAGCCTGGCTGAACGCCACGAGGAAAGGGCACACTTCCACTGTCTGAGCCCAGAGGAAGAGGCTGAAGGCTGGGAGGAGAAGGAGGGAGAGGCCTGGGGTCATTTTAATGGCTTAGCTTGTGAAAAGTCTGGATGAGCATGTTTGTTTAGAATTTATCCTTAGCTTAGTATGACCTCATGATAAAATGAACATTATACATTATATATACGTATAAAAAAGAAATAAAAATTCGATTGCTGAGATAGGTAACGATTGCTTCAGTGATTGATTGATTGATTGATTAACTTGTTGCAGCCCTAGTGTAGAGCTTAAAATACATACAACTTTGTGGGCCACAGAAAAGTGCTCATGCAGTAAAAAAATGGGAATTAAATAAAGGTGAATAGAGCTACAAGGTGTTTTTACAGGCTTAGAACCTCAGAATGCTGCTTGTTACTGGCTTTATGAAATGTATATTTTTAAGTAGAAAGGTAAATAGTTTGGCTGTGGCTGTTACTAAACTGTTTATGTTATTATTATTTGAGCTTTTGAAACTGTAGTAGAGGATTAGATGCAATAAATGTACATCTTTTTTGTTTTTTTAATTAAGTGTATTTGAGAACTGAGTTTTACATTGGAAAAACAAAACAATACATGCGTGCTATCCTGTGACTGTATCCTGTTTGTAGTTCTAAGCTCCATGTCCTGGGATAACCTGTGATTCACTGGAAATCTTAGTGGCTCTGACTAATCTCTTCTGACTAAAGTAATGATTCTTCTGATGAGACTCACTTGTGTCTTGTGCATGACCTGAACACACAGAGTTTAGACCTACTGCCAGGGATTACACAACTGTTGTATTTGAGGCTCTTTTCTTTAATGTATTTTAGTCTGATTTTAGATAGATTTATAGGCTTAGATATATGTTTCACAGTTTTATTCACACTATATCATCAAACTACACAGTATTGGAGTGAAAAGTAACATTTTGAAGACTTGTCCAGAAGGATTTGTTGATGTGTAATTAAAATTCCACCTCTAAAAATGCATCGAAAATGCAATGCACCTTTTCAGCTATAATGGTAAATGGTTTCTGTTTACTGTATATAGCACTTTTCCACCTTATAATGCACTCAAAGCGCTTGTAGGATATCAACAAAATTACCAATACATTTAAACCAATACATTTGCCAATTGCTGGTTTATGTTAGCTACTACAGAGCCACCTGTGATGCATTATGGGATTACAGTAAGGTGAAGAACAAAACATTTAGAAATATGCGTTCAAAGTTGGTAACAGAAATGACATGACTTGACAGAATTTTCACCCCCTTAAAAAGAGTCTAAAACTTGTAAAAACTTTGAAGGCAAAGACAGCGCAGACCGGGAAAGATTCTACTGAATGTACGTTTTATAGTGATGATGTCACTATGTTGTATCATTGTGATTTTAGTGACAGTAACAGGAATGACCAAAGCTTTCAGGGACAGCTATGAAATGGTCACTAATTTTTAATAATGTATTTTCATGACTAAAAGAAATAGCACTGCTAGCAAAAACAATTTGTCAACAATTATAAACGCTTCACCTTATTAAAGACTAAAGTTTGTACTCGGGGACGTGCCCAAAGCTATACTTTTGAAATTATGAACTGGAAAATATGATACTCCAATTGGCTGAAAGCATTTTTTATATCTAGAGCTGGGCGATACATCGAATTTTGGATTTTATTGTGAATATTGTTGGAAAAAAATGTAAATATCAAGTATATCGCTCAGTTAAAAAAAACAAATGCTTTAAAAACAGATGTTCAAACAGACAAAAATGTATTGTAAACTTTCAAACAACTATAGAAAGTGTGTTAATTTATTTTTATTTTCACTGTTTGCTTTGAGCCATTTAGTCATATAATAACTCAGTTGTGCCTTTTTGACCAAAAGTGTATTACAGTATTTGACTGGATAAAAAGGATTTGACAGCATGTCCTCTGTAACATCTAAAACTCTTGTTTACCTACATTCTCTCTGTGCGGATAATTATTGCTGTGAATATTTGGTCAAGTTTTGCAAAGCGGGCATATCTTTTCAGTTTTGATCAGTAGAACATGTCTTGAATTTATTGCAGTCAATTAAGCTTCAATTATATGTTTAAAAGTATGTTTGAACATGTTTCTGTTGGATTGACATAACATCACCTGACTATCATAATCGAGATACGACCAAAACTTATCTAAGATCCATTTTTGTCAATATCACCCAGCCTTATATACAGTATGAGTAAACTACAGGAGAAGCTTCACATTTACTTAAATTGCTTTAGCGCCTTACTCTCTTAACCATGTTCTCTGCAGATGTGACTAATAACTTATTGTCTTTCTCTTTCTGTCTCTGTCTTCTCTCATGCTTCACTTTGGATCCGCAGCACCAGGTCAGTCAGTTCTATCTACTTTACATCTCCATTGTCACTTTTCCAGACACATTTAAAGCCTGTCTGATTCCGCTTATCCTGCTTTGTGACAGACTTATGCGAATTGCACCAATCGGATATAGCTATTGCAAACTCGATTTTTTTTTCCCCTTCTTCCATAAATTATCCTTTTTTCGAATTGTGCCCGCTTTCCTTATGTAATTTCACGGTAGCGACAACAACGGCGGAGAAGATTTCAGTCGGGCCTATGCGTCGCTCTCGCCTCATTTCACGACTATAGAAAGAAGATATGTGTGTGTGTGCGTTTTACAAGCATTAAGTCTGAACTAGTCACGCTAGGCAAATGTAATGCGTTCTACAAAGTTCTGTATTGTCCACACTGCAGAGGGTGTGCATGAGCCTGACAGGCCTGTACAAATCCTCCTCTAAAAGTAGAAACGCTTTCTTTTTTTCTCCGGGAGCTGTCCTTGGTGCTGAAGTCACAGAAACATTCATAGTTACAATTTTCGGCGTCTGTGCTTTTTCTCTCTCCGAGCAGCAGAGGTTAAAAATGTACTTTTAGGAAATATGATTGTATCTGAAATGGTGAAAGTCACTCGCACTTTGTTTTGCGGCCTGACAGTGTGTGGGGCAAGTAGAAATGGGAGGCAGATGAGAGTTCAGTCTTTGTGAGGCGTGTATACTGTAGCCGAAGCATCTATCACGGTTTGAGATTTATCTTCTGTTCTCACTCGAGGGTCTCAAATATGCACACTGCGTCAAATAAATACTCCGTCTGGTTGGCTGGTGAGGCTTTATGAATACTTGAGTATGACCCTGCCCGTGAGAAATGAGCTGGGTTTGATGGCGCGTGTCGATACGTGGAAATCAGATGTGATTGATCGGACGCATAAAGCAGTCAATAGAGAAGCCCTTTGTCACAACACTGCTTTAACCTAATAACGCTGCAATTATTTTTGCTCAAGTGGATGGGATTTCCCTCGGAGACTTTTGTTTATGTGAAAAGAATTGACATGAGGAGAGATGTATGTTTTATCATTAAAGATAAACAAAAAAGATTATGTTTAGAGATGCTTTGGTGCAGTTAAATGTGTGATGGAGAAAACTATAAAGACAGTCAGAACATGAGAATTGCACACAGATACTATTCTGAATTGTACCCGGTGTTGTTTTGCTGTACTATATGCCAATTGCAAATCTTCCTGAGACTGGACTTGCAACCTTATCTGCATTTAATATGTAAAATCTACTCAGTTTTTTAACCATGTTCTAACAGTGGCTCTCAGCATCATGTTTACTTAATGTTCTGTTTGGACTGATTCAGGCATGTTTGAGGAATCTTGCAGCTGATCCTCAAGTGTTTTCACCTACCACCACAAATCACTTGTCTGTATTGACCATTTGCACCTATGTCACATGATCACGTACTTGCGTCATGACGGAGGGCAGAAGTGCGTGAACCCAGCATTACAGGGAACACAACACTGATGAATTCTCACAGATTTTCCGATTGTTTTGCAAAGAAGTCAATGGCTCTGCTAGTGCATGTTTAGTAGAGTTGTCCGTGGAAGTAGGACATCTTTTAGGCGGCACAAAGCTAATGAATGCTAGCTGCTATATTTACCAAAAACTACTTGTTTGCCCATCTTTACCCTTTGTAATTTGTACCATTATGTGGTAAACAATGTTTTGTCACACACTGGGACAGAGTTAAACAAATGTTTGGTTTTCAGTAACTTGGCTATCGTGAGGCTACCCACATATAATGCAGGTTATTTCAAATATTCAATGCATTTTTTTCACATTGACATTGACTTGCCTTGTTTGTATAAAAGTTTACTGCAAATCCATGACAACTTAGAGGGATATTCCATAATTAAAAGCAACATTAGGCTTATAACCTTCTTGCCTGTTAGTGCAGCCAATCACACAACAAGATGTAACCATTTTACAATTGAAATTGATGATAATAACTGCAAAGTTTATTATAACTGTAATGCACACAGACTGCACTTTTGCTCTCCATCACAGCAAAGTGGGCAAAGGGTCAATACTTCCAGTGCAGTCAATGCACCTGTTTTAATTTCCAAGCCATTTTTGTGTTTTACAAATAATGAACAAAACATACAGTGTATTGCTGATCCACATATGTTCTAATTATTATATGCTCAAAGTTCACTATAGGTCTCCTCTAATGTTAACATGTAATAGATCGACTTCTCAAATGACATTTTTTTCTTCATATGTACACTTTGCACTTTTCTCACTTCTAATAGACACTGGACCCAGATTTTACAAGTCATGTTTTTGATTTTCTTTGGTTTTTCAAATTAACCACGCCAACAAAATGTTGCTACTGTCCCAAAATAATGATCTAAAACCGAACATTCACATCTGTTGTTAAAGTATATTTTAAAAGAACAGATCTGACTAATAGAACAGTATGCCATTTGACACTATTTTGCATTTGAAATCTCACTGTCTGTTTTGTGTATGTGTAAACAGCAGTCACTGTACATCTGTCTGTTCACCAGGAAGTGCCTCCAGCGCCATGTTTCCTGCTGCTCTCCCATATTCAACACAGTCAGCGTGCTTTGCATTTGAGCTCCTTTATTTACAGTACACAACCATCATATGTTACAACACTTCATCGCTAAGAGTGAGGCGAACGAGATGAGCCTTTAGATTAGATTAATACGAGATGAGATCGTTTATATCAACAAAGCCAAATTAAACTATTCAGAACTGTTCTTGTCAGACTATACCCTTTACATGTTTTGCTATTGTTCAAAAATACATTATTTAACCCTTTCAGGACCATTCCAAATGCATAACTGGAGGAAATTTTTTCACCAATCAATGTTTTTTCATGTGCACACAATTTTGTGAGATCTCCTGTACTACTTATAGTGTCTTATAGTTCATCGGTTCTCAAACTTTTTACACCAAATACCATTTATTATAATATTTGGCTTTCCGAGTAGGGTTGCCAGATTTTCAGGGAGCAACAAGTGACCAAGCCTTTGAAAAAAAGAAACAAAGAAACAAGTTACCTCAACTCCTCAGTAATAATACATAAAACTAAAATAATATTTTTTTAAACAGTATCTGTCAAAGCAGAATGAGGGTAATGACTCTGACATATTTTTAATAGTTTCGATGGAGTAAGTGCATCACAGGCTCAAACAAATGTAATATATCAAGATCAAAACAAGTTCTCTACAAAGATTAGGCCTTAATTTAATTTTTTTTTTAACTTAGCTTCAGAGACCAGGCTGGTTAAAAGTCCATACTTCTGTCATTAGTGGATATTTTTTGTCAATCAATTGTGGAAAAAAGTTCAAAAACCCCCTTGTTTATGGCGTCAAAGTGGAGTCACAAGCGAGCCCAGAAAATCAAAACCAACGGCCGTCAAAATCTGTCTGTCTGTCCTCTCATGTTGTTTAAAATATCCAATACATTTTTAAAACTAGGAAAACTGCGATGTCCTGGCTTTACCTATTAAAAGTATCACTTCCTGTGTCTCCTGCACAATAAAAATCTCAACATAATCCAGCTGAAATCAGAGTTTTATTATGAAGTCAGACAGCGACAGAGCACCAGAGATTCTTGCTTTTCAATCTCATTGGTTTTGCTCAGATGTCGCCGTGGAGACTTATTAGCTGACTGATGTGTAGGTGAATTAACCTGCCGAACTACCTGTGCATTATGTGACTATAATACACGCCAGTTAACATTGGAATTCTCACTGACCATGGTACAAAAGCCCTTATCATATCAAGAGAAAGTACATGTTTTTCATGTGAATAAATAGCTCTTTCCCAGCATCTTGCCTTATGACATCAGCAGATTCTACAGCCAGCTTTTATTGGTATTTTGTTATCTAAACCTCTCCAGACGTCCGGCATCATGTCCTTCATCTTCTCTGTCCTCTTTGTTCTTGGCTGTAAAAGACACACTTGTTAGATGCACATTGTAAAGCACACTAATTAACACACTCATTAGGGCTGAAGCAACTCTCCTGCTGAGACACACACACACCGCTCTGCAGCTGTGTATATATCATTAATATGAACCAGTATCCATATTCTATTACATTAGATTCATGCTTTATTTACATATCTTTAAGTGCTGTCATGACTTGGGATGATCCGACAAGAAGGCCATTAGTGCGTCCCGTCCCCCCTCCTCACCCCCCCACCCCTCTGTCACACACTCCAAACTAATGGACATGAATATTCAGATTAGATGCATGAATTCTTTAAGGCCCAGCATCCAACTTTATGAGAGTTATAATTTTGTTGTGTTGGATTTTTATATTCAGATGTATATATAAAAATCCAACACAACATAACGCTGCCTGCACAATAAAGGAGTATAAAATCTACCACGATTTTTAGATGTGATAAAAAATAGTTCTGGTTAGGGATGTATTATAGACCTATATCAGTGTGGACTTTAGCTTTTATTTTGACTATATTAATATCGGCTAATATCAACAATATTGACGTTGATATTTGAATTGACTAAAGATTAAAATGGAAATAAAAGAGAAACGTAAGTCTGGCATTGGTAAATATCGCCTGTCGGACAAATTTTGGATATTAGTATCAACTCAAAAAATTCATATCAACCCATCTCTCACATTGGCCACATGAGACATTTTGTCTAATACTCACTCATGTGGCAAAAAGGACAGAGACGCTACAGATATGTTGAGTTCAGTAGCAGAAATCAAGTGATCAATCGCATCATCAGAATGAAAACATATCTCCGAGGTGAGAAGCATTAGCATGGCTGCGTATAAAAGGGAAACAACAGTGACGAAACGTGAGTGGATTAATCCAGCTTGTAAAGGCCACAGGAAAGCAGAGATTTATTAGAGGTAAGGGGCTGGTTACACTGACTTATTGTGGGCATAAAGAAATGAAGAATTTCCACAAAGTGGGTTGACTGTTTATTACAAGGCAGCAAACCTCTTTTGATAATGCACGGCTCTATGTTGTAAGGATCTGTGCACCATTCTTGGAAGCTGAAAACGTCCTAGTTTTTGCATGGCCAGCTTAGTCACTAGACATGCCACCCATTGAGCATGTTTGGGATGCTCTGGATCGGCGTTCCAGTTCCTGCCAATATCCAGCAACTTCACACAGCCATTGAAGAGGAGTGGACCAACATTCCACAACCTGATCCACTCTGTGTGAAGGAGATGTGTTGCACTGCATGAGGCACACCAGAGACTGACCTTCCATACAAAAATTGCCCGTTTCAGGGTGGCCTTTTAATGTGGCCAGCCTAAGGCACACTTGTGCAATAATCATGCTGTCTGCATCTTGATGTGACACTCATGAGGTGGGATAGATTATGTCAAATAAAGGAGAAGTGCTCACTATCACAGGTTTAGACAGATTTGTGAACAGTATTTAAAAGAAGTGGTTTTAGATCTTTGAGTTAATCTCATAAAAATGGGAGCAAAACAATAGAGTTGTTTCGATACAGATACTTGTATCGGCAAAACCTCTGATATCACAAATTTTTCATGTATCAATATTGACGAGTACTAGTAGCCTACCAAATCCCCAATCCGATCCCGCCATGATGCAGCAGCAGCTTATTGATGTTAATTTACGTAAAATAAGACTATCTTTAGTTTACTATCCATTATAATGCAATATTTGATATCGACACCTACCCTGAGACAAAATATCGGTATCAAATCAGAAAAAAATGGTATCAGAACAACACTTGACAAAACCCAAAAGATTCCATTTAAGATTTAGAATTCACATTTTGCAGTGTGACATCCAGAAATGAAAATATACTGCAGAGGACACCAGGCTTAAGACCTATGGATATATTTACTGCTCATACGTATGCATGAATCTAAGTATGTACGTATCCACTTTGTCACATTGAAATTGTTATTAACATTTATAGTTCGAGCAACAGAACGACTTGAAAGACGCGCTCTAGTGTTACATGAGCAAATCACATCTCAATTGTTGTGTTTATGATGCGTTTTAGTATCTCGTGTGAATGCATAAACAGTGTGAAGGACGCTGCTATTATGATGTCTAAACACATATCTGTGGGCCGTGTGCTGGTAATGGGACTGACAGAGTAATGCATCCCAAATGTGCGCCTCTTCCTCCTGGTTTGGCCCGCGGATATGCATGAGTGACCGTTTAAAGAGTCCCGAGCTCAGTAATAAACACTCGCAGCGTAAAGGCCATTTGCTGTGCGCCGCAGTCCGTCTCTCACCAGGCCACGCGCACATCCCATAATTTAGCTCTTATCTCCGCGGCAGAGGTTGTTTGTAGGGGAAAGTGTTTGTGATTGTGAGGGCTGAGCAGTAACTGTGCAGTCGGATTCAGGGACAAAGGTGAGATGGAAGGAGTTTCGTTTGCAGTTTACCTGACTACGTTGTGCTTCATAATTGTTAATGCAGTTTTTAAACAAGATAAGTGAATGTGTCTAATGATACATAAGAATACTCCAGATTAATAAGAGATGTAATAGGGTTCATTCATGAAAGTTTTTCTTAACTTAAACTCTAAGAAGATGCTGAGAAAACTGTCAGATGTGTTCTTAAAAAGCACAATTCTTAAGCAAGGAAAAAAAAGAAGAAAAAAAGAATAAAGAAATGCTGTAGCTCATGTTTCCCAACTATCACTGTTTTAAAACATTTTTTAAACTGTTCAAAAACGCATGAGCTCAAACAGTGAGAGCGGATTTCAGTCACAAACTAAAGCTCGAGTGATGCTTTTAGTGTCACAGTTAAAATGTAGTTATGAGAGAGGAATGGGGTGATGCTACAGGGGTGTTTGAACAGTGTCCCAAACGGAGACTTTGGGTCGGGGACAAACAGACAGACAGACAAGACAGACAGACAGACAGACAGACAGACAGACAGAGCATTATTAAAGGAGACATTGCCTGTAAGAACTTATTATGATTCTGACCCAATGTTTATAATTGGGGAAAAAACAGACTCACCTAGAACATGAACACAGCCTATTCTCATTTCACATTGTGTAAACACATGCTTCAAAAGCTGTCATGTGCTGATATGTTTTTATTCAAACAGGAGAAAAAAATACTTTTTTTTTGTTCTTTCAAAATATTCTTCCAGCACTTTTGTTTTACCTAAAGACATCCATAACTATTTAATTTAAAGCTTTTAACAGTAGTCACAGCCCTGTCTCTGAAGAAAAAGGTAGATATACAACGAAATGTCAAAAAGATACAATAAGTACGTTTTCACACCTTCTTTACGTAAATATTACAAAAAGCCAAATGTAAAATAACCACAGTGCTTTGCTCACTTAGCTCATGCAGTTTTATAATTTTTTACCACAATGAGTCAGAGGGAAGCGAATGTTGAGCTGAGCCGACAAAGCAGCTAGGGCCAATTATCACAGATATATTTTTTAAGAGTGCATTTCCTGAATGAAAGCAACTAAATGCTTTATTATTAGAAATAAAGGGAACACTTTCTGAATAGATACTTCAACAAAATGTCTGTACTGCTCCAAAGCTGTTTTTAAGTTATTTAACTTTAGTACACTTACAGGACCTTTTAATATCACTACAAACATAGTAGGGTTGTACTCGATGTATCGATATTGTGATATATCGTGATGAACGTGTCGGCAATATGCGTATTGTTAAAGGGCGGTGTATTGGAATATCTATCGAGATACTTAATCTCATACAAATTTTACACTTCTGACCCTGGACTGCTGCTTTAAGGCTGAAACTGTTGAGCTTATCCATCAGACACTTGTATCAGACATAAAAAAAAGTGTGAAAATACACATTTTCTGCATTTTGTCATTCTACATTACATTCTTAACATTGATTTGAAGGAGTCTTGCATTCCAAACCATTTTGAAAACATTTTACAGGTAATAGGTAATACAATAGGTAATACAATACTTCTCTATAGTTTTTCTACATTTCTCATTTTGATCAGTAACATATATCTTTATGTTTTGCATTGAGAGAAATGTGACAAGATATACATGTTTTGGGATTGTATCGGAAGGCTCTTGGCAATAGCCAGCCCTAATACATAGTTATGTTACATACTTGGTCAGGTGTTTGCATGGTGACTGCCACATGTTGTTGTGAATGTGTATTGTGTATTGTCTTGTTTTTGTGAGTCTATGTGCCCATTGATCGTCTGATGTGAATGTCTCCTCATGAAGACCATAATCATCTAAAAAAATCTATATAAATCTATAGTATATCTTTATTTTCAATTAGTAGTTCCCCTTCACATCATGCTGCCATGTGGTGGAATTCTCTCACCATGGGGCTTTTTGTGTGCATTTTCCTGTCTCTCTCTACTGTTGTAGATATATATTCTGTTTTCCACTATCATCAGTTACACAGGGCTGTTCCTCCAGCTTGGTACTCTTGACAACACTATATGCTGACATGAATCAGTTTACCCTCGTTTCTTTCGCCTATCTAGACCGACTCTATTGTTCAAGCCTTAAAAAAAAATAGTACTCGCAATCACTCTCCGCTACTTTGACTAATTACTGCGTTTCATTGAGTAGGTGGCGCAGTGAAAGGCAAAAATTGCAGGCAGCGTATTATAAAATGTAGGCTGCTTCTGAGTCAATCACGGATTCGGATGTGAGCGACGGTAATTACGGGTGTAGAAAGCAGTCTTTGCAAAGTGTGGGAGGTTAAAGCCAGCTCTTCTCCACAAAACCTGCAAATCCTAATAGCCCAAAGCTGAGAACTTCTCCGGGATCAATGCCGCGGATCTTATGTAGATTGCAATTACAGCCATCTCTGATCAATTGGCTCCTCTCCTGAGCGCCAAACGGGGGGCTTTTTGTGCCGATCGATTGCCACTCAACCAGATAGGCCCTCGCGCTTTCCCAATCTCAATCTTCTGCACACCTCCAGCTGTAGTCGCGCCCGAGTCTTGCACACGCAATCACAGCCACAAAGGCGAGTGTCTGTTTAAGGGCCAGCCAGCCTCAGAGCCCGATCCAGCGTTATTTCATGCTCACTACTTCTAATTGATCGAAGGATAAAACGATTAGTGAGGGAATCTTTCATGGGCGTGTTTTTTTCCTCCTCACGCCAAGTCTGCTGGAATTTATTGGCGCGCATTGGGATTCATCTGTGTCTCTGTGATGGTCTGACCTCCAAAATTAATAAGAGGTGTTCTTCACGGGACACGGCGTTTGTGTTTTTGTGTTGGAAATGCAAGGATTTGAACAATTATGTGTAAAGCAAAAGGATGTGTTTGCAAACTAATTCTGTATTTTGTAAAACCTGAAAATGGAAAAGATAATATGGAAGCAGAGTGGCAGGCACTGTTGTCTCAGGGCCAGATTTATCAAGCATTTGCTCATGTGCAAAACAGGTTAGGGGGAGCAAAACCTTGGCAGAGATGACATTTTTCTCTCACACACACACACTAAAGATGCAGAATTTAGGTGGTTCATATCTGTTTTGTTTAGTATGTTGTATGTGCATCTTTCAATCTTAAAGTTTGTGTAAAATGCTCATAAATAACACATGATTTTTTTCTATTTTTGCACCCGCAATTTAGCACCTGGCTTGATAAACCAGGCCCTCAGTGTTTCCGTGTGAAGTTTGAGTGTTTCTCACCGTGTCTGGGTGGTCAGGGTTAGGTTTTCCTCAGCCACCAACACAAGCACATAATCAAAATTCATTGACGGATGGCTCTAATGCACAGTGTAACTTTCCCTATAGAACTAGGGCTGTGCAATTATTCACTTGTCATTTTCCTAATAATCAAGTAATCGTGTTCAGTTTACACACACATTTGTTTTTCTTTGAGTGAAAAAGTTGCTCACACGTAGTATCGTGTTACTAGGGCTGAGCAATATTGACAAACATGAATTTTGGGCATATTCAATAACATTTATTACGTCAATAGGTTGTGTACAGGTTGTTGTATGCAATGATGACTAGACCCATTCACTTTTGAATTACAACAAAAAAACTGACTTCGAACAAGATTTATTTGTGCTGCAAACATCTGTGTGAAGTATTATTGGTCTGGAGGATGTTGTCATGACACGTCAATGCAACCTATTGTCAGACAATTGTGAAATGTTTTCAAATGAATCCCAGAAGTGCAGAAAAACATTTATATCCTGAAAGTTACAAGAACCATTTTCTCAATTTTCTCTTATTAATCAGCTCTTTTTGTTGCAATTTTACTATAGAAGATACTCGATATTCAAATTTTTAATATTTGCAAACAACATTCACGTTATTATCTAGAGTTCGATGTATTGCACAGCTCTACGTGTTACATGTAGAATACGTTTTCAGCAGACTGTTTCTGAGGGATACTATATGTCACCTACTTTCTTTTTATCAGTTCATGCTCTTTTAGGTAATGATGCTCTGCCTTCTCTTTAAGCTAATAATCGTCTGAATAATGGTGATTTTAGTTACGTTCAGAGTAATTGTATAATTGTATCTATAGTTGAGCAGCTAGTGGATCCTACCACATTGCTTTACTTACTGTGAGGCTTAAAACATGTTATTAATTTAGTAATAACATGTTTTAGTAATTAATAATAGAACAAATACAGTGAAAATGGAGAGGAACTTTCTGTAGAAGGACTGCTACATTTGGGCACATCATTGAACCATTTTGATATCTTGAGAGGGATTTAAATCTTTGTAATCCTTGTAATCTTTTTTTTTTTATTTTATTTTTTTATTTATTTGACAGGGACAATGCACTTTAATAATATTTCTGTAATGCACCAGATTTAGCCCCAAGGCTAATTTTCATCCGTAGTCCTGGACAGATGTTCCATGGTCACCCTAAAAAGACATGTTAAAAGCATATTATATACATACTATTTACAAACAACATTTACAACCTTTTGCACACAAATTCAACATTATTATCACATTCTTATACACACAGAGACAACACAGCAATTAAGCATTTCAAACATTGTCAAAGCAGACATTAAACAAAGACAGGACAAGACAAACAACTACATTAGTGTGAGCAGACCTGATTCTCATCAGCCACTTTTTAACTGAGTTTTAAAAATGTTATATGATGTTGCTTCTCTGATGGTGATGGGTATAGAGTTCCACTGATGTGCTGCTTGGACTGAAAAAGATTTTTGACTGAATGAGCTTCTTCGGAATGGTATTATGCAATCCCCTCTCACAGCCCCCTAGTGACCGGTTTGCCGAAGATCTTATGGAAACAAACTGAGTGAGGTGAAGACAGATCATTTATGACTTTAAACAGAAGACAGAGATTTGTTTACTTGATCATGTTGTCCAGTCCAGGAGATTCAGTTTCTTTAGTATTGTACAATGATGATGTTGAATTGGCTTTAAGATACCACAAAACATTCATTTGTGGACCAATAGAAATTTTGGTAAGATTAAGACTACACTGACACAATTATGACAAAAGATCTTACGCTTTGGTGCAAAAGTGTGTAAAAAGCCCAAAACACCAAATATCTGTTTAGTAGTTAACTTTCACTTCTCAACTTTTCCTTCTCTTCTGTTTGGACCACGAGATGATTGAGATGCTTCTGCTGTCGTCTGAACTAAATAATACATGTTTCTTTCAGCTTGAGATCGTAAAAGCATTGTATTGTTATTTTCTAGCCTAAGTCTGTGATAAAAGTTAAACACACGTAGCCGTCGAAGAGGTCAGCCGTAAGACCATGTGTGCTGAATTCAGATTGAACAAGGCCAACATTAGGTCTGTTTTGACAACTTGCTCAGGGCATGATTCCAGAAGTGCACTGATAAATAAAAAGACTATTATTGATGAGGGCGAGGTGCTGCCTACAGATGGATCAACCTGCAGCTCTGGACTCCACTGTGACTCTGTGTCAATATGTTTGCTTTGTTCAGACGCGTCGCTCTCTTCTGTTGACTTATTTTGTGGGGCTGAAACTGTCGCTGCAGAGATTGGGAAGGGATTAATTTTATGCAAATGAATGCAAATAAGTGTGACACAGAACTCCATCCGTGTTTCTATGCAAATGGTGTTTGCTAAACAACCATAAGGCCCGCCAACCACAAGCGCCCCACACCGTTCCCCCATCACTGCTCCCAGTTCAGCCCCCGCGTCTACTTCCAGGAACGCCTGTGTTTTTAATATAAAACCCATTACAAATAGTGTTTTTTTTTTTGCTTATATGATATTCAATTACTGATGTATTTGTGACATTTGTGAGAGAAGCGTAGATTAGTGTAATATCAAGGAAAACAGTAGAAATGCATGTTCTCAAACAAACTAAAGACAATACAGATATTTGATAAAAAATATCATGTAAGCTCTGCCCAAGTCACTGTAAAAAGACTGTATTTACTAAATTATGCAGAACTGAGGACTAGAAAAGATTTTGTCTAAATAAAGACTTTAAATAAGGCATTTAAAGCATTGAAAATCATTAATTCATTTAAAAAGGCAAAAAATATGCATGTTATTTTTGTAACACTAATCACATATACTTACTGGGTTTATTCATGATAAATTGGTGTATTCAATATATAAATCTAAAATCATACCCAGTAAAAATAGTTAAAATGTCTTGGAATTAAAATGGCCTTGAAAAACATTATATTTGAATTTGTAGGTTTTAGTAAAAATGGCTATGTACACAGTCTAGATCACACCCCTGAAAAAACTACAAAAAACAAACAAACAAACATGCAACTAACTTGTGAGCCCACAGCAAAACAAATTAGACATTTGTATTGATTTCAAGTCACAAAACCATTTAAAATGTAGTTAAAATGTAATTATTTTGGTAATATATTACTTCATTTGACCATCCCTAACATGCAGCTTTCAGTTAAAAAAATGTTAAATACCAAATCATAATAGTAAATTTACATCTTGAAATAATCTCATGACCTTTAGATTTTGCTTCGCTCTGGGAACCACTGGCCTAGGTGACTTAAGCTACTGTGTGTGTGTTTTATTCAATTCATTCTGTGCATTTGACCCAAATTCCGCTGTTGCACCTGCAGAAGCAGTAAGTGGCTCCCATATCACCACCTAGTTAAGGAAACTGGCCTGTTCAAAAGTGACCAATTCAACAGATATTGAAAGAAGCATTGCTGTGTGATTAAATGTCATTGTAATTTTTATTTTGATGAAGGAGAAAGTATAGAGTATAATACTTCTCGCGCTTGAACACATTTACTCTCAGAATGATGCTTTGGTAGAAGTGGACGTACCATCAGTGTGAGCCCTTCTTTTTCCTGACTTGCCTGTTCTGTTGTTCCTACTCTGGCAACAGTAATGACATCTAGTAACTTAAATTCCCTCTTTAGCTTCTTATTCCATTCCTCCCTTCAGTAATCTCATGATTCCTCCCGGTGTCCTTCCCCTAATCCTCCTCTTCCCTCCTCTTTTACTTTTCTCTGTGGTATCTTTGTCACTATCCCTGTACAAACACAGCTTCCCAAAAACGATTCGACATTTCAGTCAGTAACGCAATCTTTTCTGAAACATATAGGAGTGACCAAGTGCATCCAGTGTGAGCGCAATAGCAAACAGAGCAGTGTCGGGCCGTCCTGCCAGCTCCAGAACGAGGAAGAAGAAGGAGGGGGGAAGTGTGGAGTCTCTTTTTCCATCCCAATCCTCTTTTGTGGTTTCATGAGGAGATTGTAGCACCACGCGTGACGCCTTCTTCCTTCAAAGGCAAGTGTGTGTGTGTGCGTGTCCAAATGTGAGGGAATTTATAACACCCTCCCCATCCGCCCTGCTCCACTCTACTGCCGTCACAGCGGGAACCAAATTCTTCTGAAACTTAGCCATGGCTTTTTCATTCGTAATGTGACCAAGTCGAGTGCCATTGCTCGGTAAAAATGCGGGCTTTAAATAAAATTGGTTTCACTTTGAGCACACGGTATGGCTTTAAATAGTGAAGAGAGCGAGAGGCAAACTGTTTCCACAAGGACTGGAGAGAAGCAGCCAGCCAAAATCTCCTTCCTAAATGGCATTTGTGAATAATATGCCTGTGTCTGCTGCAAGTGCAAGCAATGCAATATGGCTAAGTAATATCTGTGCGCAGAGTATATGGGCTGTCAGCGTTTATATGGATGAGTTGATGCGCGTTTGTCATAGCCATTAGGACTGCAGGTTTAGCACTTCACATCGACTGTTTCGCGCACAAAAGCAGAAGCCTGAGTTAGCCTCGCACCATTAGCATTTGTGACCACTTGGCTGCATTTGTTTGTCCATTACATAGCACTAAAAGACGGACACAAAAGGAGCAGTGGGCCGACACAGAGAGAGGGGAGATGAGAGATTTTCAAGTTGGGGAAACGGCTAAAAGAGAAGAAAAACACACTTAGGGATCAGTTTCATTAGGGAGTCACAATATAACATTTTAGTGTTACAGTCATCACAATATAGTGTTTGTTTTTTTCTTCAACACTGTGAACCAAACCTACAAAGAGTCTAGTCTAATTAGAAGACCAATCAACTCAAGCTTTTTGATGACCGAATACAGTTAATTTGAGATGGAAAGTACATTATATTTCCATGTGTTTTTTCTGTCCTGGATGGATAGAATTAAAAAATGCATCTAAGCCAAACACACTTTTATACATTTGACTAAAAATACACGCATCAGCTGGTTCACGGTTGGCAGAGACATTTTTGATCTAACCAATTGCTGCTTTTTGGTAATTTTGTCGTTCAGGAAGTGGTACAATATCATATTCAAAGTTAATATTTGATACAAGGTGAATATAATTGGATGATTGGACAATCGTACTTCCGCTTTTGGGGAACTGCCTGCATTTCTTTGATACCTGACCTAGTAGCTGGAGTGAAATGAAATTGAGTGGAGGCACTTGGTTGCGCCAGCCTGGCTGAAAAATACATATTCTGCTTCTCAAATCGTATTTGATTTTGCTTTCATTTTTTATGAACTACTGAATTGGAAAAAAAAACAAAAAAAAAAAAAACACACACAACAAAGACCCTTCTCTCAAATCTTTTGGGTCTGTTAGTGACCACTTCTCCTTTGTTGAGATAATCCATCACCCAGCATGAATACTGCACAGATGGGCCTTACTGGGCTTGCCACAATGAAAGGTTACTCTGAAACCTTCAGTGCAGTTTTTGCATGTTTTGAGAAATATGCACTTGTAATTGAACTGCAGGAATGAGCTGTTGCTTGTGCGTTGAATGTTCTTTTTGATATTTTTCTTCTGTATTACTGTTTGCTTTTGACCAGTGAATGTTCATTTCTTTATTTTCTAACACTGTTGTTTTGGGTTAAATTAACTATCTGAAGTCCTCTGAGATGACTGTTGTAATTTTGGGCTAGACAAAATAGGTAATTTAATTTAACTTGTATAAGCCATTTTCCTTTTGTTCAGTATCAGTTTTGGTTCCTATGATTATATTGTGACTTGTTTCTCATTCTGAAATAGCTTTGATTGCACAACAGTAAAAAGAAAAGCCCAACATAGATGAAGCCTGCATTTGTTGAATATATTTGGAGTGCTCATTACTCATTGGCTGTGTGAAAGTATACAGCATAAAACACAGTGTAATAAAGAGAATTTATTCTTCACATTCTCATGACATCCACAGGCAGCGGGACAGGCAGGAGCGCACATTCAGATTTATGTGCCAATACAAAGGCTTGGCGTTTGGTGACAGGCGTTGCGGTGACATGCAAACACGCGGGCCTCACTGTACTGTCTCCAGGAGCTCTCATCTGTCACGGCTCCAGACTGTGTGTGCTGCTGCGCGGTGTGTTCAATGCTGTGTCTGACAGGCAAGCTAAATGACTGAGGAGCGCGCCTGCAGCTAACAGCCCAAACAAATCTGCATTATTGTGGCATCGGCACAGAGACACGCTCCTCGCTAACCTCCTGTAACGGCGACGCTCATATCGTTTCTGATCTCTACACGTGCTCGGGAATGTTCTGTCATCTAATCATGCAGAATGCCCAGCAAAAGAAAACATCTTTTGATCATTAGATTACTGATGCGTGGTGTTTAAAGACACTGTACCTGATGGGGAATGACTACAAGCATAGACAATAGAACTATTACATTTTAGCCGTTTTTGAAATAGCTCACAGGTCCTTGAGATGGAAGCTAACGACATTAGCATACTATAGCGCACTTTGCTGTTTCTGTTTTGCTCCAATATCATTTCTGGTTTTCCATAATAAGTTCAGAATACCAGATCAAAACTCTGATTATAGAAGGTATAAATAAAAACACACTAGGTTTAAATGAAGGCTGAATCAGCTCTAATACTGTGTTCAGACCGGACAGCGATGCGTTTAATGTGTCTAGTTTACATGTTAAGTCAATGTAATCCGCATCTTGAGGCGTCCAGCAAATTTGTGGCGCGAATTTGAATCTAGCGTGTCAAAATTGCTCGTTGCTCATCTGCTAACGTCTTGCGAAGTAGACGCTCCAACCTGCGGCCTTTTTCCGTCTGGCCCAATCAGACACTGCTCTCCTGTGATGTAGCAACATGCTGTTCTGCTCTCACATCAAGAGGAAAGAAGAACTGTTTAGAAGAAAGAAAGACTCTGGGTCGCTTGATGCTAACCTATGATCTGGACTGATGCAGAGCTCACATGGATCTATTAAAAATGCTTGTTGCCCTGTTTAAACACTGCGGTACAACGTGACAATGGAGGAGGACAGAGACAGCAAAAGGACTTTGCCTAGGGGAGGAGAAAGTTGTGCTATCAGGTAAGTTTGCTGTGTTTTATAATGAAGAAAGCCTCAATCTCTCTCCCTCCTCCTCTTTTTCTACGATGCCGCAAAACAAAGCCTTTTGCAAAAACCGTGATCGCAGAGAGGCGCATCAAAGCCCCTGTCTCCAATGCCCCTGACACTCTTTGGAGCGTTTAGGGTGCCTGGTGGGCCGCCAGCTTAGAAAATATTCTGCGTCAAAAATCACTTCAACGTGCAAAATTGGACGCTTCAACGCTAAACGCAGCATAAAACATGGTAAACTGAAGATAAGGCAGAGGACCAAAATATGGTCAGATCTGTTACCAAATGAAACAAATATTTATATTGCAGATTTGTACTTCTCAAATGCTTTCCTAACTTTAAATACAAGATTTCTCCAGGATGATTGATCCTATCATAGAAAAGTGACATTCCAGTCTACCTGTTAATGTTTTCATTTTGACAGATTGAAACTCATACATCTCTTAGTCATTAATATTTTATGCTCACTGTCAAGTTGAGCAAAATACACTGTCTTGTGCATGTAATGTTTCATGTCAGACATTTATCACCACTGTCTTTTCCTTGGACCACTTACATAAATGCTGACTATTCCTTGAGACCTAAAAATGCAGCTATTCACTCTTGTTTCAGCCCCATGCCACAACAGTAAAAGAAGCCTTACTGATTCCTCGTGCTGCTGTCAGGAGAAGCTAAGCTAGTGCAGCAGGACTGGTGCTGTGAGCTAACGGCAGAGTGAGTTTGATTTGTGCACTTGTCAGAGCAGCTACATTATTGATGCTGTGAGAATCTCACGTTGTCGTTGAGTTTCTCGAGCTGTCACGTCACGTCCTGCAGTGAGAGTGCTGTGGTCACACTGGTCCTGAAGGAGCACTACCTGTCAACACCTCCATAGCAGGCCACGCTCACACTGACACTGTTGTTTCTATAGCGATGACCACACGGGACACATGTATGATTGATGTCTTGTTCACTTTACTAGAAGGGGAAAGTTATGCTCTTTTATTCTTGGTTTATATTTATGCATTACACAATAATTTATATTTCACAAGTAATAGAGATTATGCACTGACAGTTTTATTCTGACCAAGAAATAAAACTAGTTTTGTTGATGTTTCTTTATAACTTTAGGGAGCAAAATAAATTCTGAAAGTAGCTTTTCTGTTGCTGCTGCTAGTGTGCAGAATTTTTCGCACAACAAATTGCTCATCAAATGCTGTCACTGTATTTTACTTCGAAAGAAAGAAAGTGAATGAATTCAGTGAGTAAGCATCGGTGTTCCTGCTGTTTGCCTTACTTACTTGATTTTGCCTTTTTATGTGAGTTACAAACTCAATATTCAGCAGAATTGTAGTTGTTTATATAGCTTTTTCAGACTGTAGCTGCCTTTTGTGGTGGTCAGAGCTGCTCTAGGGCTGTTTGCTATTGTTTGGCATGTTAACTCCAGAGCCAGGATATTATTATAGTGAGCAAACCCTTAGGTTTCACATCATTTGTCCTATTATGTGAAATGCTTAGTATGTTTTATAAGTTCAGTCTTAGGACCGTTTGCTGTTTGTAAAGTCAGATCAAGTCTGATGTGATGCTGTACTAGGTGACTCTCTTGCTCTACAGACAATGAAGTTTGAGTGTGATAAACGTTATGAAACTGTCTAAAGAATTCACCTAAACTCGCTTCAAAGTTTAAACGTTTGAGAGGGACCTGGAATTTAGATATTTGTTTGTTTATTTTACTTGTGAAGGCACAGCCTGAGTTCTTTCAATAAATGAGTCATACGTTGCCTCATCACCCTCCATTTTCTTCTGCTTTATTTGGGTTTGGGTAGCTCACCTCCTTGTCTACACACATGTCCTCCTGCTCATCCGGGGCAATCCCGAGGCAAGCTCCCAGTTTAGAGACTGGTGTGTCTCAATGTGCCCTGGGTCCTCACTGAGATAGGACATGCCCAGAGAGAGAGAGAGAGAGAGAAGAGAGAGAGAGAGAGAGAAACAGATGCCTCTCAAGATGGAGGAGCAGCAGCTTTATTCAAAGTTCCTCCCATGTGACTGCGCTTCTCACAGTCACATCATAGTTACTGTGTCAATAGTAATTAAAATGTTTAGATAAAATCATATTGCTGCCTTCATATCATAGTGCTGGATTCATGGAAGACATTTTTCATTCAGTAAATATTGTAAAATTTGAAAGTTAAAAGCTATGTAGTGCATTTTAGAGCCTATTTTATTTCCCTTCTGAATTATTAGGTCACTCAGATCCCACTAAAGCTCATGTGGTAGTTTAATTCTTTGTCCATTATTATGAAAGGGCCTGGGTCTGGGTGGAGTCTGCGCTGACGCCTGGCTATCACTGGCTCTCCTGCAGAACTGTGCTTCATGAATACTTGACAGTCCTCTCAGACGGAGCCAGTGCACATAATCAGTGTGCCACCGCTGCAGTCTGACACAGGCATAAATACTGCAACAAACAGTGAGCTCACTGTTGACTTTAATAATTCATTTGTTGTTTTCACTTCCCAATACTGGCACACTTGTACTTTCACACATGTATTCAACTGGGGCAACGACTTTAAGAGGCTCCATTCAAACATTTTCGAGCTGGGTATTTACAGTTTTTCTTGTGCCATAGCCTCGTTTTCAGAAGTGGATTTGGGTTACTTTCCAGGTGCACTGTGGAACTTTTGGAGGCGAAAAGTCAACTACTCACTTAAGTTGAAATAAAAACGATAAAACCACACTCGGCATTAGTAATAATTATGCGTCATGCCATAATGTAAAAATATAGCTAAAGGAGCATCTTTTCCATGAAGGAGGCACTTGCAAGCCTACTCATAATAAACACACAGATTTGTATTATCATCATTGGGATATTTGAGCACAAATTTATTTATTGTTATTGACTTTACTTCATTGCTTGGACTGTAATAGAAGTTTTAATAGCAAAACTTAAAAGTATGTTTTGTCAAGATTTTATCTCTTTAGTTTGGTTGAACAGAAGCATAAATAAATGTACAAATACAAAAAGATTCAATTATCAAAGTATTTTAGTGAAAACGTCTTTTAGAAGTTCAGCTCCCCATTAGCTTGTATGAGATCTTTAGTGGACTATCTCTACAAGATGGCTGCTGGAACTGGACATTTGTTGCTGTAGGTTACCATGGCTACATTCTCTCTAGCAAACCCTGGTGATCAAAGATGGCGGGCACTGTGCGTCAATGTTTTTTTTTCACTGGCGTTCGTTGCCATATTGGCCGATAGCTTTAGCCTATTGCTAGGTGCACTACAGGCTATGAAACAGGTGCAGTTGTGTTTCCCCCATTATTCTTTGCATGAGGAGCGGGACGTTCTGATCGTTCGGACCAATCAGAGCAGGAACTTTAGAGCTGGTAGCTGTTAAAGCTTAAAAAGCCGTTTTATACAAAACTAAAACCTTTAGAACCGTAAAAAAGATTATGACGTGAAACTATGTCAGAATTGGCACAAAATACACACGTTTTTACAGCTGTAGATGCTGTTTCTGCCGAGCAGTTTGTGTTTGCATTGCGTTCTAGGGAAGAAATGCTTTCCCTGCAGGGATTTTCCCGCTGCAGTACCAATGGAGCGACCACTGCATCTGATTTACAACAGCTACAAGCAACAGTGTCCAATCCAGATAATATAATAAATAGATCCATGCTCTCTTGTCATTATAATAACTAATTTGTCACAAAGTATGCAATGTAACTATAGAAACCAAACATTTCTGTTAGGGGCTCTTACCACAGATCTAACCTATAACTTCTATGGTGGCTTCAACTGGTAATTTCCATGTATGTCAGCCAGATTAATGCCATATATAGTTAATACACAGTGTCACCTCACAGCCAGAAGGTCACAATGAACCATGTTTGAGAAGCTGTTGCAGTGTGTCAGAAGATGTTATGTCTGCTAGAGGTCTTGCAAACAGAAAATTGTTTTAAAGCCATTTGTGTTTTGTTTTAGTCAAATAATATAATAATGTATCTTCCTACGCACCAAACTGTGTTACTGTCAAAAGAAAACGCCGCTGTATATACAGTAGGGAAGAAGAAAGTAGTGTTGATGTAAAGCACCTAAGACATTTTAATTCCTACAGCAGTGTTCCCAAACGTTATTGGACACCGAGATGCACACTCAAGCTACTTACTACACTTTGCCTGTCCTTTTACGCTTGATTTAGGCTAATGCTTAAAAACCACTACCCAAGATGCACTGCAAATATCATTGCTGGGAATTTGTCTCTCGAATTAAGTCTTGTTTATTACTCGCTCTCCTCATTGCAACAATATAAGGCTTTTGTCGGCCGCTAAATTATGATCCATTTACTCCATAAACACTTAGAGACTTATTCAGGTCGGGTATACGGAGCGCTCTGATGAAAATCTCCAAGTTATTTTTGTTTCTCACAGACTTTACGGTCTCATTATGTGTGTAAGGCAGCGCAATGGTTGAATTTATCTCTGCTAACTAATGGCTTCTTTTCAATCTACTCCAGTCTTTTAGTGAGATTCTTATACTTGGTCATTTCAATTAGACGCCACTCTCTGTAGTAAGTCACTGCGAGTAAAAGAGTAGTAAAAGCACTGGACTTGATCATTTTTCATCAGCGCTTCTGTGGCTTTTATAGTTTTGACCTTAAAACGTAGTATATAATCAGTTTCTGGCTCCTGCAGGATCCAGGATGGAGAAGACACACAGCCGCGCCCCGTTCTCCTCATATATCCACTTTATAACATGTCACAAACCGCGCTCTCGATCTCATCTCGCGTCGTAATGTCTTAACTTTTTACGACAATTTGCACATAGCCGGGATTTCGGTCGAAGAATTATCGGCAGTGAAAGGCAATTATGTGAAAAAACATTGTAAGAACCCAATGACAGACTGATAAAAGAAAGGAAGGTAGGAGTTTAAAGGCTCTGCATTACTATACTTTAAAGTCCATATGAGAGATTATCACATTTTTTTGATTTTGACTTAGTTTGGTGCGATAGTTTTTGGGGTAATCATAGTTTTACAGTATAGTTGCAGGAAGAAACATGTTCAAAAAGTGCTAAAATACAAAGACTATTTACACAACATTTTTACAGTTTCCTAGGAGTAAAAACAATGATTTAATTAAATTTAAGTGTTACAATATATTATCATTTGCCAAATCATAACGCCTGTATCGTTTATGTAGGTTTTGACCCACATTTACAATGTGGTTGCTAGGTAACTGTTATGGGTTCCCCTCTATATCTATCAATCAAACGTCATAAAAATGTGAAGTCTAACCTGTCATATGCACACACACAAAAAAATGAATGAATAAAAAAAATAAATAAATAAATTTCCCTCTACACTGCATTAGTTTGCAGTCTTCTATCTACATCTAATAATGTAATGTAAATGTTTTTTTCACTTAAATCAGTAAGATTGCTTGTTATTGGTGTTAGCATTTTGGCAACTATACTAAGATATTTCACTTCTTAAAACACATTGTAGGAAGCAGTTGTAAATATTTTTTTTAATCTTTAAAAAGTTTGTTTAAATCAGGTCTCAAACTCAATGGACTTGGGGCAAAAATGATCAAAGTCAGAGATGGTCAAGGGCCACATTTTAAAGTCCATCTGTCTATGTTATTACATATAAAATATGTCCACATATTTTCTTTTAGAATGTTTTCTATTATTTAAGCCCCATGTGAAAGTGAATAATGTCAGACTGTCCTTCCCAGAAAAACAAATTGGTGTCACAATACACTAAAAATATATTTGGTTCATTTCCAATGATGCCGGCGTACCCAGAGAGAACCCACAGTAACATGGGGAAAACATGCAAGAAGGTTGCAGGTTTTGACTCCTACTCTGTGTAGGCTTTGAATTTTTCTCCTTGTGTGTAGGTGGGTTTCTTCTGGGCTCTCCAGTTTCCCCCACCAACCAAACCATGTATGTTAGGGTAAGATCCTCCAGTTACGGTAGTCCTGACCAAGTCTAGCAAAAACACCTGGAGATGGGTCCCGGAGCGCTGCACTGTGGTATTGACGAATGGGTTAAATGCAGAGGACAAATTTCCATACAGGGACAAAAAAGTGTACCTTAAATTTAAGCTTAAGCTAACCACTCTGCTATTGAATGTATCTAAGACATCACAAAAGTGGAAAATTCAGAGCAGGGTATTTTGAGGTTCAGAAAGAAAACACAGAACTGCTGCTGTGTTTTTTGCTGAAGAAGAAATGCTGAAATGCTGATTAATAAGTAAAAAAAAAATGCATAAAATGTGTCATTTAACAATCCATCGAACTTCCTTAAACTACATTGTACATTGCCTCCTACCCTAAGTCTTTTTGTTGTGCCTGAACTTGAACTAAACTTAAATAAGTTATGTATGACAATTTGCACATTCTGAGGCTTTCAATAAAAAAATAAATAAATCCACTGTGAAAACCAATTATGTGAGAAAACATAAGAACCCAATGACGAACAAATACTGTAAAAGAAAAGGACAGAGCTTGTACAGATTTCGCTGGCCATCCTCCCAGAACAGCGGCTCAGTCGGAGAAGAAAGCGTGCCATCTGATTTTCTGCTTCGGAGCTAGGTTAATAACGCAACACAGTTATCATCTCGTCCTGGTCTCTCTTTCAACAGTTTCGTTTCATTTCAGAAAACAGTCGGTCCCTCGCTATGATCTCACATTTGAAAAGCAAGCACATTTAGGCGGGAGGCATAAGCGAAGCAGCCGGTGTCCACTGCAAACACACACACATTATCATAAGTGCTGCGCCGCGTGTAGCTGTCAAACTCCCTCTCTCCTCTCGCCGAAACAATAGAGGAATCAAGAACTCAATGGTCCAATCAGAGCCACCGAATCCGCCGCGCCGCCATACCTGCTAACGTCGTAACGAGATAAACGACCTTTTCCTCCGCGTGTGCTTATGCCTCTCAAGTCTGTCAGTCATGCTCAGCGCCGCACAATTACTGCCATTCAGCCGGTCCATAAGCCAAATGTTTGCGGCGCTTGTGCATGCAAAGCGTACTGCTGGACAACGCGATAGGATGTGTTTTGGCAGGTAATTATGTCCGGTTGTTGCGGTGGTGTTGCTGTTAGTTGAACCTGTAATAAAAGAAACTGCACCAGCGCAAGTGTCAGTCATTCTGTTTGTGATGAGAAGCTGAGAGATGGAGAGAAGACAATATACTGTATGTTTTTATACATGGTGTAAAGGAGTACTGCTGATTTTTAGTTTGGTCCTTTAAGCGTCAAACTTTAGGTTCTCTATTTCTGTAGTAGGAAAGCAAAAATATTTTATGAGATGGTACTTGGTCTGAAAAGTTTTTAGACCAGACCTTTTGAGACCATTATAAGAGGCTGGGGTGTGGTAGGGGTGTGCTAAAATATTGACTATCAGAAATATGTTGATATTTGATAAAACAATTCAGGATTGATTCTCTGGCTTTTAATATTAATACAATGGTCCCTCGCTCTATCGCAGTTCACTCTTTGCTGTATTGCGGATTCTTTTTTTTTGCAATTTAGCATTTTTTTTATACTGCGTGGTCCTATAGATTTGTACTGTAAGCGTGCTTTTCTCTCAAACACACTGTTTGGGTCCGTGTGACATCGCAGCATTCGCAGGCAACAGCACAGAAGCTCTTTTAGAAAACTTTAGACAGTTTGGATCATGCAGGGGAAGCTGACCTGACGCTCGGACGTTTCTCCAGGTGAGGATTTGACTCTTTGAGCTCGTAGTTACGATGATAAGTTTGTTCACGCTGGAACGTCAATTGTGTAGTTCAGAGATGTGTTTGAGGAGCGTCTTGTGACTTCGTTAGAGTCCTGATGTGTTTCGTGGCTGTCGGCTCTGGAGCTCGTGTGATCCATGGCTCTGCGGTCGGCTGTGGAGCGCAGCGGGACAAGCAATGTGCCAAAAGCAGAGCAGGCGAACACACACAGCACCGTCCCTTTTTAAATGGTCACGGAAACCACGGAATAATGTGTTCAGTGCATTATTATCTGTGCAAAAGACACTAAACATCAGAACCAGGCTGAAATTACTGGTAAAAACTGAAGATCACTACTTTGCAGGTTTCGCCTATCACGGGTTATTTTTGGAACCTAAGTGAGGCAACACTGTATTCCCCCTATTCAGCCTTTAGGAGACAGCACCACGTCTGCTGAACCGGTAGAAGAGTCAAAGCGAGTGAAACAAGATTGGAAGATGCTACAGGACAGTTTCAGTGGCTCCTTATTTATTAATGGATATATTCTGGCTTTGAAACTTTTTATGGTGTTTTTAGAAGCAGTGAACGCGTTTGAAACAAGCCCTGAGGCCCTTACAGCCTCAGGTGTAGGGTTAGGGTTAAAGTAGGGTTGTTTTTCTAGCTTTGTTCAGATACAGTACATACAGTATAATACACACCCATTATTATTCCATTCTGAGCTGTCTTTTCCAAGTCCTTTGTAGATGTAAAGTAATGCCAATGTGAGCATTGGGATTTTATGCCTTGTCTCCATTTGCTGTAGGATTCTCAACAGGTGGTGTATAATAATAGTGTGAGTTTCCCTCTGTCTCAGTTTGACACAGAGTTTAGTGCTCACTAAGTCTAAACGCTGCACTTCTTGTGAGCTTTATTCATGAGCAGACCGCTCTAGGCTGAGCACTGCTCCACCTCAGGGCAAACTCAAGGAAAGCCCCTCAGCCTGTGTGTGTAGAAGAGTGTGTAAGTGTGTGTGAGTCCTGCTGATGTCAGGGAGGAGCTGTCATTCACACAATACCATCACAACAGGAAATGTGACACATGTCAATGTGACAGCTTACAGCAGCACTGTCTGTGTGACTGACACCAGCACAGACCAACTGTAGACACGAGCAGACAGCAGACGAGCAGCAGACAAAACGTACTGTACAGGGCTGGAGCTCAGACGCAGGCACACATTATTAACCCTTTGTAGTTTGCGGGGTTGTTCTTTTAAAATAATTTCTGCTAGATACTAGAAACTTTAGCCTGGAGAATCCAAACTGATATCTATCTGTATTATTTTAAAAAACAACAACACTGCTACAGAATTGAGTCTTGAAGTCCAAGCCAAAGAGCCTGGATTGACTTGGTGCAAAATTGCTAATGTGGCACTTAAAGAGTTAACAGTGTCAGACACAGCGCAGACAGCATTAACACAGTTAGACTGAACAGAGCAGACATACAGTATGATGTCCTGCTGCTGCTTTATTCTATACAACGTCTGGATCTGTCCTGTTTACTTACCCCCTCTGTGTGGCATCAGTCTGTTGTACGACACAGCGAGGGGCCTTTCATTCAAAAAAACATATTCATTTTGAATAACCACCATAATAAACTTTGATCTAGATCGGCAATATACATTTTGTGCATTGTAACACATAAAACTGCTTAGAAACATAAACAAGTCTAATAATCTCTTCAACACTCTTAGAACATGTTTACAAACTCTTTATACATAATATATCCATTTTAAATATCTAAGCCTCCTTTATGACTCAGATGTTTTTCTTTATGTATTGGTGTAGCATTTATCCTCACCTCCAACAACAAGTTTTTCAAATAGTTAAACTCTGAGTTGCAAACACACATTTTGGAGGTCTGCTTGGAAAAATACTTCATTTCTATTTGATTGAGCATTCAACTCAGCAAACCTATTCACTACGCCTGTCCTTGCCAAAGCTAATTAATACTTTTAAGGTGAGACACAACCCTACAGGTGAATAGGAAAAAAAAAAAAAAAACTTTTTTAGAGCTAACAGTGTGAAACGTAGCTCTACTGCTAACTGCTTTAAATTTGAGGCTCTGACAAAGTTACATATTAGGGCAGGCAAACGTTAAAAATGGAGAGAACCAAGTGTTTTTTTTGTTGTTGTTAATTTATGACTGAGAGACAAAGTGATAAATGGATTGGATTTTGAGTAGGTAGGTTGGCGTGGCCCTGCTCCTGAACCTTATTTATCCATTAACTTCCAATATCAAGCAATTCTTCTGTAAAACCCTTTAAAATTCGTAAATGTAAATTGTAAAATAAGTGTCTTTCATGTGGTTTTATGTCACGTGTTTGTAATCCAGCTTCATATAAACTGCTGCTAGCATCACTCTGCTTTGGTGCTGACTGGTTCAAAAGGGGAAAAAAAAGATTTTATAAACCTTGTCATATGAACGCACTTTCTAGAACTTGCATGTCTATTTCACGTGTTGCAGGCCCAGTTCATTTCTGTGGTGGAGGAAAAAGATTTTATTATTCATGAATATAAACAAAATCCTAATCTTATCTTAACCAACTCCAAACATAGGACCTAAACTTACCCTTTTTTGTAACTTCAGAAGAAATTAGCCAATAACCCCCAATAAAACCTTCTGTGTGGCCTTAACTAAAAAGCTTGTCTATATGACACTAAAAAAAATGTTGTGTAAAGGGTCTTTCACACCAACACAACTCCCAGTCGTGGTCAGTAGGGAGGAGCGACGCACGCAAGAACATTCACACAAACAAATGCCGAGTGAGCATGCGTGTGATGTAATGTTTGACGAAAATGACGAAACATAAGTAGCTGTCAAACTCTGACGGAGAACAGATGGTTCTAACCTTGTGTAAAACCCGTGTAAATACCAAAAATCCATGCTCTGCTAAATACTGTTTGTCCATAGACCTCATTTTTGATTTTCCTGCACGTTTTTCCTGCGCACTGACTCGCTGGTTCTCCTGTAGCCATGGGTCAATCAAACAGCTGCATATGCGGTAATTGGCGATCGCTGGTGGTGCAGACTCTACAAGAAAGTATTCAAAAACCCACCTCCACGACCTGCGCCATTCCAACGTGTTCTCATGGATTGCGTAAAATAGCACGCCATGACATATTGCGTGTCACGACGACGCCCTCTGCCTGTTACACGCTCATTTTTTCTCGCGTTGTCTGGACACGCCTAGTGGTTGACGACAAACACGAGGTTTTTCAAGAGATTAACGGCAAAATTTAAGTTTGAAGTTACAAAAATGGGTAAGTTTAGCTCTTTGGCTTGGAGTTGGTGAAGGTTAGGATTAGGATTGTGTTAGTTTTCATGAATAATAACACCTCTTAACATTCACCATTGAAAGGAACTGGGATAGAAACGCGTCAAATACACACGCATAAAATAGAAGTAGCGTTCATGTGACACGCTGTTTACTATAGCGTGGTATTGACACGCTTATCCTTGAGAACAGGCTGGCCATTCACACGAAACACACGTGAGCCGTCTGTTCTACAGAAGTTGCCAAACCGGTTCAGACGAGCGACCCTCGTTTTGGTGTGAAAAACCCTTGAAAGACATGCCAGAAAAAATGTTAAACTTCAAGGCCCTCATTCAAACTGTTCCTTCTTGTTTCTTTACATTATCTGTGACATACACTAATGAATACAACTCAAATACTCCTTTTTCCTCAAAACAACTAAATAAACTCTGTCAACACTGTCTGAATCTCATCCTCATGTTATTGATTCTAGTCCCAAACCCAGTCTTAATCACTTTAAATCATCATTTCCGTCTTTCCTCAAACACACACAAAGCAGCAGTGTTGTTTGTGTCAGTTGTTTTGCACATGCAGAGACATTACATATGCCATATTTCTATTTGATCTCCTCTCTGGGCCCTCCCCATTTGAAGTGTATTCCCCTGACCATGTTATGTGATGTACGCGAGCGCCGCCGACGATTGTGTTGTGTTGAAAATATCTTTGATCAAAACGGCATTCTGAGCTCAGTCAAAACACAATCCACATCTTAAAAGGATTAATGCCCCAATATGCCTTTGTGTGCTCTTGCTAATATTTCATCTTCTCCAGACTGTGAATGCCGGAGCCTGACATCTGCTGCTGACAGAATGGTTTTGGAGTCGGACCGGCGAGTCAGTCTAGACATTTTTCACTTCTGAGATGGAAAATAGACTGTACGACTTTGATGTGATGGCTACATTGAAAGAGACAAGAGCAAAGAGAGCAAAACGGCTGCATGCGCGGGTTGGAATAAAGGGATTTTCCTGAGGAGATGCCGCCATGACACTCTAAATGGATGGTGTTGACAATATCAGCATATGGGGGGTGGGCCGTCGGCTGAGGAGCTGTGAGCGGGACAGGCTTTAGCTGCTGGCTTTTGGAGAGGGAACAGTGGGTTTGGGAATCACTTAACTTCTGTCACTAGCTGTTATGTCTGCGTGAGCCGCGGGACGGAGGGAGGCAAAGGGTGAGACGAGACAGACGCGCGGGGCAAGAACCGACACGGACAGGGAAGATGTTACCAAATACTGGCTGTTTTGACTGGGTTTTCTGTAATTGTGGCTTGGTTGGATGTCAGATAAGTTAACAATTGTGATGTTGAAATGCATGTGAGCAATGATTATGCAGGTGATGTCAAAGCAGTGAGTTCTAACAAGGGTATTTTCTCATCTGATTAAAATAAGATAAAGAAGCGACATTCTGAGTGATAAAGAGTCAAACTAACTAAAGCTGGCTACACACTACACAACTGTGACTAAACACTGAAAACAGGATTAATCTAGCGGCAGTTACAATTACCAATGCATAAAACAACAACGCAAACTTGTTTATAAAAAGTGACTTTTTTATGAACCTCTTTTAGCTAATAATATCTATTGGTCTCTTCTACAAAATACAAATACGTGTTTTACATTATTAATTATTTTTAATTTTTGCCATTAGCACAAATACTTGTGACTTTTCATTGGTTAAACGGGTCATGTGACTTTCCAGGTCCCACACAAACAGCTTAGCTCTCTCACAATGACATTAAAGTGGCAACAGAGGTGAGGAAGTTGGACAGTTTTTTGCTTGTGGATTTTACGCGGATGCTTTACTTTCATGGGATTTTATCTGAAGAAAACTTAGTTTGGATTGAGGAGGATGTCAACAGTAGCGTGAAAGACAAGAGAAGGAGGGTGAGTGTGCTGTTGTTTAGGTCATCATAGGTGTAATTTTGTATTTTTAACATAGTATGTTTGAAAACTAGAAAGAAATTTCACTCTGTGCCTCACCGTTACCATTGTTTTTGCATTTGTGTCTTCAGAAATATAGTTTAATCTCTGATACTGTTTCCAGTGCCTCCTTGGCTATTTTCATTGGCCGTTGGGCTTTGTGTTTACCTGGAGATGCGTCATAAGCAATAAACAGCATTGGAGTGCGGCAAAAAACTTGCTTATATTTCAAATCTGTTTAAAAAAACTGCAACTGAAGTGTAGTCTAGACTTCTCTGCTCCAGACTACACGATTGGAACCCCAGTCCAGTCCAGTCCACAACTGCCACTAGCTTCAGTTAATCTGAACTAGGCATGACTAAGTTCAACTGAAAATAATAAGGGAAAATGAGCCAAAAGTTGTGTAGTGGGCCAGCTTTACACATAGCTCTACTGTATTTTTGTTGCCACATTTTTCAAATCTATTGTCCGTGCATATCCTAGCCACACTAAAGCATCATTGGACTTCTTATACACTGAATACTTGTTATTTATCAATATGTCTCGAGTATTCAGTTATATATCCTGAAGCCTAAGTAAAATAAGAGTTTAAGAAACAAAAACAAGTCTTTTATTAGTCTAACACTAATTCTTGTCTAACACATTTCTTCTTTTTTTACTTCATGCCCTGAACCTACTGCTACTAATCAAACTTATTTCATTTCATGATTCAGAAAGTTCTAAGCTTTTCAAGTGAACAGTTTGAAGACTAAGAAAGCATTAGTGATCCATATACTGTACTTTTTCTCTTTATGTTATGATGTTAATAATCTCTAATGAGCTTGTTGTTGTGATGCTTCTTCCCAGAATAATAGTAACTTTATATTAACAATAACACAAACAGCTGCAAAACTATGACTATGATTTTTTTTGTAAATCTAATTGTGTGAAACCGTCCTGTCAGTCTGAAGCGCTTTATCTAAGAGGTGCTGCTGTTTTGTCTGACCTTATCCAGGCTCACTCTACATGTGTTCAAAGAGCTCACACCTCAGCAGAGTTGTGCTACATGTGTTTTAAAGTCTGCTCTCGTCTGTCCTTGTGCGTCTCATCTCAAAGGTCACATTTCTTCACCGTGTCAGAGGCAGTTTACTCAGACACTGTCACTGTCTCACACAGGCTTGTCAAAAACAGCATCATGTTCCCTAATTAAAGACATAATTGGAGTTGCATTCACTTTATCATCATGAATCCTGCTTAGAAAGTCCTCTCCCTCTGAGTTACAGGTTAAGTAAAAGTTCTGAATGGAACTGAATCACTTTTAATCCAGCTGCTTTTCTGTTTAGCTTTTTTGGGCAGATTAGCTTTATTTATCTCCCGTTTGTAATAGGGCTGGGCAATTAATCGAACAATTAAGAGATTCAGATCGAATCCTGTCAAATTGTCAATTATTTGATCGTGGAATTTGAATACAAAGATAATAGCCATTCCTTTGTACTACAACTCAAGGTTTGGAGCAAAAATGAAACAGAAAATTGATATATAAAGTTCTTTTACATTGAATATATTTTAAGTATTTGTTTATTTTTAGTAAATGCCATTTTATTTTGTTTTTGAAAATGTTTAACAAATCGGATCGAAAATCAAGATTGATCAAAATGAGGGAAAAAAAATTTAAATATTTTTTTTCCCTCAGATTGCCCAGGCCTACTTTCTAATTTCCTTTGTAGATGAAGATCTGAATGAAACCTGACTAATATAAAGTTATGTGCTTTTATTTATTCCCTTTTTTTTTTTTTTTACCTAAAACATATGAACAAATTCTTATTTTCAATGTTGGACTGGGTGCAAAAGCACCAAGGTAAAGGGAGAGGGAGTCAGACAAAACACACTCTAAACAGTCATTAGAAATCAAACCGAAATATAGAAAATACATCAAATACCTCAGTTAGTAAACATTAACATGAGTCTAAAAATGCCTTCACTTATATTAAAAAGCAGAAAGAGAATTTGACCTATGGGATGGCTAGTGTGACGTCACGACCCACTTGTGTCCAAAGCCGCCGCATCTAAATTGAAGGACGCAATGGCTGTTGCCAAGGACCGTCACGTTTTTACAGTGATATCGCTATTTTTGCAGATTCCCAAAACTTTGAGAATTCTGCAAAATACTGAACTCCTACAATTCAAACAAACTTGTAAATTTAGCGTGCTGGCAGGTGGAAGTCTGAATGGGAAAGTAGTGGCTTCAATGAAAATCAAAGTTTACGAGTTTGAGGTGGGTAAAGAGCTAGCGCAGCCATAGCTAACTTTACTGTACTTTGTTAACTTAATTGTTGTTTGCTGTTCTTGTGTGTGAAACTGACGAATAAAAGTTGAAAATTACAGAAGTAATTGAGTTCTAAACAGAACCCTCCACAAGTTGACACACTGAGTTTAAAAATCATTTAATATAAATAAAGTGAAATATTCCCATTTGGCATGGCACCACCGATTCACAGCAGCTAATTTTAGCCAATTTAAATTCAGAAGTAAGGACATTAATCTGTAAATATTCACTTTAATCTCGTAAGAATAACTGGACTTTAATCTTCAATTCGTAAGGATTTCTAAGAAGCTACAAACGCTAGATGCTGGCTTAGTCACACTGAAATGCCACTCATGATTACAGATCCGACTCAGCCATCTCCTCCTCTCGATCGTCAAAGGAAAAGTACTTAGTAGTATTTTATTGACGTCGTTTCGGTTTTTACAACAGGGACGCAACTGTACCATATTTACCGCGAGTTGGCTTGAATGCTTGGACACGGAAGTGACGTTGACGAAGTGACGTTTCCACGAAGTGACGTAGCCACTAGCCATCCCCATAATTTAAGAAAATTTGGAGCCAAATTCCAATTGCAGCGGCACATCGAAATGACATGAGGCCAAAAGAGGAGCTGGATTTAGGAGTTTTCAGCTTGATGAGCTGTGAGGAGCCAGTCTGTATCTGGAGGGAGGAGGTTTCTCATTGTAACAGCTGACTCACATAAGCAGGTGCAAGTCCTAACATGGTTTTGTGTATGAACCTGAGCCAATGTGTGTAGTTTTCTTTTAGATAAACATTGCAGTGCATTACAAATAAAAGTACTAAAGAGATAGAATAGTGTGCTCTCATAATTGGGCTGGTATATAAATTAATCCTAGATAAAGCTGCTGATATGACTGTTTACCAAAGCTAAAGGGCCAAACAACATATTTATTTCTATAGTGCAAAAAAGGAGTAGCATTAGATGTGAGCGTGTGCGATTGGCCTTCCTCCAGATGAAAGCAGTTAGCCCTGCTTAGCTCCACAGCCGACACCACCATCTGTCTAAATGCACATACACACTTTTAATTGGCTGTTTTAAAGCTAATTGACCTCGTACACAGATTCACTTTAAGTTTGTCTTGTTCTTTTAGTTTTATAATCATCTTCACTTTGGTTTTCAATGTCCATAAATTAAAATGATCAAGAGTGAAATGATTACACGTCATGATATTTCCTAATAAAGTCTGATTTTTTTTCTATGTACTGTAGTCTATGTAGTGATCGAATGGAAAGGCCAGAATCGATCAGTTCATCTCTGGGCTAAAATAAACAGAGCCACTGACCTACACATATCACTTATATATTATATTATTTACCCATAATGTACGAAGAAACTAAAACCTGACTGAATGTGCAATATTATGTTCTGTTAACAACTGAATGTGGACCTCTAAATATGGACACTAAAGCTTACGGTTTACTGTTAAAATGTTCATTAAAAACAGTGGCTTTGTTTAAGTATAATTTTCTACGGTTTATTTTGTGTTTTAAAGTAAAATAAACAAAAAGTCAAACAAAATTGAAAATTATGGCTGCAAAATCAAAAATTGAATCGAATAGTGACGTAAATGAATCGTCCCATCCATATTGACCAGTGTTTTATCCATTATGTATGTTGTGAAAGCAACATCTCTGCTACCCTGCTGCCATCAAACAGACCTAGCTTTGCTTCATCTATTTAGGACAATTAAAAATACATGTATATGCATGTCAAATTATTATTATATGACATATTGCTTATACATGGCAAATCTTTTTTGTTGACTCCTTTTTGCAGCTTTCGGAGGCTTGTTCCCAGGAGTAGACACGTGGAAAAAAGTTGAGCCTCCAGGAAAAGCTGTCACCCTATAGAAGAATTAATCAGTGTGTGAAGACAAACAAAAGATTCTGCATTGTCCTGTTGAATGTTTCCACACAGACGAGGGCCTCAGTCATGACTCTCTGCAACATCTGCACGTAACCAGACGACCCTGCACCACCTGAAGCTCAGCGTACTGAATGTGAACTGTGCCGGGCAGAAAACATCTAATTTTCTTGTCATGCATGAGAAGAAAATCCACTGAGATGTTTCTATCATGTGGAGGAGGAAGCCATCATGATTAGGGGCTGTGGAACGCTGGAGCTTCAGAGGGTCGTCACTTTACAGATGAGAGAGCTTCCCTCACTGAGGGCCTCGTCTGTGTGGAAACAGCTGTTTTTCACAGGACAACGCTGCAGAAAAAAGGAAGAAGAACATCACGTTTTGGACCATCTGCGTTTCCCCTGATTAAATCCTATAGAGAACATTGTGACGTCATCACGTTCCAGACAGTTGATTTTTTTTGTTTTGGTTTGGAGAGTTTTGGGTCATTTTTGAGTGATGGTCTTAAATTTTGATCAGCTGAAAACAGCCTTTTTCAGTTTTTATTATTTTTTTAAAAATGACAATTCAAATTTTTTTTGTCACACTCCCCCTTCTTGCTTTTGCATATTGTAACTCTACTTAAACCTCATTAGGATTCAAATTGCAAAATGGAATTTTAGCAATTTTCAACTGGTCTTAAGATTTTGATCAGCCGCTGTATCATGCAACTCCTTTTTTGTATCTTTATCGGCAGCTCCTCGAAAAAAAAAATTGTTGTCGGCTAACTACAAGAGTTAATCACTGTGTGAAAACAAAAGTTATGTCAATGAAATTTGACCCTAATACCCTTAAAAGTTACATTCAGGTGAGTGAAAAAAAAAAAAAAAAAATCACTGTCCAAACTTCAGGACACAGACGTTTGAAATCGAAAACCGCTAGCTCGCTCCCTTTCGTTGTTTATTTGTACAAGTTTCCCCATGTAACAGACAAGTTTCCCCATGTAGGGCGGAAAGTGACGTCGACCAAAAAGCCCTCTATTTTACTATACAACAGCAACACCTGGCGCCTCAATCTATTACCACCACCAAGCATTCCTAATCCTGCATGTTTTTGATTGGTGAAAAAAATAAAGCACCCAGAGGAAAACCACCCAGACAAACTCTACACAGAAAGGCCCGGGTCAAGCAGGAGTCGAACCCACAACCTTCTTGCTGTGAGACAAGAGCGATATCCGCTTTGTCACTGTCCAGACTGGATATTGTAAAAACAACATCACAATCACACCACACAATATACCACAACAATATGTGATTTTCTTTACCCATACAAATGAAATGTCTCTGTTTTTGTAAATCAACCTTATCTTAAAATTATGCAAAATCTCTTCTGGAAATTCCTTGATGTAAGCGTAGAAAATGCATTCTCCACCACACACATGAAAGAGAGGAAAGAGAAACAAGAGGAAGACCATCTGCAATTTACATCATCCATTTTAAAAGAGGATACTTAACACATAACAGCATTCGCACCAGGGCTTTCCTCTGCGCTTTTATATCCTCTCACCCAAATATGAGACTTTGAACTCCCTTTAAACGACACAGGAATCAGACGCTTGTTAGAGGATCCCTTGTGTCGAGAGGCATAAGCAGGTCAGAGCGAGAGACGCGTGATGTCGGCTAATTTAAGGCGCTAAACCAAACGAACATAAATGTTTTTTTTGCCAAATAGCCTAAAGCCATCGTCGAGGCAGATTAGAGACGAAGGGATGAGATCTAAAACGAAATCAGATGTGTTTTGCGCTAAAAGGCGGGAAATCATACATGCCAAGAGGAAGCTGCTTGCATAGCCTGCTTCTTTGGATCTTAATTATCCCTGTCTTGTTAAAAACCTGCTTTGAAATTAACGAATGGCAGGAGCTGGCAGGCGTAATGGCCGTCATTAATTCTCGTCTGCTTTGCTGTTGTGGTCCTTCAGCAGCGATTGTCCTTAAAGAGACTCTAGGCTACTGTGAGCGAATAGGCCCGCCGTCAGCCTCTGCCAAATGTGATGTCATGTTCTGCTGGCCTACACACGGAGAATGAGGGCAGGCGAGGATTTGTGTTACTGTGAGCTGCCGTACATTTAAAATACTTAAAGAGTCAGCAGAAATTGAATAGAATAAAATAAAAATACAATATGCCATTACTTGTAATTTCTTGTCTTCTGATCTTGCCAAATCTTATTATCTGTGTGAAAATTGGGATAATGAAAGCTATGTCAGTGCATCTTGTTCAGTTTATCGCTAAAACCGGCTGCACACTAGAGGAGTTTAGGATCTTTTAAGATTTTTGACGCGCCAAAAAAAGAACAAGCCACAGACATGAGGACATTTCCTACAATATTTGTCTCACAGTCGCATTACGTGGCAGAGAACAGTGGTGCTCATGTGATCGAGAGCAGAGTATTTTCTTTCAAATCCTTTCTTTTTTCTTTATATACAGTATATCTGAGTCCATCCATGGGGTGATTTCTCTTCTTCACTGTGGTTCTCTTCAGGTTTCCCTTTGTCCCCTTGGGTTTTTTGTTTTGTTTTTGTTTTTCCTTGCCGAAAAGGTGGTCTAAGGACAGGGATCTCTGGACAATTATTCATTTGCTTGTTTGCTAATGATCTGCTTTGACATGCTTATCAATCACTGCTAATGTTTGTTTTTTGAATGTATTTTTTATTTCTACCATTCATGTTGTCTAAGTACATCTTGGGACATCCTCAGAAACGACTGAATAAATTGATTTTATTTGATATAACTTCCCCAAACTAGTATGGCGGCAGATGGAACTTTCAATCAGGCCAAAACTCCTATAGTGTGCAGAAGCTTAGTCTGTTTAATGATTCTATACGACAACTTTCTTTGTGTGAAAAAAATAAAAAATCTAAAAAGCAGACATCTTTCCTGTCTAAAAAAAAAACCCAAAACAACCAATCTCCTTCAAAGTCAAAATAGTCCTTTATTCTGCAAAAAATGGACAAAGCATGTTTGTTGTTGCTGCCATATTTGTGTTGGTTTAATGTATGCTTCCGCCCATATCACAATACTGTGCTATGATTGGTGTGGCTGACAGTGGTTGTCATGGATTATACTCGACAATTTGTGAAAATCTAAAAAATGTATGTAGCCCGATTACCTTGGATTTAGAAGTAAGGTATACACTTATCATGGGTGAATGAAATGTGGCAGCAATATCATAAACAATAGAAAATGTGTTGATACATTATGAATTGTGTGGCATAGAAATACGTTTTTGTGAGACCGGGTTGGACAAGCAAGCAGCAGATCCACCACCAACTTGTGCTTTTTTGAGCTCTAACTTTGGACTCACTGATACTTCAATAAACTAAATTGGAGCAACAATACTTTTTACACAATTTTAGCTGTTCCACTTGCACCTATAGGCCTAACACATACTGGACTGAAACTCTCCTGCGCCAATTAGGATGACAGCAGCTTGTCTCTGTGGCCCAGCGGAGCATGTCTAGGTCTTGTCCAAGTCTGACCCCATCACTGTTGACCACTATATATCCATTGTAGAGGCGTGTGCCCTATAGCAGCTCAATCCTCTGGGCCTGGCTGATCCACCATGCAGAAGATTTGATGTGAGCTTTCCAAGTGGCTTACATGGAACGGCTCTAAGTGTATTTGTGTGTCGGGCCCTAGATTGCAGCATCTTACACTCTCCTAAAGTCTCTGCGTCTCACCAAGTCAATACGAACCATACAGGGTAGATTTACAACAATCCTCCACCCACAAAGAGAGTGAAAGGGACTAAAGCAGAGGAAAGATCGAAAAAAGTTGATGAAATGATGCACATATCTTTCTTCTTGTCTGTACAGCATCAGCAGGAGAAATGCAGAATGAAAGGAGGCAGCTGAGAGGTTCTGAAATAGTAAACGCACAGACGGTTAAGTCTAGCTTATTGAAGTTGTGGATTGGAGGCAGCAGCAGCAGAAGATATAGGTTCCTTTTGAACCCGCCGTTGGTGTCGTATCACACACCCAGACTCCCCAGAGAGAGCATTTTAGCAGACACACAGTTGCTCCAAATTGGGGTAAAAATGGATGATAAGAAAAGTCATTTTTGGAAGTAAATGTCTAAATTATAGGCCCTGTACTCGACTTTTAAATATGAAATGAGTTTTGCACCAATGGAGAAATTGTGAATACGTTTATGTGGAAGAAAGTTAATTTGCTGACTCAGAAAGTGTGCACATTGTTGTTGTTGTTGCATTCTTTTAACGACACAAGTCATGCCAGTTGTGAAAAGCGTTTAAGAACTCATAGTGGTAATTACATTGTTCTTAGTGCATTGGGTGAATCAAAATATGCGAACGGCCTAAAAGAGTTTAAATATAAAAGTTTATTTGCATTGTAATAAGGCTACAATCAGGTAAAGTGCCTTTAGAGATTTTTTGATGGTGGGTCTGCAATTATCTTTGAACCCACTATAATACATAATGCTTTTCAAGACATTTTTGAAACACCCATAGCGAACTAGGCAACATTCTAGGCAAAGCAATAACATCCACCAGATGAAATGTCGTATGGTGATGATAATAAAGAGATTAGACTAAATTAATGTCAACTTTTTAATTTTAGGCCATATTTGGGACAGCTTTATGTATCTGTTGTCTGAAATAATCAGGTTCAAAATATCTCTCTACAATTGGAGAAAATTCACTATGCATACCACTTGCCATTGCTTGTAAAAAAAAACAACAACAACAACAACAAAACAAGTTTAAGCAGGTTTAGGAGTGTCTGGGCAAAGGAGAAGCTGAATTCCCCAACATCATTTACCTGTGGAGTGCCTCAAGGGTCTATTTTAGGCCCCCTTCTATTCACTCCTTATCTCTTTCTACTTGGATTACTCCTCTGAAACACACATATTTTTGTTTTAGTGCTGAGGAGTGATGATTAACTTGTTAAGTGCAGTAAATTAATGAAACAAATGCCTGTTTTTCCTCAAAAGGTTCTCCATTTTAATGATTAGATTTGTTCTGTTCAAATTTGCTTCCACAGGTAAACTTTTTCTCATTGTTTGTTAATGCTTTTGGACTAGTTCAGTTTTTAAATGTGTGATTAATATTTTGTTTGTAACACTGCTTTTTGCTTATTTTGATTGACTTTATTGATTTGAAAGGAATTTACAAGTAGATTGGATTTAAAATAACTTCCCTTAGATCAGTTGCATGCCTTGAATCTATGTGCCGTAGCTCTGATTGCCACTATTATCTTGTTCTCAGCAAGAACTAGCAAGAGCTGCAACGATAATATAATTGCATGATCCTCTTTTAGCTCCATGTACTTTAAAATGTAAAATGACAGATAACTGCTGCACCACATAGAGACGTTTTATCCCCTTTGTTCCCTTCCTCTCACCTGGCCAACTCCGTAGCGCAAAGCTCACTGATAGAGAGATGTGGAGGAGTCTAGATGATGGTGATTACTGTGGCTGTATGTTGGCTACAGCTGTCAGAATACTGGGACTCCTGGGGAAACTGACGCCCACCGCACATTACGGGCTCTCACTGACAGGCCGCCTCAGTGCTCATCAGGCCACCAGCCCACCCAGTAATCAGGCCACCGCTCCCAGCTCCACCACAGCAGAAGAACACCGCAGTTAGGGATGGATCACCTTTGTTTACTTAGAGTGTCTTCAACTGCTCTGTCAACACGGGCTTCATATAGAGGCTAATGTTGTCAATAGTTAAAGATGTCCCCAAAGGCTTTCCACAACATACATGCCTGGTACTACTTATCCAATGCATTTCATCCAGTTGCCAAAACAATAATAAAATATTTGTTGTATAAAACAATAGGAATTTACATAGACAAAATATGAATTGTTAAAGATTAGATTAGATTATTGACGTATTTGGTTCATGGTAGAACATAAATGATTTATATCGCAAACACGCTTGATTCCATGGACTAACTTTCTACACAATCTCATTCATACTCACGCACAGCGGAGGCAGATGGATGAATTGTTGTATGGCTTCCGCACACAACAGGAGTTTTGGCCTGATTTCAAAAGCCCCTCTGTGAGTTTGAGAAGGTGTGGCCAAAGAAGATTTTTGTCATTTCTCTCCTTATGTCAGTGTGTCACTTTACTATCTGTCAGGCCGCATCATTGTGAGGTTCACATGCTACACAAGCATGAGGATCTTATAACAGACAGTATTTGGTGCATCTACCTTGCCACGGCGCTCTTAAAATGTAAAATACAGATGAAACATTGCCTCATCATCTGTAAATAAATGTAAAGCTTTGTGTACGTCAAAGTGCTGGATTCTTTTTTACGAGCATTATGCACGTCATATCAATCGCAACGGCTCCCCAAATGTTGTGCAATGCAACTTTAGTAGACTATAGAACATAGCCAACTGTCTGCCTGCCCGCCGAAACGACGTAATGCACTGGCAATTCGGATGAAAAGCACCGCCAAAATGCAGGAATTGAGGCTTCTGTTGAGATCCAGTCCATAATTACCAGAGAAACACATTCACTTGCTGTCCCGTGTGCTGAACTCATGAGCAACAGAAAAGTCTGATCTAGTGCCTGATGATTTTTAACACACAGCGCAAAATCAAAGATTCTGGAAACCATCTCGAACAGGAACATGTTCTACAAGAGGCACCTTTTTGAAACTTTGTATAGATGTTAGTGTGACAGTTCTTACTTCAAATGACCCTTCGCTCCTCTGTGACCTTTGTAAAGCCGATTTAATACACTGGTTTCGTCATTGTTGTTGTTTCATTTTTATAATCGCGGTCATGATAGTAAACACTCGACGCACACACTGTCCTCCACTTTCTGCTGCACTCCCCAAGTCTGTGTCGTCTTTGTTCTTCTTGCCACATGATGCGACTTGAGACAAATAATCTTGGAATTGTTCTTATGTCTGTGGCCTCATCTTTTTTTGACGTATCTAAAAATTGCTAACGATCTTAAGCTCCTCTAGTGTGCAGCCGGATGATTGATTTGATTCACTGTCGTCGTCCTGCTAGAAATTCTAGATGCTTCTTTCCTCCAAATAACCAGTTGAACCTGCTTAGCTTCTGAGATGAGGTTGTATTTCATATAATCAGGTGACAAAATTTAACCCACATTTTATGGCCCAAAGAATGAACGATTTTTGATGGAAAGACATTGACTAAATAATCTTCCTTGATATAAAGTCTGTTAATTGCAGTGGTGATAATAATCTCATTATAATAATGGGAGTGCTCACAGTAGATCCCAGCATCTGCCTGATGATTGCCTTTTAATTGATCATTTTAAGACTCAGATGGGTCGCTTGTGTCTTATTGCACGACCATAGTTTTAGCCAGTAACATAATAGAGCATCTGCATGTGCCTTCTGTGGATTGAAATGGAATGATTCAAGGCTACTAAAGGAAAATAGCTCTTAGAAACGTAAGACATTAGCCCAAAATATAACTGCCTCCGAACATTTATTTAAGTGGTGTTTTTCCTAACAAATGTGATAATATTTGGTAATGTTTGTTGATGTTTAGTTTGAGCTGCTATGTTTTCTTTGTTAACTTATTTTTGGATTATGTACATGTAAGATTACATGGTTGCTTAGTTTGATCACAAAATTAAAGATGCACTATGTAACTTTAATGTTTGTGAACTGAACTCTTATTGACTCCATTATAGTCATGTTTTTGCTTTGCTACCCCCAGGCATGATTAATATTAAATCATTGTACCTTACTGTATCAAACATTTATTTCTCTGCCTGACGTAAATTGTTGCTTAAAAATTCCTTCAAAAACAATACTTTTTTTTACAGTGAGCAGGTGAGCCTCTCCACAGATCTGACTTTTAGCTTGACCTTGGGCACATGCTCGTTTCCATAGAGCCATACTGTGCTATATTCCAGGCAAAACAACATGATCTCCATGAAGAAAATGTGGTTGCAGACAAGCATATGCTGCACAAATTTAAAGAACATGTAGCAGGTTAAAGTGTCATTAGTGTTGCATGTTAAAGGACAAATATGATGCACTTTTTGTGTTTTCTTCCTTTAGACCTGTTCCGAAGCACTTCCACTTTGAAATCTCATGCACCAGAACTAATAAAAAAGTGTAGTAAAGCCACATATGGGTTGTGTGTGTTTCCCATATCAAGAATTGAGTTCGAGCTTTATCTACTAAGAAAATAATACAGAGGATGCGATCAAACCAATCTTACTTGATATGGTAATACTGCAGAGATGCTTGAATTGAGTGTGAATCATTTATGAACTTCTCAGCGATCTATCTATGACATCACAGATCAGAGGCATTCAAAATGGTGTTTTGAGGAGAACACAAGATATCTCACAGATAAAACTTCAGCAGTATTTTTGATAAGGAAGCAATAGGATTAAAAACTCAAAAAAGATTATCTTGCATTAAATGTGCTCTTTAAGACATGTTCCTTCATGAAAAGCTAAAGTGTAGTTCTGTAGTTAAGCCACACTTATTTCACTCTCCTGTTTACTTTGTTGTCTTCTGTACTTCTCCTCTGACTCTCAGACAATACAGAATAGAATTTCTCAGATGTGTGACATCATAAGGAACCAGCCTTTTTCACTAAAACACCTAGATGTAAAGCTGGTGGCTCTAGCTGTGGCCAAAATAACACCAGTTTGATCAAAATTTGGGTTTGACAATTCTTCTAAATCTAAAGGTAATTTTACAAAAAAATAGTAGGACTTAGATTTAAAAAGTTTAAATGGAGCCCATTATAAAGTTCTTATAGTTTTTAGCAAAATATATAGGTATTTTTTGTTCTTCAGAAAAGCATTTTAACAGGCACAGACTCATCTTAGAATGACTGATTGGGCTATAAGGGTTACATCATCTAACTAACACTTTTTTCTAACTATACTGAAGCTAGTTTATTTTTTACTAACAAAATTTAATTTGCCAGGCTCATTCATTGGGACAGCTTTTTCATCCTTTCCAGTCGAAAGTAAAGAGGAAGTGAAATATATGTAAATAGCACAATTTACAGATTAAAAGAAAACACCAAGGAGCTTTACAAGGTGGCCGTCCAAATTACGCACAAGAGAATTCAGGTTTGAGGTTCGTCAAGTCAGACTTAGACATCAGCGCCAATGTCAGGTCTTTTCAGATGTACATGTTTTAGTTGTAGAAAGTCATGTGTGCTTTTAAATAGATTAGAGTTATACAACATGAGATGCCAAGTTAAACATTAGCTGAAACAAAAACTTGCTTGCATTGCACTCGATTTTTATTTTTTTTTTACACCAGAAAGTGCACTGTTAGCACGCTATGTTGTGTTACCTTGATGACAAAAAGTTCTGAAAATAATATAATTTGCTGTGAATAATTGCGAGGTTCAGAATACATTACATAAATAATGCATGATATTTGCCCTTTTACAGAAGAGAAAATTAGCTTTTGGGGGTGAATGCAGCCACACACGTCAATCGAGAACCTTGGGGCTGCGTGATTTATTCTCTGCTCTTCCAACATTATCTTTGTTGATGTCTATTTTTATCCGGGAGTATTGAGAAGCTCCCCCTGCACATGTCACCCTGCGGCGCGTATTGACCAGGTGGTGAATCGGAGCATGAGTCCCTCCAGTGTAGCCCGTGTTTCCGTATTGACTGCATCACATCTCTCGTTGCACTCATTCACCTGCCCCCTTCCCCTCTCCCCTCAGCGCCACTGCTTCAATCTGTTCTGTTTACTACCAGAGCTATTTATACCGTTCCAAATCTGCTCCCTGTTTGAAAACGCAACCCAAATTTAACTCCCTCCCCCCTCACATCTTCTTCTGTCATTTTATTTAGCGCGTGTCTCCGTCTGTCACTGCGGCTCCGGAGTGCTCCCCGAAGCCCTAATCAGGAGGAGCAGAGAGAGGCGCTGGTCTGTTCTCTAATAGGGCAGAGGTTGGAGTCTGTCAGCTGTGGCCGTATAAAGACTGCGGTGCTGGGGTTTCTTCTTCTCTCTCATAGTCGAGTGCCGAGGCAGATGGCGCGCTACAGTCCCACTGATACCCATACTTCTTCAGTGGAATACACATCTTCTGCTTATTTAGGTTTAGACGCTTACATGGCTGTGTTGTGTGTACAGCAGTGAGCGGGACAGGTCATTCTAGTCAACAGTTTAGACAGTTTTGGACAATTTGCTATTTCAGCAACAAATGCATGTGTACCACAAGATTAGGGTTGTTTTATTTTCTAAATCAACCGGTGTTCAATGAATTATAAGGCAGTTTTTTTTCCACAAATGCACTTGGTACAGGCACTTTGAAGAGTGTAACACTTTTTTCCTGTCCAACATACTTTTGTGGCAAAATACCAAAACACAACAATCCCACAACCAGCAACAATTACAGTACATTGTTGTGACAATTCTGAATAATATACAATATTGTTCGAATGCTTGGGGTGACTTAGAAATGTCAATTTTTGAAAGAAAGTACTGTTTTCCTTCAATGAAGATAACTTTAAACTAACCAGAAGTTCTCTCTATACATTGTTAGTGTGGTAAAAGACTATTGTTGCTGCAAAGTCTGTTTTTTGGTTCAATATCTAGAGGCTCGTTTCCAGCATCTATCACTCCAGTGTTCTAATGGTCCACTGTGTTTGCTCATTGTGTCAGAAGCTAATGGATGATTAGAAAACCCTTGTGTAATCATGTTAGCACAGCTGAAAACAGTTTAGCTGGTTAGAGAAGCTGTAAAACTGGCTTTCTTTTGAGCAGGTTGACTACCTGGAGCATCACATTTGTCCGTTAAATGCTCAAAACAGCCAGAAAAAGAGAACTTTCATGTGAAACTCGACAGTCTTTTCTTGTTCTTAGAAATACTATTCCATTCATGGAAAACACATAATGTCTGAGTGAACCCAAACTTTTGGACTGTAGTGTATAGAAATGCTAACAAAAATGTCCAAATCTCCTAAAATTCACTCACTCATTTTCTACCGCTTGTTCCCATCAGGGGTTGCTGGTGACTGAAGCCTAACCCAGTGACTTTGGGCCTTAGGCGGGAAACACCCTGGACAGTGGACAACTTCTCGTAGAGTTAGACAGGCAACCATTCACTCTCTCATTCACTCACAGGTAAAATTTACAGCGATGCCCAATTAACGTCATGGGACAATAAAGTATTTGATTGATTAACCTAAACATGCATGTTTTTGGAGGTGGGAGGAAACCAGAGTACCCGCCCGGAGAAAACCCACAGTGACACGGTGAGAACAAACTTCACCCAGAGAGATCGTGAGAGGTTGATATTTCTTGGGAAGCCAGGGCTCTAACCACTCTGCTACCGTGCACCACTAAAATTAATAATTCCATTTAATTAGACAATTCTTTTGACGACATAATGAAAAAAACTTTTATTAAGATATCAACGCTTGTGTCCAACAGTTGACTAGTGTTTGTAGAACTCACCTTTTGTACCTTTCCTTACAGAAGCTACAGGGGTATTGTCTAGATGATTTAAACTGATTTAGTGGTTTGAAGTAGCAGTTTACCCTTTGTGAAGGAAAATCGCTCTCTGCTTATGACTCTTTCAGTGCTGCTGTTGTGTCTGGAGCACTTGGACCATCTCCATGATGTTGAGCTTGGCTTAGTCAGGAGCTTAGTTGGAGAATTTGTTGTAGTTGGTGGAGAAAACTAGCCTGATGCTTCAGTCGGTTTCATTTCACTCTCATAGTAGGCAGGGACTGTTTTTATTTAACCTATCACTACTTTCTGGTTGTTTTGTCGTCCAGGAAGAAGATAATACATGTGTGTCAGTGATCGTTGCTGTTTCTATGATATTAACTTACAAATTCAAAGGAACAGTGTCATATCCTAAGTAATTATTTGACACAAGTTCGATGTAGAGAACGCATCAAATCTGCTATCTTGGGCTGGTCCTGCTCAACACACCACACATCTTGTTCGCTGATTGGATGACCACCTTCCTTTCTTTTTGGGAACCGTCTGCAGTTCTGTGATAATTGACCTAGTAGCTGCACTGTAAAACCCAATTAGTTAACAAAACTCAAATGATTTGAGGAAACCGATTGCACCTCGTTGTTTGAGTTTATCGACTAAATCATTTAAGTTACTCACACAACTTAAACAGTACTGGCATATAAACTCAAACGCTACAATAAAGGAACTTGATTTATCTGCAACATAGTAACTCACTGTATGTAATATTATAAACTCAAACAGTCAAGTTTTTATACTTAATTGTAAAATGTGCTGAAACTGATACGTGACAGTGACTTGTACTCAATCCATTCGTAATTCAAACTCAATATAAGTAAAGGTTAACCCAAATAACACATTTTCATATGCTCATTTAAAATGATTACTTGGCTGCATTTAATTTGTCATTTCTACTCAAGTTTTTTCCCAAATCAAAATACAAAACCATTAACAGACACTCACTTATTTTAACAATTATTTATTATTGAAGTAAAACGTATTCATGCAAACATTAACATTACGAAATTAGCAACGACATAGCAAACAATGTTGCCCCTCTATTGTGACAATGTGTTGAATAGTGACATTAAACACTTACAATAAAATATTCAGTATAAAACTTTCTTGCATACATTGCGAGAAACCATTAACAGTGTGCGGTCATCAGTAGAATTGTATGGAATCAGATTTGGGACAATACTCATTCAAAATACTTTTACAAAAATCTAAATAAAAATAAAGGTTTAAAATTTCATTCAAAACATTTTTCTTAAAAAAAAAATCTGAATTCTGATTTCACTAATATATATATATATATATATATATATATATTTTTTTTTTTTTAAAGAAAAATGTTATAAAGCCCACGCTTCAGCAAAGTGTGGGTCTGGTACTCATTACTCTTACAAAAAATGCAAATTAAGACATGTGAACCATGTGTAACCATGTGTATGAAAACAAAATCACCTAACCAGGACTATGGTGCATCAGGATGCTCATCAGAAGTTAATCTGGTACAATATGAGTTCAAAACTGAATAAACTACCGTAATTTCTGGATTATAAGCCGCTACTTTTTTCACGAGCTTTGAACTATGCGGCTTATACGGCAATGCAGCAAAATGATAGATTCTCATAGACTTACTATTAACAAGTGCGGCCTATAGAAGTACTTTATCATTTTTCTTACTTAAATCTGGTTCTGCCCTATTGAGCGCACCTGAATATAAGCCGCACCGGCTTATATTCAGGTGCGCTCAATAGGGCAGAAATTACAGTAATAACAGAACATCCTAGAACACCTGAAGCGGCTGTTACACCAGTAACACAGTGAGGGTTAAGAAAATCCAACCAGCAGATCAGGCGGTGAATTGAGAGTTGTGGAATTGACTGATACATGTCTAAAACTACAAAGCAGAATATTTTCCAAACACTCCAGCCTATGCTAAAATAGATTCTACAGAAACATAACATTTTAAAAGAATAAATAAACTATAAAACTAAATTAATTGTTAGTGTTTTTTCCAATACATGGTTGCCTAAGTAGGTGGAAAAACAAATACTTGATGATATACTGTGTCAGTAGCTAAACAAACTCAATTTACAAAATCAAAAATCCATGTTGACTCCAGTGAAACTAGTACTTCAGTATCAATGCATTTTTACAAGCAAGTCATTTTGTCACAGGCCTGAAAGAGTTCATTGAGGGATGCAGCAGCTAGCACTGTAGGCTACTGTGGATATGTCCCATGTTTAATTCAGAATTTAAAAACCTTTTCAGTTTTGTAATTGCTAATTAAGTACTGCACCTTGCAATTTCTTAAAAGACTTGACGAGTCCTCCTTCAGATGGATCACAAGGCCGGACAGGGGGTACAGTCCTTCTGGGATGCATGTTCTTCTCTTAAGTGGATAAAAAAAATGAAAATTAATAATAATACAGAATGTTCATATAAATTTATATTTATTTACCTGTTTTTCATAAGCCATAAAAAGTTCCTCCATCTTCTCTCCCCACGGACCGGATCTTTGTTTTGTAAAGTTTGATAAGTTTTGATTCAACCTGCATGAAATAAAAAAACATAGAAGGTTCTGATTTGTGATGCCATCAAATTCACTGTGAAACTAAAGTCAGGGAAGGGTGTTAATTATAATGCCAACTTATGAAATTAGCAGTTCTGACAACATTTACCTGTGCCTCACTAAACAGTTCGGGCCATCTTTCCTTCAGGTCAGTCACAGGAGCAGAGGTTGTGATGACGTCTTCTGAATGATTTCCGATGTCTGCTTTGTTTCTCCGTATTTCTATGCCTTCACTTAACAGTGCAGGCTTCAATGTGTTCTCTCAATAGCAGAGCTGCGATAACCTCCTAAACAAAAGTTTAACACAAACATTAAGACAAAGGTCAATAATTAATACTGACAACAGTAATAAAGTGACACTATGTCACTTTTAGGAGGTGAAAAAGAAGCTAAGGCTACAACTAATAACCATTTTACTAATCAATTAGTTGGGCGATTATTCTTTTGCATAGGTCACGCAAAACTTCTTGGTACAATATGACCTACATTAAGCTGATATGTCACTTGAGAATGTCCTGGAAGGTGTAAATAAACAAAATTGTGCTTCCATCAAAAATATTGATTTCACACACTTTTCACATCATTGAATTGAACAATTTTCACAAGCTTATTGCATGTTTTGAAGAAAGGTAGTCTATTTAGTAATTATTAGATAAGTAAATTAGTTTACGATAACTTCTATAATCAATTTGTTGCATTTAATCAATTAAGTTGTTGCAGTCCCAAAGTCAACTACACAAGGTGATAGAATCAGAGAGTAAACAATATTTAAGAAAATTTGTAATAATTATTATAATTATTCCAAAGTGTAAACAAATCTTTCTTGTTTTCCAGGACAAATAAGCCTACTCAAAAGAAAGTGTTTAAATTATTTATTTAGTGCAACTTGACTGTTGAACTAAAAACCTCTAAATCAAATTTAATTATGTATAATTTTTGGTTAAAAAGTTACCTGTGTGGCTTTAAATTTGCACTAAATTTCCTGACAGATTCAGTTCATAATTTCATGTAAAAGACAACATTGCTGACCTTTTTTACCGTGTTGAAGTGGCGCTTCTGTGCCCATGCGAAGAGTGCAGATGTCAGTGGCTCTCTCAAGGGATAGAGCTGCTACAACCTCCTAAGCAAAAGTGAAACATCAATGTTAAGAGGACAATGATTAAATCCTGAAAATAGTCTTTAGAGGTTTGACTTGCAAGTCATGACTTGGACTCATGTCACACTTAAGTCACTATTTTGATTAGCATTTTTAAAACGTGACAAATTAGACTTGAGGCTTAATTTGATAAACTTGATAAATACCCAAATTGGACATGAACCAATGATGTGTTGATACACAGTAATTATTTAATTTGCCTAGCAAAAATTATAAAACTGATATTAAAAAATATATAAGGTAAATGCAAAATCTAAGTTAAAAAAAAGTAAATTTGCATAGATTCTTACCTGCAAAACTGCACGTTGACCTGTTTGGGTGGCCTCCTCACAACACCCTCCTCAGAGTAGCCTAATAAGAAATATAGTTATAAATAACAAAAAAAATAGTTTTATTGTGAGGTCTAAGAAAAATATTATGTGCATGACTATCACAAAGACATGTTTTAACTCGACCGAGGAACAACCAACCAACCGACCCTGGGCTCGGATTTCAATCGGTCCAGTTCTGTCGTGATTCAGTCTAGAGCGGAGGGCAGAGTCCGCTGTTCCTCCGGTAGCGCTACCATCACCCCCTTTGATCCTAGCACGCGCTGGATCAAGACAGAACCGGAGCAGAACCGATAGCTGTGCACTGGGTACACAGTGCTATAACACAGCCGTCATCAAACTAGTCCGCGGACTCGTTATCAAATTTAAAGTACTTAACCACGTAACTTAAACGATAAAAACTCAAACTATTTTGACTTAGCCACCTGAGCAAGTTGCTCCTGTCTAGTCACTGCGTACATGGGCGAGAAAAAATAAGCTAACGCTAGCTAAACTTTATGCTAACACAAAGGCGCTGGCCTGTCTTTTACCCCCGCGTGAAGTGCGGAGCAGTGGCAGAAAACAGCGATAGTGAAAGTGAAGTGATTTTAAATGCAACACAATACATGATACGTACAGAATTAAACATTTTTACACTACTTACCGAGCGGATTTAGGTGTTTGTGTCGTCCTCCGGTGATGATATGGCGCTGAGGAAAAAACGGCTTTCTGGCTTGAATGTTGAACAGGTGTCGACAGCCAATCACATCACGGTGTGAGCGGCGTACACCCGCCCCTTGCGTAATTTTGTCCAATCATAAGTCAAACCACTTTCTCCAGCCCATAGACTTAAATGGTGATTTAATGAGAGAAAAGAAAAAAAATAGTCGCAAGGAGCGTGGTCAAATACATTTTCTCAAAAGAAACTACGTGGTTGCAGTTAAATTTTTAAGCTCTTGAAGAGAATATTGCATTACTTCACGATTTCTCAAAAAAAATCACCGGTTATATACCCACCCTGTACTCGGTGTATCCTAGGTCATGGTTGGGAAGTGGGCGGAGCTTGTGTTGGCACCGGAGTATTCTCTGATTGGCAGTTCGCTGTCGTTGCACTTCCATGGTCTAAAGTCATTATAATGTGTTATTTTCGGTAGTAACTTTTAAAGTATTGTTCCCTAGTTGTGTTAGCAAGCATTCCACACATAACTTCAAGATCTGCAATTGTTTGGCTTGCAGAAAGAGATTAAAGAATCAAGTATTGCCCATTTTATTTTAGTACGATCAGGTGGTCAAGAGGTAATGTCAAGTGTCTTTCTCACGTGAGCTTGCGGGTTCGCCTCCCGCAATAAGATATTGAGATTTTTTTTTTCACCGTGGCAAAACAAGAAGTAACTTACTTTAATTAAGACAATGAAGTGCAATTAGGTTTTCATCTATTAAAATGCTTTTTGTGCCTGCCTTACTTTACCAGCTAAAAGCATGCAGCACTGGGCCCACTAGGCCTACATCTTGTTTTGTGCATCTAAAGAGATATACGACTGCTTGCTGTAAAAGACAAAAATAAAACATAATTCAAACAAGTCTGGAATTGGGTTTGCTGCCCCATTTTTTATTATTTGGCAACTTAAATCAAACACTGAACTAATAATACTCTACAAAATATGTTTTGGGTTTGATAAAAAGGCAAAAACGAATAATTTTATCATTTATTTTCAATAGTCTACATTGCGAGTGAGTACAACTAAAATGGTTCAGAACCATGTTACTTAAATTGTAATACAAATCCACCAAGACTTGATTTAAATGAGTTAACACCTCATATTTTTAGTTTTGGGCTTTTGTAACCCATTTAAAAAGAGTCAAGCTAACTTTTCATAATATTTGAGTTAGAACAATTCAATTCATTTTGTAAGATGGACTGTTGGGTTTTACACACTGTAAACCCGAACAGTTCAAATAGCTTACAACTTTTGATGGAAGAGAACTCAAAACCCCTTAAAAAGTCCATCTAGCTTAAAAAATATGACTAATGTGAACTTTTTCCAGCTAGATATAAGTTATAAGTTGAGTCAACAAGATATGTATGATTTCAATAATTTCAAACGATATGAGTACAGCTTACGTCGTGACGTTACTCTGGACGTGACCAATGAGAAAACAAGCCCGCCTGTTTTTGAACTGTTGCTTTTGAAACAGTTTGAATCAACCACCGCAGGTCCATTCTCGGGGTCGGACTAGCGTCATCGTGTTGTGGCAACGCCAAACGAAGGGGAAAACAACAACGTAAAACAACAACGTAAAGTAACTTTAAATTTAAACTTTCACTCACCACCGCACAGTGGTTGTTTACAGTTTCCAAACATTAGTATTTGAGCATCTGGCAAGCATTTTTACGTACAGCAAGTTGATGTTTTCCCCTTCGGTCGTCGGCAAACAAAACAAAGCGTCACCAGTCCGACCTCGAGAACGTACAGCTATTTGATGCTTTCTCCTTCGCGTCATCGGCTACCAAACAAAACATCACGTCACGTCATCAGTCCGACCCCGAGAATAGATTCAACGCGGAGCTTTCTACACGATTAAGGTAACTGTTACATTCTTACTCAATATTTTCCCTTAATAATTGAAAGTTTGATACTGTATGTTATATTTCTCTGTGTTAACCAGTTTAAATAGTAGCTAAAAGGTTCGTTAGTGGCAAAGATCTGGCCTGGCTGGCTCAGTGAAGAAAAATGCAAGCAAATCTTATACACTAGGTTAGCTTAAACCAATGCAAATCGTCCTAAAATGTCGGTAAACTTCGCCACGATTTTACTTGTTTTAATTTCACAAAACTCGGGGTATTTTTAGTCCTTTGCAATGCCTAGCTTATACGGTTTTGTGTTGTTTTTAGTTCGTGAATTGATTCAAAATGTCTCCCCGCACGTTATCTACCTTCAGATTTTAGCTATCTTAACGTTAAATGTATGCTGGAGTTAGCCACAGATTATTGTCCAATAAAAGTATTATTTTTGTAAAGTTATAAAGTTAAACGCTAAACAATCTCTGACCCCTGACCCGGAGGTAGAGACGTGTTGCCATGCAACGGGGAGTGAGGGGGAGGTGTTGTTTTGGAAGTTTGTTTGGGCACGCACGGACCTGAAGGCAAGGTGCTGCAGTGCTCGGTGCTGCAGCTTAGACAAAGAAACTTAATCATTGTAAATGGATTAAAAAGCGACTGACGATCTATTTTATAAGAAATCTGTTTGCGGATTTGTCAGTCTGAGCTCGGATAAAGGGCTAACTAACTAGTGCTAGCTGTTTACGATGCTAACTGCTACAGCAGGTACGTTCAAAAGAGCTATACACGCATTCGCACGGAGATGATCAATGTCTGTAATTTGACTCGAGCTTTTCTTGTGTTTTGGGTTAGTTTCATGGTGAATTAACGTTACCTGAGCCGTAGATTCGTCACGTTGTTGTCAACGATGTTGTAACTTTCGGTTCACGGATTTCATCGTAGTTTGTTTTGTTAATATTTGGCATTTAGTTGTAGAAAAAATGACAATTTGAATGTAGAATGATCCGTGGCAAATAGTAATAATAATTTAGTTCAAAACTGAAAGTGAAATAGATGCAATCATTAAGAATTGGTTTATATACAGTTCAGAGTGAAACACAGACATACACATTTGCACGGACCGTATTAGAATCACACTATAAATCCTAGTCTGGGACTTATGAGTTTGGTGAATTACAGGAGGATAGTTCAGCATAAACTGTACAGACATTCAGAAATATTTGTATTTTTTACAATTTATACGAGGTCCAAGATAAGTATTATCTGTGCAGGCTTGTTTCAAGGGTCACCAGAGTAAAAAAAGCCAAATGTGCACCTCTGGGAGAAATTTGTAAATGAGCACTCCAACTGCTGTGCAGATCTTTTAATGTTGAAACTTGAAAGTTTAATTATTTTTACATTTCAAAATCGAAAATTGTTTTGCACAGTGCACATATGTAATAATGTTGGCTTTGAAGTATCATAAATGTGACAATCGTAACATAAGATATATAGAGGGTCAATATATTTCCATGTCTACTTTAATTATTTACAAATGTAAGTATAATATAGTGACATATAGGCAAACACATTGCAACTGAGACGTTTGTAGTTTAGTTTAAAATAATGATCTATGACTTCTTTCACTCTGTCCTTTAGTGCTGGCCAAGAAGCCGGTGCAAGCATCTTCAGAGCAGAGCAGGTCTGAGCCGTGTTAGGCTCTACCATCATCCACACAGCTAAGAGAACTAAGCAGGTAAGACCCATCTATTCACCTAAAACTTACTCCTGAACTGTATCCGTATCACAAGTGATGTTGTCACTTGATGCTATGACTAGTTCTACTTAACATCATGTTCAGACTTCTGCATAACATTGCACACTTTATAACAAAGAGAGGTGATTTTCTTCTTTTTCTACATTTTGCCACTCTTTATATGAAAACTAGGTTTACTGGGCAAGTGATCCATGCTTTTTAAATCATGTTACAGCTGTATTTTCCCTTTTTTCCTTTAATCTTCTTTAATAGGCAACTGCACTTTTATTTACAGAACAATGGTCAAATTTGACCTCTTCTGTAAATGATTTCACTTGTACTTGTAAATATTGACTGAGCGTTATATTTTTTAGATAATCCACATACAGAACTGTACCCTGGCCTCACAACATCAACAGGACATAGAACAGGTAAATGCACTTTACACTTGTCCTGTACAGTATATGTTTAAGAATCAAGTAGTATCACTCATTACTTTATTTATTTTTTCTGCCCAATTTATGTTTGACAGGCACTTAAAGTTAATATTTCATTAACACATAGCTCATAGTTTTTGATTCTTTAGTATGACTTATGTCAACTATATTGACACTTTACAGCAGATGACTTGTTTTAATACATTTGTTTCAATATTAATAAAATAAAAGACCAAACACAAAATGTATTGACTTGGCAAAATTGACAATTCAGAGCAAAATTCAAATCAACCCAGGTCGAAATGAAAATCAAACACTGACTAAAATGGGATAAAATCAAATGAAGAGTAAACAAAAACAAATTTGCATCACATTATTTCTAAAGAAAATGCACTGCATTGTTAGAATACACATTTTAAATAGACGGTTTGATTTTGTGAATTCTTTTGTAACTTGTGTCTTTTAAAAGTGATATATAAAATTAACTGAATGTTTTGATGCCTTTTTTCTGACAGGACACTGGTGCATGAAGTCAACTCCAGGTAAGTCACTCTCTCTCTCTCTCTCTAGACACTCTCTTGAAATTTTAGTATCATGCTAACATGACAAATGCTGCAATGAAACATTTCCTGTATTATTAAAGCACATTTTAATCTTTTAGAAATCTCAACATGCCAGTGTGAAAGCTCTTTGGTGTTCCGTGGTCTTCTGCTGTACCTGCACGAGGAGGATCTGCAATTCTTCAAATCTTGAAATGTGAGTTTACACCTGGTGCTGGACAGTCATACATTTTTTAAGGCAGAATACTATATATTAGGGGTGTAACGATTCACCTAAATATTCGAAGTATCGATACACAGCCTTACGATCCGCTACATCGATCGGCGTTCTACTAGTTGGCCTTAATCCAGACCACACATCGATGCAGCTTTGAATCGCTTCGAATCTAAGACCAAAGAATCGATTTATTTAGACATATGGCGAAACATAAACCATACAGACAAACAGCATTCTTAGTCGTTTATTTTTCACATAAATGTTTCATTAAATGCACGTTTAATACGCTGGTTTTCCGCGATGCGTCATCATCAAACGCCTGCAGCACTTGTTTCACACGGAATCTGCTCCCGGACGGAACCGCTGCCGCACAGCCCAGCGGAGGAGACGGACAGTGCCCATCCCGCGGGCCCGCGAGAGCGCACAGAGCGGAGACCATGAGGGACAAAGCCGTAAAGGCGAAACCAAACTGGCCTACGGAGGTAACGCCGCGAAACGACTCGAGCGAGCTCCGAAAAGAACCAGACGAGCTGCAAACACCCCCCACCCCCGAGCTGCAACGCCACAGTCATAACACAGACTCGCGTATTTGTGCAGGCTTATGACTCTGCTGCCAGTCTGTCACATTTGGGACATATGACGTACTTAAGACGCAACATCACCATGCTTTGGGTCAAAACCACGAGTCTGCAGATGTTTGTGGATTTAATTTTGAATCTAATGAAGTCATGAAGATACAGTAAGTTCACAGGATCCCGTCTCAACAAACTTCTGCATCTGTGTGAAAATGATTCAATAAGATGGTGAAATCTGAGTCACTTATTTAATTATGATACTAAACTTGTGTATTAAGGGGAAAATTTGCATTTTATTATGTGCAATGAAAAATAATTGTGTCATTAAGCTGAATATATTTATTACCCTTATACTTACCCTATAATTGTATTAATTGTTTTTGAGTTTTTGATTTAATGCAAAATCTTGGTAATTACTTTATTTATGTTGTAAGTTATCAAACTGAATCGAAATATCGTTTTACAACTGCTGTATCGTTCTGAATCGTATCGTTCCCCAAAACCCCAAATCGTTTTGTAATCGTATCTTTAGGCTTCATATCGATATGTATCGTATCGTTCTAAAAACGTATCGTTACACCCCTACTATATATACATATATGTATATATGTATTTTTCACATAAATCACGAACAAGTTTGTGAAGACAAGCTTGAAAATGGGTTGAAAATAACAGGAAGTAAAGCAGACTGGTGTGTATTTGAGATGACATTTCATATTTTTATGATCCTGAAAAAATACATTTAGCAATATTACAATTTTAGTATATTTTTAGTTCTCAAATACAAATGGTGTGTTACATTAGGGGAGTTTTGGCCTAATTTAGTTGTTAGACAACTTTTGGGTGAAGTCATCGTTTATGAACAGGAAGTACATTTTTTAATTCTCAAATGGTTAAGCTGTGATGAAATTTGTAAAATCTTAAATGGAATTATCTTAAATTTGTTCTAGTAAAACTAAAAGATCAACCTGTCATAAGCACTTAATTATAGAAACACTGCTTTCATTTCTTGGTTAGGCTAAATCTGTTGTACGTCTTTAGGAGAAAGTAAAGTATATTCATTTTGTGTCCATTACAGAAAGACTTGTCTTCTGAGCCTGACGCCCATTGGGATCCTAACTCTCCATGAAGACCCAGATGCAGGCATCCTCCTTTTTTCAGTGACTGTTGCTGTTAATGCTCGGGATAAAATTGTTCTTGATGACATTCAAGATGGTCAGAAGCTTTTCTTTTTTCTTTGCACTTGGACTATGAAAAGGACATTTACATTCACACAAAGACTTCTCATGGTGGTAAAGATTTGAAACGTATGTCTGCAAAACCTTCAAAATGAGCTATCTTTAATTTGTCATGTTGAATTCTGTTGTTTTTCTCTAGAGGTTATGCAGGTGACATCACAACATTCTAAATGTTCATGCTGAGTGGTGAGGATGCATTAGAGTCAATGGAGAGAAAGGACATTTTCTCTTGTAAGAGTTCAATAAACAGCTAAAACAGGAAAAATAAACTACAGTTTGAGAACAAATTCAACCCACAACAAGTCTACTGAACATAGGTTTTGTAAACATGTAAACAGAGAAAATCAAGTCAACAGTTGTAGCAAAGCAGACAAACAACAAGACTTTAGCTTCTCACATTTATCTGACATTGAAATCACACACAGTTGAACTTATTACCTTTTTCTTCTTAAAAAAGATGTTTTTTAGTTTGTTGCCTTTAAAACGTCCTAAATCATCAAACTGTTGTAGCAGACAAGCCGTTGTCACGACAGCAAAGAAATACATTGAAGAAATGCCACTCATTCTAAAGTTGCTAAGCATTTTTGGAATAAAATTATGTCAGTGCATAACCTCTATTGTTGGGTTTCAGATGACATCACAACATTCTACAGACCAGTGTTGTTTCAATCAGGTGGGGGGCAGCTAAAATGAAGATAGTTTAAACTGAGTGTATTTTTGTAATACAAAATATTTTTAAATTAGTGAAATATCTTTTGAAATATTTCAGAATGTGAAACCCAGCAATTAATGTTCTTCTAATATTGTTTACTGAGTTTGGTTGAAAAAGGAACTTTTGCGCTATTGTAATTTGCAAGCTAAAAATTGTACCTATAATCTTGAGCAAGATGTGATCTCAATGGTAGAACGTCCACTATCAAAGTCACTATCTGATCTAGTAAAGTGCAATGCTAAGTTCCCTGCCACAGCCATGTTGAGAATGTGACACACACAGGAGCACTATTACTGCTGAAAACAGATGTAGAAATGTTTATACATTGCATTCATTTTTACCTTATCTACATTATTATAAATAAAGATTCAGTGGTTCAACTGATTTTGTAATTTTTGTTTTTAACAAGTTAGTGTGTAATGAGTCAGACTTGTACATTTTTTGTAAATGTATTTTCATGTTTCAGTTGCAACTGAGAATAATTAGTATGTAGTTTATTGACATTTTAAAGGTAGATTTAATTTAACTAAACACACATTATCTGAGTTGGTAAAAGTTAAATGTTATAAGCATTATTAACTGTAACATTATTAGTTAACTACATCATAAATTTAAATCTTACTCAACTAATAATTTATAAGTTCATAAACTGAAAAATTGTAGGTGTATTAAACTTAAAAAAATATTAGTTCAATTGGTAATAACTTTTATTTTGGTTGGACTTAAAACATATTATTTAACTGACTTAAAATTTGTAGGTTTGTAGAACACTAAGATTATAAGTTAGTTAACTAAAAAATTATTATGTAATCAGTTTCCTCATAAATTTTAAGTTCACTGAACTTATTTGGGTTTACAGTGCAGTGTGGAATGGAGTAAAATTGCATTGAGATACAAAGTGGCACCAGCCTGACTAGGAGGAAACTAAAATGTATGGTATATAGAAACATTTGAACATGAAAGTGGTATTGTGTTAGTTTGTACAGTTTGACATCTTTGACATTTCTGAATACTCTCAATCTTGTTTGCTTTTGTCACACTTTTATTCTTTCTACTACTTCTCCAAACTCTCCTCCCCCAACAGACCAACTCCTGGTCAGCCCATTTGAATATGCAGATGTGGACTATGAATGATTAATTAGGCTAATGCTGGAGGGATTTATATAGTTCCATACCTTTTCCACTTTGGCATTAAATGAGCGCATGTGATTTGCATAGATCTTAACCTTTAGCCACCAGTGTAAACTTAACCACTTAGTCCTGCAGCCATGTGGAATTCACTCCAAAACTCTGCAAAAAAATCCAAATCAATACATGTGTGTGACTGTTAGCCCATGTTATGTCACTGTCCAACTGTTTCTGTCACGGCGAGGAAATAGTTGTGAATGTAAGGGTCAACAAATGTGCGAGCTGAAGTATTAGGGCAGCTTAAAGCCTGACACGTTACATATATGTTACACACGTGGGGTCAGGGTGATCGATCATTTGGTTAGCCACGACTGCTTTGATTTTCTCTGTGCTCTAATTGGGCACGAGGGACGAGAGAAGGGGGAACGGGTCTGAAATATGATCCAGTGTCCTTTCCAGCGCCGCGTCCCTGCGCAGACACGCACGGGGAGATGACAAATGGAAGTCTAGACGGTAATTCAAGGTAAAAGATTGCACTGGGATGTTTTTTAAGAAAGATTGTGAACAAAGAGAAGGACACAACCTAAAGAGAAATGTAAACTACTTTGAGCAGTAGCTATGTGTTTTACATTGATTAAAAAAAAAAAACAAAAACTTAATTGTGTTTCTTCTATTAGATCTTTTGTCTTGCTCTTAAAGGGACTCAAACCTCACAGAATCTGTCCACAACCATATTTCAAACAGAGCTGGCAAACATATTGGTCAGAACTGTTATCTGCAGCAGATATTTATAATCAGTTTTTCACTTTTTTGACCTGAAAGCTGCAAATTTACTTGTTTTGCACTAAAACTGCAAAATAGAAGCAAAAAGTATAAATGAAGAGAAGATTAAAATAGAACACAAACAAACAATGAAAGATCAAATGTTTGACCCACTTAATTCATTCTGAGTCTCCTAATTCTTTAATTGTATAACCCTGAGTTTGGATTAAAGGGAATATATTATGTAAAACCAACTTGTCCAAATCTGTAACCATGTTACCATAGTGTTCGTTCATTTAGTCAAAGTTGTAAAGTTGTATTTGGATTAAGTCCAAGTCCTGTTTTCCCATACCACTTACCCCCGCCCACTTTTTTGTACCTAATAGCAAGTACAAAAAAATCAAATCAAATCAATTTATTTTTGTATAGCCCAAAATCACAACAACATGTCTCTGAGGACTTCCCAAGATTATTAATTTTAGCAAATATGAATAATAAAAAAACAAAGATTACAAATGAAACGTGTATGGGGCTTAAAGAAGACCTATTGTGATTTTTCTGTATATTTAGGAAGAAACTGTGGCATAAGTCAGACCTTGGACTGTTTCAGTGTGGCCCTCGGCACATTAATGAGAATGAGTGTTGCTCTTAATATTTCTTTTATTTGATTGTTAAGCTTGTGTCATTGCTCGTTGTTTTAATATGATCACAATAAATGGTCAACATGGTAGATAAAAAAACTTCTAATAATAATAATTTGTTACACAAATGACCGCAGTTCGGCCCTCCACCGCTTGTCCGGGGTTGATTATGGCCTGGGGAAAAAATCATTGCCCTGCAGGCCTGGCATAAGTAGATCAATAATTCACATTTTGTTCATTGCAAAACACAAAAATGATCTAAAACAGCTTAGAAACATAAAACAGGTTCACTGACTTCCTGTTCAAAACTGCAGAAAGCCCAGCCTTCATTGCTAAATTAGTTTTATTTTGCCACATTTTTATTATAAAATAACTATTTTTTGTTGTTGAAAAATGTGAACCTTACAAGTTTTACTCGCAATCCTAATGTTTTAGTAAACGCAAATAAATACAGACAAGTGGGCGGGGATAGGTGGTAGGTGAAAACAGGGATTTTCTAAGCATTGGAGCATCAGCTGCAGGACAATATATAAATTACTAAAACATAAATAAAGCAATCCAAATACAACTTTGGTTAAACTAATGAGAGAATACTGATGATACAAACCAAAAAAAAAGTAGACTTTACATTTTCCCTTTAAAACTTCTGAAGTTTTGAACAGGAAGTCAAGTAAACCAGGAAAGTTCCACTGAATCTCTCTTTCTGGAGAAGGTAGAGGGAGGGTGTTACTGGACATGTTTCTACTCAGAGGAAACCTACGCACACTGCCTTAAAGGGACCTATTGTGTCAAATTCACTTTTCTAAGTTTTAACCTTGTTATAATGGCCTCTCTTCATCATTAGTTTACTCAAAGTTATATTTGAATTGATTCCTGCATGTTGGAGTAATCTTATATTGTTTTTCAGCCGAATCTCGAGCGCTCAGAAATCCCCGTTCTCACTTACCACCTATTCCCTCCCACTTGCCTGTATTTACTTGTTATAATTCAAAAGATTAATATTCAAAGTGAAGCTTATTTGGTTCAATACTGTCCCAGAGCCACTTTTCAACAATAAAAAATATTTTTCAAAAATCTGTTGCTTCTTACAGTTTCATTTTAAAATGAAGAGGCGGGGCTTATCAGATCTACAGTTTTGAACAGGAAGTCAGTGGAGCTGTTTCTATTTTTAAGTTGTTTTAGATCAACTTTGAGTTTTACATCAAACAAAAGATAAATTACTGATCTGCAGATGTTCTAGATTCTTACTAACTATTAAAAAAAAACACAATAGGACCCCTTTAAAACATTTTAACTGACCTTAAAAAATCTTAAGGCCAGTTAGTCAAAGTACCTTAAATTGTTATGTTGATTTTTAAGTTAGGAGAGAAAGAAGTGGAGAAAGGGATAGAAAGAAAGGGATGAGAGAGAGAGAGAGAGAGAGGAAGAGAGAGGAGCTAAAGAAAAGAGAGAGTGAGAAAGAATGGGTTGAGAGAGGAGAAAGAAGAGAGAGAGGAGAGGGAGAGAGGGAGATGAGAGTGCAAAGAGACGAAGGGATGAGAGAGAGAGAAAGAAAAGGAGTGATAGAGAGAAAGGGATGAGAGAGAGAAAGGACAGAGAGGAAAGAGGGATCAGAGAGAAAAGGGGTGAGAGAGAGAGAGAACAAGAGAGAGAGAGACATAGTGAAAGAAGAGAGGAAAGAGAGAGGAGCTAGAGGAAAAGAGAGAGTGAGAAAGAATGGGTTGAGAGAGGAGAGAAGAAGAGAGAGAGGAGATGGAGAGAGGGAGATGAGAGTGCAGGAGAGACAAAGGGATGAGAGAGAGAGAGAAAGAAAAGGAGTGATGAGAGAAAGGGATGAGAGAGAGAAAGGACAGAAAGAGGAAAGAGGGATCAGAGAGAAAAGGGGTGAGAGAGGGACAGAGTGAAAGAAGAGAGGAAAGAGAGAGGAGCTAGAGGAAAAGAGAGAGTGAGAAAGAATGGGTTGAGAGAAGAGAGAAGAAGAGAGTGAGGAGAGGGAGAGAGGGATATAAGAGTGCAAGAGAGACAAAGGGATGAGAGAGAGAAAGAGGAGTGATGGAGAGAAAGGCGACGAGAGAGAAAGGACAGAGAGGAAACAAGAGAGAGAGAGACATAGAGCGAGAGAAGAGAGGAAAGAGAGAGGAGGAAAAGAGAGAGTGAGAAAGAATGGGTTGAGAGAGGAGAGAAGAGGAGAGTGAGGAGAGGGAGATAAGAGTGCAAGAGAGATGAAGGGATGAGAGAGAGAGAGAGAGAAGGAGTGAGAGAGAGAAAAGGACAGAGAGAGGAAGGAAGAAGGAGACAGAAAAGGGGTGAGAGAGAGAACAAGAGAGAGAGACATAGAGCGAAAGAAGAGAGGAAAGAGAGGAGAGAGACAGAGAGAGAGAAGAGAGAGAATAACAGACAACTCACATGAGTTCATTGACATAAAACTGTAAGGCAGAAATTACTTTTTTAAGTTAAACTGTCTTATATTTTTACAGTGCAGACACAATGAGAACATGCAAACTCCCAATAGAAAGTTCTGCAGTTTCAATCAGTAAGAACTTGTTTATTTTTCTGAGAACATCACATAAATTACTGACTTACTACTTTAGCATTTACTTCCTTTTACACAAAAACCCAAATTCCACAACACAATCAACATATTAAACCCAAACTAATCAAACTTTAAAATCTACACAACCCACTCCGGCTTCATTTCTTCCATTAGGTCCGTCTTCTCGCTCCATAAGAGCCTCGGAGCGTTTAAATCACGCCTAATGATATTGACGCTTAATCTGTTCTGCGTCTGCCACCGGAACCAGAACAATAGTCATTTACTGAACCTTGCGTTAGACGTCTAATTTCGGCGGGAAGAATCTCCTCGTGCGTCTGAGTGGAGCCGCTGAGAAATGTGCAGCCGGCCCGTAATTGAAATGTAGTCAGAAAAGATTTCCTTCTGTTAAGTGGAATTTGATAGCCTCCAAACTGTGCCGCGCATTTGCATATTTTAATTAAACATCTTGCTGTATTTATTTAAGATGATCTAAACCAACTCGTCACCTCCTATACTGTGGCATTAGCTAATTCATGTTTGCTCAACGTGTCAGTGTATATTTATCAACACATTTCTCACCATTTTGAACTTTTTTTCCCCTCCGAGCAAGGCCGTGTTGTTTGTGTCTTCGTTGCTTGTTTAGATTATATAAATTTACATTTCTCTTCTGCTCTGTTTTTTTTCTTTCCTTGACCAGCAGCACCTTTGCCGAGCGGTTGCCATGACAGCGGGTAGCCTCGGCCTCTTGAGGGTTCCTGGAAGTGCGTGAGCGAAATAGCGTTTTGGTGTTCCTGCCTTAAAAAAAACCCAATTGCCGGAGAATGCGTGTAAGCGGTGATAAGGGATCTGTCGAGTGGAGCGGAGTGCATGGTTTTTCTTATCGCAGTGTGTTGAGTAACAGCCCAGGTTTTAAAAGATAATAATCCTTGGGAGAGTCCCGCCCACAGATCGATAGCTCATTGGTGGGAAAAGCAGGAGAAGCAGTTAGTTAACAAGGGTCTCCATCATCGTCGGTCAATGCGCTTCGGATCAGAGCTGACAGATGTAGAGCTTTATGAAGACCGTGTTTTGATTAGCGCAAAGAGAGGTGGTGATTTTAATTTGATAACGATTTTTGTTTGCTTACAGAAGGTTGTGTCCATGTTGTAGAGTGTGAAGATGTCTTAATAGTGAGCAAGGGCTTCTTATGAACATTTTTGGCATTCACAAAATTTGTTCTTAACTGAAAATGTTTGTCTGCTGTTTCAGAATTTTATTTCTTATGTAATTCAGTTAAAAAAATTGTAATTTCTATATGATTGCAGACTCCGTTAACAGACCTGCAGCAGCCTGTCCCAGCCTCAGAGCCTCTGTGTTCTAACCTCCACAGGACTCAGGACCCACTGTGTCACCCCCAGGACCAGAGCCTCTGTGAACCCCGCTACAACCGCCTTCTCGCACCCCTGCATGTGTGTAGTACTGCGACGCAAAACGTGATATAAACTGCAAAAGCCCAGTGTTATTTCAATCCACCTGTGACTATGTTTCCTCTCAAGTTTTTAATGTGCAGTTTTGAGCATAGACATATAATTAGTAGACGCGCAGTCCGACTCTGATGCTATCGAACACTTGAGCTAGTCAGGTAAGATTGAAGCTAGTCCGGAGCGTTCTCCTGTTTATTTTCCTATAGCCGTTAGCATTAGCCCACAAAAAATTCAAGTTATGAAAGATCCAGAGAGTGTCAGCTGGTACAAACCTACCGACCACATTTAGCAGAGGTCAGAGCCTTGTTACAAATTATTGTTGAGTTTACAAACCTTTTAGTACTAAAACTGCTAACGGCTACCAAACTTATGCATCTTTTTAATTGAATTGAATTGACCTTTATTTAACCAGGGAGTCTTTTAAGACTCTAGTGATCACCAAACGTCCGCTTTTACATGTTACTAGTGAGAAAAGCAGACAAATTACATAAATAACACCAAACAAAGTTATAGCTTCACTTATCTGTGGAGGCGCGTCTGTCGCATCGGCAAGTGATGGAGCATTTCCAGTTGTTTTCCAAAGTTGTTTAAAAAAGCTTCATAAGACTCAAATCAGTCCGTTTTGCTCATGGTTTTGCTGAAATTGCTTGTTCAAGCTCGTTTTATCCATAAAAGTGAAACTTCTGCCATAGAGTTCAATTGATTTGCGTCATCACCTCTATCGGAGGAATATGGCGTTGCGCTGTTCGAGTTGTAGCAACAGAGCAGAGCTGCTGATTGTGTGTCTATGTCTATGTCTACTCTGGTTTTGAGCAGCACAAAGCATGTCTAGAACTTGTCGAGGGTCAGATACTGATGAGGAGGAAGTGCTCTTTGAGCAGGATGAGTGCGTGTGGAAGGGCATCCTGTCACTTGTGGCTTGGATTTAGCGTCAGATGCACTGTGATTTCAGTCAGAAAGAATGAAAAACTCTGCACAATGTGCAAAAACATGTAGTGTAGATTAATTACAGTTTATATTGTTTAAAGTGGAGCAAGATGGACAGTTGAGTTGTATTTTACCATTTCTAAGCCCCTATGTTCACCTAATGTGTGCATTCCGGCTATGGTATGACCTCATCTGGAGCCCCATCCAAAAGCCACATTTGTTCCGGCAACGTTTGATTTACAAATTTAGCACTGAGTGTACTGGACAGGAAACTGAATATCCTATGCTAAAGTGTGCTAGCCTGTTAGCATCACTTGTCAGGGATAGTATCTGCTCCTTGCGGTTTAGTTTTGCACAAAACCACCTTTAATAGACACAAACGTGTCTTTGCTGAGTAAATAATATTTTGAGCTGTAACTGTAACTGAACAATTTTCACAAGGGAGGTGCCATGACTTTGGTGTAGGTTGACCTAAAGTGTAAAAACTTACTGATATACTGACATATACTATCACATAAGCCTGTAGAGTAACACAGCACTCATATGTCGGCCAGTGAGTTAGAATCTGAGTCAGGCAAGACGGCTGCAGATCGGGGGTGGTGTGGGCACAGGGGCAGACTGGGGTCAATTAGTATTCATAAAAGACAAATGAATGCATAGCTGTGGCCTAATACCAATTACTTTTGATCACCTAATCAATTAGAGTTGGTTAGGGTTACTGTAGCTAAATAGAAAATTAACTGCGACATTCACCATTGGCGTCGGGATGACTTCCCATCAGCCACTACATCGGACATGTTAATTTTCTCATCAAGGTGGAGAATGGGAGGATATTCAGCCAGGAGCAGCAGCAGTCTGAGAAAAAAAAATACACAGACACACACACAAGCACCAGGCCGGCACGCACAAGTTATTACAGGGCCTTTATTAAATATCCCCGTGGCCCCTTAATAGACAAATAGCATCTGATTCTATCAAGGAGAGTATAGAGAAAAGCAGGGAGGGGAGAAAATTAACAGTCCTCAGAGCCAAAGAGAATATGCAGCGCCTAGAGACCAAGCAAATGAGTAATTCTGAACTGATTGATTGTACAAGAGAGAGGCTGAAGCGGCAGATAGAGAGGAGAAGTGGAGATAGGGATGAGCATGATAAAAAGAGCACTGCTAAAGGGGAACTCACGAGAAGTGGTCAAGACAAAGTGAAAGTGGTTCTTAGGCTGAGATGTGTCGACTTTTCATGGCAGATGGTTCCTATTGTACTAATCGTTGTAGTAAATAAGCTCTTATACCATCTTTCTGTACGTAAATGAAGCTGTATAATTTACAACTGGTATTCAAACTTCAGTCAGACAGTTAGCTTATATCTTGGAACAACAGCTTTTCTATTAAATTGAGTAACACTTTTTAATAAGTACCGTATGTATAAAGCTGAGCTACATAAACTTGTCTTGCAAATATTGTTGTTAGTTTCTGTAACGGTGTGATGTTGTAGGAGAAGCATCACTCCCTCTGCTGCCTCTGAGGAGGAAAACAGCCTTTCAACCTGACTGTCACTGACCCATAAAGAACTTATGGAAATCTTTGACTTTTATTAAACCTTACACAAACCAGAGAAATATAGCTGATGTCACTTGAGTCTTAGTTCATAAAAATTGACCAGCTTTGAAGACTGAGTCAGGCTATTGAAGAACTCTGTAGATTGACTGGAGAGTGCTGTGTTTGAACAGTTTTAACTAGATTAGTTTTGGAATAATCCTGATTATGAACCTCTGTCCCAAACTGCTTCTAGATCCAGCTTTAGTCTTTATTCAGCCTGGATTTGGTCTTGTGAAGAACATACTTTACACACATACTGCCTACTTTTCAAGTGGGAAAGTTTGAGAATGGCTGTGTCAGATGGATCCCATGTAAGAAGAGAACTGTGAGGAGAGCTATATGTGCTGGTCACACCTTCAAAAGCCTTAGCTGTATGGTTATTAGGCTAACTCTCCGGGATGTTCCCACCTGTGAGCCAGTTTAAGTTCAGCCTGGGCCTCAGGCCTGCTGCTGCTGCTGCTTCTGCTGCTGTGGCTACTATGAAAGAAGTGGTGCCGGCATGAGGTCAGGTCTGGAGAGGAAAAGCCTGTGGTTAGTATTCAGTGCATGTTAGTTAGGTGTGGGGAGAGAGGAGGGCTGTTCAGGGGACTGGAGCCGTCTGCTGCTGGAAGACACTTCTACAGCAGCTGTACATGTGGTGAGAGAAGTTTGATTTGGTTCTGAACGACCAACCAATGAGCTCTTTGTTTCATGTACATTATGTAAAGTAATTTGATAACACAGTTTGTTGTAGATTTGACTTTAGACGCAGCAGAGGGAGTGAGAACCAGAGCTGCTCTTTGTAAAGTATTGAAGAAGCATAGGTTCTTGATTCCGGGCAAATGGTTAGAGATCATCTTTAAACAAATGTATACATACGATAGCTACTGACAAGGATGATGATGGACTGCTTCATCAATCCAAATTAGGAAGAGGAGTTCAGATGAGGTTTGCAAAGGTTTTTAAACTTAAAAAAAACTAGAGAAAGAACAAGGGACTTTGCACATCCAATGTGATGAGGGTGCGTTGGATAAAGTGGGAGCAGCCCAATACTTAAGAACAAAAAAGATCCCGCACACCGTCAAACCATGGCTTGTGCAACGTTTCGACCATGAGGTCTTCTTCAGGCCTGAAGATATTTTTTGTTCTTAAACTTAAAAAAAAAAACATCTTGAAACAATGATAAGTATCAAAAGGCAGTTGTTATGAACATGCATGACTTGATGGCAGAAAAGATCAAAACAAGTCTGGCGATGATGGACTATGGGCTTCATTTACCAAATATTTGCTCATGAACAAAACAGGTTAGGGGAGTAAAATCTTGACACAACTGACGTTTCTTTGCTTTTCACAGACACTATGAATACTTTGTGTAATGTATTATATGTATATTTTAAATCCAAAATCTGATGAACGAGCAGATATTACATGGCAAAACCCATGTCTGCTTTATATTAAAGATGTAATGCACTACATCGTAAGCACCTCAGCTCTTCATCCATGTTTTAGCTTGACAGATAAACAAACCAGGCTAGACAATCAGAGCATTTACAGGGAGGCCAGAAAAAACGGATAACTAGCCCAGTCTGATTTAAACCAGTTCTCCAAAGCTTATGTATACCCCGGCAACCTATTGAGGAGCTGTAAACCGGTTTTCAGAAAACCAATTGGCGCGCGTGGTCCCAATTTCAGGCGTCATGTAAACAGACAATTGGTCTGCAGCTGGATAAATGTAACTGACCATGCTCACAAACGCTGCCCGCTGCACATTTCAGCAACAAGGTTAACATTTTAAAACAAAAAAGCGCCCTGCACAAAGTAGCACACACAATCACATATTTAACTAAATTAACACATTTCTAAAAGTTTAAAACAGTCCTAAAGATCAGTGTGTCATTTTACAGACAATATTACAAACACTTAATAATAATAAACAGTATCAACACAATGTAGTCTGAATCACGGAGTAGTGAACCTGATACAGCAAGACATGTCTCCCTGGGGTAATCGGTTTACTATTTAGCATGTAAACTGAATCAAAGGTGGTCCAACCAGTTTGAGGGGAAAACCAAACATATTTGTCCTTTCACCATTGAACACAATACTTCCACATACTCCCTCTTTACTATACTTCTCCACTTGCATTGACCCTGTGCCTCTACAGATCAGTGCTCACATGACTGTTTGTACAGCTTTGCGAGAGATGACACGATGACAGCACACACTCGGTTCTTACAGCTGCTTGGCATGAACCACCAATCTGCCCGACGCCTGCAGCTCTTATATAACTCCATTACCTAACATACAGATCCCGTGCGGAGTGGATTCATCTTCATTCTCTCACACCAGTCTCTGCTTGCCCTCTGAGTCTCGCCCCCTGTTTAATTTCCCCCATCCTCTTCCTCCCTGCGTGACTTTGGAGGAGACAGGCCCGCGCGCTGCTGCAGTATTGACGTGGACACTTAGTTAGGTCTTCCTCCTCAGATAGTCCTTCCTGTCTAATTAGTGTGGAAAGAGAGAAAGCTTGGGCACTGCGTGTTTGTGTGTGTCCTAGCCTCTGCTCTCTTATCTCACCACTCTCATTAACCAGCTTTTGTTTTCCTTAGCTTCATTAGCATTCCCTGACAGTGGCTGTTACCCTGGCGCTGGGCTAAATGCGAGGCTAAATGCTATATATAAGAACTCCGTCTGCCCTGTTCATTAGCCTAGTTTAATTGTAAAGTGTTATTTCTTTCAAAAGAGCAACTGCTTTTTTCCTTATTAGACTTTTGGCAGCACGTCTGCGTATCAAGGGCTCGCGTCGGTTGTTCTGCTTTAAAAATAGGCCGCGATAAATGATTTTTCCGAAGCTTGCTGCTATGCTCAGGGTAAATCTTCTTGTCTGTGCCCAAGAGGGTACAGGCTAGTCCATTAACATGAAGACAGCATCTGCGCCGACACCATTCCTCTAGGTGTGTAGCAAGCCGGGTTCAGCTTTAATACCACGCCATGGCCGGCATACTAAGAGAAAGTGAAGGAAATGGGAACAAATGAGCCAACCACCAGAAGGCCTGCTGATCAGGCTGGAGAGGCAGGGGGGAGGTAGAGGCAAGAGCATAAAAAATGAATGTGCATAGCTAAAATGTAGGTTAAGAAGGGCAGAGGGGTTTTGAGGTCCTGATGTGAGTTACTGGTAAATGAGCTGTGTTCTCCCAAGAGTCCAAGGCCAATCATGGGGAGATGTAGAAGAGGCCATACTACACCTGTGCTAAAGAGAGGCAAACCCACGGGCGTCAAAACCATCCAGCCGTCACCGTCGCCATAGAAACGGGAAAAAGGGGGTTGAGAAACATTCAGCGTGTTGAAAATGGGTGAGAAATGGAGTTCATAGGGCAGTTGTTAGTGATTTTGTGCAAGGCAAACTTTGTTTTTGTCATTTCTAACGTCAGCAAGAAAAAGAGCAGATTTAAGCTTCAGCCTCTATAGCGCGCTTTGCTGTTAAAACACATGGGGCTTAGAGAAGTATTGACAACCACATGAGACTTGTTCGGCTTTAGTCAAAATAATTGCAGCTCGTTTTCTAGCAGACTCAATATTTTGTAGCACTAATAAAACCTAGCAGGAGGATTTGTGCAGAAGCAGAGACTGCAGTGTGGTGCAGACAGCCGCTCATGTGTGATTAAACAACCACAACATGGATTTGAATCTCCAGCTCTGCAGCAGATGAATATTACTCACTGATTCAAACTGGCAAGACAAATGTAAGTTGTTATTAAGAATGCTGTCAAAAATCTATTTCATTTCTTCTCACTCTTCACTGGCTCCTTCTGAAGCGCCCACTAGCCCTGTCTATCAGGCCTTTGCTTACACAGCCTGCACACACTGAAGTGGTCATTATTCACAGCTTAAGCCATGGCTGTGTGCTGTGAAATAGCTCACAAGTGAGCTAACATGCGTCCAGAAATGCAATTAGCATAGCTATTAGCCTGGCTATTTCACATGTTAACCCATCAAATGCAGAAGCGGCTTCATGGACCCCCGCAGTCAGAGCTGACAATACATTTACATGGCTCATAATGGAGCCGGCATTTCTTTTGCTTTTATAAAAACCTTTGCGTCATACGCCTCTCAATTTCTCAGCTTCACGTTGTCTTTATCTCAAGATCAACTTGGCCTTTTTGTTCACAAGCGCTCCCAGAGGATCTATGGACTAAAAGAAAATCCCTTTTCCATGGATACACACACATGACATGTCCAGAGAGCAGCTATTGCCAATAGAGCTGTGTTATTTCAACAGCACGAGCGGTGACCCCTCTAAAAGACGTCCTACTGCGGCTTTACACAGCCTCAATAATTCACTCAGTCTGGTCCTCCCAGCACACTCTGACACACAAACACACAAAGAAACACAGCTAAATTATTTACTCAACCAGACGCCTACTTATATATGAAGAGGAAAAGGAAGTCCATTCACCATCGGGCCCCACAGGCAGAAATACCTTTAGTCTGTCTCGATGCTGGAAAAGAAAGTCTCTAAAATGAACAAAAGACTATTACATTTACAATACTATCTTGTACAGTCGACCCAATTTTCTCTTCCTAATAACTGTAGCCAGAGAAAAGTACGCTTCCTTCTGTTTTATAGGTTTTCTAGAGAAGGAAGGACAGATTGTATAAAGTGAAATATAAAATTCTGAGTAAGTTAATCCATCAGCATTTTACAGTATATCAAATATGACTTGCTTGCATTTTTTTTTATTGTAGAGCTGCTGTGATTAACTAATTTTATTGTAATTTGTCTCGTAAAAGGTTAGACTGAAAGAAATATTTATCATGTGCTGATCATTGTTCCTCGTCTGTGGTTATATAGTTGTCAGATGCTAAAACAGTCTTGTGTTTTGTTTGGAGGCTAACCTAACACTTCCAAACGCACATATGGAACGTTATGCTACCAATCTTTAGATGTGCTGTTTACAAACACTGGAAAGGTCCATAGAGCTGTGACCTCATTAGCAGCTTAGCGAGGCATAGTTTCTGAGATCATGTTTTCACTGCTGAAAAAATATAAAATGTTAGCCACCATTAGAACTAGATGCTTGATACAGTACATGGAAATGGAGAATGTTCTTATGTAAGTGTGGGCTGTTTTAGTTGAGTAAAAGCACTAAACCAGGTTGTGCTAATGACCAGCACTGAGCCAGTATAAATGGAGCAATCTCACATAATGGGCCTAATAGCACCAGGGAAGAACATTTTCCTAGTAGGTTCTTAACTTGGTATCAATATATTGATCCTCCTCATACATAAGTTGGTCGTTTAATCAGATTGTACATTTCCTAAATTAAATCTCAATTCTAATTCCTCGCAATACGCTAAGGAGACGTCTTTACTCCTTCACAGAACAAGAGAAGAAGGCAGGGCTAATATACAGTAGGCTTTGTGTGTCAGGGGTTGTTAGGATGATTGGAGATCTTTGCTTGTCTTTTCTTCTGTCTTGGGACAACAGGTCTGTTTCAGCCTGAGCACACATCACTACAAGCAAGTTTGATCTGCTCATCATTTTATGTTCTTCACCAACCAGCTGTCTCTACCAAAGAAAGAGAGAGAATGTACAGACTGCAGTGTTCAGTGACTGGTTTGAAAACGCTCAAGTCATCCAAAGGTTAGTGATGGCAGGGGTGTTGGACTGGGGGGGTAAATGGTGCTAGTTTCCCAGGGCCAGGACAGGAAAGGGCCAGAAGCATTTGTTTGTGAGATACATTGTTCTCTAAATGTAATTATTGTGAGAGAGCTCCATCTCCTATAAACGTGCAACAGACTTTGGCTAAAGAAATGGCTGAAAAAAGAGCACGATTAATTGGCAAAATTTAACAAATACAATAGCTAGAAATATAATATGAGCAAGAGTTGCAGTTTCAGTGAACAAATAGCAGGGTTTGACACAAATGATCAGTTAAAATATGCATATTAACTTGAATCGTGTCAATAAATGAACAACTTCAACATATAAAACATCTAAAATGTACAAGGATTTTCTAAGTGTGTTTTGGCATCATTTAGACTAGTTAGCTTAAAACAAGTTAAATAAAATGTAAAAGAAGATAAAACATTTATTTTTTTCTCGTCTTATTTGAGTGAAGGCAGCAGTTCCAATAATGGTTTGACACAAAAACACATAAATGTCTATTTATAGGCTTGATGGCAATACAAATCTTGAAAGGTAGCATTAAAAAGCATTTAATTTCCATGCAAAAAAAAAAAGCCACACTATATATGTGTGGATTGTAGAAATTAAATCAATTGCTGTATTAATATTCTGAAGGAAATAACCCAAAGAAAAGAAAAATGACTAGAGAGATCTAAATAATTCAAACACAAGATCATGTATGGGGCCATCACTAAGTTTGTACCTGGGGCCAGATTTGGTGCTACGCCCCTGTGATTGGCCACTTTTGCTTCTGATTGATGTTTTTTTGCAATATCTAACATGTCATATGTCTGTTAGGTTTAAGTTTTAATGTTAACATGTCATATTTCTGTTAGGTTTAAAGTTTGATGTCTTGCTATCTAAAGTTGTGTGTCAGTATTTCTCCTTCCTTTGCTATGACTTCAGCTGTTGTACAAACTCTGATATATTTATTTTGACACTGCTGGTTAACAAATTGATGAATGTGCCGTGTCCTAATCAAATTCATAATATACAATAGATAAACATACAGTAAATCTAATCTAATAATCTTTAGATTGAAGCTTCAATCTTTAATTTTAGGTTTTTGTTTTCCAAAAGGTCATTGGAGTTGAGTTCATAACACTAATGCCAAGCTTGCACTCCAGCTCTTATCATGTTTTTCTTTGGTGCCCAAAAGGGTTTCTTGTGGCCCTGAAGAGGTGCTGAGATTTGTTAATAATGTTTGTCTGACTACAGTACATGAAGCTGAAAAGACTGTCAAAGTACACCAAATTATTTCTATGTTGCTTAAACATGTTGATAAAACCCAATTTAATGATATATTATTGGAAATAAACTGCTTAAATGCAATATAAGTATAGTTTTGGTCTTTGATATGCTGCCAAAACTTTCTTATTGGCCCTTCAAGGAAAGATAATATTCATTTTGGCCCACTGAGAAAAAAGGTTTGGGCACCTCAGGACTAGAGCTTAAAATGAGGGTGAAGAGTGGTGAGGACATTCAACTAACTGCCAGAGATGTGACTCGGCACAGAGCCTGGCGCATGTGCTCGAGCTTCTGCCACTTGACTACTAAATGATTTGAATAAACAGATTGTTCACTCCCGAACTGCAAAAAGTAAACATTTAAACCTTCTGCAGGAGTTTTGGTCCAAATTTTGCCTCTCTACAAGTTCGGAGAGGTGTTGTCTGAGTAAGGATTCTTGTTCTCTTGTCACTTTATTGCATGTATGTCATTGTGACTCTTTTGTGACTTTTTGTCAGACTGCATCATCGTACAGTGATGAGCTTTGTAACAGTCACTCAGAGCAGCCAAACAGTGCCAACTCTTGAAATGTAACAGTTTGTGTAAATGTTTTCACTTGATCACAGCTACAATGAGTAACCAGCCCTTGACCTCCAATATCCGCTCTCCTTGTGGCCTTTACAAGCCGATTTAATCCATACGCATGCTCTTTATCATTTTGTCTTGTCTACATAAGAGCCCACTTCCGCAGCTTGCCTCATGTTTTCATCCTAACACTGCACTTCGATCATGTGACATATGCTCTGTCTTCTGCAGTAGGAATTTCTCTTGAACTCAGCATGTCTGTATTGTCTCTGTCCTTCATGCCACACGATGTGACTGTGAGACAAATATCATTGTGTGCACATGCCTTTATAGAACAGATTTTCTGACGTTTTTGATGGTAAACTAGTTAATAAACAAACAAGGTTTTCTAACACATTGTCACTGGCTGTTCATGATGAATCCAGACAAAGTTGGTGCTGATGGAAAGTCCAAAAGCTGAGAGAAGCAGAGGCTAACAGCACAGAGCAGGTACAGTATATGGAGCAGAGCTGGGTGCTGCGTGTTGGCGTGTATCAGGGGGAGTATTTGGTGGCCCGCAGCCAGTATGAGTGAGATGAGGGGAGGCCAGTCTGCAGAGCCAATAAATTACCAAGCTTCAAGCCCCACTTTACATTAATGGAAAGTGCCGCGCTGCTCTCTCCAGTCGGCCGCTGAGATTAAAGAGCGGGGAAATGGCTGTGGACAGGCTCTCCCCAGCCTAGGCTCACTCCAGGAGACTGTGTGATACGGGTCTTCAGGAAGCGTCTTCTCCTCACTCCTCTGAAAGGTGGCTTTGTCTTCATTCAGAAAGATTTGAACAGTTCAAAGTTAAGTGTGGTGTTTGTTCCAATGGTTCTACAAAGTCAGACTAAGATCAGAGACATCGACCTGGCTGTCTTTAAGCCTATAGACCTGTACCTCTGCACAAAGTGTTAAAAGATCTATAGAGGACATGAAGACTTGGATCATGTGGATGCCTTGCCACAACCAAATCAGACCAAGATAAAGAAAGATACCTTAGGAATAGACTATGTGAATCTACTCAGCTTTTTTTATTGCTTATATGTTGAATGGATGAAGTAGATTTAAGACAAAAGTTAAAGAAGATATTTTGCAGTTTGTGTGCTATTGCACAGCACGGCTTCTCTTTTCCTAACTTTGTTGTAAAAATAACTTAGTTGTCCTTCATAACTCATTCCCTGTCCTAGATGTGAAATACTTTGTTTACATTATGATTATTATTTTCTTTCTTGTGTTTCCTTGTTGAAAAGCTTGGAGACACTCGGCAGTATTACACCTTCAGCCTAATTAAGCTAGTTACACACATTAGATGCTGTAATGTTTCTCGTATGCATCTTCTGTTGTTTGTTTGATTGTTTACATGCACTTTTGTTGTAGTTCAAAAAGCAAATGACTCTAGTCACTTATAAAACTCAACACATTGTGAATTTGTCTTTTAGGCATACTAGCTTGCCAAAGCCTGATCCAGTCAGATCTCAGAAGCTAAGCATGTTGGGCCTGGGCAGTACTTGGATGGGGGACCACTAACCTCACTGTGGGGCGAACAAAGAGAAACTTGTTGTTAGGCAAACACTTCATCTACATTGCCTAGTCTGGAGCTGGTATGAATATGAGTGGTTGGTGATGGGTTGGACGGGGCTGATGGCACAAAATGGCAGCCTTGCTTCTGTAGTCTGCACCAGGGCAGCTGTGGCTACAGTAGTAGCTTAACACCAAGTATGAAATTAATGAAAATGTGACACGTCTTTGGGTGTGTTGAAAAGCTCTGTATAAATCCAATGCATTCTTATTATTAGATATCTAATGCCAAAGTACAATAATATATAAAGGAATGCTGGCTCGTGCCCACCATCTGGCCTTATAACATCATCACATTTAAGAATGTGAAGCACAACCTATAAGATTAAAAAAAAAATGTAACCAGCAAAGCAGAGTGATACTCCATACAAAGATCAAAGTAGTTATGTCTCTGTAACTTGAAGTGAATAATATGTTTCTACCAGTTTACCTGTGTCTCTACCAGGTTTGTCTATTATGTAGTGGAAGTCCTGTCTGTTGCCGATGTGAAATACAGTGTAAAAGAGTGTAATACGATGGCTACAGTTTGTCCTCTGTAGATCTCTCTCAGATTATGTGGGATCAGAGCTGTGAGAATGGCAGAGTGGTTAAAGCATATCCCATAAAGCCGTTCCCTTTGACACACTCTGAAGCCATTAGCCCAGCTCCAGCACAACTCTGCCACTGCTCCATGGCATCAGGCACATCTGGGAGAATTCAATTAAAGCGCGCATGCCTTTTATTCACCACTTCGCGCGGCCTGTATGTCTCCTGCCAGTCTTTAAAAGTGATTACACACAATTATTTCAATTAGACGTCAGGAAGCAGCCATCATCGTCAGACAGTAATCAGGTTGTGGTGCAGCGGGGAGACTTGAACACAGCCGCGCTCATTCCCTTTCATTAATGATAGAAAAGAACAAGTCCCAGCATTTGTAGTCTTTTGTTTTTTTTTAAACTCGGGCCTATTTTTCACAATGTGGCACACTTTTAGAAAGCTTGGAAAAAGGCTCTTGTACCCCCTGCGAGCTCTTCTCATCGCTAATGAATGTGGTTCGTTTCGAGATGCTTTTCTGTGAGACAAGTGAAGATGAGGGATTGGGTGAGACACAAAAGACTGGCAGACCTCCTGTGGTCTTTTGGACAGAGTCAAATAGTGAGGAAAGACAAAGACATTATACAGGCAGCCTCCTGGCTAAGCTGTACAGTGTCTAATAATACCTATGAATGGCTGCTTTGACGACAATGTCAGATTGAATTCAAGCTATGCCAGCCCTAAGCCAACTCACACGCCGGGTTTTTTTGTCTCAGAAAATTGTGTAGTTCGTGAAATAATAGCATGAGAAAAATAGGATAACTATATTTGAAATACTAAAATTGGAGGTTGCCAGCAGGATCCCGACTTTGCAACTGATTATTTTTTTTGTCTTGCCTAAAGACGATGGCAATGTGCAGTTAAAGAGAACGTTTATTTCTGAACATTTTTTTTCCTTTCTCATAACTTTTTATGCATTGTGGAAAAAAAACTTTATTGTGTTCTGAAATCATTTAAATGCCACAGCAAAACCTCAGCATTGTTAGTGAGATGTATTTACTTTGACATGTTTGAAGATGGCTCACAGTTAGCCACCCAAACATGTCAAAGCAAATACATTTCACTAACAAAGTGCTCAGACTAAAAGCAATAAGATACATACAGTATATCTATTGTAGCTCCAGACAAGATGAACGTCACCAAAGTAAAACACTTGACATGCCTTTAACTTTTTTATGATTGGTGAAGCAATATCAGTACAGGTCAACACAACCCAGTCGATTTTTAAAGTCCCATTCATTCATTGTTAAACTGTGTTACAGAAATGCAGTTAAAGTATCAGGCAAAAGTAAAGGGATAGTCTACATGTTTAAATATTTCATTAGAGTAGAGATTTGTAAAACTTTGAAAACTAGTAAGGAGTAAATTATTTTTATGTTTTGTTCAGTCATTTTCTTGTTCCCGTCAGGGTGGGATGTGGATGGGAGCCTACCATAGTGACTTTGGGTGACTTAGAGTGACTGAATAAGAGAGTGAGTGAAAGATTGTCTGTCTCAATGTTAACCCTGCGTGTTAACCTTGTCCAGGGTGTTCCCCGCCTAAGGCCTGCTGGGATTAGCCTGGCTGGTGTCACCTAGTGCCTCACCTCAGTTCCATTTCACTCCAGCTACATGTCAGGTATCATAGGACTGCAGACGGTTCCCAAAAAGCAGGAAGTATGGTTGTCCAATCAGTGAGCAGGAGTGGAGTGGTGCGTTTGCCAGAACCAACTCGAGCTTAGGTAACAAACTGTGTTTCTCCTTTGATCTTGTGTCAAAAATAACTTTTGCTTTCAGATAATAAAATTCTACAGTCATTATTTCAGTCAGACTGGGGAGGTAAATAAAGTTTGTTTCCTGTTTTTTTTGATTCGTTTATTGGTCTAGTCACCAAAAAGTTATCACTTTTTTTTTTTATTTTTGATTTTCATGAAAGTCCATGTTATTAATAGAAATGCTCTTAGCATTCTTTTACTGACAAGAATTCTAGAATGTAAACCAATAATACATAGTATTGTACCTTTTAATTTGCAATTTTACCACATAGAAATGACAACAATCACAGACACACATTTATGTTGTGATTGAAGACAAAACGATCAAAAAGAAGTGATTGGTTAAACAAAAAAGTCCCTGCCTATTGTGAAGCGAACGAATCCCAATAATGCGATGTCAGACCAGGTTTTTTACAACGTGAAATGATTCAGCCTGATTCATCAGGCTACACTGGAATAGGCTGGGAGAGTGAATGATGCTGATCTTACAAAAAATATATATTTTTTTTCTTGTTTGCCTCAAACCAAACAGAAAAAAACGGTTCACATTTCAGCTCTCGTAAAAAATGCAAAAGAAAGTACAGACATCTCCTTTGAAATCTAGTGGAATAAAAGTGATCATTTTTGGAATAGATGTATACATTATATTATTTGAAAAATAAACTATGAAAAACATTCTGAGTGAGGCAAAAGTAATTTTTTTGTCTGTGGAGCCTTTGTTCTACACAAATTAGGTTTATGCAGCAAAATGGACTCAAGAGCTAGCTTCTAAGTTTTTAAAAATAAGGATTTCTCAATTGTCACAAAACATAATTTCCTCATCCAAGAGACAAAAAAAAAAATCCCAGATTTTGTGCCAGAGAAAATTATAAGAGAAGCCTTTCTGTTTACTATTTACTTGATTTGTTCTTTTTTTTATTTCTGTGTATTCTGCAGCAGTTGTAATTGTTGATAATATTAGACTGTGGTTGCCTTTTTCTATTTTAGTTGTGTTTTTAACTATGAGAATGTGCCCTTTCTCACTAGTGACTCTCATACATTTTTGCCACTCACGCTTCCATGCTGTGCTATCATCTGCAAAACCTCTTTAACACATTACATTTGTGTCAGACACACACATCAGACACAAGACTTTTATTGCTTCCAACACAGAGACATTTTCTGCTAGATTACTTTAGCAAACGGTCACTGCTCATTTGATATTATTTACACGCAGCCTTTCACTATTCATACCATGCAATTAAGCCAGGGTGAGACGGCGAGATCGTGACGGGTTACAGCGGCCGGTGGCTCTTTACTGTACTGTCCTTGAGGAGCAGGAACGGAAGGCTGCAGGAGGCTCTCGGGGGACGGAGCTACGCTAACGGCGCCGGTGCACGTTCTGCTGGGTTATGTGTTGTGATAACATAGGCTTTGCGCAGAGACACACGCTGCATAATGAACAGTCCGCTGCTCTCACTGCGGCTCACAGGCACTTTTCACACATGACACACAAACAGGCTTTATGGCTGCGTTATGCAAAATGCTCTGTAAAAGAAAGCTACGCATCAATCAGTGCGCTGGTGTTTATGGAATTACAGCAGGGCGTTATACGGATGCAGCAACAGTAAATGTGTTATCAGTAAAGGGAATGGTTGCAATTGTTTCACATTGTTTATACTGTAGTTTTTACTGTATTACACATTCTATTTGGGTAGAGCTGTATACAACATGTAGTGAACTCATAACTTGCTCCAGACCAGGTTAAGTTCCAAATAAGTTAAGAAGATGAGTCACTGGCCAATCAGACACAAGAATTATGGTTTTTTTGAAGAGAGACAAGAGAGATGGCAGTGGAGAAATGAGGAAATGAAAAAGCCACGGTGTATTCTTTTATATTACTGTGATGTGCACGGATTTATAAAGAGGAAGAATGAGATCTTGTATGTGGACAGTGGACTAGATGGAAGAATCTTATTGTTTAGTCATTCTGTATGATGGTTAGTATAATGTCAGTTTTGTGTTTCACTCTGTAGAAACCGGTCTGACGTCCTCAGCATTGGGAGCTTGGTCAGCCTGTTCTCATGGATAAGCGTGTCAATACCACGCTATTGTAAACAGCGTGTCATATGAACGCAACTTCTATTTTTGGTGTGTGTATTTCATGCGTTTCTGTCCCAGTTCATGTCTATGGTGAATGTAAAGACGTGTTATTATTCACGAAGACTAACACAATCCTAATCCTAACCTTGACCAACTCCAAGTCCCAGACCTAAACTTACCCATTTTTGCAACTTCAGACCTAAAGTTAGCCGTTAATCCCTTGATAAACCTCGTGTTTGTCCTCAACCACATCGCGTGTTCATAGCACGCCAGAAAAAAGAAGCGTGTAATTGCACGCCAAAATAGGCAGAGGGCATCGTCATGACACACAATTTGTCATGGTGTGCTATTTTACGCAATCCATGAGAACGCGTTGAGCTTGTTTGTTCTTTGGTAGGCGGGTACTTTTTCGCATTAACCAATCAATAGCGTTTGTTCGTTACCTGACGTTACGCGACCAAGACACCTGTTGTAGTCCGGGAGGTACAGCATAAACATGGACGGTGGTGATCGTTGCCATTTCTACAGAGTGAAATGATAGTGACTGATATATCAGGCTAGTGCAGCACCATCACATCATAAAAAGATGATATTTGAATTAAATTCAAATGGTAAACTTTCGGAACTACAAACGTTGAATTTAACGTAACCACTTATGTTCTTAAGATAATTCAAGCAGCAACAAACACTGAGATTACTGGGGAAATGGAGCGGATGCACTAGCCCTAATAAACGTTTTCATAGTGAAATATTGAATGACTTAAGCTACACTAATTGTACACTATTTTTGACTCAGACAAAAGGCACTTGTCTGAGCTAAAGACACAGCTCATGCAGACTAAATTGTTCAGTTTGTTACAAGTGTCAAGATTTTTAAACATTTGTGCTTTAGCATGCTCTATCAGTGCATAATATTCAGCAATTTCTGTAGCTTAACTTGTGTGTCTGTAATAGTTGTGTGATAGTTTTCATATATTTCACTTAAATTGATTTACACTTTCCACTGCTCGGTTGATCTGATTGGTCAATTAGCGCTAACCAAGCCGCCTGCTCTTTGAACGCGCCAGTATTTCTTATCCAGAGAGGTTCATATCTGGGTTAGTCAAACTGGGTAATACAGGGCCCTATAGTCTTTAGTGTACAATGTAATAGGAAAAGTTAGAGATTCACATTTATTTCATGTCATTTAAAGCTGGTATTGCCTGCGCTTCTGTTACGTCCACTTATCTGAGTTTTCAACCATGTTAGAACAATTTAGTTCTCATAGTTTATTACAAAATTATGAAAAAACAGAATATACAGTATTATGTTCACACCATTTCAAAGTGTTCTGGTATTGTTGCTTCCTCAAAGTGAAACGCAAACAAACAGCAGAAAAGCGGTGTGTGCGGTGAACATGAAGCACAGCGGGCGTCTCATGCTTGGTTTCTCACTCGAGGCCACCCTGACTGCATCAGTATTCTGTCTCCACCTCCTCCTCCTCCACCTCTGAGCCCACCTCCATCACTCCACTGTCTCAGCTTCAGTTATTAAAGCCCTGCTGCTGGAGATGCATGTACTGTGGCCTTTCCCCTCTTCATATTGTCAGCCAGATTAGCATTTGATGTGTTTGCTGTACTTCCCTGATATTGGCTTCTGTTCTTGGTTTTCTCTGGGGCTTGGTTTTAGTTCTGGTTTCAGCCAGTTCAGTTTAATTGTAGAACTGGTTTGGTCTTGTCTTGGTTTAGTTGCCGGATGCTTTGGGATCTGCGTACATAGCTCTCTGGGACTTTTTGCTGAAAGGTACAGATAAATAAAACTCTTGCTAAAATCTGTTGAGTGAAAAACACAGACTTCCACTACAATTGGTTTATGGTTTATTATTTGTCACAGACACTTGCTCAAGTGAAATTCATATGTATCTTTTTGGCGTCTGGCCCAAACCACAATAGGTGTTTTTGCACATGAAAGTACCATGAAAATTGGGGTGCACGATAGCAGAGTGGTTAGAGCTCTGGCTTCCCAACAAGGAGGTCGTGGGTTCGACTCCTGGGTTGGACCATATCAACATCTCACTATCTCTCTGGGTGGAGTTTGCATGTTCTCCCCGTGTCACGTGGGTTTTCTCCGGGTACTCCGGTTTCCTCCCACCTCCAAAAACATGCATGTTTAGATTAATTGGGCATCACTGTAAAGTTTCCCTTAGTGAGTGAATGAGAGAGTGAATGTTTGTCTGTCTAACCCTGCACAAGTGGCCACTGTCCAGGGTGTTTTCCCGCCTAAGGCCCAAAGTCACTGGGATAGGCTTCAGTCACCCGCGACCCCTAATGGGATTAAGCAGTAGAGAATGAATGAATGAATGAGTACCAAGAAGTAGCGCTATCTAATAAATGGGACAGATTAACATTTTTTGTTTCGTTTATGTTCATGAATGGCATTTTCATTTGTTTTTGAAAGGTTAACCTAAATCGAATTTCAAAGTTGAGATCAATCAATGAGAGAGAGAAAAAAAAAAAGTGATTGTTTTTTTTTTCCCAGATCGCCAGCCCTACCAAACTAGCCCAACATTCCTCCATCCCGTTTAGTCAGAAGAACTACTGTCCCCAGTCTGTGTTCTGTGTTGGATTCCACATCTATATGATCTACAAAACCTAAAAACATCACTGACATTTTAAATAAAACAAAATTAGTGGATGTCACTGTGATTCCTGGTACTAGTTAGGCTGCTATTTACAAAGGAATTAACTATATTTTGGCAGTTACTGTTTTTAAATATTTTTTTCTCAAAGCAGAACTAAGCAACTCCAGCGGTGCTCAACCTACAGATCTCAGAAATTTGGGTCTAGAATGTGTTTCGAAGGAGGCGGGGAGCGGCCGTATTTTGTACTGGGGACAGTGGAGAGAGTCGACACATGCTTCAAATGCCCCAAAATACATAACCATCATCATAGAGACTTATAAAGACATTTAACAAGGTCAAACTCAGTTCTGCTTTAAAGATAAGGAAAGTTTATGTGAGAATGTATAAAACATGTTTCCACAAAGTTAGCATGGCAAATGTGCTTGTGTCACCAAAAGGCTTCTGGTCTACTGAAATTACCTAAAATTACCTGCCCCAGGACCTAAAAATAAACTCTCTAAAGTGGTCCCAGTCCCAGTCAGTCCCAATTGACAAAAGTTCCTAGGCCTAATGGTGCACTGTATTGGCCTCAACCAATAGAGTCTTGGAGTCTCAAAGTGCAAACACAACAGAATGAGCAAACCCATCCAGAATCACATATATTGCAATAATGGCGATGATGCATTCAGTTGTCAGGTCACTGGATTTGGTTTCAACTTGTTGGATTCTGATAATTATCACAGTCAAGAAACACAATAGTAATTCATAACTTGAATAATTCTCTCATACTTTTTCAAGTCTTGTCTAATGCTTCCCTCATTGAAATGTCCACGTCGTCCCTGTCCTATCATGTATCTGTGTGCATATGTGTGTGTGTGCGTGTGAGTCGCAGCAGGGGGCTGATGGGAGGGTGCTCATGTGTGGAGGACTCATCATGGCTTATTAGGACCAAGCAGGGGGCCATCAAGACACAGATAGAGATGGAGCTGCCAGATACACACTTCTGACGCGGCTCAAATCTAAAGGCAAATCAGGACTTGAGTTACTTAAACTCTGACTAAATTACTGTGAACTGCATTGCTAAGTTGTGTCAAGTAATCATCAAAGAGGGAGCTTAAAAGAGGCCGATTAAATGTCAAAAGCTTCTGGAAGAAACTGTTCCACACTGTTATAATCACAACTGCTGCGAAGAAACAAGACTATTTCCAGATACAAGGAGGAACAGACAACAAAAGTTCACCTCTGCTTTGTTTATTTAGATCGAAAAAACTATATACACATATTAATTGTAATCATTTGTCTTTGATATATATATTTTTAGTATTATAATGGCTCTTGTATTGATCTTTAATTGCTTTGCATAGGTCTAGTCAAAGAAACCACCAGATTTAAACTTTGTGAAATAACCTTGTAGATAGTAAATGGCGAGCAATGTTATTACAGTAACTAAAAAAAAACACTAACTTGCTTCACACAAAATGGATATTTGTTGAACTCCGATTTCAGTTCTTCCACAGTATCCATCTGGAACTTTAGTCATGGTAAGTATTTGGGAAAAGTGGGACGTTTAATGAAATACGACGAGCTGACTGGGTGTGCGGCTTACTAGGGCTGCTATTGAGAAACATTGTGACAAACTCATTGGCAATGCACATATCGATACAGGGAGGTGTATCAGGATACTTAAACTGATATAATTTACACTTAACCTGGACTGTAGCTTTAAGGCTGAAACTATTGAGATGAACAATGACTTATTTATAGGACAAATATTTAAGATGCAATACTTTTAGTTTTATTTTTAGCATTTGGATATTTTTTCCTTATTGGCAGTTTTTTTTTCTAAATACATTTTGATACATGACATTGAGGAGAGTATATCAGGATATACGTGTATTGGAATTGTATTGTATTGGAAGGCTCTTGGCAATACCCAGTTCTACGACCTTATCTTATTTGTGCTTAACCAATCACAGCGACGAATCGTAATGGCGTATCCAATGTCCGCGTGGGATAGACAAAGTGTCACACACACCCCTGCTCATTCCCTTGAAAAAGAAAATTCTCTGTAGTACTGCTAAAACAAAATGCTTCCTGTTGTCATTGCTACCAACCCCCCTCAGCGCCCCCTGCTGCGATGTGATTGGGTCATCAATCCGCAGTGTCGGACTCCAAACCAATCGGGTTGCTGGAAGGGCAGAAGGATTGTCTCAAGTTTGTGACTTCACAAGAATCGTAAATAAACCATGTGCCTGGCCAGGTAAAAAAAAAAAAACTAGGTTCCATCATCTGATCTTATAACATCATCACATGGCAGAGCGTGAACACAACCTATGAGCCAACTAGATCATCTTGACATTAGGCTTTCCAGTGTCATGCATTCTATTTCTTTTCTCTACGACAACAGCTAATTTATCTTGCAGCTTCTTGTTACATATCTGAATGAAGTTCTGCTTGCTTTGAATGAATGTGCACTTAATATTTCATAATGTTATCTCTTTTTCACATGATTGCGACATAGTTTCTAGTGAATCCGTCGGCGAGTAGTGATGTGTGTGTGTGTCTGTGAGGTGAACGCGAGGGCACGGGAACAGTGTGAAAGACAGAAGGTGTAATCTCACTCTGGGTAAATAGTGTTGTTAATGGTATTTCTGCCTCCCACTTTTGTCGTAATGAGAGTCCTAAGTCATTGGAAGCACAAAAACAAAGAGACAGCTAAATAGTGGGATTTGCTCGGGGACTGGAGCCGAGCCATTCCGGGGCGCACCATATGTGTCTGAGAGAGAGTGTGGGGGCAGCTCCGTCTGACACACTTTGTGAATGTGCTGCTCTGTGTAAATACAGGCTGGCTCCAATTGTGTTGTGTGCAGCGGAGGAAGGAAGGATGCTCAAAATACCAGATTGAAAATGAGCGGATTAAAGGTATAGGAAATAAATTATTAAATAACTGCAAATAACTATTTGCATTTATTTATTCCCAATTTCTCTCCGTGTGTATGTAGGAACTCTGCCGGCATCGCGAGACCACCAGTTCATGAGGATTCACGCTCAACTTAGAACTTCACGCGATCACTGAGCACAGTTTATGTAAACAAAGAACAGTTGCACCGGGTTTTGGTCTTTCTTCACGTCAGTTCATTTTCTGTTTGATTTTTGCTGCACAATGGATAAGCAGGGGCATTTATGTACATCCTCTGTGTTATACAGTCGTGTATAAGTCGAGAGTTTTGCCGTATTTGTTTTGGTAGTAGTAGCGTAATGATTTTATTTTGAAAACCACGGGATACACTTCACCAGCGATCGCTTGGTTTCCTGTTTGTCGTATCTTGTTTTAACAACTTCAACAAAAAGGGCTCTAAAGGGCTCAAGCAGTCTGGAAAAAGTTCCTTCCAACAGAAAAGATCCGGACGACGACCGGAGTAGCTGGACGAACGGATTGCTGTGTGAGAGCTACTCATTACTTTTCAAGAAACAAAAAACCTCCGTACTCCGGTCGGGTGATCCTGAATGCAGTGTCAACCCAGTGTAAAATTGCGTCCCCTGAGAAAATTTCATGTGACCCACAGGATGATTTCTGTTTTTTTATTGACAGTGACCCACTAATCAAATATATTGTTCAACGGTGTCTTTTAAACCTCTGTGAATGAAAAGTCTCTTCCACACTGTTGCAACACCAGTGACATTTCTTCACCAGTCAAAGGACACAGGCCAAAACGCTGCCTTGGTTTAAATAAACTTACTGGTGTTGGAAGACACAGTTAGTGATAGACTTTTCATTCATAAAGTTTTGGCAGCCTTGCGCGAGCCTTCTCTTAACCTGTCCTACAGAACGATTTTTTTTTTTTTGCTTTGTACAGTCTTTTAAACCTCTAAAATGTAGTGGAATACAGCAAGGTACATACAATAGTTGAAACTTTTTCTGGGGAGGACAGTCCGACCTTGGTTACCCACTTCATGTAACCTTTTTCTCTAGAAGATCACATAGCCAGGCCTATATTTTAATATAGCCTATTCAGTCCACTCTGACTGAGTTTAGGATTCCCGATGTTTTATTGTTAATGGACCTATTAAGATTAAAAAGAGTCTGCAGAGTCCTATTAGATCGTCTGTCCTCTAAAATCCAGGAAGTGCGCTTTGAATGTTTTTAGCATTTTGGATTACTGTTGTTGACATTCTTAAATTTTTTACTTATAAATGTTTAAAACACATTGTGTGAAGAGTTAGAGAGCAAAACATAAGGACTGATTTCATTTTAAGCAGTTGCTCCGATGTATTACTCACTTTAAGTTTTCTTGGCATTGTAATTAACAGACTTTTAAGTGCTAAAACATATCAAAGGATGTTTTGTGTGACCCTGAATGTACAATTTAACAAATGTGATAAAGCTTTTGAGTTATATTTAGTCTTGTAATACATAATCCATCTGTCAGCCTGAAGACAACGGTAAATCCAGCGTCATAAGATACACTTTTATCCACGTCCATCAAATGATTACAATCCACGGCTCAGACTTAATCAAAGCACATCTGAACCAACACTGTTCTGCACTCTAAATGTCAGTTTACCGTGACAGACAGGCAATTATGACTTGTTCTGTCTAATCAGTTAAAAGGGACAGAAAACAACTGTTATTTGGTGTATTCTTTGATTTAGCAGCTGTTGGAGGCAGTGCTTCTATACAGACTGAGAAACTGATTAAATGTATCGACAATGTCATGATTAGCAGCATTTCACTGACTATGTTTCAGCTCTGATTGTAGTCTCACATGTTGTATTTCTTGGTCAAGGCTATTATTTAAAGTAGATAAAAGTACATATTCTTGCATGTATGATGTATTCTATAGGGACATTGCACAATCAGATATAACTATAAGCTAGTTTTCATCTGTAGTTTCTGGGAAAAGACAAAGTTACAGCAGGTTCACAGTGTGCATATAAAAGCTCCATTATTAAGCTGTCTCACACCCATCAGGCTTTGGGCTTTAAGGGCGTGGTTTGTTCCTGACAGAAGATACATATCACTTTGTGTTCGCCCATTTTGTATGACTTCTCTTATACATGATGGCCATGTGAAATAGACTTTTTCATCACATTGGTTAACATGTAGTGGGTTTCTCTTGCCTCGACTTTGGCCTTCATCTTGTTGTTTCGTTACTACCAGAACATGCAAACCTTGCGGTGGCCTCTACTGGGAAATGTTCAGTGTTGTGGAGCAGCCACCTGGCCACATAGTTTCAGCACAACAAGAGGTTTTTGGTGCAGTTGCTCTTGCCCTACCTATGTAGCTGCACTGTTTCTTTGTAATCTCTCTTTGCTTGGGAGATCCAGGGCTCTCAAACATTTACAGAATTTACATTTATAAAGTGATAAATGGTCATTATTTATATAGCAATTTTCCACCTTCCAAGGCACTAAAGCCAAATCGGGGATGCACTCACCCAGTGTACGCAAACACTGAGGCAATGTGGGTTAAGTGTCTTGCCCAAGGACACAACGAAAATCCACTCTTGTCATCCCACAGTGGCATCTGGAGTACCAGCAGTCTCCCATTCAAGTACTAACCAGGCCCAAGTTGCTTAGCTTCTGAGATGTGATGGAATCAGGCTTTGACAAACAGGTATGGCCAAGCAGTGTATGGAATACAACAAATTACAAATCATTTGTCCGAAGTGTTTCTATAGGAAGAGAGTCTGATTTTCCTCTTTTATTTTCTTTTTAATCACATGGAGACACCTGCCTCACAATAGGCATATAATAGTGTACAATATATTATATTACAACGTAACTGGAGTGGCCACCAAGCAAATCATGAAAGCAGAATTTGGCTCTTGACGAGAACTAAACTTTTTATATCATAGCTTTTTTATATAGAACAAACCTCTGTTATAATAAAAGGTTTGCTACCCCAACTTTAAGTAACTTGTGCCGTCCCAAGCCTGGATATATATTGTCATTATCCATCTAAATGTAAATCCACTTAATTACTAGGCTTGCCATTCTCTGTGGTGACACCTCAGACAGAATGTAAGTCAATCAGTGCAGGTTCAAATAGCTGGTTACACCTTTAAACGGCCTCTTTAACCAGGCCCGGTGTGTCATACTGCTGCCCTGTGCGAGAGTGTGAAGGAAACATGATGTAAGAGGAGCTCAGTGTGATGCCCATGTGAGAAGTTAATTAGAGCTGAGGCCAGTGATCTGTACCTCCTGACCCCGCTCCTGCTCCTGTCTCCTCCTCTGTCTTTCACAGGCCTAACCCCACTAATGAGCTTATTCCACACCATACATTATATCTGCTGCTACTGCTGCTGCCTCGCATTCTTCTCCTTCTATTTTTCCAGAAAGACATCTTCATTCATTCGTCCCCGTCTCCAATTAGATGATGAGGAGCCATGTGTCCTTTCCCCCCGCGGACCCCGAGAGCAGCTTGTAAAACAGGCCTCCTCCCCCCAAAAGGATACACTGCAGTTGTTAGAGGAATACACATTTAGAACCGAGGCTAAATTGTACAACAAAGTAAAAAAAAAATGTAGTCATTGTGATTACGAATTTGGGGATTGATAAAGGGCAGATTCATGGTGTTTTGTCTACGGTAGAATAAAGATTACTTAAATATCCATGAGTCACTCTAAATACAACACTGAGAAATTATTGAGAAGCAGAAACAATTCTAATATCGTCAAAAGCTCCTAAAATAAACTTGTATGATGTTTTATTAATACATATTTGAGGTGCTTCTGACAGATTTGAAACATATTTATCAGAATTTTGTGAGTCACATGACCTGCAGCAAGAAGAAGTAGTAAATAATCAATAAACTCTTTTCTGTTACCAAGCCATTTACTCCTATGATTCAATGATTCATGATTATGATTCAGTGCTACCTGAAAAAGACCTTTATCCTGTTCTTACATGTTTTTTCTCATCAATAACACAGCTAGAGTTCTGACTGTGAGATACTATTTTTTCCGTCTAAACTTCATAAAACACTAAGCCTCATTCATGACTTGTTCTTGTGAACATGTTTGTCCTTAAATGCTTCTTACAAACATTTTTTGCATTTACAAAATGTGCTCTTAATGGAAAATGTTCGTGTGTAAGAACAGATCCTGAGAGAACAAAAAATTTGCTGTTTCAGAATTTGATTTCTTATTTAATTTCAGTAGCAAAGACCACAAGCCACAAATAGATGTGAATAATGTTTATTGAAGGATGAATAATGATGAATTTGTGAATTTTTGATGATGATAAGCTGTATGAGAATAGAATTTATGAAAAAAAGGGGAGGGCGAGTGAGGCACGGAGTCAGTGGGATAAAGGTGTGTGAACACGTGACTTAAATAGTGAATCAATCAGAAGGGGCGTAGATGTGGTGTGGTCCTGCTCCCAAACTTAAGATAATGGTTGTATACCTCTACCTGCCTAAAGGTCTTCTCAAAGTCACTTGGGATCCTAAGGTACTTACTGCACAAGTCTATTTTTGTGGATCCCAGTCACTTGCAAACCCCAACTGGAACAAGTGGTAGAAAATGAAAAAATGAATCTATATTTGACATTTTTTTAAAGTTGTAACACTACCCTAAATGTTTCATCATATGTGCCCTTTAAAATCCTCTCAAAAGCCGACTATGCCACTTCTAAAATTACCATCAAAGACTGAAAACCTACATGCGTAAATACAACCAAGAAGTGAAATAATATGATTACTCCCTAAATCTATTTTCTCACACGGATTTCTATTTTTAGCAGAGAGAGAAAAGTTCTTTCTTTGCCAAAATGGGCCTTGACGGTGCATGTGTGTGTGTGTGTGTTTGGTGCCAGCGTGCCACATTAGCCTCGCAGTCCCAGGTAATGATCTCATCTCCCCGCTGGTGACTGGGAGCACACAAAGAAAATGACACACACGGCGAGTAAGAGGGAGAGATAGGGAGCGCAGATTGGGATTGTAATGGTACTCTAATGGGCTACCTGACAAGTGCTTTTTCTTAATGCCAGACCAAGCCCCTCCCCTTTCACTCGTGTTCTCTTTCACTGCCCCCGAAGCCTTCCTCATGTCTTCCTCTCTTTCTCTTCTCTCTCTACAGAAGCCAATCCTGTCTTTGAGGAGCTCTGATATGGACGCGGCGTGTGGAAAAGTGCAGGTATGATATTCCAAAGTTAATAGGAGAGTGGGATGAGTCCTGAAATCATTGGAACGTGGGAAAATTGTGCTACAGTGCTCAGATTCCACTGTATGTACATGACTGCAAGATGTAGAAAATAATGAATATCTATATACCTTATTACCAGTGTTGGGTGAGGAAAACCTGTGACCTTAACCTGGTGACCCTTTAAGATATATGTCATAAAATGAAAAATGAAGTAAACCGTACTTTTGCAAAGAACTAATAATCTCTTGTAGTTATTTTGTCTCTACACAAAATGAGCAAAAAAACTAAAAAACACTGATGCGTTCAATCTCCAGATCCATTTTTATGTATTGAGTCAAATGACTGATGACATCATGGCAGTTGGGAGACCTACTAACTGCTACTGTACAATAGTTGTGGACAGATTATTGCGACTTTTTTGGATCTTTGCTGTTAAATATTTGCTTGTGATGATTTATATAGTTGCCTAAGGCTTTGCCTATTCGCACAGTGAATCTAAACAGACACATTAAAAAGTATAATCATATTTTGATCATAGAGAGTCAGAATTCCCTCACGCTCGAACTGGACTGGCTTTTTGGCGTTTTGTCAAATTAACTCACTAAAAACGATGATGTAGACAAACCACTAGAATAAAGTACATCGACAAACCTATTTGATCACTTTTTGTGTAAAAACAGTGAGTGCACAGCATGCATGTTCATTGTGTATGTGGCTGTGCAGGTCTGAGTGAGGCAGCCTCAGCCCGTCATATCAGCAAGTCCTGGGATGTTTTGCAGTTTTAAACCACAAAACACTGTGAAAATACAATACAAAACAAACATAAATCATTTAGTCTTATTGACATCAAGTATTTTTTCCCCCATTTGAACTGGTGAGGCACTGCCTCAACTGAGCATTTATATTTGAGGCTAGAAATTCCAGTGTGGTCTGTTTGTCAGTAGTTTTTCAGTAATAAATATATAATAATGACATAAGGTTTTAAAAGTGTATATAACATGGCATTTTCAGGTTTGATATCATAGATTTACATGTATCATAGTGATTTTCACCTGTCAAATATTTGATATTTTGAAATATTTTATGTTTACGTTAAAATCCCATGGAATTTAGAAGGATATATATGCATGTTTTACATACTTTTAAAAGTTCTCCAGTGGGTTGCAATCATTTGACATCGCAGCATTCTACCGGCCAATAATATTAACCAGTAATACAGATGGAGAGCACCTGAAATTACTGTTTTTTGTTGTAAAAAGTGAATGGGTCTAGTGACAAAGAAATCACCAGATTAAAAGGCATGTATTATATAAAACCATGTTACAACTGTGTGCTCTCATCATTATTTACCCCGTCTTCACCTACCACCTATCCCCACCCACTTGTCTGTATTTACTTACGATTACACAAAAACTCAGATTCCGAGTATAACCATTGCAGGGTTTAAATTTAGACATTTTCCACCAACAAAGAATACTATTGACCTATGAATTTAAATTTAGCTATAAATAGAAGAATCTTATCAGTTTAGCAGTTTTGAATAGGAAATCAATGGAACTGTTTTTAGTTCATCTTTGTGTTTGACAATAAACAAAATGTGAATTATTGATCAGTAAAAAACTATTAAAAGCCAATGTTCAAATGTTTCTGAAATGAATATCCAAACTGCAATTGAAAAGTGTTTTAACATACCTAAATACAGCATAACTACAGTATCAGCCTCAGCTTGGTGTGATGTGAGTCCAGCAGAGACAGTGCAGAGGTGTGTGTGTGTTTGTGTATCAGATGATAACGAGGCCCTCACACCTCTGCTCATTATTGTTCTCATTTAGCTGTGCAGTGAACAGGCCTGTGCAGAGCTGTGTGTGTGTCAGTCATGTATGAGCACATTTTGGTTCAACATAACAACTCCAAGACCAAGTCAGGGCAGATGAGTTTCACACCACCAAACATCATCATTTCACCACATAGTGAAATGGTAACATCTCAATGGTGTCTCCAAAAATACAGAACTCCAGCTGTTGGGGTGTGAACCTCCCCCTCCTCCTCAAGCACCCCCCCCACCCCCCCCCACCCAAAAAAAAGAAATTCCCCTCTCGCGAACTTGTGTTAATAGAAAAATCAAGATCAATATGTGACGAACAGACAAAAGTGACAGCACATGATGGATTGCAGTGTGATTTTATTGTTCTACTCATTATTCATCTGCACTGCAAAAAAGTAGCTTGATTCTTGGATTTAAACTTGTACAAATGTAACCTTGATTTTTTATAGAGAAAAAGATTATTTTCATTGTCTCAAAGTGTTTCGAACTGATTTCAAGACATTGCTTCTTATTTTGAGCCAAATTAAGAAATGATTAAGATAATTGTTCTTACCCCATTTCTAAATGTTTTCTTATTTTAAGACAAATATCTAATAACCAGTTAAATATGTCTTGATACCAGTGAAATATTCTATATTACATAAGATATTAAATCAGCTCAAATCTGGATTAAAATTCTGATTCCAAGCATTTGAAATCTAGAGTCTGAAAATGACTAGATGGAACATCATGGTAAGTATTTGAAGTTTGTTAATAATTTAATTAACAAAGTATAAATAATAATTTATAATTCTGCTTAAAAAGGCCATAAGTTTGTTGACGTCATGTTTGTTTTGATACAAGAGCCTGCTTCTGCCCAAATGCTGCACTGTGATTGGTTCGGCTGAGTGTAGCCGTCTTCATCCCTGTGACTGGGTTTCTCCAATGTACAGTATTTTTAAGATTGGTGAAAATCTCAAAATTGCAAGAATCTATCCGGTAAAGCTAGGTTAAGTCTTTATTCTGAACATCTGCTTTGACCATAAAAGGAAGTGATCAATATTAGATTCACTACTTAACTAAAGCAATTACTGAGTGACTTTGTGAAACTTAAATCACGTGAGACCAGAGAAGAATATATTATCCTCACAGAAAAAGTGTTTTTGCTATATAATGTAATTATACTGTCAATTTAAGTAGATTAGCTAAAAGCAGCTCTAGCATCTCTGACCTTGTGATAATGATTAATGTGCACTGTCTCTTTTCAAATAATAAAATACATAAAATATGTGCAGACTTTCTTATAGATCTTTCTGCTTCACTCTATTATTCCGCAGAGAAACATTAGGAGAGTGTTGATGTGCAGTGCAATAGCTCATGCTCGAGCACCTCCCATTTGCTTTCCTATAAATGCTCCTTTATCAAACCATTGCCTGCTGTTTGCAATGGTCTGATGATGAACCAAACCCACTCGAACAAGGTGGAAACGGCACATTAGTCGCACAACTGCCCAAGTCGTACGCAAACAAACGCTCAAACGTGGCCGGCCGGCGAGTGCGTTTTGGTGACGTGAAAACAAATGATTCGGAGTGTGTGAAATTACCCAGTCGGTCTTTGAGTAGAAGTTCTTTTCTGTCAGTCGTGCAACAGTTGTGTGATGCACCTGCCAGGCTTTGTGATGATTTGTAGCTCTGAGCCGCCTCTCTGCCCCAAAGAAGCACATTGTATGAAGCTCTTATATGCCCCACGCTCTATTTTTCTATTTATACCCACTGAGATGAGCAATGAGCCGCGGGCAGCCCTCACTCACCATTCCCAGCGCGCTTACACACACATGTATTATACAGTAACACACCTGCTGAGGCCAGGTGGAGGTCAGAGCATTTCATCAACACTGAGTCTGACCGTCTGAACTAATGTAATGCGGTTAGGTGCAGCGTTGTCAGGCCCGGCTGTGCTCCAGTGCTCCTGCTGTGTCCTTGCTTTGAGCCGCTGTTCGGCCGCGCAGCATCAAAGACAAATTGTATTTTCTAAGTCTAATTAGGATTTTGTGTTGGTGCTTCCTATTGTCAATTTGGTTAAGGTATTTGAACATGTGTCAGAAGAGGCTTGTGAAAAGGTTTCAGGCTGTGATTCATCTCCTTTGTCCAATTCTGACTTTACATTTCTGTCGAGTCATGATATTCTATTGTGGACTCTTACTTAGCAGTTTTTTCCTCACACCAATTTGTAAGACTGTTATTTCTTTGAGCAAGACCTTTTTCTCTTTTTGTGACACTACCTTTAACAACAAGTGGTAGGCACCTGTCACTTGTTTAAGCTTAGTTTAAACAGTAAACCCCTGTCTTACACTGAGACAAGTTCGATGGGAGTCGAGACTCTTGTGAGTCCACAAGACTTAGAAAGTGCTTAAAACCAATGCATTCTTGTATACAGATCTTGGAGCAGTGCAAGCGTATGTCTGAGAGTCACGTGTAAAGTCTGTAGAGAGTCTAGTTTTGTCTGAGGTCGCAGCAGTCTGATACAACTTTCAAGTTCTAACCTCGCGGGAATCCATGTGAATCTGCACAGCTTTGTGCAAATACGGACTGCAGTGGACTGGAGCTGGTGTAAAGGCACATCGCAAAAAACTCACGTGTCCTGCACCGAACTCGCCTCACAGTCAGTGTACGGGAGCCGCGAATGCTTAGCCCAGTGAATGCAAAAGATTGCTACACATCTGTATATCAGATGCTGCTAATGCTGACTGAGACTGGACTGTAGATGCCCCTAATATGCTCACCGGCTATCCAATGACTGTAAGACAGCTGCAGTACATCCAGACGCTGCTGCTCGTGTCCTGACCAGAACCAGGAAGTACGATCACATTAGTCCTGTGCTTAGGTCTTTGCACTGGCTTCCAGTGGCTCAGAGAATAGACTTTAAAACAGCTCTGCTTGTGTTTAAGTCTCTCCATGGACTAGCACCAAAGTACATCTCTGACAGTTAGTCGTTATAACCATCTCGCACTCTGAGGACCTCAGGGACCGGCCTCCTGCTGGTGCCCAGAGTCAGGACTAAACATGGAGAATCAGCGTTTCAGTTTTATGCAGCTAAGATCTGGAACAGTCTTCCAGAAGATGTAAGACAGCCTCGACTGTGACAATGTTTAAATCTCGACTCAAAACATTTCTTTTTATCTGTGCATATGACTGAAATGCTTTGTCTGCACTCTTTCTTCTTTTAAAGTAAATTTATGCTGATTATTTATATTTTTAATCATGTGTGTTGTAATTATTGATGTATATTTTCCTGCCTTGTAAAGCACTTTGGGTTGCTTGTGTATGAATTGTGCTATACAAATAAATTTGCCTTGCCTGCCTGCCTAATACAGAGACCAGGACCAATGGTGTTCTGATCCATTTCAACCCCATTTTAGATTTGTTGTATAACAACATGTTAAACAATTGAGAAATCCCAGTGGAAGCAGATAGTGGGATTGGTAAATCTGTAAATCTGTCATTTGTACTAGCTGTTTTTGCTTATAACTCAGTCTTTGTTTTAGATTGAGTCAAACAAAGACTGGCAAATATAGCACGTGTTTCTAACTTTGTCAACCGTGCTCCATGTTCTACGAATGATCAGGTGCATCACTGGATTCAGCAGGCTGGCTGGCTATGGGTCATAATTACATAATATACTGTACCGCTACTTTTTCTCGAGCTTTGAACTATGCGACTTATAAGGCAATGCAGCAAAATTAAAGATTCTCATTGACTTACTATTAACAAGTGCGCTTATGTATGTATCATTTTTCTTTCTTAAATCTAGTGGGTGCGGCTTATATTCAGGTGCGCTCAATACTGCAGAAATTACAGTAAGTATAAACTGTATAAGCAGGTATATAGGCCTACCGTATATATACAGACACTCTTGCACAATTAGGAGATACAATTTGGTGTAACAAGCGCCTGTCCGGTTAACCTGGCTTTCATAATCAGAAGTATTACACTTCTTACAACGAAAGCATACCAGCCTGAACTGGACTAGACACAAATGGACAATACAGTCCCATTTTCTCAAGGATGCTTGTCACTGTCTAATACAGATGTTAAATAACCAACCTGCCTTATGTGACTTCAATTTATTCTACAACAATAGTTGACAAGAAAGCAGCAAATCCCAATTACTATTTGCATCTGAAAAACAATCTCAGTTATTTAAACAGGACACACTTATTTGGCCCTAATTTAGTTCTGATGTAAACTTGCTTTGGTCCTGATTTAGTCTTTATCTTGTCCACATTATGGCTGCTTGTCTTTTAGCCTTCTAAAATGTTCAAACTCCAATGTATTTGCTGTCTTTTGAGTGCAGACGAATGACAAAAGATTGAAGAGACGCCTTGAAAGTACTTATGCCATACTTCACGTTTTGTCAATGATCAATTGGCTAGACATGTCATTAGCCAACCAAGAATTTATTTTGCCCTGATGTAGCACATTTAGATTATGTGTGAACTCACCCTTAGTTCATTCTCTTTGTATTAACCATGGCCATTTCCCATCCAATTTCTTCCTACATTCAGCCGCTGTACCTTTTCGACAACCATGTTTGTATGAACGGAGTAGAAATGCGTGCACTGCAGAATGCTGGGTTGTAAAATGCATATGAGGTTCTCCAGTGCTCATTCTGCTGAGACAAAGTAATAAAACACACGTCCCTTATTGCGCCTTTATAGCCAAATCCTAAATTACATTTTAATAACAGATTTACTCCAGTCTTTCCAAATGTGTTTCCTAATACACTCACAGAATGGTTGTGTTGGTAGGCTGGACACATATACAGCCTAGTGCGTTCATTAGTCTGCTGTTAACCTTATCATTTGAGAAGATTTCTGGCCCGTCTCTCTATACGGACTAAGAGGCGTCGTGGGAGACAGGCAAAGTTGGAGTACTCTTGTGAAACTGATGTGGTTAAAGATAGATGAAGACAACATCCATTGCGAAACGGATCAGAATGCATTATTTACTAGAGAGAGAAGACTGAAGTCGAGATGCCAGCTTGACTGAGTTTACCTCCTCTGCCCTCTATTCCTCATTCACTCTACACTCACACGCCAGTCTCCAGCGGATGCTTGTACACACTACCAGAACCTTGTGGAGTTTTTGCCATATCTTATCATAAGTTAAGACAAAAAAGTTGTGGGTTTATATTTGAGTCATGGTTTATTCTTGTGTTTGTTGAGTCCTCAATCCTAACAGAAGAAGCTTGAAAGTTTTGAAACGTATTTCTTTCAATGACAGGTTGGCTCTGAGACATTTATCCATTTGCTTATTTCTTGTGAAAGTTCACTAAACTACTTTTCTGTAATTGTCCAGTGAGTGTTTCATGGCTTGATTTTCTAACATGCAGTTAGGACTGTACTATTATTTGATGGTTGGAGGTCTGTTCATGCCTGTAAATTCTACATGAATCATATGAAATATTGCCTTAACGCAGAATGTAGCCATCTTCTCGATCTAGTGTTTAGGAAGCATGGGCTTTTGCTCTTGTCTTTTCCTAGTCTTTCTGTCCATTGGTGATATTGGCTGAAGGTTGCAAGATGATGGTGAAAACAATGTTTGAACTGCCAAGAAATGATGAAAGGTTTCATAGAAGAAAACACATGCTTAATGTTGTTGGTTCTCTTGGAACTGACAAAGGTGTCAGTGTCTAGTCTGACCTAATAATACACAGTATTCTGTTGCCTTATATTCTAGGAGGTGCCCTTATTTTATGTTTTCAGCATAGTGCTAGCATTAGCTTACCTTAAAGATGCACTGTGTAACTCTCTGGAGGCAGAAAGTCAACTATGCAATACAGTTGAAATACAAGTTAAACTCTTTCTTCAGGACATTCTGAATAAAAGGATAAATTATTATTTCATAATATAAAAAATGCAGTTCAAGAGCCATAGAAACAAAAAACACAACTAACAGGAAACCAAGCGAGCGCGGGTGAAGTGAATCTGGTGGTTTTCAAAAAAATCATTTTAAATAAACAAACGTCCCGTACTTATCCATTGTCAAACAGAAAATGAACTGACGTGAAATAAGCCAAAACTCTATGCAAGTGTTCTTTGTTACATATATACAGTGTCAGTGTTCGCTATCTCCCAAGCTGAGCGTGAATCCTCGTGAACTCGTGGTCTCGGAGGCCATCAGAGTCTGAACATACACATGCATATTCTGGTTGCAGTGTGAGTGACCACCGGACCCAGACTGATCTGGACTGGAGGCAGTGTGAGCCCAGTGTAAATCTCAGCTGTGTCATGTACATAGATGATGTTTGTCCCGTTAGTTCTGATTTAGTCTTAGTCTAATCCAGCTTACTCAAGTTCAGTCTCACAAAAGTGTGAACTCTCAGAATCACTGCTCTTCACTCTAGCACACTCTAACACTTGTATTTGCACAAACTGTCTGTTCTCCTGCACGGCCCTTACATAAGTCCAATAGCAGGTACAGATCTTGCAAAATTTCCACCTTTTTGTCTGAAGCCTTTGAAGCTGGCAGGGAGCAGTTATCTAATTGATCTGTCGGCATCAAGGCCTAGCCACGTGGACCCGCTGAGGTGTGTGTTCTTATGGAGACATTGGAAATGAGCTGCTGACTCATGCCACTGCCGAGCACACGACCGCACAGGCTGTACCAAATCATATTAATAATAAACCAAGTGATGGGCACAATTAAAATAGCATTAATGTCTTATTGACAATTTGTGGCTTGGAAAAAAAAATCAATCACGTCCTAATGTGTCTGCTAATACTGTCACCTCCAGTAGGACCATGTTAATCCTTTCCCACTAATAAGCCCCTTTAATTACTGTGCAGACACAAATTATGTTCCCATTATGATGCATAAACATATTTGCAATGTTTCCAAATGAGATTAACCTATTTGTGTGTTTTTAGACAGACAGCCATTCTTTTCCCAAATCACATTCTCTCACTGTATTAGGCCCAGAAGACGCAGGCTGTGTAGGTAAAAAGGTAGCTTAGCTTAGCCGGGACAATTAGCTTATTTAGAATTAGCACACATGTCTTATCTTGTTTTCCTTATTGTTATGTTATTCACACACATCATATTTTGTTGGCCAAACCACCTTGACAGGGCCTGAGTGAATACATTTAATGAGAGAATTTGAATTCTTTGAACTTTTTGAAAATAGAATTATATTTTGTCTTTAAAAGAGCATTTGCATTTGTATTGGGATGTCAAGTTTTGTACCAAAATCAGTATTGTTCTTATAATCAAACGACTGTACATATTGGTGGTGATACCTACTAGTACATGTTTGATCTCAAGCTATGCAGTTCAGGACCTGGTTTGTACTTGAAGGGAAGACCGCTGGAACACCAGTGAGACATCTGGAGGGGAGTTTGTCTTGAGCGACACGCTTCATTCATTAGGTTTATAGGAATGTGATCTTTAAAAGATTTTTTTTTGTACCTTCTTTGATGTGACGACAAAAGACACGGCTATTGATCCAACACAGAATATTCGTTGCTCAAACAAGCTGTTTTTAACACCTACAAGCCTCGAGACTAAATTTAAGCATTAGATAAGTTGCAACAAATGGTGAGAAAATGCTAATTGTATTTTTTGTTGAGTTGTATATTTTCTGTATTTGTTTTCAACCATGTTATGCATGTCCATGTTTACTGTGGCTCTCATCTGACTTTATTGTAACTGGTCTGGATGTTGATTTTATAGTTTTATTGATGTATTGATATAATTTTACACCTAGTGTGTAAAATTCTATTATATTGATTGATTAGACAATATAATATAATTGTGGGCATTGGGCTTTGATAACTGGATTTGTATTGACCATAGCACTCCAAAGAAATGAGTCAGGAGCCACTGCATGAGGCAGCATCATTTTTAAGCCTACCCGGAGCATGAGTGACTCCAGCTGTAGCTTATTAAATGTAGCTTATCAATGCATTTTAAGAATGCATTGTAAAGCACTTTGGGTATCTTGAAACATTGTGTTTCTATGTGTGGAATGTGATTTTGCTCTTTTTGCTGTATACTGTGTTATTCAAGATTTAATTTGAATTATTTCTTCAGCTTTAGCCTTGTCTGTTTCACATATGCTGTAGAACATTTTGCACTAAGACTTGAAAAATATCTTTTTTTCCTATGAAATATGTGTGACTGTGTAATCTGGAGCTGACACACAGAGCTCAAAGTGCCCTTCGCTCAGATTGACAGCAGGCTGCATGTATAAAACATGTTGATAGCATATGATGATATACGATGGATTCTCCCAAAGGAAAATGGATAAGAGCAGAACACATGTGACATTTGAACGTGGCTGAGTGTTTCACCTCAGGGTTACATGCTCTGGACACGTGCACCTGCTGTCAGCTCATGCACCGACTCATCAATCTTCATACATCATCATTAGAGGATCGCAAAATCAGGTGCTTTTTATACGTGCAAGCTTGTTATTCATCCACTTCTTATGTGCTCTTTGACATTGTTAACTATAATAAAATGGTAGATTCAGTGCTTTAGAATGGATATGATATCTATTCAGTATTAGCATTAATATCTGTTTTTAGCTGATTGTGAGATTCTATTGGGGTGTCTATTTATCATTGATCAAGTTGAAGCTTTGGAGAAAAGCAATCGACTCTTTTTTTGGGTTGTTGACTCTGGTATGAGGGATGAGTGTGGTGTTGTTTACAAATATGTTCAGTTTTGCAGAGGTGCAGTAGATTATGTAAAAGGAAAAGAGAAGAGGAGAAAAAACACAGACCTGTGGACAACCTGTGCCGATAGTCCAAATGTTTGAGACATTCAAACTGAAAGTTCACAGCCATTTGTTTATCATTGAAAGTGTATATTTTTAAATGGAGGTGTAGAATTTCGATCTCTTGCACAAGAGGGACCAGGAGAGGTCATTGTGGAGACCTCTTTAGCCCCTGCTCTGGAGCAGGCACATTTCTCTCAGGCCTAGAATGAGTGACATCATAACATTTTAACACCATGGTTCAGGAAAGTTGTACTTCTGTGCGAAGAACATTGACATCAAGTTTAGACTATAATTACACAGCAAGTCAACTTCAAATAAAGTTTTTGACAAGTGGCCCAAACCCCTTTCCAAACCTGAACGCAATATGGCTTTCAAAGTCACTGCACATCTAGATATCAGTAAGTAAAAATATACCCACTTTATTGTGAATATTAATAAAATGTGTACTGGTACTGTTAAAAAATAATATAAGAGCACAATATGTCTTTCACTCACTGACTTTAGAGTGAACTGTAGATGAGACAGGTCACTGTGAACATCTGGGTCAGAGCTAATCTGGTTCAGAGGCAGCACTCCCAATTCACCTCCAGACATATTGATGGCTCTTGGAGGAGACTTTCATTTAGACATGACAATCAATGATATTATAATATTACTGCAAAATAAAGAAATAGAAACTGTCTTCAGTACACAGTTTTGCTTTATATTTGGGATAAAGTACACATATACTCAACAAAAATATAAACGCAACACTTTTGTTTTTGCTCCCATTTTTCATGAGATGGACTTAAAGATCTAAAATTCATTCCAGAAACACAATATTACCATTTCTCTCAAATCTGTCTAAATGTGTGATAGTGAGCACTTCTGCTTTGCTGAGATAATCCATCCCACCTCACAGTGTGCCACATCAAGATGCTGATCTGACATCATGATTAGTGCACAGGTGTACCTTATACTGCCCACAATAAAAGGCCACTCTGAAATGTGCATTTTGTTTTTGCTTTATTGGCGGTCTGGGGACTCAGAACCAGTCAGTATCTGGTGTGACCACCATTTGCCTCATGCAGTGCAACACATCTTTGCATAGAGTTTATCAGATTGTCTATTGTGGCTGTGGAATGTTGGTCCACTCCTCTTCAATGGCTGTGCGAAGTTGCTGGATATAAGTGGGAACTGGTGCACGTTGTCGTATACGCCGGTCAAGCACATCCCAACCATGTTCAATGGGTGACATGTCCGGTGAGTATGCTGGCCATGCAAGAACTGGGACATTTTCATATTCTCTGAAACGCCTTTGGAGACGGCTTATGGTGGAGAAATGAACATTCAATGCACGAGCAACAGATCTGGTTGACATTCCTGCTGTCAGCATGCCAATTGCACCCTCCCTCAATGCTTGTGGCATCTGTGGCATTTTGCTGTGAGACAAAACTGCACATTTCAGGGTGGCCTTTTATTGTGGGCAGTATAAGGTACACCTGTGCACTAATCATGATGTCAGATCAGCATCTTGATGTGGCACACCTGTGAGGTGGGATGGATATCTCAGCAAAGCAGAAGTGCTCACTATCACACATTTAGACAGATTTGTGAACAATGTTTGAGAGAAATGGTAATATTGTGTATCTAGAATGAATTTTAGATCTTCAAGTCCATCTCATGAAATGGGAGCAAAAACAAAAGTGTTGCGTTTATATTTTTGTTGAGTATATTATGGAAGGATCAGTTCTGCCTTACTAGTAGACATACTAACATTTTTTAGTACTTTAATTGTTATGAGCTATTCTTCACTCACAAAATGAGTTGGGTTTCGGTGTAGAACAAGGAATTAGAACTTGCTGTGATTGTTCATGGTCTGAAAACCAGCTTACCGCTGCAAAACAAGCTTTTAAAGAGCTATTAAAGAGTGCTATTAAAGTTAAGTAAACTGAAAACAGTTCTTAGTTTGCTTGACTTAAACGACCTGAATGTTGCCCATTTAGAAAATGTTTTGGGTGGTACACCTTCGCTTTGGGAGTTAGGGGGCGTGGTTTGTGCCTAGCACTTCAGATAATGTATGTTGTCTTGTTCATCCATTTTGTAATCTTCCTGTCGGGTCTAAGAGATAAACTATTGGTCAGCCTGCAAGCATGCTCCATCACATATGATTGCAATTCTCTTTCTGCTCAATGGGCTGTGTGAGTTGTTCTTGTTATTTGCACTAGATATGTATCTAAACAGTTATGTCTGGACATAGAAATTAGGCCCAATACTTCATTGTTTGTTGTGAAGGTTTATTTGACCAACACCTGATACTAAGATTTAATGTTGGTGTGTAGAGATTAGTCCTGATGAACATGCCTGTGGATGATGACATGACTGTTCACTTCATGTCCACACTCATGGCTTTCATCCGCACTGCACTAGAGATCAAATTGCAGAGGTGAGACATATCAATAAAGTTTGCTTTGAGCTGAAAGCAGAGGAGGCTGATGCTATAGTTTTGTAGGAGGTGAGGATCGAAACCAGATGGACCTGGATCTACAGAAAGAGATTGGTGTCATTGGTGTGTGTCCCACACAATACATTCATATATTACAATTTTGTAAAAGAAACAAATCAAATAAATCAAAATGTAAATATTCAGTTAAGAAAAATAGATTTTTAATTTTGAGTATTAAGTTTTTCTTAATGCCATGTTAACAACATACTTTTTGGTGGATCAAATGAAATTTGCTAATTTACAAAAGAAGAAAGTACCTCAGATGTAAATGAAATGTAAACATATTCTCCAAGTAAAAAAAATGAAAATGAACCTCCTAAATATACTTTGTACAGTAGTAAGTGTATATCCCATATTTTAGTCTCAGTTAGTTTGAAGTCAATTCTTTGTATATGCTTATTTGCCCCATTTTAGCATTTCTAAGTTTAGCTCATTGAACGTTCCCATTATTTTCCCAGAGTTTACCAATCACGGTGTTAAGACAAGTACAAAGGGCAGAAATGGCGGCGCACACTGTATTAGTTATCTCTGTTTCTGTGCCTTTTTGGACCAATGTTTCAAATGAGTTCAGAGGAACGCCGCGCCTTTGTTCTTCAAAACATTCAAAGCAAAGTGAAAACTGAAAAATTAATAAGGAAACTTTTCAAATGAGAACATGCCCTTCACGCACACATCACACACACACATGCTCTAGTGTCAGTGCTCTTGACCAGTCGTCTCATAATCCTGTAAGATGAGTCGTACTAAGAGTTGGAGAAGTCCTCTTTACTGTACTGCGTTGAAGTACAGAGACTCTGCGATGTGCCTTTTGTTCGCTGTAACGAGTTTGACCCGTTTCTCTGATAAAACACATCCTTTCATTTGTCAGTCTGTTTTCTCTCAGTCTTTTGCCACGTTTCTGTCTCTATCGCGGCTCCACTCGCTGCATATGTGTGGATCTGAGTTGTCCTAATCCTGTGAGCGCTATTTTCTGTGAACAATGACCTTCCTATTCCCACTGAAGATGGAATCGTCCTGGACATTCCCATGGATTATCCCAGTGCAATATCCTGTATTTTCTCCAATAACCTCTCTACAGCCGTTGTATATTTTTAGGGTCAGCAATTTCACACCTTTTTTTTTTTCTCAAGTAAGAGTACATTAGCTTTAGCCATGCATTGTCAAGGTCAGTATTGGCTTTTTTTAAAGGTCCTATTCAGATTCTCTTCAGTTTTGCACTAGCACAGAGATATTGTTAAAGGGATTTATTAAGTCTGGCAAAAATATATGATTTTCTTGGAGCTAGATTCTGATTTTATCATGATTCATGTAGACCAGGGCTATTCAACTTCATTTTCCGGAGGGCCAGGTTTAACCGAGGATTATGGCTTCTGGGCCGGATAGGTGCACAATATTTTGCTGCTTTTGACATGAGGTTGCACCAAATCTTCACAGGACTAGATTTTGTTTTTACAATAATAGTAAATAATGCTCTACAAAATGTCCAAATCAGCATTAAACCACATCTAAATCAGGACTAAACAATGTCTGAAGCGGAATTAAATGAAACTAAACGCTTGCGCGATCTTAAATTACATGAGTAAATAAGTGCTTAAATTAAGTCTGATTTATCTTTATTTGAGCACATTTTAACATTTTGTCTTCAAACAGGATTTTCCATTTAGAACAAGAGCAAAGTGGATTGTTTTGTTAAAAACAAATATGAAAAACACAAGAAAAATATACCAGATCCATTGGCAAATCTTGCTTTCAAACAGTAAAATAGACAAGAGAAAACATATTTTTGTTTTATTTGGAAAGTGAATTAAGGTCTGGATCAGATTTTTGGAAGGCCAATTTGGCACCGGCCTTAAGTTTAATGGGCCTGATGTAGACCATGGGTCTCCAACTTGTGGTTCGTCATCACCAAGTAGCTCGCCAAAGGATTTTAGAATCTTGCAAACTATGCTTTATTACTCATATTTTATTTATTATATGCCTATTTCTGCTCTAAATGTAATTTTAGAGCAGAAATAAATTCCTAATTGTTTCTTCTAAATAGATATTTGTTAGGTTTTATATTCTTAACTATGCCACATCCATAATATTTGGTCATTGCTAAAAGTAGTATCTTGCCACCAGTTTTCTTTTGCAAAAGTAGCTCTCCTAGAGGAGGTTGGAGACCCCTGATGTACACTGTATATTTTCTTGTCTTTGAAGTACGAGTGGACAATATATCAAACTTGAGATTGTTTTGTGAATCTTGTTTGGACAATTTTCATAAACTGAGTAATACAAAAAGAGATACACTATTGATTGTAAATATTGCCAACCCTGCTTTAAGGTAAATAAGTTGATTTTCTTCTTCAGAAAGTTCCTCACGTGGTTGGATAATCCCAGCACAAAAGCATTACAAAGACTGACCGATCAGAGAAACAGGTGGGAAAACAAACATCTGCTTAAAATAGAGAAATGTAAATCACAACATTACAACTTTATCTAAAAGCAGATTGTCACAGAGATGAGGTCACAATTCCATTTTTCCGTACATCCTTCTGAACTTCACGACTTTGGAATCCCATGCACAGAACCATAAAAAACTGTAGACAAACACATGTGACAGTCATGTGTTCCCCATATTAGCATGGAGTTAGAACTCCAACTTCTGACTGCAAAATGGATCAGGGGAAATAATCAAATCGATCTTGCCTGATATGCTAATGCTGCAGAAATGATTTATAGACTTCAAAACCAGTGCAGAATATTCAGAGATCTAACTGTAACATCACAGATCAGGTACACTCAGAGCAGTGTTTTCAAAGGGAACACAAATAGTTCACAGACAAACTTCAGCTGTGTTTCTGATGAGGAAGTTAGTGTTGGATTAAAAACTCAAAAAGTCAATTTTACGTATGTCTCCTTTAATTTCTGTTGGTCCCACTCGATTCATTTGACATTGTACCCCTGTTCTATCTCCTCTCTCTTCTTCTGTTCCTCCCAGCATGAACATCTACCAAACTCTGGAGTGTGCATGACATTGATCTGTTTACATCGCTGCTTCAAGCTTATATCTTTCAGTCTAAGATTTGAACTGCCTAAAATCATGTCACACTCACTACCAGAAAGCAGCTACAGAGACATCAGTGGAAAGTCCATTTTCAGGTTTCAAAAAAGGTAGAGAGCGTAAAAGCGTCCTTGAGGAAACCCTTGTCTTATTCTTCATCTGAAACTTTTCATTTCTTCTCTGCAACTGCTACCACTTTTTCTTCCCACCCTCTTTCAACTATCAGCCATTATTTGTTCTCACGAATGAAGAGAAAACCATGCAAAGAACTCTACACTCACCGATGCTAGATCCTTGCTTAATCTGAATGAAAGTTCAACATTCTTTTGCTTATGCACAGAAGATAACATAAGAGTGTACAGTATATAGAAAATGACCACTGCGCTGACGAAAGGACATACTGTATATTTGACTGACATGAGGTTTAACCAATCCTTCACATGATCCACTTAGAATGTACTAGACCTCAGAAGCAGTCAAACATGCCTTTAAAGTGCCTATTCATTTGAAAGATAGGGCAAAAGGTTCATTTTTTTTATAGCGCTTTTACAACTTTCTAAGCGTTCAAAGTGCTTTACTGCAAACACTGAGGCAAGGTGGGTTCAGTGTGTTGCTCAAGGTCACAATGATATTGAGTCTAGCTATCCAACCGTGTGCTCTAGTGCAGTGTTTCCTAACTTTTTTGAGCCATATCATACTTTTTTAGTAGAAAGTTTTCTGCGGAACAGGCCAACACGCCAAATCAAACTATTATGGAAAACAACATTTTATTTTGTAAATACTGTCCATTAATTTATCATGATCGTATGAGAAGCATGTGACACAACAAACCAAGTAATACAGGTCAGATCTATGGAAAGGCAGAATAAGATTGCATTTTTCTTAGCTATTTTGAATAAATTACCCTATAACCTGTCAAATGCAGTTTAAATACAGTACAGACCAAAAGTTTGGACACACTCATTCAAAGACTTTTTTTTTAATTTTCATGACTATGGTCATTGTAGATTCACACTGAAGGCATCCCAAACTATGAATTAACACATGTGGAAGTATAGTACAGAGCCAAAAGTGTGAAACAGCTGAGAATATGTCATATTCTAGGTTCTTCAAAGTAGCCACCTGAGCTTTGATTACTGCTTTGGACACTCTTGGCATTCTCTTGATGAGCTTCAAGAGGTAGTCACCTGAAATGCTCTTCCAACAGTCTTGAAGGAGTTCCTAGAGATGCTCAGCACTTGGTAGACCTTTTGCCTTCACACTGCGGTTCAGCTCACCCCAAACCATCTCGATTGGGTTCAGGTCTGGTGACTGTGAAGGCCAGCTCCTTCCTGGTTGTTCATGGTGTTTATATCTTCAGTGTGAATCTACAATGTTCTTAGTCATGAAAATAAAGAAGACTCTTTGAATGAGAAAGTGTGTCCAAACTTTTAGTCAGTACTGTATGTGTAATATTTTACTTTGGAACATTACAAAGTAATTAGCATTTCATAATGTTTGAAAAGTTACATAGTGCACTTTTAAGTTATTCTTTAAAGTAGTAACTAGTGATTGTTTTACTTTCATTTAGGCTGAAAATTGTTTTGAACCCCCCTAAATGGTAAATAATTCAAGTAAATCTGCTTAACTTTAGATTGAATTTTTAAAACATTTTTCAAGGCACACCTGACAGTATCTCAAGGCACACTAGTGATCCCCGGCACACTGGTTGAAAATCACTGCTCTAGTGATCTCCCAACCAAGTACACACCAGGCCCTCTCTTGCTTAGCTTTGGAAATAAGACAAACATGGCATGGCTTTTGTTACTAGTTTGCAGTGTCTTGTCAGATGTCCAGTAATAGGGCATTTTGTTCTTAAAACCCAACCAGTGAGTTTGTTATTCTTTGCTTTCCTCAAGTAGCCCAACTAAAGTGTTCTTGTTCAAGGTTTACATAAAACTAGTCTACCTCATTTCAGCTTTGATCTGTAACATATATATTAGCACTCTCTGCAAAACTCACTTCTTTTTATTTTGCTGATAGATTCCCGTGTGATTGCCGGGTGTGCCACATGCAGCAGGTGAAGGGCAGAGAGAGCTCACTTCTTGAGTTTATCTGCTCCGCCAAGCTCCGCCAGACAGACTGAGACAGGAGGAAAAGGAGTGGGAGACACAGATAGGGACGGCACACTGCGACGCTCAAGTGTGGGAGGAAGATGGTAAGGGACTGCCGAGATACTGCCGAGAGTAAACTACTGCTGTTCTCAGGTCAGATGGATGAGGCAGGTTATGTGGAGCACCAAAGAGAAACTTTTGGTCGTTTAAGTCAAAGCTATTCAATTATTTTTATCAGTAGGCCAGATTTGTGGGAGGGCTGTGATCTGAGGGCCAGACTACTAAACTGATCTGTATTTTACACCCGTTATACATAAACAACTCAAAATGACATTATTTACTAGAAATCTACTATTTCAATCAAGATAAATGAAGCATGTACTATTAAAAATAACCAGAACCAGTTAACTTCATTAACAGACTTTGGGGTCACACTTTTCAACTCATTTACATTTCTGTTTGTGACATAGAAGTTTTTAATTTAGTGTGAAAAGAAAATTGGAAATCGTTTGTTGTGCGACTTTAAAATCTCTGAAAAAATTAAAACAATAAAAAAATAACAAATAAATCCCTAAAAGCTAATTCCTCGTCAATTTTTGTCTTTTAAATGGCATATAGGAGGCATATTACACTAGATGACTGAATAAAAACTAACATGGTACACAGCAAACACAGCTTATATGGTCTGTGGGGCCAAAACATACATCTTAGTGGGCCGCATTTGAACCCCAGGCCACCATTTGAATAGCCCTGGTTTATGTTAATATGTTCAAAGCTTAGTTTCATGTCATATCCAGAACCAGTAGTTAACAGATTTCATCTGCAAACACATTAGTCTCAATATTGTAGCCACTGTGAAAGAAAGTGAGAGGAAGTAAAGCAAAAATAAATTTAAAAAAGGCACAAAAATGCTAATGTGTAAAGCTTCCACTATTTCCTCTAGTCTGGGACCATTCTAATTGAAAGCTGCCAGAAAAAGGTGGGACCTCATGAACATAAGAAGCTGATTGGTCGAAATATCACAACATGCTGAAAGTTTTTGCTGTATTGAGAGATTATTTGTTTAACCAAACGGGAGATGGACCGGAACACAGAACAAGTCGTGGCTGATACACTATACTACCAAAAGTATTTACTCACCCATTCAAATGATCAGAATCAAGTTTCCTAATCACTTGGCCTGGCCACAGGTGTATAAAGTCAACACTCAGGCATGCAGACTGTGAAACAAGACATTTGTAAAAGAATGGGCCGCTCTCAGGAGCTCAGTGAATTCCAGCTTGGAACTGTCAAAGGATGCCACCTGTGCAACAAATTCAGTCGTGAAATTTCCTTGCTCCTAAATATTCCACAGTCAACTGTCAGCTCTGTTATAACAAAATGGAAACGTTTGAGAACAACAGCAACTCAGCCACGAAGTTAGGAATGGGATGGCACTTCAGTTCATAGTATGAGTAACGGCAGGTGAGTACTTTTGGTAATATAGTGTATATTCAAGCTGTAGCAGCAGCACTAGCCAGCGATGTTGTCAGCTAACTACAAGAGTTTATCACTGTGCGAAAACAAACGTTATGATGCTAAGTCAACATTTTTGAATGAAATTCAACCGAACGACCCATATGCGTTACTTTCAGGTGAGTGAAAAAATGGCGAGAAAAACACTGTCTCAGGCTTCAGGAGCCAGACGTCTGTCAGACGGCTTCATACCTGATTGAAACAGCTAGCTCTTGTCCTGTTGTCTATTTTTATCAAAGAAGTTTCCCCAGCCAACTAGACGGACAGTGCATCTGTACACTTTTTTTTCCCCCCAAAAGTCAAAATAGAGCATCATTCTGCTAGTAGATTCCCCAACGTTTGTAAAATCAAAAATATCACAAGAATTCATCTGAGTTAAATTAGGAAAGTGTAGGCATATTTTGGAAATCCTCGTCTCTGAAACACACCTCAAGGGTTCACAGAGGTCACACATAGTAAATAAGTAAGTAAATAAGTAAGTAAGTAAGTAATCTTTATTTGTATAGCACATTTCACAGACATAGAGTCACATAGCACTTCACAGTGATATGAACCCCTCCCCACTCAGTGACAGTAAACTGCCCTGGGGCTTGTCAATAGAGGCAAGTCGCCTGAACACCTGGCACCTCAACCTCCGACTATCACCGAGTGTTCCCAAACATGCATGTTACATATCAACTTTTTGATTTGGACAAGATGATGCATCTTAAAACTAAGTATCTTTCATATCCGCCAATAGCTAGTCTGTGTGATTTGACTAAAATTCCAGATCCAGATCTAAATTACACACTAGCAATCATTTACAGTATATCCTAAAATTCCATCGTTGCACAGGATCAGAAAATTGCCGTGTCATCGTCACTTAGACAAAAAAAAAGCTTTTCAGTCTCTCAAGACATAATGCATTTGAACCCACCTTTTTTGAACTGCAGAACTGTGAAGACGATTTTCTTTGAGCGCAGATCAGACAAGTCTAAAAGTCAGTTATTAACCTCCCTGTGTCTTCTTCTCAAATCTACAGGTGCAGAGATGGAGAGGGGCAAATAGGCTGGGGAAAAGTGGTTTGAAGTCGAGCTACAGAGAAAGGCTCCGTCATAAAGAACTAAAATATCTCACTTAGGTAAAGGTGTATTCAGACACTTGACCTTTCATAGGATTATTTTAAGCTCCGTGGCAGAGTTCTGTGTCGGTCAGGACTGATCTGTGGCCCTTGATGTGACTTAACAATACTGCAAAGTGTGTTAGATGTCCTCCATCATTTACTGTATTATATCTTGTATTATATTTTGGCCACACTCTTTATCCAAGGTTGCCCAAAGTCACCAAATTTTACCATTTAAGGCATGGTTATTTTGCTTGTATATGTCCACTAGTTTATCATTTATTTATCTAGTGTTTTGGTTTTTTACAAATAAAGATTGAAAGGCTGTTAAAAGTGAACAAAAGTTTGATCATTTTTCTTCCTTTTTTGAAATCTCTTCTGATTAAAAGTCTCTGGAAGCAGCGGGACGCCTTGTTGAGTTCAGACCCATGACTCACACATAACTGCAGGAGGTTTCAGGATCAATGGCTTCCAGTGGATGAGTCTGTGCTTGCATTTATTAATGATTGACTCTGAAGAACAGAAAAGAGATGATGATGCTGCCGCTGCTGACACTACGGTAGCATTTCAACAGTCTGTGAACTTCTAAAGATGTTTGGAGTTTGCCTCTGTGATCCCAATGAGGGGAGTGATTCTTCTACAGACCTACTGCTGTTTTTGTCCTTTCAAGTGACTATGACTGGTTAGCATACTCATTCATTCATTTTCTACCGCTTGTTCCTGTTTGGGGTCACGACTGGACTGGAGCCTATGTCAGTGACTTTATGTAGGCCTAAGACGGAGATTACCCTGGACACTGGCCAACTCGTTGCAAGGTTAGACAGACGATCATTCACTCTCTTATTCATTCACAAGGGAAATTTTACAGTGATGCCCAATTAACCTAAACATGCATGTTTTTGGAGCTGGGTGGAAACCGGAGTACCCGGAAAAACGCACGGTGAGATGGTGAGAACATGCAAATTCCACCCAGAGAGATCGGGAGATATCGACATGGTCTAACCTGAAAACTGAACCCATTTTGTCAGAAACTATGATTTTACAAACATTATTACAATATTTGTCCCAGTTTTAGCAATGTTGTAGGTTTATAGCATTCCTTTCTCCTTTCACAGGACGACATTGGCTAAAACTCCTCTGTCAAAGACTGTGACCACCTTTGTTTTGAGAGTTGGAGTGTAGAGTTGGTCTAATCCCTTTTTTGTCAAGAAGTGTTCCGTAGTAGAAAGGCCTCAACAGTCATTTTCTTATGTGTTGGTTGAAAGTTGGAACATCTCGATTTTTGAAAATGCTGTCAGATGACAACTTTGAAGCCTGCTTACTTTTTATTTTGTTGAATTAATGTTTAAGGACATGAAGATTTTTGTGTGTTGGAAAGAATTAGGCCGATAAGCAAAAGGGAAATTCGGGCTAATTCCCACTTGAACTTTACGACTTCTATGTTCCAGCAGAGTTAACTCATATGCAAATTACTTTGCTACTGTAAGGCAAGGAAAATGAAGCTTTCTTACTTTCTCTGCACTTGACCCATCCTTCAGTGTCTCTGGGGCATCTCCTCAGGAACAGTCAGTTACTGTCATCCAGCTTTCTGTAACGCATGGCCAGATCTTCTACTAGGCTTGGTTGTGCGAGAAACTATAGAGGAATTATTGGTCGACGTCTCTGAGCATGCCCCATGCAGAAAGAGACACTGTTCGTCTAGTTGGCTGGGGAAACTTCTTTGATTAATACAACAAAACAGGACGCGAGCTACATGTGTCTGAACCGATATGACAGACATCTGGCTCCTGAAGCTTGAAACATTTTCTTGCTGTTTTTTTCACTCACCTGAATGTTAAGTGTATGAGTCATAGTAGGGTTGAGAAAGAAAGCCTTCTTAATGTGAAGCATAAGTGCTAGCCATCAGCTATTGTGCAACTGTGTGAATCTATAGATTAAAGCAAAATTCAACATGTTTGCGTGTGGTGTGGGGTGCACAGAAGCAGAGTGGTTAGATCTCTGACTTCCCAATTAGGAGGCTGTGGGTTCGACTCCTGGGTCGAACCACATCAACTTCACACTATCTCTCTGGGTGGAGTTTGCATGTTCTCTCTGTGTCACCATGGGTTTTCTCCTGGTACTCTGGTTTCCTCCCAAAACATGCATGTTTATGTTAACTGGACATCACTATAAATTTCCCCTGTGAATGATTGAGAGAGTGAAAGGTTGTCTGTCTAACTCTACAACGAGTTGGCCAATGTTCATGGTGTTCCCCCGTCTAAGGCCCAAAGTCACTGGGAGAGGCTCCAGTCACTCGCGACCCCTAACGAGTTTAAGGCAATAAAAATGAATGAATGCATGTGGTGTACCACTCTGAAGTATCATTTGTTGTGTTTTTTTTATTGTTACAAATGTCAGTTTGTCATCAGTGTGTAATCCACTTTCATCCAGTTCTCAGTTCACTTAGTCTGAGCTACGTTCAAGAGTTGTTTACTAGTTGGAATTGGGAAAATCCAATTACCAATTGCCTGCAACGCTGCATTATTAATTTTCAACAGATTTTGTCTTCCCAAACCGCTACTTGAATAGTGCAAAACTATCATTTATGTTTACAACAAGCTCTATTAACTCACCACAAAAGTGTAAATGGGAAACACTACAAACCTGTCATGTGCACTTTCAAACCTTCCTCTCATTACGCGTCTTTAACAAAAACACACTTTCTAAAGCCTTCCTCGTCACCCCCATCCTCCCCAAGTCCCTCACCTCACCCCTTCGCTCCTTGAAAGCTGTGGAAATTAGGACAGCGCAGCAGCGGAGGGGTTAAGACGCAGTGCCGCCTCTGATTGGCTGCCGGCCGGCGATCTGAACCAGCCTACAGAAAGAGGTAACCAGGCAACCTCGGAGAGAAAGTGAGGGAGAGGGGCCAGAGGAGAGACGGAGGGAGGGAGGGAGGAAAAAACGCGCTGAAAGAAGAGGACTGGCATAGTTTTGTGGGGATTGTGCAAAAAGATGTAACGAGGCTCGCGGTGGCTCTCCCCGGGATGGAAAAGTGGATTACTGCCCCTGTTGAAGCTCACCGTGGACGTCCGAGTGAACCAGGAGAGGACACGCGCGCATGAATGGATCTAAAGCTACATTTTTTCGCGAAATGGGAACTAACTGTGCACATTTTCGCTTTGCTGTGAAGGTAAGTGTGTGAGAAGTGTCTTAACAGTGTGAGAGTGGTTTGTGGAAGTGTGTCTCTCTTTACGCGTTTGAGTTGGAAAGTGTGGAGCCTGTGGATTCACTCGTCACTGCAATGAAGAATCCACCTCTGCTGCTGCTGCTGCTGTGGTGGTGGTGTTGGTGCATCGTGTCAGCGCTGGGAGGGTGCACGAGTAGTGACCCTTCGCAAAAAATACACGAAAGACACCGAGATTTGCGTCTGTCCCGGTTGGAGTGTGCGCGTAACGTGCGTAACTGCAAAATCCAGCGCCTTTCCAACGCTGTCCTTTCCCGCTCTGCTCTGGTCTCTGCGTAAGGTGCACGTCGTGGTCCCATTCAAGGGTCTGTCCCAGCGCAGACTCCACTTTGCAACGCTGTTTTTTTGACCGATAGCTTTGCAGTTTAGATGCTTTTTGTGCTGTTGGATGAATATTGTTCGCTTGCCTGCATAGCGCTACTCGTTTCTAAACTTTTACGTCGTGCATTCGAGCGTAACGTCCCCGCTGCGTAAAGCTGATGTTCACGGTGTGTGTGTGGATCTCTCGCGGAAACGCTGGTGGGGTGAAAACGTGCTCGCAGTGGTGTCGTGGGTGTTAACAGTGTAGAAATGTAATCAAAGCTGTGTGTTTTTGCTCCGTGTCTGATTTGAGCTGTTGGCGAAAGGCGAAAAAGGCGCACGAGGGGAAACAGTTGAATGGGCGACCCGGTCAGTTTTGCTTTGGGGGCCCCAGCCAAGCTCCGCTGCAGCTAAAAGCCGCATTAATCATGGAACTGGCTCTCTCTGCAGCCCCCTCTGCCTCAGACGCGCTCGTGTGTCTGCTGTGATGGCGTGTAGGACCGTGGAGTGTGGAAGGAGGTGCAGTGTGGATGCTTCTGCTCTAGGGAACACGTCATGAGATCACTTTTTTTATAATGTACAGAACAAAATAAGTGGAATTGTTTTTTCTCTCTAATCTGTGAGAGTTGCTCTAGAATTTGTTACTTGAATCATTTTTAAAGATTACATTTATGATTTTTAGTTCTATTGATGTGTGACCTGAGAAATCATCATTAACATCAATCAAAGCATATTGACATCTGTGCTCTGATTCAAAACCTTTAAAGTCCAAAGGAGATGCATTTTATTAGAACATACCAATAAACTGTAACAAGTGGCGTTCTTCAGTGTAAGCCACAATATTGGTATTGGCATAGGCTTCTTAATAGACATATGGGGTTCAGTCACAGGGCAAAACAGAATGACAACAACTAATGATTTTCTTGAGATTATTTTTAATTTTGATATCTAATTAGCAAACACATAAAGATGTGTAATGAAGCAGCACACAATATATCCCTTTAACACATGTTTAAGAAGCATATTCTTCAAAATTGCCTTTTTTCTATTCCAAAATTGCTTCCTCAGCAAAAAACACAGCTGAAGTTTTGTCTGTGAGATATCTTTCGTTCCCCTCAAAACACTATTCTGAATGTTTCTGATCTGTGATGTCATAGTAGATCTTTGAGATCTTCTGTCCTGTTTTTAAATTCATAAGTCATCCAGACTCATTTTGAGTCTTTCTGTAGCTGCAGCATATCAGATACAGTATGATAGATTTGATTTTTTAGCCTGTAAAATTTCATTTTCAGTCAGTAGATGGAGCTTTAACTCAATTCCTGATGTGGGAAGCACATGACTGTCTGATGTGCTTTACTACACTCTTTTTATTGGTTCTGGTGCATGAGATTACAAAGTAGGTGTACTCAGTCAGGAGCATGTTTGAAGGAAGAAAACAACAACCAAAAACATGCATCAATTTACCCTTTTAAGCTAATCTACAGGGAAATAATCAAATCAATCTCGCCAGATATGCTAATGCAGAAGAAATGCTCCAAGCCAGTCTTGGTGATTTATGGACTTAGAAAGTGCAAATAAAGCACTGACATGGACAAATATTGGAATTTCAAACCAGTGTTTTCTGAGGGCCAGATCGAAACGAATAGTATCTCATAGACAGCTGTGTTTTGATGAGGATGCAATGTTAGAACATGGCTCAAAACTTAAACTAAAAGTATACCTTTATGTAATATAGTGATAGAGATAGGATCAGTTCACACATTTGTCATGCTATTCTTTCATGCCATCAAACATTAAAGGACCATTAATCTGATCACATAAAGGACAGGGTCACCATATTGTAATAGGTTTCAGCACTTCCTTGTAGATGTAAAGATAGTGTTTTGCTCGTGGGAGTTCTGAAGCTTTAGCTGTGAGCTCTTGTCCAGCGCTGCCTTGCCACACACAGTCCTTACTTCTGCCTGTATGAGCCCAGCAGGCCACTGCAGGTCGCCATAGAAACCACAAGTATTGAGAGGAACTCAAAACCCCACAGTGGAGGAGTTTTCTTTGAATTCTTATCTCAGCCTGCTCGGTCCAGTCTCAGCCTTCCTTGTCTTTGTCACCAATTCTTTCACTTCTCCAAACTTGGCCTTCCTCCTGCCGAGCTGTGTAGTGCCTCTGTCTACTGTTTAACCGCAGACAATGCAGCGTGAGGGAGCGTTTGACTAAAGCTGCAGCTCTAAAGACGGCTTTTAGGCTGTGTCGTCAAGACATCAAGAATTTATTGTAAGACGGCGCTTACATTTGCTCTTCCAACCTAAATCTTTCTCTTTCTCAGCAGAAGTGAGGGCTGTAACCATGAATTTGTCTGTCAGTTGGAGAGGAGCTGTAGCGCTGATCCGAAGACAGAACTGTGCAGAATCCAATCTGTATTGATGGTTGTTGTTTAAAGGTAGCTGCTTAAGCTTTTAAACTCCACCCACAATCACATTTCAAACGAGCTTGTAAACTAGGCAGTGTTTGGAAGAGTAAAAGGAGATGAAAGGAGGGTGTGAGAGTGGAGAGAAGCAGTATGACAGCAGTTGTTTGGAATCAGAAACAATTTTTAAAAGTATTATCTTGATTGATTGAATGTTACTATTTTCCTATTGTCCTAAAAGTTGCAACAGTCATTTCCTCTTGGATGGGACGAAAAACAATAAATAAGAAACTGTAAACTTTAGCCTGGAGAATCCAATCTGATATCTCTCACTATTATTTTGTACAACCTCTGGCACAGCATTGAGTCTGGAGTTTTTCAAGCTTCTGAAGCTTATCATGCAGAAACAGAGAATCTAGAGTTTGGAAAACTAAGTCTGGAATGACTTTAGCACTTAATAAGTTTACAGCCCATAAAGCTGTTTTTGCATATTAAAGGTGTGATTTTTGCTTCCTTAAAACTGTAAGCAAACCAAAAGATTTTAAGTATGGTATGGTATGTATACTTTTTGTAGAGAAATTTGTCTCTGCATTTGACCATCTTCAATGCTTGGGCATTCTCAGAGCAGTATCGAGACCATCTCCATGTTATTCTAGCTGTCAGATACCGTACTGGAGGCTATTACCTAACATGTTATTGTTGTATTGGGTAACTATTTTAGAATACATTGTATTTTGTGTTTCGCTAAAATATATTGTAAATGCGCTTTCTGTGAAAAAATTAGACCACTGTGTAGGTCTGAACTGAATAATAAAGAATTTCAGTTCTCATCAGGAGCCTAATGCTGCGTTCTGATTGGCTGTGCTTGGATGGTCCTCTCTAGTTTGCTTTGTTGTTTGTAAGTAGATGTTTTTAAGCCATAATTGCAACAAAAAAAAGAATACATGTAATAATTACCTGGTGTCGAAGAACATGACGAAACAGTCAGATTTAAATGTAATTCTATGTGAAAATCAGCTACTACTAAGCTTTCATTTTAAACTTCCTACCACTATTTGCTCACTTAGCTAATGTATTCTGAGTATTCATATTGTTGACTACGATGTGCTTTAAGCTTTTATCACAGCAAAGCGCTGGTATGCTAATAGAGTTATCCATAATGCTAACAGCAATAACAGACAAACTTAGTGGAGTTTATTCTTTTATTTTATTATTGCCATTTAACCTGCATTTCATACATACAGTTTTTTAGTATATTAAAATACATGCAAGTTTGCCCAAACTAATTTCACACATTCAACAGGCTAAATGTGTTTACTAAGTACAGCCTTTCTTAGTTGCCTTTTAAACTTTTAAGATCTCTGTTTGAAATGAAGCAGACAAAGAGTTTGGTGAACAAACAGGACATTATTAGACAGAGACTGGACTAATTTTGGACTAATTTCCACCTGAAAAGATACATTAACAAGTGATCTGTGCTGGAGGGAAAAAAATAGTTACATAAAAAAAAATGGGTATAGCATTCTGTGATATAAGATACGGTAAGCTGGCCATTATTGGTCCTACAATGGGGCAAGTTCCACATTTTAGGAACAGCAAGGGAATAGAAATGAGCAATACAAACAAGATAATGGCTTTAAAAATAGTCTCATATCTAACACACCACAATCCAGTGACTAACTCCAGATTCTCTCGATGTGTCTTTATAACAACCTAACACATAAATAAACTGAGCTTGGAAAAAAAATCCACCAAAAATGTTCCAAATCCCAGTTCACAATCCCGTTTTCTCCCTCACCTGTCAGAAGCACCATTTGCATTACCACCTACTTCGCCAAGGCGCCCCGGTGACACCTGTTACTATGGATACAATTCAAGCCTACAGTAAATTGACGGCCTATTCAAGCTACCTGCGAGAGTGTGAGTGTTCCTCGCCGTCGTCTCCTAAATTAACTGTGATGAAAACAATGAGGAGGCAGCTGCAGAGAAAGTCCAAAAAAAAAAACTGCTTTAAGCTCTTCTTGGGTTTGGGCCATTTTGTTGCAAATACTTGATGACAGTTATGAAAAAAAATAAAACAAGCCTAGCATTTGTGTGTAAAGGTTAGGTTTCTTCAAAATGGTTGGATGAAAAGCACTAAAATAATGGGTGTTGAAATGTCAGTGCACGCAATCACCGCAGTAATCAAAAATCAACAGCTGTGTACACTTCCAGAGCGAACAGCCACCTCACTCACACATTCATGAGCGACTGGAATCGGCTAATCACGGGAGAAGACAAAATATGCAACGCAGTTTCCACAAAACAGTCTTTTTCCCAGTCCTTTTGCTAAAATGGCTAACTCCATATTCCAATTATAATTAGCAGTACAGCTAATCTTAACACTTGACAGTAATGGGGACACTTTAGGATTGCTTTTTTTTAGGTTAATTTCATTGTTTTGCTTACACTGTGTGCAAATTATGCAGCGTAATTATAGACTTTAGACAAGAGTTTGCTTTAAATGATCCTATAGCAACGAGGACTTAGCTTGCATGCACACTGGATTTGGTTTTGCTCTATTCTAGTTGTGTTTAGTAGTGCTAGTAATGTGATGAATGAGCAAGTATGAAAACACTTAATGACATTCACATAATTTGTATGTTAGTAATAGAGCTCGGAATCTTGATGCATCAATAGAATCTTCAGTTAACTCAATATTAAAACAATGGAGAGGGTGTGGTACCTAACTTTTCTTTTCCACCAAAAACTAGATTATTAGCACGTTGTTACAAAATCAGATCGCGTTGTACTTTCTCAATCAAATGGTAAAGCGTTTTAGTTCTTATTGAAAGCCTAAAGCAGCGCTCTGATTGAAAAAACAAACAAAGAAAACGCCTTTTTTTGCATGTGCGAAAGCATTTGTAAGAGCTAGAATGTGAATGAACAGATTTATTACCTACGTTTTTTAAAATCAGGGGTTCCACCTTTGTGATGTTAAATACTAAACTTAAAGTTTCTTCAAAACTACTTGACGATAACAGACTTTTGTATTTACCAGTATCCAGTTACTTTCTTTAGTTTTTGACTCAACAAATAATTTGCACTGGTTCAAACAACAAAGGGGACCTGTATTGTGGAGCAATACAGGTCCCTTTTAAAAACTATAATAGTTATGTATAATATATAATTATATGTAGATCAGTAATGTACATACTGTTGTTTGTAAAACACAAAACGGATGTAAAACAGCTTAAAAATGTAAAGAGGTCTATTTACTTCCTGTTCAAAACTGCTGAACTGATAAGCTCTGCCTCTTCATTGATTTGAAAGTAACAAGCAGCACAAGTGGCTCTGTGACTATTTTGAGCCAACATGCTTAACTATGAATCTGAATAGTTTGACCAATCACAGTTAAATACAGATAAGTGGGCTGGGATAGGTGGTAGCTGAGGACAGGGCTTCACTGACCACTCAGTCATCACTTGCAGGACAATACAAGATTACTCAAACATGCAGGAATCATTCTTAATAAAACTAAGTAAACTAATGGTGAGTGAAGATTTTACACAATAGGTCTCCTTCAATATTTTCTTTTGAGCTCTATAGGAGCTATAGTCAACCATCTGGTCTCATGACATCATCACATTCTAAAGCATGAACACAACCTATTGTGATTTAGAGTAATTTATAATTTCAAAAAACAAGGATAAGCAGTCTTTGCTTCTATACTCTCAAATCCCACCACTTTATATGTTGTCGTGGTTACACATGCAGTAATTAAAGATGTGCTTTGTAACTTTTCTGTTGATTGAAGTGCACCACTTGCTTGTTTCCATGGAGATGTCGATGCTTTGGTTGGCATGTTTCAGCTGGCTTTTATTGCTTTTTTGTTTAAACATGCTTTTCCCCACAGATCTAATAGTAACTTGGCATAGCAGCAGATTTTATTTAAGGGCTGAAAAAACAAGTTATTCTAACGTGAATTGTCCATGTATGTAAAGTTCTAAAGTTTCCCAAGTAGTTTACCACCTGTAATTTGCCAAACTCAATTAGTCTTCAGGTAATTTTAGTTCTGTGTGAATGTTTATGTATAGTCATTCCTGATCAGTCTGCGGTCTATTTGCTGTGGATCATTCTTCAATCAAGCTGCTATTTTTCTGCAATTTGGATGGATTAAGAGAGAGAGACTACGACTGTTTCATAAGAAATATAGTTGCGTGCATGTGATTCTGATTGCTGATCACAACAACATGAGAAAGAGCCACATTTAGGCTGTCACAGCTCAGATGAGTTATGATAAAACCGCTAAAATAGAAGACATGCTACCATCAGGTTTTTGTTATATCAATGTGTATCTGTGTGACATTTTGGAATATAATCTGTAAAAACAAGTCAATTACAGGAAGGGCTGGGCGATATTGACAAAAATGAATATCTCAATACACTTTGAGTGCATCTCTATTGACCCTATTTTGTCCTGCCCACTTGGCTTGGAAATGCACTTCCTGTTTAGCTCTGTTAAGGTAGCTAACGTGTTTGTTTGTCTGTCTTGTGGGGCAATTTCAAACATATGTCATGACAGTTAAAATAAAACCATCGTCTGAATTCTACAGGCTAAATGCAGCTAAACAGGAAGTACACTTCCTAGAAAAGTGGGCGGGACAAAATAGGGTCAATAATGATATTTGGATGATATATCAGTCCAACATAAAACCATCTTCAAATTTGTTACTACACAAGTTAAAACTTGGTTGAGTTACTTAGTGTTATAGTGATTTGAACAGGTTTGGACCTACTTAATAAAAATTGACAATAGAACAAGTAATGTTCATCCTTATTTCAAGAATAGAAGTTTTTTTTCCCCAATAAATTGTAGTTAGTGTGTATTTTTCTTATTTTTAAATAAAACAAGATTTTATGTTCTTGCTCAATTGGCAACCTTAGTTTAAATGAATAAAAATGAACTCAACATGTAAAATATTACTTATCCCATCTAATGTTTTCCACCTGCCAGATTAATTTTCCTCTTTTGTGATACGCTTAGAAATACTTCATGTACAAACTCATTGTGTCATTGTACAGATCTTTTTTATCACCTGAAATACTTTTTTAGCTAACCGGTATCACTTTCTTCTTCAATAAGAGCTTTGCCTGTTACTGAGACAGCCAGCGTCTGAATTGACTGTCTCTTGGCTGGCTGCCCTGCACATTGATCCACATTCACTGACTGTGTGTGTGCGCGTGACAGTCTTTTACATAGAATCGACACCAGGAATATCCACCGCTGCCCATCGATGGAGTATACGCACTTGCCTTAGTTCTGTCCACTAAAGGGGAGTTGAATAGTTGTTTGTGCTACCTGCCAGATCAATAATTATCAGACAAAGGAACCCACACTAGCTTGGTATTGGATGTTGCTATCATTAGAAGCAGCATGCGCAGAGGGCAGTGAGTCCAGTCCGGGTCCGGTCCAGTCCAGCGGTGGAGATCAAACTGCCAGCTAATCTGCCGCTGCACACTGTAATCTGTAATCTGCTTAAAACACTCACAATCTGGCTGCAGCGTTGGGATTAGCGTGCATAGACACAACACACGCCGGCGCACAAAAGACTGACACTGTGCAACAATCTTAACAATTCAAATAGCAAATTCACATTTTCTTGTATATTTATTAAATTATCCCAACATTAGGGTTGTCAAAAAAATCTATACTAGATATTTGTTTGGGAAGTCGCTCTTATCAAAGGCTCCAACTCTCCACTTGTCCCTAATCCATCTCCCTCTGAAAACAGTTGTGTGATGTATAGCTATTAACTGTGAGAAAAGAAAAAATGCAACAGGTCCTCCCACTAAAAAGCACTGCAATCAACTGAGGACGCAATGATTCATTCTGAATGTATAATGTTAACCCTATTCATTACCCATTCATATAAATGAATAGGTATATTGCGTTGTCCCTTGTTTAATCATCTAGATTAGATTTAAAACTAATAGTTATTATGGTAATCTGTTAGTAAGTTATGTTTGTTAGGACAATGTAATTAGGACTGGGCAATATTGTGATAAAAATCGAATCGTGAGCTCATCTGCTTTTTTTCATGAAATCGTCATATTGTGATTTCACATGATAGTTCTTAGCATATTTTCGTGCTTAAAAGTTGTTGTTACTGTTTAGTGGCAACAAACAAGTATTAATGTTTGTCAAATTAATCAAATACTTTTTACTGAAGGTCTGAAGTTGGTTGTTTTGGGATTTTGTTTTAATGATGGGTCACTTGTTTTTCTCTGAAAATCTAGCAACAAGAATAATAATAATAATAATAAATTTATTTGTAACGCACCTTACATTTCAAAGAAATCTCAAAGTGCTACAGGGACATTTAAAAACAAGTCAAACAGTGACAATAAAAATACAATCTAAAATAGTACAAAAGACTAAAAAGCAGTCATGAAAAATCCTAATATGCTTTTTTAAAAAGAAATGTCTTTAGCCCTTTTTTAAAAGCCTCCACACCTTGTGGTGCCCTCAGCGACTCAGGGAGGGCATTCCACAGGCGTGGGGCAGCAGCCTGAAAAGCCCTGTCTCCCATGGTGGATAGTTTGGTCCTGGGCTGGTGAAGGCTGTGAGTGGAGCTAGAGCGGAGACAGCGTGAGGTGGTGTGTGGGGTGAGAAGTTCACTGAGGTAGGTTGGGGCAGTTCCATGCACGCACTGGTATGTAAGGAGGCAGATTTTGTATTGAATTCTGAAATAAATGGGTAGCCAATGTAAGGATTTGAGTACAGGTGTTATGTGATCGTATTTGCGCCTCCTCGTCAGGACCCTGGCAGCGCAGTTTTGAATGTGCTGAAGCTTCTGTAGGCTCCTGCCAGAGATCCCGACGAGGAGGGCATTGCAGTAGTCTAGTCTGGAGGAGACAAAGGCATGGATCAGTTTTTCAGCGTCTGGTTGAGACAGGGAGGGGCGGAGTTTGGCAATATTTTTAAGATGAAAGAAGGAGACTTTGGAAAGGTGATGAATATGGTTCTCAAATGTTAAATGTGGGTCAAGTTTGACTCCAAGGTTTGTTACAGATGAGGACAAAGAAATGTTATGACCAAAGACGTTAATATTTGAGATGGAGGATGACTGGATTTGGTGAGGTGTCCCAATTAATATGGCTTCTGTTTTATTGCTGTTTAACTGGAGATAGTTAGTGGCCACCCATGCCTTTATCTCCTCCAGACAGGGGTGGAGAGAAGATGACAGGGTCGAGGGTGAGTCCATTTTCAGATAAAGTTGAGTATCAGCCTTTGACAGCTGGATTTAGCCATTGCCCGTGAAGTAGGAACTTTCTGAAAAGCAGATACTCTTGTCTACCTCAAAGGCAAAAAATAGACATGAATTTTGATCAAATCAATATCGTGTTCTGGCCCTAAGCAAATCGTGATATACATTTTTGCCATATCGGCCTGCCCTATGTACAATTACATTAAGCACAATGGCAGAGGTGCTTGTACCAGATTCTAGCTTCACAGCTAATTTCCATCTGTAGTCCTGAGGAGGGGAAAGGAAAGGCACATTGGACATGTTTTTAGTGACGGGGAAAACTGGAGCACCCACAGAAAACCTATGCAGGCACGAGGAGAATATGAAAAGGCCTCGACCCGACTGGGTATCAATGTGGTTATTTATACCAGTCAGAATCACAAACCTGCAGTCATATTTCTCCTGAAACAGAATTTGAATGGATAAAGCCCCTCCATTCAAATTCTCCAACACTTACTTAAAGTTTTCCAAAATGCTCTGAGATCTGCTGTTGCCATGACAAGTCTGAAGGTAAACTAGACTGTAAAGTTATTTAGAATCAAATAGTTTTACTTTGCCCAATAAAACACAGACCTGAGTATTCAAACTAGAAGTATCAGGGGATGTTTGAGTTTGCCGAGTCACAGTAGGTCAAAATGATTCCAGCTCCTGTGTGCTTGGAGTCAGCTGAAAGAACTTTTGCATCAATAGAGCCACCCAAATAATGATCTAGTTGAATGTTTTTTATTATTTTTTTTTTCAAAATACTGTCTCAAAGTTATGTATTTTGCTATGAATATGAATACATCTTATTATAAATATACAATAACATTCTGTTACTGAACAGAACTGCCTGTGTTAATCTCATATCTTATCTTACATCTCCCTGTTTGCAGCTAACTAAGACTAAGACGTAAAAACCACCAAGTGAACAGCTGCTCTAGTGTAAAAGTTGATATTTAGATTTATATTGCATATGTTCCGGCTCTTTTCATTCTCCACTGAGTCCAACTTTGAAATCGCAAAGGTGTTCACTTTGGTAATGAGTTTTTACAAGAAGCCACACACACATACGCACACACCACATCTGCAGTGCACCGGAGCACAGCACATTAACACTTGAGTTAATTCAGACCCTCAGACTCTTGTTTCTCTGTGAGTGGAGCCTGTCCAGTCCTCTCTGTAACCACACACTGTGATACGTGCTGCTGGTCATGACTTTTAAGTTTAAGTTTTATTTTTGCAGGGCAGTTTACATTTTTGTGATAGACATACAGTAAGACCTAGCAATTGCATTAAAAAAATATGGTACTAACTGTTTAAGAATATTTTTCATTGATTGCTTTCACATGTTACAAACTTTGTCATGTCTTCATTAGTATTTTTAGTCTTGGCTGAATCATTTTTAAATCATCTTTGGATGTTGGCATTCGCAATTTGTTCTGGATCCTTCTGCAGCTCTAGGAAAATCCACTGCACTTGAAATTTCACTGTGATTCCCAATTTTCATTTGGATGATGTGCTATGATTCAGCCCTACTTTTAAATACACTGTGTACAAGTGGATATGAGAACATTAACGTGTGATAATCTTTATTTTGTATGTTTGAGAGCTTTTTATCAGGTCACAGAGATTTTAGTTGAAGAGCCAGACAGTCATACATTCTGCAAACAAGTTGTATAAAACAGTGTTTATTTTTATATTTAAAATGCATTGATATCTTAGACAAGACTATAGACATCTTTCAAATACAATGATTTATAGACTCCTATTTGCAGGAGTTAGCTTATGGTAGCATAAACAAACCACACAATGAAGATACTCAATCACTTTGCAAGTAGGATACATCAAGATTATTAGGTTATTGTTATCATGACTATTGAAGTCACAATATAATCATAACAATATCAGTTACAGTTTTGGCACAGCTGTGTTTATAGAAAAAACACCTATATTTTGTACATATACACATATTTTCTGTTGTTACATTTAGTCTTTAATTGCGGTGAAAAGTACATGTTGAAATCTTTGTATCGACAAAAAGCAGGATGTCAAATGTTTTGGCTTGAATTAATGATAATAGTGAATACATTATTACAAAAATAAAGCAAAATTCTGTCTTTCAACTTATGGACATTTCAAAATTTTAGAGGCAATCAAGTTAAATTAAACCAACAATTGTCTTTGTCACATTAAGGAAATTTGATATTGTAAAATTGACAAAGAGAATGAAATTTAACCATAATTATGAATGATCGCAAAATTCTACACTGAAATTTGATATATTAAGTGCCATCCCTGGTCGTAAATGCCTAAGGTCGTTATTTTGGGCTCTTTTAAACTATTTTCCTGAACACTACTTTTTCTGTTTTTCACACACAGGATAAACATAAATGTACAGTATGTATTGTGCTGAACGTTTTGTGGTCCTCAGCAAGATTTCTTCAAAGTTCCACGTGCAGTCTAATTTCAGATCTGGTCCTTTGTGAGTTTCCCTTTCATATTTTCTCCTTGAATCGGTCTTTTCTCTGCGGCTGCTCACTAATGCATTTTTAACCGATCTCTGCTCTTAGTTTTGGTTAGATAAAGACGAGCCGTGCAAAGATCTGTCATTACTTCTCAATCTGCTCTATTAAACCCACGCAGAGAGAAAGGAACATTGTGGCGAGGCATTGACAATAAAAACAATATTGGAATCATTTGGGTTGGACAACACAGTGATCAAAATGACTTGTGATCTTATTCTTGTCACAGTGTGCTTTTTTGGTGAGATATTAATTCATTTTCTGTTTGTTGTAGATACACGCTGTCATGTTCTGAGTGAAATGTATGATGCTGTTTTAGGTCTTGTCCACATGAAGCCAAACTTAGGCGTTTCAGAACAAATATTTGATCTAAACCACACATCATCTACGCAAGCAGGAGTTTCAGGGGGATCATTAATAAACTCTACGTAAAATTCTTGCTGAAATGTATGTATGACCAAAACACAAACTTTTACAAACTTGATCATTTTTATTTCTCTCAGCACAGATCTTTTCTACCTCAAATTTGAAAGCTGAGGAGGACAAAGTTGAAAATTTTAGACTGATTGCTCATTTCTATGTCAAGTTGTCTTTTATAAATCACAAGCCAAACGTGAAATGTGACGTGCATTTTATTTTTGTACGCTTGCACGCTTTTGTATAAACTTTGACACTAAAAAGGAACATTTTGAAACCAGATCCCAGAGTGAAAAGATTTCAAAATTCTGATTTACGGTTCTGCAGTTCTGCTTTTTTCTTAACTTTATTTTTCACATGATGACTGCCTCAAAGTCTCATTTGCAGAAGTACTGACTTTTATAAAATGTTCACTGCAAAAATTGCACCGTATACCACAGAAGACAAGGAAAAATGAAATAAATCCACTATAATCTCCAGTAGAGTTTAGATCGGGCGCAAAACATGCAGCACAACCGAGCCTGTGCACGTAGTGTCCGAACTCGACCGGAACCTGATCAGTCTTTGTGTCTGAGCCCGAGCTAAGCCAGATACACTTCTCCGTACGGACACCTCTCTCTATTATTTCATCTTTTCTCACAGCACACGTAACATGAAGCAGCGCTTTTTCTCTCTTCCTCATCTATTCCTTGCTGCGCGCGTACACATACATGCTCCCTCTTTCTGTCTTTCTCCTTTTGGTTTGCATGTATCACACACAATACAAGCCTTCTGTCTCTTTCTCCTCCCAATGCGTATCAAACCGCACCTACCTTCTCACAGCGTTTAGTTGGCGACTTCAAACACTCCCTTTTGGACCTCGATGGTGTTGCGCTGTGTTCTGGTGCAGCTATCATTCGCATATTCAGTGACTATTCAGCATGGCTTGCATCTTGACCTAAACCTGGCCCGACAATCGAGCGATAAATGTTGGCTCAAGTTCGGATCGAGTCCAGAATCTAAACTCTGATCTCCACTAAACCGTTTTGAAAGAATCTGAAGCAAAAATCCTCTTTCTTTGTCTTTTTGTAGGTTTTAGATCAATATTGTTCATTCAGAATGTTTGATCAGTTTAAAAAATTCCTTGCTAAGTTCTGTTTACATTCAGCAACTTTTCTGCGCAAGTCTTCCTCTAGTTTTGTGACTTTATGTGTCAGTGTCACAGCGCCACACTCTGGTCAGTTACAGGCATTACAGGCTTCAGGCTGGTTTACTGATTCATGTGGACGCTCACAAAAACAGCTCCATGTTTATGCCATTCATTTTCAAAACTATCATCGTTTTGTCTTCGTGTGGACAAGGCCTTATTTATTTGCAGTTTCAGTAGTGAGTGAACATGAACCGTGGTCAAATGAAAGTTGACTCCAGAAAATTGTGTTTTTGAAGAAGAATTTCCAGATTTGGAGCTTGCCTTGAAAAGAGAAATGAGAAATTCATAAACTTTCAAGCTAAAAATGAACCAAAATTGTATGTCCTTCTTGATGAATATTGTATTTGTTAAACATGTTTTGTTGTGGCCCTGGCCTTGAACGTGCTGGTCTGCTGGTTTGTGTGGAGCTTCAGAAAATGAAAGCAACAAGTAGTAAGCCACATCTGAGCCCAAGGAAAACATGAAACCTGTTCTTTCAAAGCCTCAGCGTCACTTCTGTTGCCGTTTTCCCACCAGATGGAGACCAAAATGTTTTGTGTCCTAAAAATCTGTTCATCAAAAGTATGGTCGGCTTTAGCAAAAATAGCAATTTTTCCCACAATTTCAGTCATCTTTTGATGTATTTCGTCAATAGCTGTCAGGAGGCTATAATCTAATCTCTGTGCTAATGCTAAATTATTTTAAAATGTTTTATTTATTAGTGTGTTTTAGCCTTTTAGCTGATGTTTTTAATAGTAATCATGGACTGTCTTTGGTTTGTGAAACGGTTTGACGCAGGACGAGACACAAGCAGCTCGATCATGTGCATGTACCACATAAATTTAAATGTGTTTGTAAAGCACGTGGTACATGCTGTTGGCCCAGTTCATTTCTATGGTGGATGTAAAATTGTTATTATTTATGAATATTAAATCTTCATCATAATCTTAGCCAACTCCAGACTTCAGACCTAAACTTAATGGTTAACTCCAAAGAAAATTTGTCCAAGGCTTCAACCAGAACAACTGTCTATAAACAGTGTCTCTGTCAGAACACCATATATAATAGACACTAGGGATGGAAAAGAGTTGGAAAACTGTATGCAGTGATTGAATCAAAAGGCCAGGATTGATCAGCTTTGCTTTTGTGCTAAATACATGTGCAGCCACTGACCTATACACACACACTATAGTTGTATAATACAAATAATAGCCACAATGTATGAAGAAACAAAGCATTAACTAGTTCAAGACTGTTGGGTTGATAACTGATGGTGTATCTCTAAATATGGACACTAAATATGACTGTTTACTGTTCAAATGTTCATAAAAATACAAGCTCTGAGCACTAACAACAGTGGCTTTGTTTTACATTGAATTTATGATGGTTCATTTGTGTCTTAAGGTAAAAACAATGTTAATATAAATATAGAAAATCGAAAATTGTGCTCGTAAAGCCGAAAACTCATCCCATGTCGAACAATAAATAATTACACATTTCATTGAAACTGTGTTGGTACAAACAGGACAATATTCACTATTAACACAATTAAAGTCACAATTAAAGCATTTTCAGTGAATTTAGTGAATGTAATTATTTAATATACATTTTTTAAGATTTAGCTTTTTTCCCCCACCCAGTGTGGCTAGTTTGATTAGGTTTAGAATTGTCTTTTGGCCAACAAATATGAGTTAATGTCACAAAAGTTACCTCACTCCACATTGGAAACAAGGACAAACATAAATGACACTGACAAATGATAATACTTTTATTTTATTGAATGATAGCTTAAACTCCCCCAAAATTGTATCAGTTGTCTGTATCATTGTTTTGATGTAATGTTGCTTAAAAATGTCAGATTGAGAGATTCTGTTTAGATCTATAATTACTTACTTTTATTTCCCTTCAATCCCTGACCCACAACAAGAAGACTCTTTTCTCTTGTCTATCTGTGTCTGTCTCCCTCAGTAACCGTTGAGCCACGTCCTGTGCAGTGTGAGCCTCGTGACTTTATGGTCTCAAGGGTCATGAAGCTGGCCGTGCCGTAAAGACAGTTAGATTTCAATTAAACTGAAACATAAAATGGATGAAAATGCCGTCCGACGTTAATGTTAATGTACTGGCGGAGAACAGAGGCGAGTGGTGGAGGTGTCTCTGTAGAATAAACCGTGATGAACAGGGCAGGGCGAGGACGTATAGCCTACAGGTATTTGTGCTTTTTAATCATACCTGCTCTGTGTGATTGTAAATCCTAATGCAAGTGGTTCCATTGCTGCCATTGTTGCCTCCATTTTATAGAGATGAGCACAGTCATTCGGTTGTGATTATCAGGTCACATTATAATTATAAAGGAAAAGAAATAATAATCATGACAGTTGCAGAATGAAAGCCAATGTCCAATTTTTATTTTTTATTCATTCATTCATTTATTTATTCATTATTTCTTTCTATCATTCTTTTTTTTTGTACAGCAGTCACATGTTTTGCTCATTTACTTAAGGAACCATATTTCCTTAAGTAAATGAGCAAAAATGTGACTGCTCATACTTTTTAAAGTAGTGGTTTTAAAAAGGTATTACAATCACAAATGAACATGGGTTGCCAGATGTGAAATACATTGAAGAAGCTACTGACCAATCAGGAACAAGATTGGCTATGAATCATGGGTAATACCCAGAAAGTCACTTTCTTAGACACATGTCTCTTGTCACGGTTTGTTCCCAAATATTACTTTTAATACAATGTGGGAGGAGCCTAATGAGAACTGTGTAGAGACAAGTGGCTATTACAGCCAGTTGTGTCTGTGCCCTGGTTAAACATCAGTTCAAACTCAAACATGTTCCTGACTCATGGTTCAAAATTAACTTCAGGTTCTAAGAAACCAAACTGGCAACCAACTGAGAGAGTCATGTGAGGCTCATTCTGCTTTCTGATTGGATAATAAATGTAAACATCAACAAAGGACATCATGTCCATTGCTTTTTTAAGTCAGAATAACTCAGAATTACATTGATTTTCAGTAAAAATAAAAGCATATTTGCACTTGTTGACCTTGTATCTTTGGACACATATAATGCATGTTTATGAAATCTGACATCAAAATCTTACATACGGTTCCTTTAAAGGGGCACTGAGTAAGATTGAGAGGAATTTTAATTATCACTTATAGTCCACAAACATTTAAGTCATATTTATTCTTTACAACATGAATACTTAGGAGAGCACTGTTAACCATCCACATCGATTGTGATACATTTATACTTATTTGAAATGTTTTATTACTGCCGGAATGTGAATATTGACGCTGGATGTCAGCATGGTAGATATCCAAAATGCACTGAATGCTCCCCCTGGTGTTGTGTTTCTGTTGTCTGCTAATAGACGCAGAGATTTAAAACCAAGGAACCAAAAAAGTGGCATCGATGTTTTTGGTTCCAGTATTTCTTGAATGTTTTGGTTGATCCCAGATAAAAATAGCAAGACCCGGATTCGTCAAATTTTGTGATTTTTGTGAAAACTACTACAATTGCAGGAATCCATATGGTAGGTTCAGGGAGCATGCCAATAAATCGATTGTTGAGCCACATATGGTCCTTGGGCCATAGTTTTGGACACCCAGTTAGATAATGAGAATTAACGAATATTTAGCACAGATAGTCAGAAAACTAAACCAGTATTGTCACTTCTTACAGCAGCTGTGTTAATGGTCTTTTATTTCCATTACGTTGATGCTTTATAATTCTCATCCAGAGCTAAGCTACACTATTATAACACTTTGTTCTTGACTGGCACATATTGATACTGCTGATTTCCATCTTAATAAGCCGTGCTACAGCTTCACAGACACAAGACAAATGCCAGAGCTCAGTGACCTCTCAGTGTGTATAATCTAAAGCAGAGAAAATCCATGCAGCCTGGTTTTGCTGATCACATCTTGTGTGTGCGGCTCTTTTTCTCAGCGCTGTGCATTTAGAAAGGTTACAGCGGGGCATTACCATCATAACTCTTGTCAGTGCTTCTCTTGGCTGCTTATTGACCTTTGTTGAGGCCACCTACTTCCACTGCACATTTAATTTAATATACTCTGCTTCTCATTGATTTATTTGTGCTTATTCTTATTTATAGGACTGTGTGTGCTTGTAACATAAAGAAAGGTGTTGTAGAGTAAGTGAGAAATGAAGGTGCACTTTGTACCTTTTGTAACCTCCAGAGAGATGTCATTGCTTTGCTTGGAATGTTGCTCAGTGTGGCATTAAATGTATCTTTGTCATGTTTAGATTTGCTGATATTGAGGTGCTTATCTCATTTTAATGGCCAGAACTTCCAACGCTGAGTTTGTATGGCTATGTTTTATCGACGAGCAAAAACTGTCAGATCACTTTTTTAAAGATATCAACCTTATCCAGCTCCAACTTCAGGTCTTTATACATTTTTCTCCCATGTTTAGTTGTATTTATTGACTGTATTTACATCATGAAGAGCCCTTGTTTTTGTGTTTGCTCTTGCAGAGTTACTACAGTTTAAGTGAGGACAAAATGGCAATCGAATTGTGATTCCCTTTATTTCTGTCCAATCTCTCTGTGCTAAAATATCTTCAACACAGTTTTTTAATTTTCCATCAGCGAGGGAGAAAAAGGTTACAGAGTGACGCCTCCCATACACTGACTGTGAGGCAAGTTCAGTTCGGGACACGTGCGAGTTTTTTGCCTTGCACACCAGCTCCAGTCCACTGCGGTTCGTATTTGTTGAAAGCCGCACAGATTCACGTGGATTCACTTGGATTCCCACGAGAATGCTCATATTATGACTTGAAAGTCGCATCAGACTCCAGCAAACTCCAAGAAAAATGCACTCTTTATGAATTCTGTCCGCACACTCACGCGAGTCTCGACCCACACCGAACTTGCACTCAGTGCACGACAGGGGTGAGTGAGAAGTTTGTGGGTTCGACTCCAGCACAACCCGAGCCTCTTTGTGTGGAATTAGCATGTTCCTCCCTGAAGTGCCCGGCGTCCCTACCAACCAATAAGATTAGGAAACGCTTGATGGTGGTTGGAGGTTGAGGCGCCAAGTGTTTAGGTGAGTTGCTGAGCTGCCCGAGGGCTGCTGCTCTCACTGAGTGGGGAGAGGGGGCTGTTGTGTGAAGCACTTTGGAGGATATCTGTCTGTGTAAATGTGCTATAAAATAAACCATCTAGGTTAATTTAAACAATTACAGAAAAGAGTGAAGTCTCACACTTGATTATTTATCTTTACTAATAGTGAGCATAAACAAACATAATACAATTAAAACTGTGTTTAGCTCCAAGACAATTATCTTAAACAATGGTTCTGGTGCATCACCCTTTTACTTACATATTTTACTTATTAAAAAAATCTATAATTTTTTTACTTGGAAAAGAAGACAAATTTAGCATTACCATGTGCATAATTTGATCAAATTTGTAATAGTGCAACTCTTTCCCTGCGATATTGTGATTGGTTATAACACAATGACAACAAAGTAAACATTGGCTGATTAATTGTTCTCATTTGTGAGTCCTTTTATTGTTGACTGCTAACTGCTTGTATTGTAGAGCAACTCCACCTCTCCACAGATCTGATCATAACTTGTCTTAATGCTTATTTACTTATATTCCCCATAGTAAGAAACATCTCCATGGAAACCCACATGAGCTTTCTCCACATTTAGTTTTCACATGCTCATAATCTGTCTCTCTGTAGCCGCCACATACAGTTTGCCTCTGGTGTATTTTCAATTTGCCACATAAAATGTTGTTTACTGACAGCGCTGTTAGCCTCGGTGACCCACACAGACACATAAATACACATTAAGATAACATGAATCCTTTAACTACAGGGGATTTTTCAGCCGGGATGAGCCCAGAAGAGCTAGTTAGCGCGGCTTTGTGGAGGACAGGATTGGGCTGTAAAAGTAGAAGCATTAGCACAGAGTAAGCATGTATTTATGAGAAGAGAGCTTACAGCAAATAAATAACCATTCATTTCGTGGAGCAGCTTAAAGATGCATTTAGAGGCTTTTCAGTGGAGTAAGAGAGTCCCAGTGAGAGACGCCATCAGCTCGTTTAGGAGCTGACCTGTTTGTGCAAACGCTTCACAAATAAAAGATATGCAAGGAGTTTTATGGAACTACAGTAAACTGACATAATTGCTTAAGGAAACATAGTATAAGTATTTTGTTTAGCTTCTGCTTCTTTGTGGCCACTTGCTCTAATGCACAACACAATATTTCAAACGACTTAATTGAAGATGTAGTAGTTGGGTATTTATGTTTCAACGTTGTTATCCAAAGAATCATCCAAAGAAAAAGTTTGTTTTGCTTTAACCCAAATTTCTGCATATTTAAGATGTATTTTTCTCCCAAGCTCACACTCTGATCCACCTTCTGATGTCACTAAGTGGTATTGCAGAAAAGCCTCCACTGTTTTTTGTTTTTTTCTTTCAGCCTTGGATTTGCCCAATCCAAAAGCTCCAGCTGTTGTTTCAGCCTCATTTGAACTGCTTCAAATGCTTTGTAGAGTGAAACTTAATTCTAGTGCGTATGACGCTATTCTGATTTTAACTTTTAAAATTTGGTAGATTGATGTAAAAATAAACCGTAGTTTTACATGTAACTCGAACAAGTTTGATAAGAAATGTTGAAAAATATTGAAAATATCAGGAAGTAGTTCTATAGGGAGACAAAGATTTTTCAATGTTATCACAAAAAACTCCATTTTACGACCTTGTAAGCATGAGTTTAACAAAATGAAAATGCTCTAGTATATTTGTTTTCTCTCAAATAAAACAGCCTGTTATATTAGAATAGTTTTGGCCCATTATTACATTCTAGGTAACTACTTTGATGACATTTAGTATAGGAAGTACATTCTGAATCCCCAAAAATGCCAAACTGGATGACACAGTTGTTTACTCCAAAGTCAATGGACATCAGACGAAGGATTTTGGGCTTGTCCTGAAGCAAGTTCTCTTAGTTGTAAACGTATAGCTTCTGATCCCGGTTTTCATAAGGAAAATTTGTCAAAGTTAGAGCGATCTACAGAATTTCTCTCTCTCGTCTGATGTCTATCGCATTTGGAGTAAACAACTGTGTCACTATGGCATCTACACCACTGGATGTAGCGACCGATGTCAATCTGAGACCTGAAGACATTACTGCGTAACCCGTAAAATATTTGGTAATCTCTTAACGTGTTGAAATGTGTAGTTGAACTTGTCATAGGCACTTTAATGACATCACAAGGTGGATCTTTTTGAGCTTTGCAGTAGCAGGTGTATAAAACAAGATTACTCAAACATTAGCAAATGAAACAAAACCCAACACAATGTGCCTTCAAACATTACAATAAATAACAAAATACAATTTGTCTGTGGAATTGGAAATGTACTTTTATGACCTTGGCAGGGTTTGTCACTTTAATACTCAAGATAAAACCTTAGTCGATGTAAATTTTGATCGACTAACACTCCATTGATTCATTGACTTATCGATTAAGGGTCCACAGTTAAAGACATTTGCTGCTAAAAAAAATGACTACATTGCCTTTAGCTGGACCCATTTCCATTCGACCTGCAGCTCACCACACTCTCTGATGATGAAGAGCACATCTCACTGAAGGCTAAATGGTTTTTGCTCTGTATTAGCACCGCTGATAGCCCCTTACCCACGGGCCATGACCCTCCCTCTCTCCCTTGTCCCATATCACACATGCACCTCCCACCCTCTCTTTATTTGAGCGTTCAGATAGGCAGCCTTCAATTAGCCGCATGAGCCTGTGCATAATGACTGCTCTCTGTCTGTAGTGGGCCCAGGGCTGATGAGTGCGATAATTCGTTTTTGGAGGGTTAACGTAGACCACCCGTACAGACACACTGACTACGTGTGTGTGTGTGGCAAAAGGCAGGATTAATGGACGACCTAAGAGCTCCAGATGAAATGACTGTGAAGCGATGGGCTGGTCTCAATCACACGGGCCTGTTAGAGCCGCGCCCGAGCCGGCAGACGTATTTGGTGGGATTGGGAAGTTAATACGATAAGGTTGACTGAAGAGCCATATTTTTTGGGAAAAGGGAAGTGTATTTGCGGCTGTCCCGTTGCAAATGTAGTTAGAAGATATGTTGGTATATGGGACAGTTCAGTGGAGGTAAGCTCTGTGTGTGGGAGGAGGATTCTGAGGTCATACAAAAAGTGTGAGTAAGGGCTGCAAGGCACAACGTGAGTGACAATTATTGTTTTACTCTTCCCCGCCAATGACATATATCTCCGTCATTGACTTTTTATTACATGTGGCAATAGAGGCTTTTGATGAACATGCTGACTTTGTCTACAGTTAAATACATGTGCAGTTTCACAGATTCACCAGCAGAGGGAGGAATTTTATAAGCACAAAACCCAGAGGAAGTAACATGACTGAGAAATACATGTGCTCTTTTGTTGACGCAGTGCAGTCGGCTGTTTATGTGATCAGCTGATTCTAAAGGGCTGTCTTTCTTTTCAAACAGATTACAGGCAAAACATCTTGAACTAAAAAGATTATTGAATAAGTTTAGAGCAGATATTTAAGCTTTAAAATGAAGTAAAGACGATGTAACTGGACTAGGACTCTGAGGATAACACACATGTAGCTAGTCTAGAGGAGAAAAACTAAACTTCCTCTTCCGTGAGCGATCCAAAAGTGTCAGAGTAAATAAAACTATTGTATTTTTCCATGTTTGGAGGGTTAAACATAATTTATGCCCCATGAAAAATTTGCATCAGAAAGTAGAAAAGTGCTGTGCTGCCTTCTTGTTTGTAACACTGTTTTGGTTTGACTTAAAGACATTGTTTTATTGAATAGCACTTCTTCTTTCACTAAAAAGTAGATCAAGTATAACAAAAGTTTTTGTCAAACACTGAAGTTTTATGAAAATAAGGAGTTTCAAATGCCTAAAAAAAATGAATGGAATAATATAGGACAACAACGCTCTCATTTGATGTACAACATGTCATCATTTCAATTGCATAAAGTTTTTTGTGGAGCTGTGAATATTGTTTAAGATGAGCAAAAAGGCCGGCAGGGAAAGAGTTGTGATAATATCCTCTTCAAAGAGTTCAATATTCTGCCTTTTTCTGTGTCTCAGAAATGTCAACATTTGGATTTCTTAATCATTCACATTTTGATAGTGACACTGTTACTTTACACTTGTGTTTTTGACTGGATTAGAGATGGACCATCTTTTGGACTCATGTTGGTGCATTTTAGCACATTCCATTTATAAAATTGTATAACGCCTTTTTTTTTTTGGTTAATATGTTTTTTCTGAGCCGATACCGATATACCTCTGTCCTGAAATGTGCCAAAACCTCAAATTTCAAATTCATTGTTAGTTTTTATTTCTTGGTTTGCTCAGAATAATTCTCCTGATTATTTTCTTGCAAACATATCAATTTTTTTTGCGATATCAGCCAATACTGGTTTAGCAGCACAAAAATTCAATTGAAATTACATTTTTAACTGACTTTTTTTGCAAATCTTAAAACTTGTAATTTTTTTTTTCATAATTTTTCCAAATTGTCATGTAATTTTCAGCATAAAAACACGTGATTTAAATTGTTTTTCAGTTTATAGATATACTTTAGTCATTTTGTCAATACTGGAGCATCATCTCATCCAAAATCATCTTCTTGAGATTCTAGCCAATCAACATAAAAAACTCCGACCACTAGTCAAGACCAGTACAGCCTACTATAAGACTGGCGTTAGAACATCCTCTATTCGCACTCACTTACCCGACCCAACCGCATCCACAATGGCACCATAACACTACCAATCTGAAAATGAATTCTCCACATTACGGCGGGCAGAAGAAGCGCCCCACCATTGGACCGGTCATTTAATAAAACACTCTGCGGGCGTCCTGTTATATGGCCCCGCTGCCGTATTATTATTGTGTGAGTGTCCCCCCGAGGGCTCCCGTGTGATAGATGTCAGCGGCCCGGATAATGAATTGCTTAGGTCAATCCACTCCCGGTGAAGAGGCGCGCACTCGGATAGACAACACAGCCACGAGTTCCCCGCCATTCTCTCACTCTCGCTCCCCGTTTATCAAAACCGGGATCATTACGCCGTTCTCTCAAGAGGGCGTGGTCAGAGCGAGTGCAAAGGCGGATCAGAGGTAAGAAGTCGTTCGAGGGGCGATTTGCGAAGGTATAGAGTGTGTTTTCTCCAGCTGAGTGCCAAGTCTCCAGAGTGGAAATACGACTTTTACTCATAGGTATGTGGAAAAGCTATTAGAGGTGCGCGTGAGTGAGCAAGGGCGCATGCCGGACCAAAGGGGGATCACTGTGGGAGGTGCTATAGGCTAATAACAGTACGGAGAGCAGCCAGCCACGTCAGGCAATCATAAGGCATTTCTCACACGGCTACCTCCCGACCCGACTGCTTATAGTCCGGTCTGTCAGCTGTTCAATCTGACTTTTGACCAAACATGACAGACTTTAAGACCGGTTTGGTTCAGTGTGCCGCCGGGTCAGTTTGGGTTGATCGCACGCCAAACGCTCTGGTTGTTTGTTAGGCTTTGACTGCTGACAGAAGCATTCGGTTTATATGGTCATTGCGATGGTGGTCACATGGGTTTAGCGATTGCCCTGCTACTCATGTTCCTCTTTTGAATTTGACTGACAGATTAATTAGCCAGTCAGGGACATTCATCACCTCCCATATGAAAACGCAGACGAGGGGCATGGTGACCAGACCCACTGTTTTCTCTCTGCTGAAGTTCAATCCCAGTTCGATGCTTGATGTAACTTGGCTCACACCAGATTGGTATTTGTTGCACTTTGTATTGAGTTCTGCAAATGATCAGTTTTCATAGACTGATTGCCAATCAAAGCCACCGGGAAAAGAATGACCAACACAACAAAGTAGCCGAGCAATCTTTTTTGTTGTTAATTCAGTTGAGAAGAAAAGCACAGATGTTCATTTCCCATCCACAGATATCTAGAACTTCTTTGGGTGCGTGTTTTTTGAAACCCAAACAGTCTATTCATCTATTCAGTTTTGGTTTGGCACTGCATCTTTGACTTCCACTCAAATCACACTGCTGGGCTGTGATTGGTCCACCACACAGCTCCCAGTTCAAACTGTACAGTCTTAAGAGATTGTGAATTAACAAATATTGTGAGAATTCAATTTGGCCAACCAGGTTACAAACGTGGAGCTGGGGCTGAAATAATCAAAGTCAGAGTTGGTCGAGGGCCAGATTTTAAAACACAGGCCTCGCTATGTTATATTCTATACAAACAAGCTAATAGACTATATAAAGTCTAATGTAGCATGTATCCTAACATGTTCACATCCATTGTTTTACATTTGACATACACACACACATGATGAAGTTAATAAAAGTGGATCACTAGTATATAAGGTCCAATTGCTCTTCTCCAATTGGATGTAAGATGCTGTATTTTGGTGCATTTCAAAGGTTTTATAGTCACATCTCAATAATATTTGATTGGTGAGTCACTGTCAATAAATATCAGAAATCATCCTGGGGCCTCATGAAATCATCTAGAGGGCTGCATTTGCCATCAGTTTGAGACCCCTAGAATAAACATATGCTTTCATTATACCAGCACTTGAACTCTTTTAAATGGTAATATTTTGCGCACCAAAACATACAAGTGCAGAACTGATTAAACTGAATTTAAATGTAGCTGAAGTTGTGGACCATTTGCTTTCATTAGTAAAGGGTTAGCAGAAATGACCACTGTGCCTTTAATTAACAAATCACAAGCTGTTGTAACTTGAATAATCACAGTCATCAATTCACCAAACAATCTTGACATCCCTACTTACGTCTGTTCTTCAAACATTTGCTGAAGTTGCTCGGGACCCGACTTGAGAGCGTTGGAGAGTCATCCAGAGGAGCGTGTTGAGTCTGGACCGGGGCGGCTCTCGTGGGCACAGCTGTAGATTCAGAGAGAGAGAGAGAGGAGACTTCCAGGTGTTGTGTAGAGCAGTTAATCACTCACCTGTGAGACTGATGAGACGACACACGCTCACACACACACACACGAGTACAAACAGAAGAACCGGTGGGAGTAATTACCCAAACTCCGCCACAGCGAACACGGAGCCACTGAACGGCTGCTAAAAGGCTTATTCAAATGCAAAGAGGACGGCACAACAGCTTGTCTCCCCCTCCTCCCTGTGCCAGTCCTGATTCTGTCCCATCTGAAGGAGGCGCCGGAGCTACTGGGGATGAGTTTAATATAGTTGCTATGCTAAAAAAGTGCTGTTTAATTAGCTGTACAGTATTGAAAGTTGTTGCAAAATATGCTATGGCTGTTTTGTTTGGGATATAAAATGTATTGCAGTATTTAAATGTACTACTTTATGAGGCACGTTAAGTTGTAATATAACAAATAGGTTGGTAAATGGGCCTTAACTGAAAATAAATTAGAATATAACTTTGCAAGGATTAGTTTCTGTCAGATGAAATTGCTAGTTAATGTGGTTAAACTTAGGAATTTGGGAAAGACATGGTTACAGGGTTGTGGCGTAACTGTTGAAGAATTAAAAGACAAGTTTTTCCACTTGTCCACTTTGGAAGCCATTGGAGCTCGAGATCGTAACATCATAGTTGAGTATAATTTCATTTACCTCAATGTTGAATCAGAACTACCTGGTTAAATGTCTTTGTAAGTCTCTGTAATGAGGATTATATGTATTTTGGGTCATTTGAAGCATGTGTCGGTTCTCCTGTTGTCTCTCGTATGAACTACTGCAGCTACCCACCTTCTTCGAAACACATTCCTGACTCGAATTTCTGTCTAGAGAAACGCTGGTACTTTGATTTTTTTATTTAGCAGTGCAACATATGTTTGGATGTGTTTTTGCTGCCTTATGTCAATCTTAACTTGACCAAAAAATAAGTTACGTTTCTATTCAGTCGGCTAGTTCAATTACACAGGAGAGCTGGAGGGAGCATATTGCTGAAGTTGCTTAGTTTTGCTTTAAACTAGCTTATAACCAGTTTACCAATAGTGATCTAGCAGTTTCTCATGCTGTTTGAAGGCACCTTTCTTTAGTTTTTTGACATTACATTGCTAATGTATCCTTATGAAAGTTTTGCACTGGTTGGTGATGGCTTTGCTATGGTAACAGCATTTTTTTTCTCAAGCTTGTAGTAGTGCAGATTTAAATGCATAATTTACTTAGGTCATTGGTGAATATGTACATATCAGACACTTCTACACCTTGATGTACATGTCACTATTGTGGTATTATTGAATGTGTAGCACACATAGGGCTGGGCGATAATGACAAAAATTGATATCTAGATCATTTCTTGGCCTAACTCCATTATAATATTCTGACGATATTATTTCAAACCAACTGGAAAATGTCCAAACACACATTTAAAGGTATTAGTTGAACTTTAACGTTTTGCCTGTAGTTAAAAGGTCCATCTCAGTGTCCAGTGTTTTGACCAAATATTTATCACAAATTGCCTTCACAAGACCACAAAGAAAAAATGAGACTTTATGTAAAAAAATTCTTTTGAACTAATAAAAATGTTGTAACTAAGACACAATGTTGCAACTTTCTTTGTTTCTTTAAACAAGTTTTATTTTTTCATATCTTCAAAAGAACTATCACAATAGTATTTAAAAATCCATAGATTGCCCAGCTCTAGTGCTGCAGATTGTGGATAATTTCTGCATTCCCTGCGTTACAACAAAGTTTAAAACGCATAGTTTGTGACAGCTCTGGGGAAGAAGATAAGTGAGTTGTTGTAAAAATGTGCTCTAAAAGATTCTTCTGCCTTAGCTCCCGTAGCAGTGGGTCAGGAGCAGGACTTGAAGAGGAAGCGAGTGTGTGGCTCCAGGCTGTGCCACAGGTAACAAAGCCATCCGTCACACCTCCTCTGCACCTGTTACAGTGCAGATGGTGAGCCCCAGGAGAGACGGGCTTGTGCATGAAGAGGGATGAGTCCTCAGCACAGAGAGGCTGAACAGGCTCAACAAAGATGAGGACGTATGAGAGGGTAGGAGCAGAGGTCAAAGGTCTGTCCTAGGCTTGTTGTTGTTGTTGGTCACCTGTGTACTCACCTGCAGAGGACAATTTGTCGTTTCATAAATATACATTATATGAAGCTGATGAGTTGATTAATGAGCTTTTAATCTTGATACAGGGGTAGTATTAGTTTACTCAAAATAGTGTTTTATCCTCGTAGGTGCTACAAGATTGTTCATTGGAAAACATTTGAATCAATAAAAAAAATCGAAACTTGACTCTGGAGAAACTAAACTGACATTTATCTGTATTATTTTTGTTGAGTCTGGAATTTCCCAATACTAAAGCTGATCAGAACAGAAAACAACTCTGGATATTTAGCTATTTTAAGTTAATTGATCCATGCATGTTAATGTAATCCTGTATTGTCCTGCACCGAGGCTTGAGTGCTTGGAAAATTCCTCTTTTAACCTTCCCCCCATCTCTGCCCACACCCATATACTTTTTTTTTTTTTTTTTTACTTCAGACTCTTTATAGTATGTATAGTTCTGTAAGGTCACATGAAAAGGTGCTATTGTTGCTCACATCCAACTAGGAGGTAACATTAAAAATAGACTCATGTATTTATTAGCCAAACCACTGATGGTTTTCTGTTTTTTAAAAGCTTCTAAAACTTCCTTTTAAAAGTAAGCATTCTAGTCCCAAGCTTGACCAGTTGCTGATCATTTTGACCGTGCTCTTTGTTCTTTTTGTATGCAGCCCCTTTCTAAAGCATTTTATGACTTGTTATGTAAAAAAACAAAAAGAAAAAAAAAAAAACAGCTACTCAATCTACTTTTGCTTACTTTGCAAAAATATGAGCCAATATTTGCTCTGTTTAGCCCATCAGCTATCGACCTTAATTCTCCAGACAAGGTCGACCTGCTGCCTAAAGAACACATGCAAAGCTTCAGTGCAAAAAGCATGATACACTCCTTTGTATGTTTGTGCGTATACACCTAGTCCATTTAAAATATTAGTTGAGTTCAAATTTTTGAATGTGATGTCTTAAGACCAGATGGTGGGGAAAAGGATTTTATTCTAGTATAAGTAACATGGTGCACACATTTTGTATTAGTGAACACACCCAGTCACTTCTTATATTATAACCAAACTGCATTTAGACATTCATTTTAACTGTGTTAATTATTTTGCCACATTTAATTTATTTTTAACAATAAAAACTAAGGTTAAACATGTTTCATACATACATGGATATATTTTGTTGGATTAAACCTGAACAATTTCCATTAATCACCACATTTATGGCGCGAAAGTGCAGCTGTTACAGAACTCTGATGTTAACCATTAAGAGAAGTAGGAGGGTAAACATTGTATGCATTTGAACAGACAGATACGCCAAATAGAAAAATTGTATAAACATGACGATTTCATCAAAAAAGCAGATTGTTATATGGTTGAGCTCACGATTCGATATTGCCCAGTCCTACCTTAACCTGAACACATCCTATTGGAAGCAAATTGCCTGAATCAATCCGGCATATCAACCCAAAAACCTCACTCTACCAATGCCTGTGTTTAACCGTTTCATACATTTCTTCTAGTCCTCAATAACCTAAATAACTTTCATTAGCAAAAGCATAATTAAAACATGAAGCACTTTGTCTACAGTTCTTGCAGAAAAGAAATCTCCTAAATTAAGGCTTTATTAAATGTACTTCATTACCTCGCTCCTCATCAAAGACACAGGCTGAGCTCCTGGATGTACCATTATCATTTGTTCCAGCAGAGAATGTGTGTGGTTGTGCCCCCAGCTACTTCTCTTAATCTGCAGTCCATTAGCATATTCCCCGCTCTCCTTTCGCTGGAGCCATCTGATAGACCCATTTCACAGCCCCCATGGCCTCCATCTGCATCCAGGACCGGGACGAGGACAGGAGAGGAGGAGGCACTTTAGGAACAAAAGACAAGTGCTGATGTCTGTCGGAGATGTTTGGAGTTCTCAGCTTTTTTAATTTCTTGTTTGTTGAAGATTTGTTGCAGAGATGATGTTCTTTTGGTCTGAATGCGTTTGGAATTGGGCTGTTGTGGATTTGATTGTGTAATACCATGAGATGTCACATATATTCACAATGTTGATGCCACTGTCCACACAATAGACATTAAACAGGCCAATCTTATTTAATGCAGATAGAGAGCAGCTCAAAGTAAACACGTTTTAGATATTATTGTGAATGTCGTTTTCAAAATGTTCAATAATTGAATATTGAGTTTATCGTTTATAGTAAAAATCGCTACAAAAATGGCACCTAAGTATAGAAAGTTGAGAGAAATGGTGTTGGTAAGTAATGTTTCACATTTGTCTGACAATAGGTTGTGTTTACGTGAAATAATATGTAACACTGATGTTTAGAGCCCAAAAGAATCTTGTTCAAAATAATGTTTTTGTTGTAATACAAAAAGTGAATTTCTCCGGTTGCTAATATAAGTCACCGGAGTGAAATAGTTTGAAATGATCTCATGGAGACCTGAGAAAAGCTGGCTCTTGCACACTATCTTGACTCAAACATCAATGCATTCTACAACATGAATACAATCTACTGGCATAATAATCGTCTGAAAATTGTTATCGAGATATGCCCAAAAAATATTGACAAATTCATTTATGTAAATTTTGCCCAGCTCTGTCATCTGATAGAAAATTTAAAGATGTTTATAACGAAGTGCTATTAAAGCAGATCTAACTGTCTTACTAACAGGACCTAAGACTTTGTGATGACTAAATGCATTGTTAGTCTGAGCACCAACCCAACGACAGCTCCTCTGTCCCTTAGACATTCTGTTCAAATGTAGAAGAGTCTGGAACCAAAGACAATCACTTCACTTGTACATGTTTTTACTGCTTTATTTTATTCAAAGCAACAAAATAATGCATAAAAATGACATAGTTATAGTTATATAGTTTGAAGTTTTGCTGACCTTCATCATCACATTACAACGTGAACCTGTTGACTAAATTATCTTTTGTTTTTTAGCCATGTTAGCATTTGGACACCATGAATAAATAAATCAAAAATGGCAGTGCTGGTGAGTTTTTTGGAAGTTGGTTGCAAAAACGTGCTATCCAGAAACCAAAAATGTAAAATAACATAGATACTAATCACACAATGTATGACACATGAAAATGCATGTCACAGTCTGGCTGTCTTGTGTAGAAAGCCACCATACCATTATCAGACATATATTGTCTGTTGAAGCCCTGAGGAGATGTGAGGCTTAAGTAAGCTCTTGTGCATCAGATTGAATGACATTGGGGGATCGTACACAAGTCAGAAATCTCATCTTGTGTTGCTCTTAGACAAAATCCTGTGATTTGTCTCGTCTTGTGAGAATCGTATCTTCCTTGTCCCACCTCAAAAAGTCTCAAACTCGACTCATGACACTGACAAATGTCCCCACATAACGTGAGATTGGCTGTTGTATAAAACACTCATATCCTGACCTATATTTGTGTAAGCTAAAACATCATACATTCGCCAGATTAAGTCATTCTGCCTTGGCAGGGCTTTTCAATTTGATTTGACTTTTGCTTTGTGCTGTCTGTCTATCCCATTTTAATATTGGATAAGTTGGGTGTAATATGTAGGTCATTAGTCCATGTTCTGGTGCAGATCAGTGCAGAACATGAATGTAGAAGGAATCAGGAGTGATTCTGAGCTTTGCCTTCTTCTCCCATTTATAGCACATGCTCTCAGAATTATGCAGAATCAGGCTTAAGCAAGTATTTTAAAGGAGAGGGTAATCATTATCATATTTTTGTTGCTAGTCAGATCTCAGTGGGACTTTCTAATTAAATATTTGTTTATAATAGATAATATCGTGATAGTTGTCTTGAAGGAATTAGGGCTGTAGTTGACTAAAGAAATTCTTGACTTGTTCCATCGACCGATGGTCGACTAAAAGATGGCACGACAAAATCTTTGAAGCTAAAAATATCTTCCGATCTGATTATTTATCTAAACCAAACTGTACTTTTTGTTAAAAAGGCAAGCACATCTTTAGCCAAGTCACTACTTTATTGAAAATGTAACGCCATTTAATCTAATGGGTCTAAATGGTGAACAAATGAAAATCTTGATCAATTAAGAATCCATCGACCAATTAATCGACTAAACGAGTAAGGAAAACACAACGCTATAGAAAAACGGAATATCAAGTGTATCGTTTATACTGTAATCCAACAGAAAAGGTTGTTTAACAAACAAATAATTAGGACATTTACATTGTAAATGTTCAAGGAAAGTTAGACGTGATATTTTAGTCAATTGATCAGTCTTATAAGTCTTAGTTGACCAAATCTTGTATTACAGTGGTCCCTCGCTCTAACGCGGTTCACTTTTCGCGGCTTCGCTGTTTCGCAGATTTTTTTTTTGTGTGCAATTTTGCTTTTTTAAAATTTTACAGTGCACGGCCCTATAGACGTACGCTGTAAGCGTGCTTTTCTCTCAAACGCACTGTTTGTGGACGGTGTGACATCGCAGCATTCACAGGCAACAGCACAAAAGTTCTTTTAGAAAACCTTAGACAGTTTGGATCATGCAGGGGAAGCTGACCTGACGCTGTTTCTCCAGGTGAGGATTTGACTCTTTGAGCTTGTAGTTACGATGATAAGTTTGTTCACGCTGGAACGTCATTTGTGTAGTTCAGAGATGTGTTTGAGGAACGCGTTGTCTCTTTAAACGGTCACATAAATGACTTGCACTATTGAATCTCGTGGTGAATCATGTGTTCAGCGCATTATTACCTGTACAAAAGACACTAATCATCAGAACCAGGCAGGTTAGCAACTGAAATTACTGGTAAAAAATGAAGGTCACTACTTCGTGGGTTTCGCCTTTCACGGGTTATTCTTGGAACCTAACCCCCGCGATAAACGAGGGACCACTGTATTTAGTTACAGTGCTTCATTAGTAAGCACAGTTCAACTTTATTCTGAATTTTATACATTAATATCTTGCTTAGCTGTTTTTGTTTTGTTTTTAAGTAGTTAGCGTGCAAACATGAGCTTTTGTTTTTTGAATGCACCTATATCTACCAGCTGCAAGTCCCAGGCACAGTTTGCAATAAGCCCTACATAATAATTGTAAAACATTACAAAGATGGTCTTGATTTGGTCTTAATGGACCGAGATCTTGGTCTAATGATGATGTAACAAGGCTTAAGTCTCATTTTGGATACATCCCCTTTAAATCTTTGTCTACGTCTTGTTTTAACCTTCCTTTGTTCTCTTCTCACACTTCCTCTTGTACGACCGTCTTTAAAAGCCCTGGCCTTACTCTGGTAGACATCTGCTGTCTGTACTGCTCATGTTCCAAACGCAAGCACTGAACATGACGTTTCATAAGACATTCATGAGCAAAGACCAACCTTGTTCCTGGTGCAACCGAGATTTCCACAAGACCTAATTTTTCACAGCGAGGCCACTCTCTCCCGCTGTTTCCATCAAAATTGTATCCAGTCGGCAGTGTATCACCGACAGAGACGAATCTACGAATAATCCATAAATCCATCACCGAAGATCAAATTCAGTTTGCCCAAGTGGAGCTTGTGTCTAATTCATGAGGAGCTTTGAGGTCGTGTCAAACAAGCAGCAGGCAGGCCTTAATACACACTGTAAAAATGGAACAAATAGGATTCATTTTATTGAGGATTCTTTTGTTATTACAAATTTTCATTGCAATTTTTTTACAGCAGTGGTAAAAACAGTCTGCTGTGGTTGCCAGATTTGTGTCATCTATCTTTTTGCAGTGTGTTGAAGACTGAGAGTGTAAGTGTAGCATTTTTTTGTTTAATTAAATGTTGTAATGAAAGTGTTGGATTAGGGTTTGGCAATTTTCGGATAAAATTGATGAAATAGTCATATTGTGATTTACTGTTTTTTTGCTTGATGCATTTGTCTGTTCAAATACACACTACTTTTAATATTCACTTCTCTTATTGGTCAGTTTTTTTATTAGATTCAGACCGAAGTGGGAATTTTGGGTAATATAAAAAATTTACTTTCATGTCTAAAAGTCAGTGTGAGAAACTTGTTTTGAGGTGCCACACAATGTTATATTAAAGGTGGGCTAACAAACATGATTTAGGTTTTAAATCTGACAACTTTACTCTTTAATCTTGGTTCATATCAACATGTATTCATTTCTGGTCGCAAATACAGCTTAAAAAACACTTCTTACAAACAGAAAGTGAAACATGAGAGGACCATCCAAGCTCAGCCAATCAGAACACAGCATTCAGCTACTGATTAGAACTAACATTCTTTATTCTTCAATTCAGACAGTGCTCAGAGGTCTCATTTTTTCACAAAGTGCTGCATTTATCATAGACTTTTTAGTGGAATATACAAACGGTACTACTAATCCATAACCAAAAAACTACACCAACTTTGAATGATTATTTTTACTTGTGTTGGTTTATTGTCAAAGGCTTGGTGGCTTATTTCTGTGTTAAAATCTGGCAACACAGCTCAGTCTTTTACAGCTGGATTTAGCCACTGACAGTAAAGAAAGAAATCTCTGAAGAAGCAGATGATTGTATTTACATCAAAGACGATATGAAAACAGACGTCATGCATGCCCCAAACTGCGGCCTGGGGGCCAATTGCGTCCCTTGGACAATATATTTTTAGCCCTGAGACGCTCTGTTAAATTGGCTCAAATTACAAAACATTTTTACTGATAATTTGAACTGTTCTGAACTGAACTGAACTGAACTGAAGTTTGACAAAATACAAACTTAAAAGAATGCTCAATGTCTTATTTAAGATGTTACTGTTTCTCAAATCTAAGTCAAATGCAATTTTTCTACATTTCTACATCAATCGTGATCAAATTGAAATCATGATTTGGCTCCAAGAAAATCGTGATAATAATTTTTAGCCATATCGTCCTACTTTGGCGATTTTATTAAAAATTGACAGTTTGCATTCATATTGATAAAATCATCATCTGGCCTTGTGATGCTAACTTTTAGCCATATCACTCAGCCCAATCCTTGTTTTGGAGGTGTTTGAAAAGTCTATTCAAACTGTACAAAACGTCATCAAAAAGAGATGTGAACTGTTGTTGTTTCAGACGCACATTCTTCGTGTTTTGCTAAAATTATGTCTGATATTTCGGCCTCATGCCATTTAGCCAATCTCTTTCTGGGTCTGTGCTTCTCCCTCCTGTTCCTCCCCCTCCTGTTCCTCCCCCTCATGTTCCTCCCCCCGTGTTCCTCCCCCTCTTGTTCCTCCCTCCTGTTCCTCCCCCTCCTGTTCCTCCCCCTCCTGTTCCTCCCTCCTGTTCCTCCCTCCTGTCCCCCCCTCTTGTTCCTCCCTCCTTAGCTTCTGAGATCTGACGGGATCAGGCTTTGGCATGCTGGTATGGCCACAAACGATGTGTGTATAAACCGCACACGTTCTGTGTCTTAGTAATTGCTTAATAATTTGATTAACTTATTTTTATTGAGGCGCGGTCATGTTTTAGGACGATTTTTTACACGGCTTAGTTGCTGGTTGCTCTGAAAATCTGGCAACCGCAGTCGGTACCCCTACACACGTTATGCCTGACACGTCACAGCTTATCACAACTAGTTTTTGTGCCTTTTCAACCTTGTTTTAAACCAACACAAATCACAAGAGTTGTTCTTAAGAGAAGACGAGAATGGAGTCAAATCACTCGGCGCTAAAAACGTATGAATAATGCATAAAAATTTAATAAATTATTGCACATCCTTGCGATATGGATATTGCACGTATCAATATAGCGATATGGATATTTTTTCGATATATTGTGCAACCCTTCATGACACATTCAGGTTTTTTGCAAATAAATTGCAAATAAATTGTCAGACCAGGTGCAGTCAACCTTGGTCCGGTTTCGTCTAAATCCATGCAGATTCACGTAAATTCCTCTGAGAAATGAAATTGAAAGCCGCACCAGGCTGCTGCAGTCTCCGGGAAAAATAGACTTCATGCGAATTCTTTCCGCAGCCCGCGCAGCTCCCGCACTTGCATCCTCATTCCTCGGAGGTCAGTGTACATGGACACATTTTAGGCACTTTCAGAACTCGCATCCCGAACTGCACCGAACTTGCATCAAACATGCATTAAGTGTACATCCAGGGTTAGTTTGAGATACATAAACAACAATTGTGTTTTTGTTTCTATATTCATTTTCTAGCCAGCTTACGGATAAAATTGCACTAATAACTACTATTATACCAATATTATAACCATATTTTGACTCAGATCAGAAGATTTGACAAAAAGACTGAAAGAAACCTATGAACTGACAAACTTATACAAGAATATATGAAGTTGCAAAGTTTGTACAGATTTAAACCACAGGGGCTGCATGTTTTTATGGTGAATTTGTTCTTTGTTCTTCAAAAATGACATATTTTCTTTTCTCTTTAATTGCAGTTAGTTCAAGCCCTGATTAGTAAAACCTAGTATAACTTAATGCTATGATGTACAATAATCCAGGCAAAAAAGGCACATCTCCATTAAAAGGAACATATCATGCAAAATTGACTTTTTGTGTTTTTAATTAGAGCTACAATTGCTTAAATACACTGCTGAAGTTTTGACTGTGAGATACCTCTTGTTCCCCCAGAAACACTGTTCTGAATGTCTCTGATCTGTGATGTCATAGATAGATCTCTGAGATCTCCTGTCCTGTTTATAAGTCCACTCTCATTTTGAGCATTTTTGCTGCATTAGCATATCAGACAAGATCAGTTTGATTTTTTTACCCTGCGTAATTTCTTTTGTAGTCAGTAGACATAGCTCTAAATCAATTTGTGATGTGGGAAACACCTGACTGTCATGTGTTCTTTACACTTTTTTAATGGTTTTAGTGCGTGGAGTGGAGGTGTTCAGGAGCAGGTTTAAGGGAGAGAAACAAGACAAACAAATGCATCACATTTGTCCTTTAAGACAGTTGGTCACGACCACAACCTTTTCATGAATAGATTATTGATGCTTTGGTTGAATTTGTTATTTAATTTGTACATTTATTCTCATTTCTTTTTAGACAAACATCTGTTTTCTACCCAGCACTTTACTTCTTTGCACTTGGACACAGCCGCTCACTGCGCTGCATACAAACTACTCCATTCTCATCCTCCGTATTCAAATTGGGAGAGAAAAAAGACCATTTGATGCTAAATTCCCAGTGTGTGTTGCGTTTCTACCCTGCGCCTGTGCGTCTAAGAGGTTTGTATCGACTCGGAGCCCACAGGGGAGCAGTGCCAATAGCCCCCCGCTCACAGACCGACCGACAGTCCAATAGACCATAGGGTGCTAAAAGGGTCTATTTCAAGAGCTGGCAGAAAGTTTCACCTCCGGGAGCTTTCACACACTCCCCATGCACCATGACATTTTTGCACTAGTCTCGTCTCATGTGCGTGTGTGTGTATGAGCGTGTGTGTGTGCGGCGAGTTCAAAGACTTGGTAGAGAATTCTCAATTGGAAATGAGGCAAATATAGTCCAGAAGTCTTGCAGTTCTTCACTCCCCCAGTCCCAGGATGACATCAGTCTGGCTTTGTTTTGTGTTTACTCAGAGCTGCAAAGTCACCCCCGAAGTCTGGAAATTAAAGTAGAGATTTGAAAGTTCTTCTGGTCATGTTGGGGCCCGGAGCAGAACTGTGAGACTTTATTTTGTTGGAAAAAAATGAGCATGTTAAGGCTGCTCGATTATGAAAAAAAAAAAAAAAAGTATTATGATTTTGAATTAGACAGTTATTAGCTCAGAAAAAAAGCATCCTGGCAAAAAGACATAAAGAGAGAAACAACAAAAAATCTCTTCCGAAAATCTTTACCCCGGTCACGCCTCCCCGAATTCGTAGAGGGGCGCATCAGGCTTAAAATCAGGCCAAAAATCATATAGTGTGCAACCGACTTTAGTAACCCATGCAAGTCATCTCGTCACCACGTAAACAAGCGATATAATAACTTATCACCACAGCGCTGTTTCAGTCACACTCTATAAACTGTACCTCTTCATCATGAGTTAAAAATAAAAGATCCAAATACAGATAAGCTAGCCATCAACAACCTTCTAATGTAGCTGTCAACAAAGGGACAGTCTGATTGGTCAGTCTGTCTGCTGGCAGTGAATATCCCCAGATCTGTGTTTTCTGTGTAGTAGTACGGCACTGCGCGACAAGCCGCTGTTGTGAAACTATACGCGTTGGTTTTCTGTGCTGATTTTAACTACAGGTCTACATTTATTTAAAAATGCACTGCTTTCTAATGATTTGATGAAAGTTACTCTATTGTAAATACCTGGATTAAAAGCAGTACTCATAAAGAGTACTGCTTTTTTTTTGTTTCAATTCAGAATTTCAACAAGGCAAATTACAATTAGACTTTGAATGTTTATTATTATTAGTTTAATATTCATTTAGTTTAGCTTTACCTTCCATTATGTCTGTCACCTTGTATTCTTATTATTTAAATGATATGAGTTAAATCATTTGACTGAAATTGATCTGCTCCACTGTGACTAGCTCAGGCTCCGCCCCCTTTCTCCTGCCTCTGCAGCGCTGCTGACAGGGACCAGACAGAGAAGGAGACACTCTTTTGGACTTTTTACAAACTTATTGATGACACAGGTGTGGATCTATTTTAAACTATACACCGCGCTGTTCCCACGATATCCATGCGTATATTATATATTTCTTTGCGCAAATTATCTCTGTCAATATTGGTTCTATCATTACACAATAAATAGTGGACAGAGTTAGACTGTTTTCTGTCAGAATAAGGCCGTGTGTGGAGGAGACTTTCTACTATAGCTGCTCAGATACAAAACATGACCATTCATAATATCTTTTGTATCAGGAAAACTTGATACGTGATAGTTCTGTACAGTGTGCGCAGCATCGTGACAAGTTGATCTCGTCCCATCCCTAATAAAGAGTATTCTGAATTCGTTACTCTCCAACACTGACTACAGATGTTTTTATTTTATCATTTCATATCTCAACTCTCACAATTGTTGTTCTGTATTGCTTTTTAGAAATCCTGCTCTCTACAGACTAAACCAAAGATTAGTTTTCCTGCATGTAAACATTGCACAAGAAAATGCATGTAGTAAAAGTAGTTCAGTCTAGTTCTGAAAAGAGGACTCTCCTTGGCCTGGTTCTGTTTGTGTGCTGTTACATTCAAACTCTACTTCTGCCTTCCAGAGCCTACAGCCAAAACAGAAAAACTTTCACCATGAGAGAAAGAAAAAAACTCTGGGAATACCCACTGGAGTCTTGAGAATAGAGTTGGAGCAGTTAGATAATCCTGCCCGCTGCTGTTGTCAGAGTCCATAAGAAAGTACAAGGCCTTATTAAACACGGACACTCAGTAAAGATTGATTTTGTTTGGCTGTCTGTCTGTTAGCGAGAAGGGCAGGCGAGTGTGACAGTGAGCGTGGGCGATTAGACACGCAGCGGGCGGGAGGCAGGAGCTGTGACTGACTGATGTCCGCCGCTGAACAGGGAAACCTCCCCAGAAGAGGCTGTAGCCCTGGGGGAACGCTCCCGGGAGAGAGAGAAGGCTGGATCCTCTCCGAGCGCACACTGACGACACTAGATTGCAGGGCAATATGGGGGACATTGATAAAGCTCCTCCATTGGCCTGGCTACGTGTGATTGTGATAAGAGTTTATGAGCTGCTGAGTCAAGGCTCGCCAGCGGCTTCCAGTCAAGTTGGGAATTGTTATTGTTGAAAGGCTCTCCTAAAGGGTGCTCGGCTTCTTCTGAGTGACGCGTTTTTAACTTACAAAATTTAGTCGTCTTTTCTCATTTGTTACAAGAGCTGGATCATTTAAATATTGCAATTGAAGAAAGAATTGTATAGATAATAGAATGTCCACTGCAGCATATCAAAATCAAAAAGTCTGACTTTTTATTTACAAAAATCCTCATAATTCATAGTCGTGTTTGGCCATACCTGGTCTCATTAAATTCTCAAAGAGCCTAGACAAAACAGGGCCTGATTATGTGGTGCATTCCAACTGGCAAAAATGCCCTGGAACACCAATCAAATTGGTAAATGCCACTTGTAAACTGGGCACGGTGGAAGAGCGAATAATGCTCTGGCCTCACAGCAAGAAAATCTTGGGTTTGACTCCCGCTCGGCCCTGGTCTTTCTGTGTGGAGTTTGCATGTTCCTCCCCGTGTCTGGGTGGTTTACTCCAGGCACTCTGGTTTCCTCACAAACCAATAACATGCAGGTTAGGGAACTCTTGGTGGTGGTCGGAGGTTGAGGTGCCAGGTGTTTAGGCGAATCACCTCTGTTGAGCTGCCCCAGTCACTGAGTAAGGAGGGGTTACTGTGTGAAGCACTTTGGAAGACATCTGTCTGTGAAATTGTGTTGTATAAATAAAATGAAATCAATCATTCAATAAAACTATGTAAACATTGATTACAGATTATGTAACGTTACTTTTGTTAAGCCTAAAGGTTAGCATTAGCCATAATGTTTATAGAAGTTGATTAAGTTGAAACAGTTTAAACTGGGAACTGCTCTTTTTCAACTGGGAAATATCCGACTTTCCCAGTTGCCTGGAACGCAGAACCGCTGAGACACCAGGTGTCAGAGGGACAATCAGAGCGTATTGTCATTGTGTCCTTGGGCAACACACTGGATGAGTGGATCCTGATAGTAAATTGCTAAGTGCCATGAAATATGGAAAAGGGCAGGACCTTTTACCATTTGCTCCTGAAGTTGTTTGCACTATGTTGTGCACTATAAGCTTGTAAGAAGTATCGAAAATCAGTCACCACTGGATAAACTAACAAAACTAAATAGTATATTCAATTGAAAAGTATTGTTATAAAAATAATCACATTAACAGACATTTCCTAAACACATTTACAGTGTTTTTGAGCTTTATCAGAGCAACTATAAAACCACAGAGGTTACTAAAGAAAGTATACATATCATTTTAATATAATTTTGACTCAAAAAATGTGCATTTGTATCAGCCTAACACCACAGCGGCAGTTTGCAGTAGTCTCCTGCTGTGGCTCTTGGTATTCCCTGTATTCTCCTATTCAAGTATTAACCTGGTTTTGTTAAGCTTCTGAGATCAGGCACTGACAAGAAGACATGACCACACATACCAAATATGAATTTAAACAGAATCACTTATATTTTAGTATCTATTTTCTTCATGTTTAAACAGATCCTTTATTGCTCCTAATAGTTGTTCATGGACAGAGATTAGCTTTACGTCCTTCTGTGGGTTTTTAAAGGAGCATATAGACTAGCAGTCTAACACATTTTGACAAGGTCCAACAAAGCACTGTAATTAACCTTATTATTCTTTTACATACTACCAAAATACACTCTGTATTTTTTTTTGTATATTTATTGAAGTTACAAATACACATCTGCATACATCTGAAAAATGAATTGCTCTTTAAAACCATATGCAACCTGAAGAACCTCATGTACCTTTTATTCATTACAGTCAAGAGTGTCTTACATTTTTTACTGTTCATCTCTTTGGCATGTTCTGTTTTACTCTTTAAAACCTTCAACCAAATCTTTTCATTATGTTAAGTTTTCCTAAACATCAGTGCTAATAGATTCAAATAAATCTTATAAGACCTTGTGGGCCACATGCAAAGGATGACTTCGGTTATGGTTAAAGTTCAAAGCTTGTGTACTATACATAACCCCCAAGTGTGACATGATTCTAAACATGTGCACGACCTTGACTAGGTTGACTACACTATACATTCTCATAATTGGGCTGTTTGGGATAATAGCAGAACATTCAGTGCATTCAACCTGTCTCATGTCTTCCTATTGTCTTGTGTCTTATACACATGACCTGCAGGAAAAAGCCCAGAGGCAGCTGTAACTCTGCTGCTGACAGACTTATATCTCTCTTGCTTTACAAAGATCTTTATTCGTCTGCGTCCTGCTCGGGACAGCGCTGCATGTGTGTGTGTGTTTGTGCAACAGCGTGGCTCGACATGGTGATTAAATGTTTTGAATAATTGATGATTGCCTCCCTCATTAGGTCTGGGTCTCCTGCTCTGATGCTTTATTTTTACACCACTCTTCTGCTTCCATTCACTCTTTCCTTATCAATCAGTTTAGGCCGTGCTGCAGGTCTGAGCCTTTCCTGTGGAGTCAGAGCAAACAGCGCCTCCTGGCTCCTCAGCTCAGAAGTGATCCCAGGTGGACGTTTGCGCCAGCTTTTAGTGCCTTTTTATTGTTCTTTATTTATTCATTAACCCACTGCTGCTGTAAAACGTAATGCTAAGTAATCCTTGCAACACACATCAGCCCAGAAAATCAAATGTTCATCTTTACCAGGGGCTTTGAGTGTGCTGGTCTTTTGCTGAGATTTCTATTAGAAAATCAATCATGTGGAAGAGGTTGTTTTAAATGAGTAGTATTAAATCTATTGTTATCAGGATCAGAATAACTCTCCATATTTCCTTTGGTTCAGATCATTGTACTTCTTTTTGTCAGACTGACGTTCCTTATCTGGCTTCAATGATACAGTCAAATTCAACTTCATTCATTTAACAGTGTTTGTATGAAGACTCAGGAATATATGATATTTGCTGATAACATTATTAGAATTACAAATCCATGAGAAATTATAGATTATTTTTTCTCTTTTGACAAAAAAGTATAAACAGATTGTAATATAAAGAAATGTGTTTCATTGTTGTAGATGTGTTTTCCAAGTCAATATGGGAGTATTGACGATATCAGATGAATCTCCTCTGATATATTCTATATCACTGATTACAATAACCAATGTACCAAGTTTACACCTGGGACTGTGCAGTTTAAGAATCCTTCTATTATTGTTACATGTTTGCGATATTGTTTGAGCCTACTACCTGTTTAAATTGCCTATGACAGTTTTTTGCAATGATCTAGTTTATTAATGTGGTAGCTTAATATCTGTTATGGAAGTCCATATTTATTCCCACAAAAATGATCAAACTAAAAATCTTACATATACAGATTTTACTTTATTTGAGTGAAATGAGTCGTTCAACTTAGGCACTTTAAAGGTGCACTGTGTAACCTTCTGGAGGTGAAAGGTCAACTACACAATTCACTAGAATTAGAAAGTCAAAACTATCCTTTAGGACATCCTGAATTGGTCTAAATACTTTGTATGAAAATACTCCTAAAGCAACCTCTCTTGTACAAACTGGAGTCCAACAGTTCATTTTGGGACCATTCAAGCCTGTTCAAAGTAAGACCAGGTTTTTTATCATTTAATTTGGCAACAAAGAAATCTAAATGTCAAAAACGTTTTTTATTCAAGTTTATTTTTGACCAAAAAGTTACACAATGCACCTTTTAAAGGAAAGACATAACATAATTGTGGGTCTTTTGTTTTTCCTAAATTACTCTTTATATACAACACAGAGCACTGTATTGATACTGTAGCTGTAACTAAATATGAACATATTATATTGGATCCACTGAAAGTAATGGCAACACTTTTCTGGCCTGGGCTTAAAAATCAAATCTACAACCACCAACTTTTGGATTAGTGAGCAACATGAATTTATCAGCTTCATATCTGAACAATAAGGAATCAATATAGGGAGACGAATATGATTATGACTGCATAAGAGAATGACAAGAACAACATTTTTAGCTGAAGTGCCAAAAAATCTCCTTATGCATTATACGATTTGGAGAAAACAGAGATGTGTTGGAGCAGAGGTTTGTGTGTGATGGACTGATGACAGACGAGTCGACACACAGATGGAATCAGACCACAGGCTTGTTAATAACCACTGTCGGTGTTGTTCGGCATGAAAAAGTCTGCTTCACTTCACACTCAGCGGAGAGAGAGAGAGCTCAATTTACATTTTAGCACATTAACAAGCACGCACAGGGGAGCCCATCGCACATCCGTTTTCATCTATTTCCCCTTAAAACATGAGAAAAGAGGAATTCCCCACAGACGCAGCGCCGCTTTGATATCGTCGGCTCGGTGCCTGTAAATAGGTTAGCTTCTGCAGACGATGCTGTGTTTCCAGCGTATGTTTTGTGTTAATCCGTGGCCCGGACATGAATGGGACTGTGTCGTGTCTTTGGGTGTGTGTGTGTGTACCTGCTCGTGCTGCTGCTGAGAGAAGGCTGACTGCTGCTGCTGCTGCTCTAGGCCTCTGGCTCCATAACACTGATAATGCTTTATCCACTGGACAGCCATGGCCACTGTGTGAGCCTGCTGTTTACTGCTGCTACAGATGTAACCACTGCTCAGGAAAGAAACATGGTCTTCCCTGGAGTTTAGTGGGATCCCGTTTGAAACTGTAGCTTAAAGGTCCAGTTTTGTGCACATTTTACTTCGCTGAAGTTTTAGCTTTATGTTAGAATTTGTGACTTTATTGAAAAATCTCTGCATTGTGTTTTCTTTCTTTGGTATGTTTTTATATCTAAAGCTTTGTTCAATCTTGTGATGTCATGTGGTAGTTTTACTGTTACCAGTTTTTGGCCTCAGTTAAATCACCTCCTCAATGTGGCCAAATCAGACCTTTTATCAGAACATACTTATACTTATTGAATGTTGGAATATTGTCAGTTCAATTTTAATTGTGTATACAGTTAATGTTTTGTTTTCATCTCTGTAACAGGGCACTCCAAAACTTTGCAATTTTCCAATTAAATCTATGTATCTGATTTCATAAAATAAAATCAGATACATGTTCCTAATTTAAATGAAAATTTAAATCTGATTAGGAACATTGGTAGTCTCTCCCGGCACACTGGTTGAAAATCACTGCTCTAGAAAACACTGTTGCATCTAAAACCAAAAAATATTCAAGAGGCAAGCAAAGATTTTTTTTCAATGTCTGCAGGTGAATTAGACACACTTCATTAATGTATTTATTTTTACAACAACGTGCTCTCATAGATTGCATGTCACGCTATGTAAAATAGGCACACAAACAATAGAAATTGCGTTTATATGACACACTGTTTCAGATTGCATGGTCTAGACGCACATATCTGTGAGAACGGGCTGAATGAACGTTTAGATTGCTCAATGTCATGATGTTTTTGCTATGTCTGTATTTCCTATGCTTTTTGATGTTCATTTAGATTTCCTATGCTTTTTGTATTGAACTATGACACAAGCAGATCTTTATTTAACATGACGTCCACGGCACAGTTTTGTCCGTCTGTGACCGTTACATTCGACTGTGGGGAAGAGTCATGGGCTCTCAGAATGAAGAATGAAACTGAAACAGAGATTAAATTCATCACTGTTATCAAACTTGTTGATTTATTGGAATCCTGTTTGCGGAGTGGGACATCCTGTCGCTGTTTACCACCTCTTTGTGTCAAATGTGAAAACTCAGAAGAAACAGAAGAAGAATCAGCCTTGAACAGACCCTTTTAAAATATTTATCTTTATCTTGCACAAGGCCAAAACTCATTGACTTGTTTTTGTTTTTGTGATGGGCTCAGTTACAGGTCAGTCCAAACTGACTCAAGCCTGCACGAATCAACTAATGATGAGAGAACACTGTTGTAACGAGGTTAAAGGCTCATTAAAGTTGATTTTGCATATTATGTCCGCTTAAGCTGTAATTAGCTGCTTCTGCCAAATCATTTTAGCAATTGTTTTGGTCTGTGAAGTCACAACACAAGCGTACGGCCCAATTATTATTCATATTATTTTGTGTTGCTTATACTGTCTTTCTTTGTGCTTTCACCTTAATATTAACTGTTAATTAGGCCCATCACAATAACAAAGTGTGAAGTTTGGTATATTTTGTGGAAGAAAATTTGTACTAACTATTAAGCAGAAAAGTCCCCAAAGAAACACTTCTACACGTACAATGTTTAGGTAGATGAAAATGGGAATTTCCAAGCATTCAACCCTCTGTTACAGATTAAACAAATTGGCTATCTGGTGATTTTCATTAATGACAGGACGCATTATTTTCAACAATATTTGGAGCTGCCCTCCTCCAGCCGTACTAAATATGATTGGCCTACAGATCCCTGTGATGTCATGTGATTGAATCATACTGTAGTTCTTTAGTCAGTTAGTCGATTGGCATCTTAGCCAACCAAACCTTGGTCAAGTAATTCTTTTACTAGAAAGGTGTTAGGTTTTATATTGAACAGGGACAAATAGTGGTCATTAGCATTTTAATAAATACCGTGTTCCCTATTCATTTTGTGTATATTTTTGCATGAACTCTATTGGATTTTTAGTCTTTTCGTTTTGGTCGGGTAATGGGACATACTTTTAGAACCAAAGAACTTCTTGGTTGACTACAGCAACTATTGTCACAGACCTAGTGGTAATTCTCTTGTGCCAAATGGAGGTTAAGGGCGTATTCACTCAGACCTACAAAATGTGGTCCGATTAAAACGGTCCAGAATACGTTTCCCTGGAGGGTCTGGACTTTTTGTCAGGTGTGAATAAAAAGTCTCAGGCCGATTGCAAACGGATTCTGATGCGGATCACTTATAGTCAGAATACAAACGGCCTCGATCTGAAACAAACGAAAAACATGCGCTTTTTGGACTGACGAGCCACCATCAAAAAGCACGGAGAGAGGGTTGTCCTACAGTGACAGAGCCGCTCTTAACTGGTTTTGTCTTTGAATGTTGCATCTGTCAGATTATCACTCTACTAAAGATATGTTTTCTAAGCATAATTTACCACCTACGCTATTACTCTGTTGTCTACATTGTCTGAAAACGTAAAGGTATTTTCTCGTGCTTGTTTTGATCAAATATAACACTTTCATTCATAACCTGCGTGTTTGCACAATAACAGCAAAACAGTAACTCTTGGACAGCCTTCTTACCGTGATGGAGAGACCACGAAAGCACCTCTGGGTCCTATCTTTCGCTAAACTGGCTCGGTCCGTGTTCACAATACACTTTACCAATCGAACCAGCGCAGTAGAGACACTTCTGCCTTTCACCTGTAGAGGCGCTGTGGGACAGAAACGCGTTACGCCAGCAGCAAAGAAGACACACAACTTCTCTGCTACGTCAGTGCTATGGCCTACATCCAAAATAAGCACTCTTCTGGACTTAATATTTTTGTTTTTATGGATCTATTCCACAACTTCTCTCACATTAACAAGTCCAGAGTGAGAGACAGACAAAGTGTCAGAGCGTGGACAACATAATGCACCCTTAGATTCATGTCACATCGAGAGCATGACTTAGTACGAGGTCCTTGGTGTTCTCTTCATCATTATACCTCATCTTAACTTGATCATAGTGGTTATTGTAGAAAAAAGGAAGCACATTCACTACCTGTTCATCCACGTAGATCAGCACAAAGAGCAGTATTATCCCAGTGAAGCTGAGTCAAGGCTGTAATCTGGCTTCATTGTGTCTGTTAGGCCCTCACACACTTTCACACACATTCCGACTCTACCTGGACGTGAACTTTGACCTGTGCGCCTCTTCCTGTTGCTTCGGTCTTTTGTCTCTGAGAGTAGAGTTAAGTGGCAGTTGTTTTCTCCCGTGGGACCGATCAAAGCCGCAGGTCTGCTCTGTCTGACTGAGGTAGGAAGTGTGAACGTGTGTGTTTGTGTGTTTAGAAGGCTGTGCAGGATTAACAGAATCAACAGTGTATAATAACGAGCTTTAGTTGGTCTAATTTAGGGCGGGGCTTGTCAGTCATGTCAAATCGTCAATGTTTAGGTGTAAATCATCCAGTCTTTCCAATGTAGGATGGAGAACATTGAGAATGGTTGGTAGAGAAGAAACACTTTAGTTTTATTGTAAAACTAAACATTTTTACTTAGAGTAAAGTCTGAGCATCAGTGCATCTATAATCCTAAAGATAAATGTGTTCTGTATGTGCACATTCAACACATACAGTATAATGATCATATTTGGGATCAGTGTGTGTAATAACCACAATAGACATGTAAAAACTGCTTAATTGTGTAGCCATGACAAATAGAGAATTTTCAAAATCTTGCTGTAAAAGTGTATCATTGCCTGGGTCTTATTGAACTACATGAATCACAATCCTTCACCCTACATACCCGATACAAGTTTAGCTGGATCAGGTATGGACCCTATAATATCGTTCAGCTGATATCATGTTTGTGCACTTAACTGGACAACTATGAGGCTAATGTTGACACAGAACATCTCATAATGTTTGAAATGTTATGCACAGACAGTTGTTAAGTTATTTGCACAGTAAGCTTCAGTTACACAAGGCTATGTGACCTATTTTCTAATGAGTTAGCTTTGTTTCAAGAGAAAAAAAAAAAGCTATTTTCAGTCCCTACAATGATATTGGTTGATAATATGTGTCTGCAGATACTTAAAGAAAAAATATGATAACATATTTTGTAGAGATGCACCGATCCGATACCGAGATCGAATATCGGTGCCAATCCAGGAAATTTTGCTGGATCGAGTATCAGCTCCATGATATCGGTTCAGCCGATAGTTGTGTTTAACTGGACATAATGAGTCTTTATAGGCTGATGTTGAGCCAGAATGTCTCATAATGTTTGACATTTTAATCTCTCTCTCTCTCTCTCTCTCTCTCTCTCTCTCTCTCTTTCTTTCTTCTCTTTTTCTTTCTCTCTTCTTCTCTCTAATTCTCTCTTCTCTCTCTACTACTCTGTCTTCTCTTCTTTCTTCTTTCTTTCTTTCTTTCTCTCTCTCTCTTTCTCTCTCTCCTCTTGCTCTCCCTCTCTTTCTCTCTCTTCTCTTCTTCTCTCTTTCTCTCCTCGCGCTCTCTCTCTTTCTCTCTCTTCTCATGCTCTCTAATTCTTCTCTCTCTCATTCTACCTCTCTTTCTTCTCTTCTCTCTCTCTTTCTCTCTCCTCTCATTCTCTCTCTTTTTCTTCTCTTTTCTCTCTCTCTCTCCTCTCTCTTTCTGTCTCCTCTTTTTCTCTCTCTCTTCTCTCTTTCTTCTCTTCTCTCTCTCTCTCCTCGCGCTCTCTTTCTTTCTCTCTTTCTTTTCTTCTCTCTCTTCTTAAGTTGTTCAGTTTTGACTTGCAGTATAAATAACATTATATGATCAAAAGTCTTATGTTTTGAAAAGGAAAAAGAGCTATTTCAGTCCTTACACAAGTATCGGTTGATATCGGGTATCGGCAGATGCTTAATTCTAAAGTATCGGGATCGGTATCGGAACTGAAAAAGCTGGATCGGTGCATCCCTAATATTTTGTGCTGTTTTCACTCTTCAAACTTCTTTCTGAGTACCTTCACTTTGGAATTCCATGCAACTGGGGCCAATAGAAAAGTGTATGAAAGCACATGTGTTTCCCACATCACAGAGTCAGAGCTCCATCTACTGACTGCAAAGGAAATGACACATGGTAAACAATCAAACTGATCGTGTCTGATCTGCTGCAGCTGCAGAAATGCTCTAATAGAGGCTGGATCATTTCTGAACTTAAAAACAGAGCAGAAGATTTCAGAGATCTATCTATGACATCACAGATCAGGGACGTTCAGAACAGTGATTTGAGGGGAACAGAAGATATTTCACAGACAAAACTTTAGCTGTGTCTTTGATGAGGAAGCAATTTTAAAGAATACAATTAAAGGGGACCTATTATGTCAAATTCACTTTACTAAGTTTTTAACCTTGTTATGAAAGCCTTCCTTTATCATTAGTTTACTCAAAGGTATATTTGAATTGATTTCTGCATGTTTGAGTAATCTTGTTTTGTTCTTCAGCTGCAGCTCAAGTGCTCAGAAATCCCTGTTCTCACCTACCACCTATCCCCTCCCACTTGTCTGTATTTACTTGTTATAATTCAAAAGATGAATGCTCAAAGTGAAGCTTTTTTGGTTCAAAACGGTCCCATATCCACTTTCCAACAATAAAAAATATTTTTTAAAAATCTGTTGCTTTTTACAGTTACATTTTAAAATAAAGAGGCGGGGCTTATCAGTTCTGCAGTTTTGAACAGGAAGTTAGTAGAGCTGTTCCTATTTTTAAGTTGTTTTAGATCAACTTTGTGTTTTACTATGAACAAAAGGTAAATTACTGATCTGCATATGTTCTAGTTTCTTACTAAATATATAAAAAAACACAATAGGACCCCTTTAAAAACTCAAAAAAATAATTTTTTGCGTAATATGTGTCCTTTAAAGCCACACTATTAAATAGGTATCAGTACTGAAAAGCTGATCTTTTGCTACGTTACATTGCAGAAAACATGAAAAAATAATTAAATTGTTCAGAACATGACGGTAATCATTCGCTCAAAGCTTTTATTGGAATAAACAGTATTCCAGCATGTTCAACATTTTGTGTCTTTGCACCAAAGCTGACTGTATGTAGAAGTACACCAGAATTTGATGACTAAATTTGTTTAAAGAAAAGTGTTGATTAACTGGTACTGTTTGATTTATTGTTATATCTGTATTCTACTCATGACCATGGCTGAAAATCAAGATGACACTGGACTTTTTTTTTAAGCATGACAAATAGAAGTCCGACATAGATTCTTCATCAAACCCTTTTGTTACTAAAACCATAACGTTCTCATCTCAAATCAACTGTTCTGCTCTTGAGCGGGTGAGGACCAGGAGGAGACGGTTTGAGCTGGTCTCCATGATTAGACACTATTCTGACGGAGCAGAGAAGCAGCTAATCTAAGCCTCATCCTGATGGACAGAACACAATTAGACCTCCTTCTTCTTCTTCTTCTTCTGTCTGAGTTTGTCTTCCACCCTGCTCCTGGCACACTCCACTCTCTCTCTGCACATGATTTCTGGGCATTAAGCTCCTGTTGGCAGCTTCCTGTTTGTTGAGTCATACACACACACACACACTCTTGCGCCTCTTGGCATCGCCCCATTTAAGGCTGTCCAATTTACTCTTCCTCTCCTCCCTCCGGCCTGCGTCGCCTCTGGTTCGACTTCAGATTGCCGTCGAAATCCAAAAGCGCTAAGCCGTGTTCACATCCTTTTCCTGCTGCCACTTTTAGCCCTGATTCCAGGTCATGTTTTTTTATTTTTTTGTACGTCAGAGCTATCAATGTGTTGGGGGAAGTTTTGTACAGCTCAAGCTCGACATGTTTTTTTATTTGAGAAATTAGCTTTTTCTAGCCTTCAGGGACGGTAGCTTAGATGAAGCACTCTCAGCCCGAGTCTCCGGAGGAACAACCATATGTCTGGGCCTGGCTGGCAGTCATCTGGAGAGAGGTATTACGCTAGATTTTTCATTTTCACTCGCACGATTTCATTCCTTGCTCATTCACAGCGCCGAGAAGGGTGAGTAGTGGGCTTTTTGCCGGCGGAAAATGGAGTACTTTTCTTCTTTTCTTGATTTTACACTTGTGTGAAATGTGAAATGTGTTTGTACCGGTCTGTATGGCATCTTTACATTGTAGGTTATTGAAGAGTGGCCTTTTTACAGAGACGATTCTATTGGATTGAGCTAAATGGAATCAAGACAGACACAGAAATGAACTTAACATGAAAAAGTGGAGAATATGTTACCGGTGTGGCAAAGACATATCATTGTTTGAGTAAAATTGTGTTTATGACTCTTCATCTGTTGTCCTAAGGCAAGACACATGGGCCACCGCATGTGAGTGTTGGTGATGGTCAGAAGTGTACCGATTGGCAGAAGAGCCCAGTCTGCCACAGGGCAGTTGTGGCAAGGGAGGTCATAATATCAGATTTTAGTGTTCTGATTATTTAGTGATTATTCACAATTACAACAGGGACATTTGAATACTTAAAGTTTGTGACCAATTTTATTGAATGAATGAACATTTGTGAATGTAAAAACCTGTTAGACAACATCTATTTGCTTCTAAAAGAGTTAAAAAAAAAAAAAAACCCACAAAATTTTGCTTTCAAATTGTATTTGTTTCTGTAAACTGGAGAATTACATTTTTCTTCTAAAAAGGACACATTTATGGAAGGACCTCTTTTTAAAATATATTTTAAGCTTAAGTCTATTATTTTTGCGTCCTGTTTATACCAATATTTGGAATTTTAAATCCATAAAGAACCTCATGTAATCACAAAGTTTGCACCAATCTATAAACTTAGTCAATGTCATAATATCGTTCATCCTTCAATTTTATGAACTAAAAAAAAAGGAATCTTGGGTCTTAAAATTGACACGATTATTTTGTTTTGTTTTTACGATTATATTGCGACTTGAATAATCACAATTATTGATTAACCTAATATTCTTGACATCCCTAGTGGCTACAGAAGTGTCTTATCTTCACTGGAGCCATTCGAGAACCTCTGCTAATTGTCTTTTGTGTTTTTTTGCTCTTGATGCAAGTTTTTGTCTTTGTCTGCAGAACTGGAACCTGAAATGAATGAACTCTAGAAGTGAGGATGATATAGCTTCATTTATGACTTGGTTGTAGATGGAATTATGAGTTGAATAGCTTTTGTTCAATGCAAATGCCTTATAATGGTTTCTTTCCATTATGTTTGTTCGTTTAGAGTGTGCCCTGCTGGTTTGGCCTGGTTGAGATTGGTCCAAGTTAACTGACAGAGTGACTTAACCAGCTCCAGATGCAAAGTGAAAGACTCCACAGTGAGACGTCCTGACACAAAGGGACAGGGCAGAGGGACAGGGGGGCACATGCTGAGGGTGAGGTCTGGGCCTATTCAAACCTCCCTCTATTCTTCTCTCACTGATCTTTACTCTCTTTCTCTTTTCCCTCTTTGGCCCTGGATTATATCTTCTGTCGCTCTCTCTCTCTCTCTCTCTTTTTGGTTTGCTCGAACGCTCCTCTCTTCATATACTCTCTCTCTCTCTCTGTCCATTTGCTGCAGCAGTGCTTCTGATAATGCCTGTAATTGGAGTGACTCACACTTTTCCAGTGTGTTTGGACCAGATAAAGAATATTGTCAGCATTTTGCCGACATGGCCTCTGATGGCAGAATTAAATGGACTCTGTTCTTTTCTGTCTGCTGCAAATTAAAAGCCTCTCAATTCACATGTTTTCACCTCGGGCCATACAGGGGCCTCCTTTTCACTGGGACACAAGCAGACACACAAGCAGACTGCCCTGCTCTGGTGCAAAATGTTACTCACAAAATCTCACAATAATCTAAGGTAGTATGTATGTGTAATTGAGGATGGTAATGGTCTCTCCAGGTACAAAGCAATACATCAGTAATGGGGAAAATGTACTTTGAAATAGGACTGGGCAGTCTGGTAAAAAAATATGATCACGATTTTTTTCTTGCATTGATCAATCTTGATTTTTGATTGGATTTTGTTTTATTAATGCACCGATTCAACTTTTTCAGTTCCAATCCCGATATTTTGGCTTCACCAATACTAATGTAAGAACTGAAATAGTTACGTTTTTCCTGTCAAAACATAAATATTTGATCTTATTGTGCCATATAACTGCTATTTACAGTTCAAGTCACAACTAAATGACTTAATCTGAATAAAATGTCAAACATTATGAGACGTTCTGGATCAACATCAGCCAGTAAATAAGTCTCTTTATGACCAATTAAAGGCACAACAAGGATATCGGCTGTACCGATATATTGGTGCCGATACCCGATCCAGCAAAATTTCCTGGATCGGCACCGATATCCGATCCCAGTATCGGATCGGTGCATCCCTGATTTTGTTTAACCTTTTCGTTTCTTGATGAAGAGTTTGGGCGTCTGTTTTTAATAGTTTTATACGTTTTGAAGCTCATGTGTTGAGTCTTTTGTGCTGCAGTTACAAGTTCCAGGTGAATTTTAGCAAGTTTTCAGGTTTGATTTACAAAAATAGATCTATTTAAGAATGACACATGGATTTTAGCATATTTTCAACAGCTGTTATTAGTCTTAGAAGTGCCCAAACTGTATTATCACACAAAATTCTAATTAATCATGTATTCTAATAACTTTATGGGCTGAGGTCGCTTGTCAACACTTTTTTGTTCTGCTCTGTGTGAGTGACAGTTGGATTTAACCAATCACGGGAAAGTTGGAACTTACAGAAAAATTGTGATACTAACTTTTTGCCATATCTCCCAGCTTTACCTAGAATGTATTAAAAACAGTTCACCTAAAAACTGTATAAACAACAGCAGCAGCAGCAGTAGATAATTGGAAGTGAAAGTGTCCCTGTCCATCTGCATGTCGGACACCAGCGCAGCAGCAGCAGCAGCACAGAGCCGGCGTGAGCGAGGTGAGACGTACAATCACATTCATTATGCAGCGCGTCAACCTGCAGCTGTCTCCTGGCCTCTTTGTACCGCCGTCCCTCCCAGTAGAAAGGAACTTGTCTCCGTTTTGTTTTTGCATGCAAATGAGCGCGGCGCTTCATTCACGCTGTGGACCTGGCTGTGAGGTTATGGAAGTCTGTGCCAGTCTCTCTCCACTCTTCAGAATCAAGGAGCAACAGATGGGCAAAGAAGGGACAGAGTGTGTGTCCAGAGAGAGGCTGTGTAGGCGCTGTCAGGGAGAGACATGTCTGCTCTCAACAAAGTCTGTCAGAATGTGTGCTTTAAGTGGGATTCTGTTGACTTGTTAATGCAAATACCTACATTTTTCTGATAGTTAGTTTGTGCTATATCTACTACTACATATACTTCAATGCCTATTTTTTGCTTCTCATTTTGACGTCACATCACTATATTCTGTCATAATATTCTCTCATGATATCAATGAACGCAATCGGCAAATCACAAAGGCTGCAGTTTTGGAAGATAATTGGGTTTCAAGAAGGAAAACAGTTATTTTCAGTTCTTGTACTAGTATTGGTTGATATCGGTTATCGGCAGATACTTAGAGCCACTGGAAAAGCTGGATTGGTGCATCCTTCTGACTGTAGAAACATGATTTAGAAATAATGTGATTCTGTAATTAGTTTGTCAGTTTATAGTATAACTAGGCTTATGTCCTATTCGCACAACATATGATTGATTTAGGAACATCTATAAACTTTAAATGACCGCACAAAGTCTGAGTTTTTTATTTAATGTCTGTCATTTTCATATTTTTACAGACTTTCCGGAAATAGCGACAGATGATTTATGGCAACAAGCTTTTACTTCGTTCATGAAATGAGCTTTTCTTGTGTTCTGGGTTTGTTTTAATGTGAATCAGCTTACCTGAGCAGTGGCAGCGTTAATGTGGCTCCTAGTCATGCCGTTGAGTCTGTTGTTGAGTCTGTTGTTGAGTCTGTTGTTGAGTCTGTTGTTGAGTCCGTTGTTGAGTCTGTTGTTGAGTCTGTTGTTGAGTCCGTTGTTGAGTCCGTCGTTCAGAATCACATTCACACCATCAGGTTTCTTTTGAAACAGACTCTCTCCTTTAATCCATTCAGCAAATCTTTCATAAACCCTTAAACCTAACCAATTTGTTTGAATTTAAGCCTAACCCTAATCCCAACTCTGACTTTACCCAAATCCCTAAAGTAAATATTTTAAAATAGAAACTTTTGCTAGCATAGCCACCACTGCAAAGTGATGGTGTGTAGCAGCAAATTCACTTTTAAATACTGGGTTGGAAAAAAAAGTTAGGCTCTCTGTCCAAACTTTTCCCCAAACATCCATCTTCTCCACCTTCCATTGCTACGACAATAGTTTTTGTACTTCCATGTCACAGTTTTTTTTTTTTTTTTATCAAACTCTGATTCACAACAGTTTTATTTGAGAATGATTTGTGGTGAAGAGTAATAATAATTTTGTTCAAATCTGTAGCTAAAACCAGCAACGAAACCATTTAGAAACCATTCACGGATTGAGAACACAGCCATTTGTAAGACAGTAGAATTACATGAGGACGTCTGAGTTTACAGTACTAGGAAGCATTAACAGACATTTTTACAGACATGAGCGACTCGCACGGGACTAGAAACTCAGATCACATCTGTAAATATACAATTTATATAAGGTGTGCCGTGGACACTATTTTCAGTCTTTTTTGCAATTCTCGTGGACATATTTGAAATGTGAACAGATTCAGATCTTGAAAAGATAAATCGTAATGCCACTACTGTATTTTTCTCAAATGGTGCAGCCTTGCTATGTTCTCTGTGATGTTTTTAACTGTGAGAGTAATCTTTATGGAGGAGATATAATCTGGATCTAATTGTGACTATTCTGCTATTAGCTTTTACAGTATGTTCTGAAGTACAAAAAATGTCAGGTTGACCTTTACAGAGCAACTGACTTAAAATGTCTTGACATTAAATATACTGAGTGCTTCACATTTCAGCAGGTTAACCCTCGTTTTGTCTTTTGGCTATGCTTGAGCCAAAACATTATTATACACTGAAGAGTTAGTGACCTCTCATAAAAGTTTCATAATGATAATGTCTTTTTGTAAAATGTAAAAATGAAATTCAACACCAAAAAGAATAGTTAAAGGTGATTTTGAACAGTTTGTTTGAGAAGAAGTGAGAATGTCAGATTTGAGTGAGAGTGACTCATAGTTTTAAGGACAACCGGCGAGAAGAAAAAGCTTTCTCCAACAGGGTGAAATCAGGACTGTACCTCACGCAGCTGTACGTGTGGTGGCCTTGCTCTGCTGTGCACTCTAATATTGACAAGCTGTTAAACATACCTCACTGTTACCAACGGCAACCTGTGCTATCAGAAATCAACTCGTTTCTCCTCCTGCTGAGACCTCTCCACAGTTTAGATTTTGGTTAGAGGTTAAAGAAATTACATATCTCCTGTTGCTTCCTAGAATCTCTTTTACTTTTACCTCTCTGAACTCTAACTGTATTAAATGTGTTTTAGACTTTTTTTTTTTTCCTTGTCCAATGTTTGTCCACCTGTGTTCTGAGTAAATGCGCTCTAATTGAAGTTCTCTCTCTCTCTCTCTCTGGCAGCTCTCCGTGGCTGGGTGTGGGTGGTCGTGTCAGGGCTGAGGCCCGGCCCTCTCCCATGCGCCCCTGTGCCCGCTCACACAGCTGGCGCCTCCACGCACCCACGCGGCGCCCACACAGCCACCACTGACGCCGTCACCGGGACTCCCCTGCAGGACCCCCCTGCAGGACCCCCCCTGCAGGACCCCCAGCGGAGCAGAGCCACAGGAGCTTAGCCCAGAGGGAGTCTGACCATGTCCACAGAGACTGAGCTGCAGCCCGCGGTCAGGCCCAGCACTCTCAGACGGGACTCCAGACGAAAAGGTAGCTCTTTTTTTCAAATCTGTGTAAATGGTGTTTTCTTTGCGTTGTCCACTGTCCTAAGCTACGGCAGTTTTAATACAAACTGAGGTGTGATGATGTTAGTCAATCCATTGACTGATTGTGTCTTTGTTGACCAATTAAATCTTTGTATTTAGAAACCTCAACAGAAGTTAGTTTGTGCGGGTGCTTTCAAGTTAAAACACTGTGTACAGAGATGAGTGACATTTCTAGATTATATGTGACATCATTCTGAACTGTCCACTGTAGCCAAGTCTGTCTCATTACAAACACCTGATAGACCAATCACATTGCCCCTTAACCCTTCACCCACCCCACCTATCCGCTTTTTCTCTCTCTCAAATTTTTCCTTCCTCAGCTCTTCCCAGTTTGAAAGCTCTGTTTGAAATGTGGTTGTAGGCAGACTTAGTGTCGCTACACACCTTCCTGTTCGTCTCCTGCAGTTAACATAATTCTCCAAGGCTTTGGCTAGTTTGTGAAGGAAACTTCTTAGTAGTATTCAAAGACATAATGTGCATCTGAATGCAAATGTGCTGATAATGACTGGCAAAATGTGTTGATGTGGATGTATTGTACAATGGGTTGCACTCTTAGACCACCAGTGATAATAAACACAATTTCAATGGAATTGTCTGACCTCAGTCCCAGAAGTCATTTCAGTTAAGCCAGTGGAAAAGTGCTGAGTCAGATGTCCAAAGTCTGCCTGCTCCGGTGGTGCTGCTGGTCAATGTTTAATAGACGGTAGATATGTGTGGTTGAGAATCATTGTCTTTGAGGTATTGTTTTGCATTCTGCCCTGCCTGTCCGTGGGGTCAGTTCATTTCACAAGAGATGCACAGTATTAATACTTGATTAGATAATATTATAATGTGTAGTTTGGGCAGACTGAGGATCCACGTGGGATAAACAACATGGAGACGGCTTGGAGTGAGTAAGCTCATGATTTAGCAGCAAATTCACTTTTAAATACATCAATAGCACTTTTATTTATAAATGGTTTTGCAAAACTCCTGGTAATCTTGTATGTATCTTGTTTTTAGTAGACTTGTTAATCGATTGGGTATGTCATTAATTGGCTCTATTTTCTTTACCTATATGCTGTTAGAATTTGTATTATATTTATAGTTTTAGTCTGCCTATTTTAGCCTGCTATGTTACTATACATACAGTTCAGATGTGCATTTGTTGGCAGATATTCCAAACATAGGATATAATTATTTGAAATCTCTCCTCACACATGACTGAGCACAGTTTTGTCCTTGGTGAAGATCATATTCATTTACATTTTGCCTTGGATGAGGCGACTGTTGTTGCGGGCTAATTAACAGGTAGGGGTTCGAGCGTTGCCAGCAGACAGGTGCACAGACATAGAGCTGGTGTGTGCAGGTGCAGAATGCTCCAGAGGCAGGTGCAGAGCAGGCCAGGCCGTCCCAGAGCAGAGGTGATGCCAAGGGCCAGGCTGGCATTCATAATGCAGCTGCTTGGTGCCACCTGCTCCGATGCCAACGTCTAGCATTCTCCCAATAAGTGTCATGATTGATGTAGCAAGGAGTCCTGCCAATGCACCGTGAATTGGCCAAACAAACAAGAGCAGCTAATGGAAAATTGAGCTTGCTTGATGAAGATTAATAGTGTTAAAATGTAAAAGGAACAGGATGCCACAAATTATAACGATAAAAATCCAGAGTACTCTACATTGTGGCATGGGCCTAAATCTATGGCATTGGACTTGCAGTTTGAAAAGACAATTTAAAAGTTTGCTGTCGCCTGTTCACGTTGCACTTTTTAGACTTGCTTGTCAGGAAAGATCGATTTGATTGTTTCTCCTGCAGCTATAGCAGAAGCTTTAACACACTGATGTGGGAAACACGTGGTTGTCAGGTTTGCTTTATTGTGCCTTTTTTTTGTAGTTCTGCTGCATGTATTATGCTTAGAGTTAGTGGTGATAGAACAATGCAAATAATGCTTCATATTTGTCCACAGCTGGCACACATTGCTTGATGTATTGAAATTATTGACTTAGTCTTTGCTAAATGTACATGTTTAGATTGATTGTAAAAGCTAATCTGTAGCTGTTGGTATTTGTCTGCCAGCTTTTTGTGATGGCCTTCAAAAAGATCTAATCACAAACAAAGAACAATAAAATGTAGGGCATTTATAAAATTTCCCACACTCCCTAACCCACCTTTAGTCTGTCAGTCCGCAGTAAAGGCTCAAATTTACTATCGCCTAAAGCAGGTGGCTCATTGCACACAGCAGGCCTGAGCAATGCCAAAACGTCCACAGAATGAGCAGGGAAGCCTCAGTGCCTCTCATGTCCTATTTAGAAACACCATTGTTCTCCTGCAAAGCTGATCATGTTCATCAGTCAGAGCTGCCCATAGAAACAGACACAGGAGAGAGAGAAGCCCACAAACACACACACAGAGGAGAGAGAGAGACAACATAAACACACACCCAGGCCAGTGCACAGGAAAGAGAGGAGCCCATAGACACATGTGTGTGCAGAGGAGAGAGGAGCCCATAGACACAGGTGTGTGCAGAGGAGAGAGAGGAGCCCATAGACACATGTGTGTGCAGAGGAGAGAGGAGCCCATAGACACAGGTGTGTGCAGAGGAGAGAGAGGAGCCCATAGACAAGTGTGTGCAGAGGAGAGAGTCCACAGACACAGGTGTGTGCAGAGGAGAGAGAGGAGCCCATAGACACAGGTGTGTGCAGAGGAGAGAGAGGAGCCATAGACACAGTGTGTGCAGAGGAGAGAGGAGCCCATAGACACATGTGTGTGCAGAGGAGAGAGGAGCCCATAGACACATGTGTGTGCAGAGGAGAGAGGAGCCCATAGACACATGTGTGTGCAGAGGAGAGAGGAGCCCACAGACACAGGTGTGTGCAGAGGAGAGAGTCCACAGACACAGGTGTGTGCAGAGGAGAGAGAGGAGCCCATAGACACAGGTGTGTGCAGAGGAGAGAGAGGAGCCCATAGACACAGGTGTGTGCAGAGGAGAGAGGAGCCCATAGACACATGTGTGTGCAGAGGAGAGAGGAGCCCATAGACACAGGTGTGTGCAGAGGAGAGGGAGAAAAGACCATAGACACAAAGTAGGTTTGTGCACAGGAGCCCATAGACACATATAGAAAGACACAAAGGCCTGTACAGAGGAGAGAGTAGGAGAGAGTAGGAGAGGAAAGAGAGGAGCCAGAGCGGTGCAGGAGAGAGATGGTGATGGATGATGTGCCTAAAGCCTCCAGACCAGAGACAGCAGAAGAACAGTGGACTAATAACCTGTGATGTCATAGCTCTACCTGCTGGGAATGACCAGCTGAAGTACAGTAGTGCCGGATTTAGAACTAGGACAGAGGTCAGGGAGGTGCAGGAATTACGATTGTTGTGTGTCCAAGCTATTAATAGTATGTAGTTGATGCTTGTTTTTCTTTGACATGTGATTGACTGTGGATCAATTAAAAAGATCCAAGATTCCTGAAACATAGTAATAGTAATGACAATGTTAATTTCATTCTTAATCTTTAGGATGTCCGTGTGATCATAAAAATTCAAAACAAGCAGAATCGTATAGCAGAGAGAAGTGTAATGTTTTGTTTCACCGTTGTTAATCCATAAAGCTTCTCCGTAATTTTAATGTCATTCTTATATCTTAAAGTCTATGAAGATGTTTAAAAGACAAGAACAATCCAATAAAACCATAATATTTGAACATACTGTAGTGTATATGGGTCACTTCCTTTCTGCTACTGAAGCTAATTCGATCTACAGAGCAAGCACTCCTCTTATCGTGTTGATTCCTCTCTTCTCGCCGCTCTCCTTCACACCAGAGACTTGCGCGTGTTTTTCAAATGGGAAGTCAAATTTGCAGCGAGTAGCCCGGTCGAACACGCGTCCTCTTTCGCACTCATCTTTGTTCTGATCTGGGTCATTTTTCCATTACACAGTCTCCCAGTCTCTCAGCAGGGTGATGAAAGTCAAATGCAATCGTATACCACACACGCGAGCAGCTGCCGAGCTCCGGGAATAGGCTACTTTGATAATGTTCCTGTTATTTTGCCCCCCCTCCTTTGCGCGTATCCTAGCACCCAGGCTTTTGAGTCGCCTGATTAGAATGAAAATAGCTTTAAATGAATAGTGTCAATGGTCTTAGCGTTGTCAGAATCCCTATAGGACAAGCCATTCTTCCAATTGGTTTTTATTCAGAATCCGCGACTTACAAACGACCTTGACTCGGGCGATCCAGAGTCGGACTGACAGGGGGAGAGAGAGTGAGGAAGACTAATGATTTGTCTTGGAGGAGCACTGTTTAATCTAGCGCCATTGTTCCCCGGCTCCGGGCAGAAGAATGTAATGAAAACCACTACGGGACGTCCCACATTTATCACGCGAGGCGCACGTGTCGCCGTGTCAGCGCCCGTCATCGGTTTTGGAAGAGGCGGGAAGGTTTTCTCAAGCGCAATTACGTTTCATCTTCGTGTTCCGGCAGCCCAATTTTCGCCGTAAGAAGAGGTTTTATTGAATTAGAGCGACAGGTGGAGATAACCTTCGACCCTTCCCATTTGCAAGACCCGGAGTGAAGAACGTAAAGGTTGTGCGTTCTCCCACACTAAATCAAGACTGGGTTATAGGACGTTCGATTTGAAGTGTGTAGTCTTTATTAATCCACACCAAATCCTTAAGACTAGAGCCGTGACTTCTATATCCTTTCTGTCATATCTCCAGTGCTTGGGGGGAAAAAAGGAAAAAACAGTCAATCTTTTGGTTTGAAAGGAACGCAGCGCAAGCAATCTGTTCGCATTGGTTTTTTAACAGGTTGGCTTATAACTAGGGCTGACAAAATTGACAAAAATGAATATCCCGGGTTTTTTTTGGCGGATCTTGATGACGATACTCAGATTAATCTAACAGAAATGTGACTTGAAAATGTTTGGTTTACGTCAATAGGTTGGGTTTACTTTGCCAAAATGATGTCGTAAGTTCAGATGGCAAAAGTTCAATAATATTGTGATTTCACGCATTTTCAACTGAGTTATGTACTAGATGCATTCACTTTTTGTATTACGATGAGTTTTAGCTGCTTGATCCCAATTTGTATTGAGTATTGACCTACTGACGTCAGGTAAATACTTTTTCTTGCCAGACAAACGGGAAATCAATAACAAAACTGCAAAAATATAACATTTATGCCCTAAGATTAAATCTTTGTTTGTAATTAGCTTTTTTGTAGCATTTGTCTATAAGCGATGTACTCATTATTACATTTTTGGATATCTTGAAAACAGCATTAGCGATATTATCTAAAATTTTGATATATTGCCCGCCTCCACTCATAACTTCGACCTAGGACTCAGCGATATTGCAATGTTGTTGGAACCAGAAAATCTATTTTGTTATCATTCAAGTGTATATCTGTACAGCTTTTTTAAGACGTAAATGAAGAAAAGTAATCTGCTTCTTCTGAAAGCAATCTTCCCTGTGATTGGTTGAATCCAGTTGTCACTCAAACCTTAGATCCTGATGTGAGGAATGGGTGGACAAAATGTTTAAGCACAAATAGTGAAGCATGACATAAGGCTGCACGATTTGAGAAAAATATATGATCATAATTCAGTGCTACTTGCAATTTTATTCAATTTTTCTATTATTTCAGCAAAAAGCTTACAATTGGGTATTTATTACGCTTTTGCCTAGCCTGTTTTGGTCCTTGAAGTATCAAAAAGAGAATGATCAGATTTAGGTATAGCACAGGGCTATTCAAATAGCGGCCCGCGGCCAAATCCGGCCCGCGAAGCAGTATGATGTGGTAAAATGGGCCGTAGACTGGGCCACATTGTAAAGAAGCCTGGGAAACAATCTGTATCTGATTTACAGTAAACAGTGGTGGATACAGCAACATAATGCTTTCAAATAAAGACTGGCCCATCATAATAAAGTGGGCCAGGGACTGGGCACATGTCTTGGTTAGATCTGGTTTTCAGTCCCCTGCAGTACTTTTAAATCAACTTAATTAGCTAAAATTCCACTGATATTTGTTTTGTTCACTTTTGTTCTGGTTCATAAATTGTTCTCTAGTCTTGTTCCATATGAGGTTCACCCTTGAAGTAGCAAAATGTAGATCTGAGACATAGAGTTGGATTAACTCTAGGTTTAGCCTGGTCCTTTATCTGTTGTTCTGATTTGCTCACGTTCTAGTTTTCATTTATCTCTGCTAGTGTAAGCCTGTTATAGGACAGAGCAATTTAGATTTATTTTCAATTTACTTAACATAAGTTCTTGGTGCAGTTTTGTTATTCGGCCCATAGAGCATAGTCCTCTGTCCACTGTAAAATATAATTGAATAGCCCTACTGTAGAGCAATAAAACAGACGCAGCATTAGTTATTCCACTATAGAATAACTCTAGTCTTGAGCACAATCTTGCGTCAAAAACTGCGATATATTGTGCAACTGACCGGCCCACAAGCCGTGGTCCTCGATAAAATCTGGCCCTCTGAAAAATAAAGTTGAATAGCCCTGGTATAGCACAATAAATGGTAAACAATGGTAGGGTGCTCTGATCACGATGAACATCTCAGACTTTTACCGAAGGTGATACTTCCACAGCTTCATAGTGCTGAGTGCAGAGGAGATTGGCTGCTAGTATGACTGGATGTAATGAGGAAGCAGCATCTATCCTTCACATTCTTTGGACTTACTTTTTAAGACTGCTAGAAAAATATAATGGAGATTGTTTTTGAAGTACTATAAAGGAGGTTCTATATTTCTGACTAAACTTGCCGTTTTGGGTTTCACTAATGACCTTCCGTATTCATATTTTTCATCTTTTGACAAGAAATGAACTGTTTTAGCAGTCACAACGGCAAAACGGATCCTATTAAGACACTGGGTGAAAGAGTACTCAGCTTATGATGAGTGGCTTTCAACTGTGGTTAAATTGGCATCCTATGAGAACATACAGTAACATACAGATCTTCACCTAAATGATTGTATGTGGCTGGCCAACATTGTGATAAAAATCAAATTGTGAGCTCAACTCTGTGACAATCTGCTTTTTTGGGTGAAATCATCATATTGTGTTTTCCCTTTTGTCTATTTGATGCATATGTCTGTTCAATTACTAAGACAATTTTCAAGCCTATTACTCTTAGTCTCAAAGTTGCCAAATTCAAGTCTTTGTAGCAACTCTGGACTTGTTTTTTTGAAGTCTCTTTTGGACTGTGCTTTTAGGAACAAATCTTAGCAATTTTTCAGGTTTTATTTTTGGGGAAATTTATCAATTTATATGACTAAAACATGTATTTTTAACATGTTTTCACGTCTATAAGTAGCTATTAATGTAAGAAAAACAGTGTTATGCAGCAACACACAATGTTCTAATTGATCAATTCTTTTGATCGATTAGAATGCTTGTTTCTCTGCTTGTTTTCTTAGAAATCTGGCAACGATGCTCAGATTTTCACAGCTATTGATAGTAAATTGTGATTACCTCAAAGACAATAGGACATATCGCCAATCCTAGTGGTCTGCTTGCACCAACAGACTTTCTGTTAGCGCAATGTTGATAGATGGTTAGTGTAGTGAGAGAATATACTTGTTCTATTTGCTTTAAACATGAAAAATTCAATAAAATATGCATGACATACAGTATATAAAACCACTTGATGTCTTTACATTCAAAACTGCAAATGTACATTGTTTGAACTATTTGTCTCTATCTTCTTCACTTTAATGTCTGAAGTGCTGAGGAATCAAGTGGGTTTAGTGAGTCCAGTCCAGTTTCTGTAAAAGGGTGAACACTTTCCATGTGGTTCTACCATGTGATCACGACTGGAGCTCTCTGGTGACAGAAAGTGTGAGGATATACAGTGATCCCAGTTCACATATGGGGCAGCAGATGGCCTCCGCACTAGCAGAGTTAGCGCTGATATTAGACAGGTGGTCATATGTTATGGCGGATCCATTTCTATTTCTAATTTGTAAATATTTAGCTTGTACTTAACGATTACATCTGTCAACTGAAACTCCATCACATCATGTTATCCTGTGTTTACTCCTTTTGGAACCTTTATTTATATCGACTTTTTATTCAGTGGGTAATTTTATTGTTTAGCATCAATTTTATTTACAGCCTTTGCGGATTTTCATTCCTTTTGATGAAAAGTCAGAAATGGTTATACAGATTCTAACAACTTCCATAGCTGTCACCAAACCCGCGAAAGTGTCCTGATGGCTGTGAAAAATCACAGTGTAGTGTCACAAAGGGATTTGGCTGCATGTGTGTTTGTGTGGGAGGAGGACATGCTGCTGTGGATCTGGCAACCGCTGGCCTGAAAAGAGTGGTTAAAGGTTATAGCCATGCAGCGGTTAGTGTGGTGTGCACGACTGTCTGTTGTGACTGTCTCTGGTGTGCGATTAGCAAACACATTAGCTTATGTGCCGTGGATATTATGCACACATCCAGTCTATCTGGCACAATCACCACAGCCATTTACTGGGATATCTTTCCCTGGAGGATTCTCGGAGCACAAACAATGCTACTGGAGTGTGTGTGCGTGTGTGGGGGTCTATGAGAGCTAATCAGATCTGTTCCCTCCAATCAGACAGAGATTGAATTGAATTGGCTGCTGTTGTCACTAGAGGCCAGTGGGTATAGGGCTGATAGAAGACAAGAATGACCTGCAATAACAGACACTGACATAGACTTTGTGAAACTATATTTAGAGATAAGTGGCTGCTCTCTGTCCTCCTGCTATCGCTGTCCTGCACCATCACTTTATTTGTGGAGGATAAGGAGCTCCATCCATCCTATTCCCTGGCATCCCTGGCCCACATCTCAGGACTCGTTTTTAGGTTGTTGTATCGCACACAAAGTTATGACACACTTAGAACTAAAACTGTTCTTTGTAAGTGTTTATGATGAAAGATTTTTTTATTAGGTTTAACTGTAAATGTAGTTAATAGTTTGCTTTTACTTGCTAGTTACTTGCTTTTCAGATAAAAAAAAAAATCTGACTTGTAGTTGTATAAAAATGGGGATGCTATGTTCTTGTTGACGACAGATGCACAACAGGCTTTGGCTGTTTCCGAGTGAATATGTTGAGCAACAAATGTGAGCAAATTTACCAGAAGATGAATTGCCAGTATGTCTTCTAAGTTATTACAGTAATTAGAGCCGATCAGTAACTAAATAAATGTGCTTTAGTGCTGTTCTAAAGCATAGACCTTGAGAAACTTTTTCAGATATTTGAGTTTATATGCTGCGTTTCAGGCAACTGAGAAAGTCAGATATTCCCAAGTTGGAAAAGACCAGGTTTTTTAACTCAATGAACTTGTGTAAACATTTTGGCTAATGCTAACTTTTAGGCTAAACAAAAGTAATGTTAAAGTTCATATGATAGACTATGATATTTTTTCAAAATTTGACTTAGTTTGGTGTGATAATCTTTGTAGTAAATATCTTTTGTCACATTGTCACTCCTCTGTTATTTATGTTGATTTTGGCCCAGATTTACAATGTGGTTGCTAGGTAACAGTCGTGGATATTCCTCCACATATGTCATATTCGCTATAAGATGATAATAAACTTCACCAAAACAACCAAATTAGATAAAAACAAGCTAAGTGTTTAGTGAATCTTGATCCTGCAGCCAGTGTTTGTATAGTTTTTGTGGCAGTCAAACCTCTTAGATTGACTTTTTGTGGTGATTGTTGATCTGTTTTTTGAAGTGGACTGTCCCACAGGTTCCAGTTTGCAATTTTTCTTTTCGAGTGGCGTTCCAGCAAATTTTTACAAGTGGGTGGATTGAAATATCCCAGTTCCCAGTTGTCTGGACCGCACATTACTGCTCTCACCTGACTACGTTTGACAGTCAGATTACTGTGTTACTCTCTCTTCTAAAACAGGAAATTTATGTAAAAAAAAAGTGGTACTTATAAGCAAAATCTTATTTACAATTTAAATTTGTAATGCATTTGTAATTTGTTCTTTCTAGAAGTATCCGATTGTATTTTATTATTGTTGAAGTGACAATATTAACACTTGTTTATAAGTCCGCTTATAATACATAAGCACAATTTACAGCAAATTCTTCAGTATTTTTCCTTTAGCAATAATTGGACTGGACTACTTTAGCTTGTGTTATAATGTAATGTTTGAGCATGTTTACTTTTACTTACTTCTTACCACTTTGATCAAACTTTGTATTCACTCACTTGTATCCTAATAACTTACTAAATGACTGTCTTTAAGTAACCCGTGTGATACTTTTGCCACATCTCCCTGTCTCTCTCTGTGGACCCAGCACGTTGTCACCTCACTTTCAGTCCGGAGAAGCCCATATTTGCTCTCTCCAGTGCTTCAGCTCCAACTCCGACTCCAGTTCGTGCCGCTTTATCCCACCTCTCCGCTAACTACAGTCTCCATAGCAACAGTTTGGTCCCTGCTCATAATTTGCACAAAAGGAAAATGTCCCAATGTCACACAAAGCCGTAATAGAGGCCCACGCGCTCACCCTGCTGCGCGGCTGAAGGACTCGCCTCCAAAAGGGCAGTTCTTATTTGTTTGATGTTGACAGGCTGCTGTTTGCTACTTCCAACACAAGCTAAAGTGTCTATTTCCATATGTGAGACGCAGGCGCTCGCTGACAGATGATGTGAAAATGAAAAGGTCAGTGGTTTGACGAGAACAACTAAAGAGAAATTCAGTTTGGTGCATTTGTTTTGCTCACAAAGTCTGCATAAAAATGTCACATACTCTACTGCTGCTTTAGTGTCTTTATCTAAAGCTGGAAGTTCTGTGAAAATGAGAGTGAGCGTTTAGGGCACTGTTTATAAGGCAACGGCAATCAGGAAAACGCATTGTTTTGGTCTAAATCAATCTGCATTTAGACACAAACGGTGAGGTGTGAAGTGAAGAATTTCAGCTGCAGTACACACATTTGTCCAGCAAATGGCAATGTCTGGCCTGAACTACAACAGCTCATTTTCAGTTTTCCACTTTGAGATAATTTTCACACTGTTGTATATGTGTATTTATGGGACTTTGGTATTGTACTATGAGGTAAAAGTAAATTATAAAACATATGTATGTATGAGGCTGGTATTGGGGATTTTTAGGGATTGAATTCCCAAACATTTCAGCCCAGGACCCCCATAATAACTGTACAACTAACTTGCAACCCCCACAGCAATGTTAAGCTACAAAATTAAATAAGTTTAATTATGTGTATTTTGATAGTGTATTGCTTTAAATTACCCTCATTTCTGCCCAACAATGATAAAATGCCAAGTCATAATTGTAAAAACACATTTTGAGATCATCTTATGACTCCCAGTTTCTGCATTGCGACCCTCCAAGGAGTCCTGACCGCCACTTCGGGAACCACTGGGTTGGTTGCATGCTGCCTGCAGAGCCAATCACAGCACAGATGGAAGTTATGCTTTGTGGAAATCCAGACTTTGAGCTCAGAACAGCGTCCTGTGTCTGCAGAAACCACCTTTGCTGTGGTTATCAACACAAATTCACAACAACTTCTTAAAGGTTTAAAGACATAAACAAACTAGACCATTTTATTTAGAACTTTTCCAATAATAGTATTTTAGTAGTTTTGCTCACCTGCCTAATGCATTCTGAGCTTCATATTTCTTCACCATGATGTGTTTAGATGCACTTTCACAACTTTGTGAAGCCAGCTTAAGTGGAACTTTTAGACTTAAATGGGACACGGCCTAGTAATTTTCACAGAAATAGATGCTTTAAAGGTGCATTGCATGAGTGGCAAAGTTTTGAACAAGGGCTACATAATATTTTCGTAGATAAGTTGAGTAGATAAGTTTCATTTATTTTTGACTGACTTATTTGCAAACTAATTTTTTGTGTGTGAGAGGAAATTGTAAACAAGCTCTTTACAGAACTAATTTCTAATAAACAAAATGGTGAATTTATTGCTAAAATATAAACCTTTCAAAGATAAATGGCTGAGAAAGTAAAGCTAAATCACTAAGTCAGTGTCTAAGTGTCAAATATACTTTGATATTTATAATTGATCTTACCCTCTACTAAATGCCAGATGAGCATCCTGTTGATCCCCCAGTGCAGATTTCTCCATTTCTCAAAAGCATGTCCAAGTCCTGCACTGTCTTAGCCTCATGCTTTGGCCTTTTACCAGCACTTATTAATATATATATATTTTTATTTATCAAGCAATCAATTTACAACAATTGTTTGTTGAAAACCAGCAAGAGCGTATGCAACATAAATACAAATAATGACGATAATACAGAGGTCTAGTGCAGGAGAATTCACCCTGAGTCACTCCCATTCAACAGGCTGCCTGTGCTTATAGAGGCAACTTCAGAGAATTTACAAAACATCTTGGCACATCCAGGTAATTGCCAATAGATTGTAATTTAATATGTCACAATTTTGTGCGTTTTAAATTACGCAATGTACTTCTGATTCAAGCTGATTTTGTTTGGGGAAAAATAGGAAGAACAAAACAACTGAACTTTAAGTCAGCTCATATGACTTATGCTTGTTATATTAAGTGTCATTTCTGCTGCAGCTCTGTCAGTCTCTAAACTGAATAATCCGAACAACACTAATTATGTCTGGTGCTAATTTCAAAATAAACGTGACCTGGACGACACTTTTGATTAAATTTTGTGACACGTCATGATGAAGGAAAATGCATTGTGCCACCTGAATATCAAATTAAATCAGAGAGTAATAACACGAAAATGTGGTTCCCTGCTCAAGCATATCCTATTAGAAAGACACAGTTTTAAAGGTCAGGGTCAGTGCAGCAAATTGATTTCTTCATATTCTATAGTTTAATTTGAGGCGTATGCGCAAATGAGTTGTTAATGTGCGTGCAAACTCACCAGTCTGGAAACAGCCAGAGTTCAGTTCACTTAAGTTTAGTTTGTCATGTGATTGGGGAAACATTCTTTTTTTGTTCTTGTATAATGGCGATTTAATTAGCTTAGTCAAGTTTTGAATATTAGAATTGTAAAAAAAGCTTCAAGGTTATTAAGTCAATGAATAAACTGGATTATTCATGTCAGAATTTAGATTATGCAGATAACAGCAAAACATTCTAAAGGTTATGCAAGTACCTGAAATAGGAAAAAGACTCTACAGTGTGGGAAAAATTCAACCTACCACAACTTTGCTGAGTACGGAGTTTGTAACTGATATGTACAAAAGAGAAAATCAGTGAAACAATGGTAGAAGATAAGCAATACAAGATAAATAAAGTGATCCAACTATGTAAATACATCCAACAATGCTAAAGGAGACTGCGAGCTAAATGCTAAAAGAAGTAAACAGTTTAGCTTCTTATTCTTTAATATGGTAAGGCATGAGACGCAGCAAGTCAAGACCCCAATATAACATGTTGCTGACTATTCCGCCCTTCCCTCTTTTCTTGGGAGCACACCTTTTGGCTAGCTCTGCTAAGCAAGCTAACATGCTAGCTAGCCTGTTTTGTGGGGCAATCTCAAACAGATACAGAAGAAGTGAAAATAAACCTAGCGACGGAATTCAACACGCTACACCACAGGCATAACTGGCTTGTGGCGGCCAAGTGTTCATAGCGTTTCTTTTTGATCCTTCGATGTCGGCTCTTTCTATCAATGTGAAGCAGAATTCACCAAGCGTTGGATTGGTCACCCATTAAAAGGGAACGTGAGCTGATTAGTTTATACTACTTTACTGATGTGATGTTGCAATAGTAATTCTGTAGAGACTAAACAGGAAGTGCACTGCCAAGAAAAGTGGGCGGGGCAGAATAAGGTAATCAAGCTGGAATGATGTCATTAGACATTTCTGCTTTGCCTTAAGATATCATTTTCAATCTAGTGATTTGTATTAGTGACTTTACCTACTTTTTGTATTACAAAAAAAAAAAAGAAAGAAAAAAAGAAAGAAAGAAAAAAAAAAAGAATGACTTATAGAGCAATAGTCATTCGAGATAATAATAATTAATCGTTTTATCAATTATTTACACTAAAAACAGCATGTTCTAATGAATTTCAGTGAAATAACGCAACACACTACTAAATATAATTAAGATTAAACCCATTTTTTAATTGAATTTACAATTTGAAATGATTACAAATGTCTATTTTATTTTGGATAGGGGGTCGCAAGTGGCTGGCATGGTTGTTTTGGGGGTCTCGGTCTAAAAAGTTTGGAGACCCCTCGCTTAGAGTATGTGACACAGTATGGCTTCAAAAGTAAAAATCTCCTTAGAGTCAAGCTTATAGCACTAAGAGGTCAATCTAAAAGTTAGATCACTGTAATAAAACATGTAATTCAAAGTATTTTTGCAAAACAAAACAAAAGACGACAAAGGTAAATCATTTCTAGATATTGGTTTAATCCTATTTCTTGATATATGTTTAATCTTGTAACAGAGAACATTCTGGGCAAAGCAATAACAACATCACTATGGAGACTGAAGAAGTTCTACCTTTCATGTATTTCCTGTTACATTTAGGTGTGGTTTGATTGCTGAAGTAATGAGTGTGAGTGAGTGTACATGAGAGCGTCCACAGGCAGATGGCTAAGTTGCTTCTTCTTCCTCGCGCTGTATGATGTTTCCAGTTTCCTCCTCTGTGTTCCTGCCCCAGCTGAGCCAGCCCAGAGAAAGGTTCATTACACCAGCTCCATGTTTTGGCACACGTCAGATAGCAGCCTTTGTTGTGGCACGCTCGCCGGTACATGAAAGAACTGGCGGCGTCTTGTGAGGACTTACCTGTGTTTGCTAATGTTTTGACACATATTCCGCCGCAGTCGCACGCCTTAGGAAACAAATTGTCACTCAGATGTCTCGACAAAACAATGTGCTTTCGGTGAAGAGACCAGGAGCGGAATTAGAAAGAGGCATTTTCGCTTTTGTAGAGCAAGCTTTCATGCTAGTGTGAGGTGTAGAGGAGTTTTGGAGTGTGAAGCCAGCTATTTTGTAGCTGTTTGGCAAAAAAATATCTCTGGAAAACTTGCTATTGCTTACAGTTATGGGTTTTCTGCACTTAAACAATGTTCTTTTTTGTGGAAGTAACAAGCAGCAACAAACTAAAAGGCTCAAAATAACATGCGTAGCTGCAGATGATGATTCCAATGTTCTCCAGGTCTGCTGTTCGCCCGCTTTTATGAATATGAACGCCCCATTCATGAGAGGCTGCAATTTCCCGCTTTAGCTTCACTCTTTCCTTTAGCTGTTTTGGACATTGTAAGGGATTTTAGAAGTGTACAAAAAATGTGTTTAGAAGGATCACGTGTTCACAGTTTTGCTCATTGGCACAGCATATCCACAGGGATCTCATCACCGCACTGACGCATAGGATTGATGCAAGATGAAGCTGTTCAGTAATGCTCTCTGACACCTTGGTACACACTGCATTCAGTCCATACTTTGGTCCAGTGTATGGAGGCTTTCCGTTTCTTGAAAGAGAGGCTCTCACACAGCAATCTGTTCAGTCCGCAAGCAGTGTGACCATGTTTTTGGTAAATTGTGAAAATAAGACACAACAAACAGGAAACCAAGCGAACGTTGTTGAAGTGCATCCGGTGGTTTTCAAATAAACTCATTACACGTCTACTCCTAAAACAAATACGTAAAAAATCTCCATATATACACAACTATAATACATATAATAAACATCTTGTGTTTATTGTGTAGCAAAAAATCAAACAGAAAATGAACAGGAAATAAGTGTTCTTAGTGATTGTGTGAAGTCCAAAGTTGGGGCGCAACCCCCATGAACTCGTGATGCCGTCGGTATCTGTACATATGCATGCATACTCCTGTCGCTGTGTGAGCGGCCACCAAACCCAGACGGATCTGGATCTGAACTGGAAGCAGTGTGAGTGTTAAGCCACAAAATGCTGTGTGTTTTGTTACGAACTTCTAAGCGCTAAACGTCAAAGATGCTTGCGGCCTAAATAAAGACTATTTGGAACACAGAACCAAACTGGAGCAGGAGGACGAACGACCAACACAAGGACCCAGAAAAATATTTGAGTAGATGTGGGGTGGGGGGCAATGAAAGAGGCTTATGATAACCACACGGCAACACTGGATCCAGGGAACACAGGACTGACCCCATACATAACCTATCAATCCGTCAAGATTTCTTTCAGATTTATGGGGGTTCAAATAGAACGAGACAAATAATTTGCAATATGTGGCCAATCTATATAGTACACTTCCACCAGGCATAATAAAGATTTACAATGTCATTCTGAGGCATTTAAATGTATTTCTAATCACAATGTTCAGTGTGAATATAGGGTTTCAAAACAGTCAGAATGGCACAATAGAAAATGCATCATAAAAAGCAACCTGCAGCATTTTGAATGTACTTTTACTTGGGAGAGTGCTGTGAGGAAGTTTGATGAAGTTGTTTGACATGATCTGTGGCTACATAAATGTTAAGTGCCAGCGTATTAGATGGAGTATGCAGTTTACAGTACTACCTGTGAATACCCAGGAGCCTGAAGTTAGCCCATCAAAAACCTCAAAACAGCAAAGATGTCGCTGTCAGGATTCTGAGGTGGTGGATTGTCTGTAAACTTTTGGCTAGCTTTACTATTATCAAGTACTATAGTCATAAATGTTTTTGTTCAAGAGTAAAATTGTGTAACACTCATAAATGACATATGTTTCCAGTTCTTTATCAGACCTTATCAGTGAGGATGTATTAACCTTTGACCTGTTTCGTTTGGTATCTGTGAAACATTTACTGCAAGAGAAATACTTACAGTACATCATGGACTGGGCAGAGAACAGACAATAAGAGCTGAAAACAAGTTTAAACACTAGATCGAGGAATCTGTAGAAATAAAAAAGTGAGACTCAGACTCAATCAAGAAGAAATGCCAGTGAATAAGTGACACATTAACCCAAGAACAGTGATGTTTCTGGAGTTGGCTGAACTCTATCAAAGGTAAATGCATCTGACTGATAAAGTGAACAGAACAAAAGTAAGTATATGTATATGAAGACAATTTTTAAAGAAGGCAACATGAATGTTACCAAGGGAAAGTATCGTAAATAATGGCACTAGTCACTAGGACTGCTCAGGATGAAAATAATAATCACCATTATTTAAATCATAAATGAAATCATAGTTATTCAAACCTTTATTTGCTTAGAGAGACTGCATGTAAATGTAGAGAATGAAGAGATCAATGAAATATGTGACAAATCTAAAAATAACCATAAATATATTCTGCAAAGGTAAAGGCAGCACCTACTTTCCAAATGAAGGACATTTATGAGCAGGCTTATAGAAGGATTATTTGTTTATCAACACAGAGGATGCAGAAAAAGCGGCAGCTCAATGACACAAGCCATGGAAACAGCTAACTACAAGAGTTTATCACTGCACTAAAACAAAAGTTAAATCAGCATTTGTGAATGAAATTCGACCCTACGACACATACACGTTACATTCAGGTGAGAGAAGAAAACTGTGAGTAAAACTGTCTCAAGCTTCAGGAGCCAGACGTCTGTCACACCAGTTCATACCTGAATGAACAACTAGCTCGAGTCTTGTTTTGTTTTTGTTGTTTTATTCAAAGAGGTTTCCCCAGCCTTCTAGATGAACAGTGGCTCTTTAGCATAAGGCATGTGCAGTAGAGGAAAGTGATGATCCCTATAAGTTACGGTCAATAATCATGATTACTCAATTTCATAATTTTTGTAAACGCTTTCAACAATAAACGTAATTGAAATGTGATTAATTGCACACACCTAGTCACTAGTGTACAAATCGAAACCAAGACAAGATTGAGACTACACTAAACGTGATGATGCGTTTCTTTTCATTAAAGTTAGGATAACAAACTTTTTTAGCTGTAACTTTGTAAACTTTGTGTTTCGCACAAAAAAGTCTATGATAAATGCAGCACTTGTGAAGTAATAGAACAGCGAGTACTGTCTGAAATGAAAAATAAAGAATTTAGTTTTCATCATGGACCGGAAGGCTGCGCTCTGATTGGCTGTGCTTGGGTGGTCCTCTCTAGTTTCACTTTGTTGTTTGCAAAAAGACGTTTATAGACCGTAATTGCAACCAAAACAAATACATGTCGATATTAACCATGTGTGGAAGGATTTATAATTGGAAACAGTCAAATTTAAAACTTAAATCGTGTTTGCAGTGTGAAAATCACCTTTAAGAATTACACTTCCAGCAAACATTCGACTGTAGCTCTGACTAACCGACACAACACTCGAGGAAAGACCTTCAGGAGCTTTGGGCTTGTTTACACTGGTGTTGTCTCCGTCAGAGCTGAGGCACATTACACAAACATACAGCTTTCACACACACTCGTGGAGCCAGGGGCCACGTTCTCCTTCGTTAGCGAGACCAATTAGTTGTAATTAAAGCCAGGGCAAGAAACACGCTTTACCACCCATCGTCCTAAAGAGGCAAAATCCTGCGAGTGACGCGGCGGGACAGTGAGTCTTCCACAGCGTTTTGAATGGGCCTCATGCTACCGCTGCTTTTGTTGGCTTATTATTAAAGAGAGCCTCCAAAGAAAAGATGAAATGAAATGAGAGGGTAGAGGACATGATTAAATGGCTCCAGCTCTAAAGAACATACTGTGGGCTTTGTGTGTGTAAATTAAATTCATTTTGTCTGACTACTCTGCTCTACCTCATCCCGGGTCCATTTGGGCTGGCTGCTAATCAACACGGGGCCGTATTTACAGGTAATTGTAGCTCATTCCGAACACTGCTTTTGGCACATATCATATTGTGTCTCATTACAGTAACACTATAAACAAAGACTGGCTCTGAAAATGCTTTTGTGGCTGAGAGTGTGGCCGCGACGACGGGCGTAAAAGTGCAGGGCAGAGGCTGTTCTCTGTTTATTTTGTACGATCTAATGGAAACAGAGCGGCGCATTTGGGTAAAATCAAAGATTGCCAGTTTGATGTGTACTATCTACTTTTCACACTGCAGAACTTGTGGGGTTCATATCAGAATTGACAGTAGTTTAGACAGCTTTAGTTGCAACTACATTCTCATCAACCTGTCTCAGGGCAGCTGTGGCAAAAGATATGTTTTACCAAGTTAAAGACTATGTATCTGATTTTTTTTTTATACTGATATGTGTGAAAACATATCAAATTTTAAGTAATACCATGATTGCTGTTTTTAGTCTCTCATTTTGTTGATCAAAATTTGTAGTTTGGGTCAAATGTTTGGTCAGTCACTAAAACACACGTCTTAATACGGTCTTAATAGTTTGATCATTGCATTTAAAAAAATAAATTTAAAGAACATTTTTCTGTTGATTTGACAAATATTGTCATGCCAAAACATTATCGAGATATCTACTTCTATCAATATCACCCAGCTCTAACTGGTACATTGTCAGAGTATCTGGATGTCTATTCAAGTGAAAATGGGTTTGTAGTACCTGGTGTAATAGAATGTCCTGCTTAGGATAAAACGTCCTTTGTTTCCATCAGAAATTGGGAATAGCAGCTTTAATAGGACTATACTTCTTATGTCTCATCTGACGCAGACACTTTCTCCTCTGTAGTTTCCCGCTTGTATTTCTCAGTATCCAATATCTCTCCATCTGCTCCTATCAGTGAGTGTCTTTCTCCCAGAATCCCTTGTGACCCGGCTGTTGGAGCAGCCCATAGACCTGCATGTGTCTGTGTCTCCTCAGGCTGTTCACTGTCCTCTGTACCAAATCACTCTGCAAATAATAGAAAAGTACGGCATGGACAGACGCCAAGCATCGGCCATTAGGCTCAGCGCCTCCTCCAAACACAAACAATATGTAAAGTCACTTTGACAAAGTCTACTTTAGACTTCAGCTGAGTGCCAAAGACAAGGCCACTTGTATCGTTTGATGTTCCTTATTTCTGCAAATGAATAACTACTTGAATGCAGCATCTTTGTTGTCAAGGACACAAGAGCTCATTGTGTCTTAAGGTTTCAAACATATTCTTACACTTTTATAATCAGTGGGTCTGACTAACAAACAAAAAGAGCTATTTTCCCTTTGATCAGAGGATTTAAGAGAGACCATTAGCACACATACAGAAGGAGAATGTGTTTGAATGCAAGGCTACTTGAGACTCAAATGTTCCTTTTCATAAAACTACTTTAGATAAAGCAGAAAGAAGACATGTTGTGTCTTAACTAAACATGAGTTTACTCCCTCAAGTATAGTGGTGCTATTTCAAAAGCATTAGCATTATGCATGTCTAGACATTTTAAAAGTATTTGTGTCTTGGAAATACCTCACTTAACTCTCTAATGGAGTATGACATTTGTCAGTACAAAGGCAAACTGTGCTTTAAGACTTCTGCTAGTGCAAAGTTTCATGAACTTCATCTGCATTTAAATAAAAGACAAGCACAGGATTTGTACATCATGTTAGAATAACACGCAGCCTTCACACGAGACCACTTACTGAAACGTGCTTATGCAAATGAAATGAGAAAAAGTCCATTTGTGATTATCATATACATTATATACATGATTACATTGTTTAGCATAAAATAGCACTTCCATTATGTCTCAGGATAGTATGGTTGTACTCATGAATAATGCCTTGTGATATTAGTATTACACTTGATCCACCACAATGCCAGCTTCAACTACAGACTTCCCTCATTATATTTGTGTCGCGGAGCACCTCCTTATTTCGTCTTGAAACATCTGCACTCACAAAGGCACAACATTCATTTGTTTGACGAGAGTGGCAACAGTTACTTTATCATCTCATTTTACACTCGGCTCTGTTTACGGAGTGTGTGCGTGGATGCGGATACTTAGTGAAGTGCGAGCATGGTGTGTTGCCAAATCTGTCTGCCACAATTAAGCATGGCGCTGAAGGGGGAAACTTGTTGTTTTCTTGGCACGCGTTGGCTTGTGGTTTTAACTGTGAGTGTTGCTATGATTGAGTGCTTCATCTGAACAAGTCTCTGAGAGGTAAGGAGAGGAAAAGCCACGCAGTTTTCGCTCGGCGCCGGGATTTAGAGGCAGGATTAATTGAAGAGAGTTACTGCTACTGTAGGTTCCCTCATGTGCTGTTGAATTGGGGTGGTGGATCAAACTCGGCTGCAGTTAGGAGCCCCCGCGGAGCTGTGGAAACTACAAGGCCGCAGGAAAACACGTCCAAAGGAAAGCTCTAAGCCTGAGATATAGTACTATTACCATCAGCTTTTGTAATGATAACAGTCCAGTGCCACATTAGGGAAGATTAGGTGCACTGCTGCAGATACAGGTGCGCCGGCTAACAGTGGCTCTGTGCTAATCTCACCTCCCCGCTGACCAATCAAACTAATGAACTGGACTCTTATGCATTATTGACCATACACATAAAGTGTGGGCATCTGTGAGAACGAGAATCAACTCTGCAGCAATGAAGAGGATGTTTGAACTTTTAAAAGTCATTGTTGCTTGAATGATGTTATTTCTTTTGTTAATGCATAAAGTGCATCTTTCATATTAAAATAGCTCTAATAGTCTCTTATTATGGCAATATTTGGAACAACTTGTCAACCTGACCTACTGTAGTAGCTGGAGTGAAATGGAATTGAGCCTGACTGCTGATCAATGGCTTTGGATGTGACTGTGATAGGTGAATTTTTGCTATCAGCATTATGCTTGCCATAAAATATCTAAAAGGTAGTTTTACAAATTTTCAGTCTGGTGATTTGCATAGTGACTTTTAACTTTTCTTTTGCAACAAAAAATGGCTACAGTATGTTGTATGCATATTTTACTGTAATCTAGTAGTCTTTCAAAAGTTTAAAATGTGAACTCTGAGAAATCTTATGATTTCAATATGAATGTAAAGCATACAAGCTTGGTAAAGCTAAGCAATGCTTTTCAAAAAAAAAAAAAAAATAAAGCAAATTACAATAATGTTGTAATATACGTATATTAGTTAAATGGATATATTGGTGAAAAAATAAATAAAGATTATGGATTAAGAAATGACTATAGAGGGATTATTTGTTTACAACACAGGAGATGCACACACCAGAAATGCAGGAAGAGCTGCGCTGATTGACACAAGCTGTAGCAACAACACTATCCAGTGTCTATTCACAGATAACTACTAGAGTTTATCACTGTGGGAAACCAAAGGTTATGCTGCTATGCTGCTAATTTGTAATACAATTTGTATCTTTATTCAGGTGAGAAAAAAACTTTGTAAAAAACTATGTCTCAAACTTCAGGAGCCAGATGTCTGTCAAACCAGTTCATACATGATCGTAACAGCTAGCTCTTGTCTCTTTTGTTTTTTTTTTAAGACGTTTCCCCACTAACTAGACGGACATGTTTCTGCATGCGACATGTTGTGCATAGAGTGGAAAGTGACATCGACCAATACTTCTCTATAGATCATCATTCACTTGAATTCTTTATTTTCAGATCAAATCAAATAATACACACGCATATATTTGTGAGTTAAAAACAACCTCGAAACACAGTGGGCCAGATTTATCAAGCGTTTGCTCATGTGCAAAACAGGTTAGGGGATCAAAACTTGGCAGAGATGACATTTTTCTCTCACACACACTAAGAATTTCAGGTGGTTCATATCTGTTTTGTTTAGTATGTTGTATGAGCATCTTCCAATATTAAAGTTTGTGTAAAATGCTCATAAATAATACATTATTGTTTTTTTATTTTTGCCCCCGCAATTTAGCGCCTGTCTTGATAAATAAGGCCCAGTCTGTAGAATCTTGTTAACAATAATGTGCACAAGTGTTAACCACTCTGACACACTGCATTCAGATAACATAGAGTGTTAACCACTCTGCACACTGCGTTCAGATAGCATAAAGCCATGTTATCTGGATTGTTTTGCCAATTGAGCAAACAAGCATGTAATGACTGCTGCACTACAACATAAAGTGAATCAGCCCCAAATGGAACGAATGAATGTAAAGTCCTATTTGCATTAATCTGACTGTGCTTTGTAGATGTGAGTCTTGTGCCTCTGGGCATTTTCAGCAAACACACATTGTAGACTTCTGCAGGTCTCTCATCTCATTTTATTTGGCATTTCAACCAGTCTATAATTAATTCTCCTCTTGCCAAAACTATTTACTTTTCACAATCATTTAATAAATCAGACGCTGCACTTTTAATCTCACAAACTGTTATTCTATCAGTTCTCTCCTTAGTTGTTTTAGAGCAGCAACTAACAATCATTTTACTTATTGAATTAATTCATAATTATTTATTCATAGATTTATTTTGTACAAAACTTTACTCAGATAAAGTGAGCATTTTCTAAGCCATCATCAGTCAGACATTTAACAAACTTCTTTCTTTGGTGCAACTATTCTACAACTGTTACCAGCAGCACACTGTAATCTGGCGTAATCCCATAAATGACACAGATGTACACTTTGACATTATATATTTTGAAAACTGTTCTCCCCGAAAACAGTGCCTGTTGTGTTTTCGATGATTCTGTTTAAGAACTGAAATTCTGAAATGACTTCCGTACTTTTGTTCTATTGTTATTTGCCAAATTCTTCATTAGGGCTGGACAATATTTAAAAAATAGACATCTCGATGATTTTTTGGAATTTACAGAACTAGTCTCAATCATTTCTCTGAATATCGGAATTTAAGTGCACTCACAATACTGCAGGCTCAGACATTTACATTTTTAAGAACTAAAAAGAAAAAATGTAGCTAACTGAGATTTACATGTCTAAACATTGATAATAATACAAAATTTGGTCAACACAGACACCAATGAGTGATAAATTGATCAAGATATATATATATTTTTTCTTTTATGATATACAGTATTATATTTTAATTTTAAATATCCTCAAAACACAATTTGTTTCACAATTGTATCTAAAATTCGATATAGACCACTTCTGTTCTTTGTTAGTGTAGTACTTGAGATGGGTCTTGGTCCTAAGACTCGAGACTGCTTTTTATGGTTTTGGTCTTGGTCTCAAACCGTATTTGGACACAGTCTTGTCTTGGTCTCAAAGATGGTTGGACTCAGTCTTGTCTTGGTCTCAAAGATGCTTGGACTCAGTCTTGTCTTGGTCTTAAAGAGCTTGGACTTGTCTTGTCTTGGTTTCAAAGATGCTTGGACTCTGTCTTGTTTTGGTCTCAAAGATGCTTGGACTTTGTCTTGTCTTGGTCTCAAAAATGCTTGGACTTGGTCTTGTCTTGGTCTCGAAGATGCTTGGACTCTGTCTTGTTTTGGTCTCAAAGATGCTTGGACTCTGTCTTGTTTTGGTCTCAAAGATGCTTGGACTTGGTCTTGTCTTGGTCTCGAAGATGCTTGGACTCTGTCTTGTTTTGGTCTCAAAGATGCTTGGACTCAGTCTTGTTTTGGTCTCAAAGATGCTTGGACTCTGTCTTGTTTTGGTCTCAAAGATGCTTGGACTCGATCTTGTTTTGGTCTCAAAGAGGCTTGGACTCGGTCTTGTTTTGGTGTCAAAGAGGCTTGGACTCGGTCTTGTTTTGGTGTCAAAGATGCTTGGACTCTGTCTTGTTTTGGTCTCAAAGATGCTTGGACTTGGTCTTGTCTTGGTCTCAAAAATACTTGGACTTGGTCTTGTCTTGGTCTCGAAGATGCTTGGACTCTGTCTTGTTTTGGTCTCAAAGATGCTTGGACTCGGTCTTGTTTTGGTCTCAAAGATGCTTGGACTCTGTCTTGTTTTGGTCTCAAAGATGCTTGGACTTGTCTTGTCTTGGTCTAAGATGCTTGGACTCTGTCTTGTTTTGGTCTCAAAGATGCTTGGACTTGGTCTTGTCTTGGTCTCAAAGAGCTTGGACTGGTCTGTTTGGTCTCAAGTGCTTGGACTTGGTCTTGTCTTGATCTCAAAGATGCTTGTACTTGGTTTGTCTTGGTCTCAACGGTGCTGGACTTGGTCCTGTCTTGGTCTCGAAGATGCATGGACTTGGTCTTGTATTGCTATTGGTCTCAACAGACGGTTGTGCTTGGACTTGGTCCTGTCTTTGACTCGGGGTCTGACATTGAAACCGCATTTCAGTAGGACCATCTTCTGCTAAACCTGCACCAGGGGTTCATGACCCCAGCGACACAGATACATGTAGAAAATGACAAAGATGTTTTTTATTTAGTCTCGATGGACTTGGTCTTGGCTCGGTCTCGAATTTAAAAAGTCTTGGTGCAAAAATACAATAATCTGTCATATGGGCTTTAAATAATCAATTAGTTGTGACAAACTTGTTACAGTCCTATACTTTTCGCCATCATCACTTGACAAAAATCGACAATCAAGCAGCATATGGTTCATCATCTGACATTCTTTTGTACAATATGTAGAAACTCTTCACCGGTAGCACTGCAGCGGACTTGAAAACGCTGTAAAGCTGATGGAAACGGAGGGTTAGAAGGTTGGCATCGCCCGTAGCGTCACTGTGGGTTCTCCCTAGGCTCTACCTCTGCACTGTACATGTGTGTATGAGCCTGTGTCTGTCATAAAGCACTAATCCTGACTGACATTTATCCAATAGAGAGCAGGCATATGTCCTCCCTTCCTTCAGACGGAGCCTCACCAGTGCTGCATGCCAACCACTGTCTCACCCACTCACGCACACAAACACAGATAAGCTCCGACTTGTGCATTTAACTATTGGACGAGGCAGATCTTCTGTGTTATCGGCCGTGTGTGTGGAGGCATAGGACTGAACTCGTTGTTCCTGTATACAGTAGTTCACTTGCGGGTCAGTGGCGGATGTGGTTGTCAAAGAAGGAGTTTGTAATGCAAAGGATTAAAAGACAAAGAAAACAAGCTGTCTATTCATATTTGTGTGTTTATGCTACAGCTTAACAACTTCTTTGCTGTAATGCCATGCTTGGTTTCAAGTGTTGCAGGTTGTGATGTTCCAAAATGACTTGGGCTTAAACTGTATTGATCCACAAGAGAAACGCATTTAAACAGCAGTTCAACACATTACAAAATCAGAACAAAAAGATAAAGAAGTCAGTGTCATAATTCAATTGAAATAGGAAGTTAAAACCATACTTTGGCCATACTTTGGAACATTCTTAATTGGAATCAGTACATTTCATGCCATAATAGGGGTTATGCACGTCTTTCCGGTCTCAGATAGACATAGGTCGTTACATCCGGTGACGTGATTGCCATAGTGACACAGTTGTTAACTCCAAATGCGATGGACATCTGTTTCAGTCGTTGCTGCGTCTACAACAGATGACAGAAGAGTATGTTTTTTTTAAGAGGACTGTTTCAAGACTTGCCCAAAATACATTGTTTGATGTCCATCGCATTTGGAGTAAACAACTGTGTCACTGGCAACCACGCCACCTGATGTAACGACTATGTCTATCTGAGACCGGAACCCCTATTAGTAAAACACTGACAATGCTAATGCTAAAGGTAAGCCTGACAAATTGAAAACAACAGCTTCTGTGCACAGGGCCAATTAAATCTGGCCCACAATCCATCATCCCAACATAAATACATTCATTTTTATTTGCTGGTTTGATTCGAGGTTAGTCATAGTATCTTGTCTTCTTATATTTCAGTATTCAAATTTTTAAGTCTTATAAAGTATAGGTATATAAAGTTAGTGATATTTTATGCAGTTTGTGTTGAAAAGCTGTAAACTAAAGGCCTGCAGCTCTACACTGGAGTTGTGTAACAGGCAATTAGTATTAAACCTGTGCATTTCTAGAACTGAACCCACCTTGCAGTCTATGTACACAAGATTTCTACACCCAAATCAAACTGGGCTCAAATTAGTGTGTTGAGAATGTAATTTTCATAATGCAGAGGGTTATGGTGTTTATTTTCTGGTGTCGAGGCATGAAGCGTTTGTTAATCCCTGCTGTAACCAATCATATCTCTCTTCTGATGTTTATATCTGAAAACATGCTTGGTCTTTGTTTTTTTGCAAAGGTTTATCAGCCTGAATGGATATAATGGTACGTGCACCGCTGTGTTTCTATACATAAAAAACGATAGCTTCTTTGAGTAGATGGGGATTCTCTCATTACATGTGTTTGAATCTCAGCAGGGTTGCGACTATTCCACGCATTTAATTTGCCGCCCCCCGCTGACTCTCTCCAGTACTGCCGCTGCTTTACACATACAATCTCTTTCACTCTTACCAAGGTAATCATACGAAGCACTCAGGACACTCTGTTTTACCCTCTTGGCCTTGTCTGTGTGCTCTGTTCACTGTCTCTCTCTCTTTCTTTCTCTCCACTCCAGCCTTAGCAGTCGTAATGGTGATGGATGCAGATGGCCGGAGCGGGTCTTAAATGTCAAACTCAAATGGAAAGCACTGTTCCGTTGAGACAAAAGCAGCTGGACATTCGCTCGCTACTTAACACTCACGGACATAACATGAAAAGGCCTTGTGCTGGAAGAGGGAGCCATAAAACATATTAAACATGGCGGTAGTCTATATAAAAAGACAGCTGTGTGAGTCTGTGCTGTGTTTTGCCTTTATACATGTAGCACTGATAGATTAGGGTTAAGGTGTGGGTGTGTCACTGAGCAATACTCTCTTTATGTAAACGTGAGAGTGCTCTTTTGAGTGGGCTTGTTGGAAAGAAGTTGAAGAAGTCTGAATACAGTCAACATGTCTTACTTTGAAGCTGTGTTATCTAGGGCTGGGCACAGAAAAATGGTTCTTATTTGGAACCGACCGAAAACGTTCGAGAAATACTGGAACCAAAAACATGACACACTTTGGTTTTTCAGTTCCTTGCGCTTTAAATCTCCATGTCAATAAACAGACAACCAAAACACCACATGCCACATGCACACTGTGTAATGGCATGAACGTCTCTCCACAAACAGCAAAATAATATAAATAGAACATTTTATTTTTTACCAAATCACCACTTGGTCAATATTCCAAATGCACACTCCACAATTACATGACTATGCTCCACGTCACAGCAATCACTTATTCCTTCTTCTAAACAAACTATATCTGAGCTTATAGGACTGTGCCCTGTACAAAAGAACAACACAATTCACATCTTACATCTCATAAACAAACTATATCTGAGCTTAAGACTGTGTTCTGTACAGACGAACAACACAATTTATGTCTTACTTCTCATAAACAAACTGTGCGCAAGTTTATGACTGCACCCTTAACAAGCTGCGTGTACCAAACAAAGCGCAGTGTGTCAGTTTACTGTCTTAAACAAAAGACATGAAGAAACAGATTGAAAATTGAAATACCTTATCAATATTGTGTTGACTGAACTGCAAAGGAATGTTTTCAACATTACTAACAGAAGAGCAAACACATTTTGAATTAACTGTAATCTTCATGTGGACACTGCAGTCTCTAAAACCTGGTGTCCACTGCATCGTATTGGTCTGAGATTTCAAAAATAATTATAAATCTGATGTACAGACATTACAAGATAAGAGGAATTGTACTTTTTGTCACACAAACAATTATCTTAAGAGTTCTCTTAAAATTGCTAACGTTTTAAAACTTTTCTAGTGTGCAGCTAGCATTCAAGCTCTATGCTGAGTCACTTTGGCCTATTGCAGAGGCTGTAGTGTAGCATTCTAGTGGTGTTACTAAAGGAAAACCAATCACAATTTTGAAACGGAAGCAAGTGATATGGATTTTTTTCCATCGCCCAGCCTTAGCACAGTTTTTGCTGTATTACTTTGACAAAGATAGACAGAGCGACAGGATCAAGATTTTACAATATTAGGTTGATTTTGACTTTGATCGCACAATAGTTCTAAGTTTTGTCTTTGTTCTGCTTGATTCAGGCACTACTTGCTGTCGCTTTGCTAACAACCCCCCTCAACTCGCCATGCTGCAATGTGATTGGGTCTTAAAGGTTAAAACTGCAAACCAATCGACTGGTGGGTGTCCAGATGGATTTCAGTTAGCATCTTATTTTACTAGATGCTAACTGAAAAAAAGCCAACTGCTAAAAATAATAATGATTTGCACTAAGCAGATCTAGTATTTCTAGTACTTATGTGTATTCCTCATGCGATTTTGTAAAGTCTTATTTAAATCTGATGTGAAATCTTGAGCACATCCCCTGTGGTGTAATCATTTAGTTTTATCCCAGCTCCGGTGAGACGTGACACAGTGCGAGGGCTGCTGTTCCTCTCCCAAATAAGGACAGATGTTGTGTGGCGTTTTGTCTCGGCAGACGTCGTATGAGCTGTGCTGGTGATTCATCCCAAACATGCACAAACTGAGTGTGGAGGTGGTACTTTTGTCAATGGGAATGGTTTGTTTATACAGCGCAAAACAATTGGATTCTGCAGCAGTGAACTTTTGACCTTGTGATGCTTCCAACAACCGTGGTTTTGCACTAGTGGGTGTAATATTATGTAAAATATATACAATTAGTAACAAGATCTTTTTCACTCCACATCGATTTAGTTACAAGGCAAAAATGTCAAGTTAGATTTCAAATTAGGGAGACATCTTATGGGTTGTTCAGGTCCTACAACTAAAAAAAAAACTACTACTAAAACAAATTAAAAAAATAAAAACAATGTTTTTGTTGGACTAAAAACATTATAAAAATATGTGTTTTTGCTCAAAGCAGGTTTACAGTTCTAGCATTTAACATTGACTCTTTTGTGTTGTAGAAAAGGGGTTCCCAAACTTTTCAGACAGATACCCCCAAAATAACCATGTAATCAACTTTGTAACAACAAAATGAAATAGATATCTGTAATCAATTCAAGTTTGAAAGGGAATACAATTGTGTTAAAGTTAATTTATTTTAATAATTTATTGCTTAACAGATCTGAGCACAGGTAGCACTACCTGCTGAGCATTTCTGCCTGACGCACTTCCGCCAGTGCCATTTGGACAACTGCAGGTCGTCAGCCGGGAGCCACCCTTCACAGATGTTTCGAAACCACACTTAAATTAAGATTAAATACCAAGGCTTATTTGGGAAATTACATCTTAAAATTATCCCGCGATCCCCAATTTTGCTTGGGAACCACTGTTCTGTTCAGGTCGTGTACTATCCAGACTCCTTTCAGCATTTCTGAAACAATAGCATATGAGGCAAGATTGGGTTGATTATTTGCACTTTCCTTTGCAGCCAGTACTGTTACTCAACTAATAGCAGATAACAGATAATCAACCCCCTTTTTTTTTTTTAAATTTTTTTTTGTTTTTCACTTTCATGGATACAAAAAAAACATCCATATTTGACCCTTAAATAGATCATCATTTTGCATTTTGTTTAATGTGAACTAAACTACAAAATGGATTTAAACTGTCTTAAATCGTAATAAAAAACGATTCACCTAAATATTCAAAGTATCGATACACGGCCCTTACGATCCGCTACATCGATCGGCGTTCTACTAGTTATCCTCAATCCAGGCCACACATCGATGCAACTTTGAATCGCTTCGAATCTAAGCCCAAAGAATCGATTTATTTAGATATATGGCGAGACATAAACCATACAGACAAACGGCATTCTTAGTAGTGTGTTTTTCACATAAACGTTTCATTAAATGCGCTTTTAATACGCTGGTTTTCTGCACTGCGTCATCATCAGGCGCCTGCTCCGCTTGTTTCACATGGAATCCGGCATGACTCCCGGACGGCAACGCCGCTGTACTGCCCAGCGGAGGAGACAGACAGCGCTGTATTCTAAACCATCCCGCGGGCACGGGTCCCGGTGCACATGGATGAGAGAGAGCGCGGATAGCGGAAGCAACGTTACGAGGGACAAAGCCACGGAGGGCCCACGGAGGTAACGCTGCGAACCAGACGAGCTGCAAACGCGCACCCAGAGCTGCGACGCCACACTGTTTATATATAAAACAGACCCGCGCATTTGTGTAGGCTTATGGCTCCGCTGCCAATCTCACATTTGGACATATGTGGTATTTGAGACGCGACGTCAACGTGCTTTGGGTCAAACTGTGCCTGCAGATGTTTGTGGATTTAATATTTAATGATAAGTCACAAAGATACAATAAGTTCACAGACTCCCATCTTACTACCTGCATCTGTGTGAAAATGATTCAATAAGATGGTGAAATGTGGGTCACTTATTTTATTTTTGATACAAAACTTGTGTATAAAGGGGAAAAGTTTTTTATGTGCAAAGAAAAATAATTGTGTTATTAAGCTGAATATAATTATTACCCTTATACCCTTATCATTTTATTCTTTGTTATTGAGTTTTGGATTTAATGCAAAATCTTGGTAATGATTTATTTATGTCTTAAGTTATCAAACTGAATCGAAATATTGTTTTAAAACTGCTGTATCGTTCCGAATCGTATCGTTCCCTGAAACCCTAAAATCGTTTTGTAATCGTATCTTTAGGCTTCATATCAAAATGTATCATATCGTTCTAAAAACGTATCGTTACACCCCTAATAAAATGGAATGATCAACTTCCTGCTCAGAACTGCAGAATGAGCTCCGTTTCTTCTTACTGGCATTTCCCTGTAGCAGATTATCATCTCAAAACACATCTTTGAGTAACATAAAGATGAGGATGCAATATAAAAAGCTAATTTGTTTGTATCTTAAATGCCAGTTGTGGAACAAGAGCCCTTGGGTAACTGACACAAGCCAGGCTGCACATGGTGTGTATATCATCACATCATATATGATCATACTGTGTGGGTGAAACAGCTGAAAATGAGCTTTTTTTTTTTTTTATTTATAGTTTAGTTTCTTACAGACAAGAGACAAAACAATACAATACAAAACAAGACATACATCGACAAAAAACAAACAAAAAGAAAAAACACAAAAAACACAAAAAAAAAACAACAACAAAAAAAAAACAATAATACAAAATAATAAAATATAAAGGAAGGGGAGGGGTGGTACATTTTTTTTTTTTTTTTTTCTTTCCCTTTATTTTATATATTCATGGGGTTTGGTGCAGGTATACTTCAATCATCATTTACTTTATTATTATTATTATTATTATTATCACGATTATTATTTTTATTATTACCCTTATCACTCCTACATTGTTATCATCATTGATATTTCCGTTATCATCATCATCATCATCATTATAATGATTATTAATAATAACAATCATAATAACAGCAACAACAAAGTCAATATTCATTCCTTATCACCCAAAGCCCATGAATATACAGATCTATTTGGATAACAATAATACACTTTTTATCCCTGTCACTATAACCAACATTATTCGTATTTTCATCATCTTCTTCATTAATGTTAATTATTACCACAATAACAATATATATTTTTTTTTTCTGACCTATTAACATTAACAATAACATTACCATCAGTGACATCCATTGTTATTTAAACCTTGTTCATTTACACTGCCATTATGGATATAAGTTATTATTTTCTTTTAAGTATATAGTTAAGCAAATTTACATATATTTTACAGGAAAAGTAATGTAATTAAAATAGCTGTTGTCAATAGTAGTAGTGGTGGCAATTACTACTAGTATTTTATATCCTTAATGGCATTACATAGACATGAACTTAACATCTTGTCAACATCAGTCCATTTGTTAAGTGCACAAAAAATATTTCTAATTAGACAGTTTCCTTTTATTTCTTCAACCACCTCTGTAAGAGACGTGTCATTGACTCTATTAGTGCAGGGACCGGGTGTATGAAATCACATTTTCCATCGACAATAGATCCATAAATTCTTTTGTCCAGTTATATATATCGAAGCAATCCATTTTACGAGCCTTCCAATTCTTCAGTATAATCCTTTTCACTGACATAAAACCCAAGGATACAATTCTTTGTTTGATTTGGGCATACATGACAGAATATTGTTTCCAAGAACACATATATCAAACTGCATTGGGATTTGCATGTCCAGTAGTTCTTGCATGAATTCATTTACACTGTTCCAAAACTGCTTAACTGCAGGACATGACCAGAGTAAGTGAGTAAGTGTGCCAATCTGTCCACATCCATGCCAGCACAACTCTGGGATACTAGGATTCATTTTTTTGAGAGTTTGAGGTGTAATATAAGCTCTATGAATTATTTTCAATTGAATCATTTTATAATGAACACATTTTGAACAGTAACTAGATTTTTTAAGAATTCCATCCCACTGTTCTTCTGTCAGTGGTGAGCCCAATTTCTTTGTCCCATTGTAGTTTGGTTGGTGCAGTGCTGTCTGGAAGTGACTGGATAAGCAACTTATATAATACAGAGACAGTTCCTCGTTTATTAGCTGCGCTTTTTAATTTGAGATCTAGTGCATTTTTTCCTGCACCAACATCTCCTTTGGGTAGATAACTCTTAATTATAGATTTTAGTTGGTAATACTGAAACATCTTAGAGTCTTTTAGATTGTACTGACTCTTTAAATCTGAGAATGGTATAATATCTCCGTCCGTTTGCGGACAAGAAAGAACTGTGCAATGTTTTTCCACCAATATTTATCAGTGGGTTTTCCCAGATTGGACATGATGGCAGCAAGACACCAGTTATTTTTAATTGTCGTTGCATTAATCTAGAAATTTCACAAGAGAAATCAATTAAGGGGTTTTTCAATTTGACATTATATTTTGGGTTATACCATAATGATTTAATTGAGAATGATACATTTTCTTCTTTTACGACTCTGTTTTCTAACCATTCCCAGCTTCCCGGTATTTCAAAGTTTTTATCATTGTAACCCCATGTCAAAGGGTATCTGGCATTAAAAGCTAAATAATACATGTAGATGTTAGGGATTCCCAAACCACCCTTTATTTTGGACATAATAAGCTTTTTCTACTGATTCTTGGTTTTTTTCCTCGCCACAAAAATTGTGAGAAGAGAGTGTTTATTTCTTTAAACCATTTTTGAGGTACTTTTAATGGTATAGCTGAGATTGGAAAAATTAGTCGAGGCAATATGTTCATCTTTATGATCTCAGCCCTTCCCCATAAAGATATAGGTAGGGCAGACCACCTTCTAATATCTTCTTTAATAATTTTGAGAATGTTTGGACCGTTTAATTCAAATATTTTATAAATTGGTGACTTGATAATTATTCCGAGATATTTCATTCCAGATGTTTTCCAAACAAAAGGTGCATTTCCTAAGTGTGACATCAGTGTATATTTGTTCAAAGGAATTGCTTCACTTTTAGTGCAATTTATTTTGTAGCCTGTGAATTTTCCAAAATAATCTAAAAGAGAGAGAAGTTGTGGAATTGAGGTACTAGGGTTGGTTAATGTTAACAATATATCATCTGCGTATAAATTAGTTTTAAAGTGGTATCCTCCAATATCTACGCCCTGTATGTTTTGGTTTGCCCGTATAGCACAAGCTAGTGGTTCAAGTGCTAAAATAAACAGAGCAGGAGATGCTGGGCAGCCCTGTCTGGTTGATCTGTAAAGTTGAAAAGGTTGAGATACTATACCATTCGATTTAATTCGCGCCATTGGTTCATGATAGAGAGCCCTTATCCAATTCAGACAACTTGTACCAAACCCAAACCTTGTGAGGACCTCAAATAGATAGGGCCACTCTATACGATCAAAAGCTTTTTCAGCATCCAGCGATAGAGCGATCGCTGGATGCTGAAATGATGATGCCCTTGACATTACGTGGAATAGCCTTCTCATATTATTGGCTGCCAAACGGCCTTTGATAAAGCCTACCTGATCAATGTGAACTATAGAGGAAATAACCTTCTCTAATCTAGTGGCTAGGATTTTTGCAAATATTTTATAGTCATTGTTTAAAAGACTTAAAGGGCGGTAATTGCCCATTTGCAGGGGATCCTTGTCTGGTTTAGGAATGAGGGAAATTATAGCTGAGCTGAGCTTTGAGTGAACAACAACAGCGACTGCCTCTCCTTGTGTTCAGTCATCACTTCAGTCTTATGCTGGAGAAAAGTGCTCTGTAGAAGTATTTGAGCTTGAATGTTTGATCGTTGAGCTGTGCTTGGCCTGAGCTGAACTGAAGTAGAATGAGGTCTGAGGAAACATTAATGCACATGGAGACGCTCACACCTGATGCAGTCCCTCACTGTCCACCTGAGTGTTGTCTTTTTCCCTTTATAGTCCAACATTCCTCCTAGTCACAATGGCAGCACAGGTCCGTTGTGACTAGTTTCTTAAAGTTTTGTGAAGCACTTAGTAGGGATGTAAGTTTTCAAAAAATTGTAACCGTTTGTTGGAGCCCTTCACGATCAATAATCAGTTAACCGATTACTTTATCGCAGTACTTTTCTGTTAGGTTCACACAAGCACTACAAGAGTGAACATAGAGCAACAGTCAGAGGTCTTTGAACTGTGCACAACACAACTGAATAAAAGCCTCTATAAACACTGCTGCAATGCATTGTAGTGCATTTCAATAAAACCAGTCATACTAAAGAGTCACGTTTTAAAGTTACTTCTAACATTAGCCGCTAACCTTATCTTGATCAGGTAAAACACCAATAGTTTCCCATCAAAAAACTAATAATCTAGTCTGTTTATCTTTACAAACACAATTCAAATGAATAAAACTATGACATTAGTCCATAAACACTGCAAAGTTACAGGTTTGTTCAATCCTTATGGGATATGAACAGTGTTTTTTTTTCACTCAGACAGATGCCAGAGCTGTTCAAGGACGCAGTTAGTGCCATCTACTGGACAAATTGCATATTTGTGTCAGTTAACCGATCAAAAAGCTCACATTCGGTTAAGTCATTAGTCACGTTTATTTGGTTAAACATGAATATCCCTAGCACTTACCAATGAGCAATAAAAATAAATAAATAAACAAACATACAGACACACAGAGATAAACAGACAGCTAAATGATTACAATTTACTCTGATATCTTCTTCTATTTCTGCTATTCTCAGGTTGCTTCCAGCTTCAAAAGACCGACCTGGAGATATGTCATTGAAGCTTAATCTTGACATTTATTCAACTGAGTGTATGATTTCATTACTATGTTTTACATTATTAGTATTTAATCTCAATGCTTCTGCCAATACCTACTGTATCATTGTAGTGCTCCATACACAATTTAGCATGACTATTTAGAGACGTTTTATCCCTCCATTACCCATTGTTAATAATGCAGCCAAGACCTATTACAAAACATTTATTACACTATAGCTCCACGGTTCTGGTTTCCGTTCATTTAATTAGCCGTTGGTTAAGTGAAAAATCCAGACAACGATTATTTCTAAGATGATGGTGTGGCTGTGCTGTGCTGTGAAGACACTTTGTGCATGTGAAGAAAAGAGGAGGAGTGAGACCTCTCCATCACGGCGTATGACCTTCCAAAAGTCACGCTGCTGTAGAGTACAAAACTAATGCCTCCATATATTATCGGAATATGCTGGATAATCATTCCACCGCCTCTTCCACCATCACTCTTACAGACATGCACACACTTTTGTACCGGCTCTTTAAAGTTTTATGCTAAAATGATATAATGCACTAATGTGCTGAATAGAAGAAAGTATCCAGGTTACTCTTAATGTTACCAGTGCTTTTTAATGTTACCAGTGCTTTTAGCCAACGCACTAGGTTTGAGTTTGCTCTGTTTGTTGTTTGTTGTTTTAGTTGTGAATTCTGTTTTGGATATTTCTTCCAAAAACAGTCACTATCATGACCCCTTAATGAAACCCCCATTCCATAAGAGTTTTTTTGTCAGTGAGCTGATACAGTATATAATGTCAGTATTACAATTGACAATGCCTATTTAAAGGCCTTAAAAACCTTGGATTCTACAAAAAGAATAAAGCTTCAAGGATGCATGTGCAACATTTAATGACAAAGTTTATGTCTGGGGCTTGGAGTTGGTTAGGATTAGGAATAGAATTTTGTTAATATTTATACATAATAACACAGTTTTACATCCACCATAGAAATGAACTAGGGCAGCAGCGCGTAACATACGTACGCAAAAAAGGACAGCTATACTACATTAGTTTTGTCACAATGCTAAAATTTCAATCTTGCGTTGAAACTTTAAAAAGACTCTATCGATTTCGTTACCATGGTACTTAAAAAAAGTATATATACAGTATATACATAATCATCCATCCATTAATAGACACATTGGCTGTGTATACAGTGTACAAAGGCTATATACGCTGTATTTGATATTTCATCATTTTCAATGGTTCAGAGAGGAAAAGGAGCGGGGCTTAGCCTGTGCAGAGAAAGAGAAGGTAAAGTTCTCAGCTGCCTTTCTTTTTCTGTTTGAGGAGACAGTGTTTTTTATTAACTAAATTAAATGATAACGATTAAAAGTACAAGTGACAGTTTGGACATCAAAACATTACGTTTGTTGAAAGATTATTACCGGCGGTTAGCGTCACGGTCATGAGTGACTTAAAATAAAATACTGTAATAATATTAATATTATTAATAACCTGTCGTTTCTCCACAATCACAAAAGTATAAACATAATTCAAAGACTAACAGAGAGCTCACACTTTGCTTTGTAAGTGTAAAAGTTTAAAAGAGTAGGTCTCTGGGCCAAATCCTTTTTCTGCTCCACTGTCTGAAAAGATGTATGTGATGAAGTAAAAAAAAAAATTATAGATACTTGTTCAAACGAGTATTGAGTACCTGTTTTACTATAAATTAGTATAACCCCTGCATATGCTTTTATACGCATTTACATTTGCATTGTATACATACACATTTCAGTGAGAAAATGCACGAGATAGAGGCTTCTGAAATCAGGAAGCGGGTTGCGCGAACCATCAAGAAAGACGAGGGCCCCATCTGGAAATAGCCTAAAAAAGACGTCAGAACCCCATACGTCACCTCTGACAAAAATGGAAGTTCTACGATTGCTGATTTCTTCTGCATTGTTTTTCTTCATGTTACTGTAAAGAACTGAACATCAAATCCTTCTCCTAAGTGTCATGCAAACAGTAGCTCCAGTAGATAACACAGACACTTCCTGGATGAGAGCAAGGTCAACATGCCCGTGCCGTCCCTGACAAGCTCCAATGCGGGCTACGCGATGTTCACCATCTCCGCTCACAATGCCGCGCGAGACGGACGAGATAAGAGCCAAATGTCAGCGCGCTATTTTAGAGGAGACGTGTCCGGGACTTCACAGCCTCAAGTCTAATCCTGCAAAACTCCATCGATTGGCTTGTCCCAGTGTATTGACTGTGCCATTCATATGACGCCTCAGGTCTCCAGTCCCACAGAGGTGCATAACTAGAGGTATTAGAGCCTTGACCTATATGCTTTTTCTTAAGATTATTGCAGTGAGCAGAGTGATTGATGACTTGTGGAGAAGAGGTGAACATAAGGATGAGATTGAAGGAGTAGTCGTGATTGAATCAGAAAAGTTGCAAATGTATAAGACTAGAACAATTGCAGTTGATCAAATTTCAATTATTGTTCTAATCGATTACTAAAATTGTGTAGTTGTAATTATTAAAAGTAATGCATGTGTTTCTTCGAGTGGAAAAGTACTGCAGTCTGCACTCTTTTGTACGTGTACTGTACTTTTACAACAATCTTATTTTTGATAGTTTATGTCAACAGTTTAGTTTTATTGGTTAAGCTCCAGTCCACGTTTGTGCAAAACCATAGATTTACTGAGATTCTCACGAGAACACTTCTTCATGGCTGCGGTCTTTGGGAAAAATAGATTTATTGTGGATTCGTGTGACAGGGCACAAGCTAAGTCCAGTGGAACTTGCGCAGGACTGGCGTAATGCTCTGCCTTCTCTTAAATAATAAGTGAATAATTGTTTGAATAATTATTATTATTATTATTTGCCAAGGAATCAATCATAAGGCGAGTACTGTTAAATTACTGGTATAGAAAAAATCCCATAGTACCTACCCAGCCCTATATGAAACAATTAGCAAAACCACCATAGCTGTAATAATTGAAGTGCTATAATTTTCTTTACAGCGTTACATTACATTTAGATAACGTGTTGGGATTGCACAAAACAGACAAAAAATTATCCACAACAGGTCAGACAATTCAGTTTGTACTCTCTGTTCATTTCTTTTAAAGGTTTAAATAGTTTTATTTTCAGCTCTGTATACTATATTAATTGTATTCTTATCTTCAAACAGCATTGACAAAATAATATCATATCTTTACCACCGTTAGTTGTACATAAACACAGAGGGATTATCGGTCAACATCACATCCCTGTAGAAAGAGATGCTGTCCATCTAGTTGGCTAGGGAAGCTTCTTTGATAAAAACAACAGAACTGGAAAAGAGCTAGTGTTCGATCAGATGTAAACCAGTATGAAGCAAGGTCTGCCTACTGAAACTCAAGACCATATTTTTCTATTTGTTTTTTACTCATCTGTATGCAACGTGAATGAACCTTAAAGACACATTTTATGACAAATGTTGATTTAGCAGCATAGTTTTTGTTTTCACACTCTTGTAGTTAGCTGACAACAGTGCTGGCTAACATGTGCAACAAAAAGCTCATGAAGACTACACATGCACACAGAGGTTTGAGGCTGCATTAGACATAGAAACACAGAGACACAGAACAGGACACGAGGCTGCTCTGACCTATGTTTTTCTTGTGAGCTCTGTGATTGATGACCTCCAGGTAATAGAGGAGTGAGATGGAGGTCCTTGATGGAAGACATGGTGTGTTCTGGGCGCTGACCGTTCTGTGTGTGTGTGTGTGTGTCTGCAGGGCAGGATCGCAGCGAGGCGGCTCTCATCAGGCGTTTTAAGGGCGATGGCGTCCGCTACAAGGCCAAGCTCATCGGCCTGGACGAGGTCACCGCCGCCCGAGGAGACAAGCTCTGCCAGGACTCCATGATGAAGCTCAAGGTAAGACAATGCACTGCCAACACTGCACTATCAAGACTACTGTATGGTATCGATGGATGCATCCATTTTGAGAAGTAATAAACAAATTCTTAATATTAGTACATATGTTACCATACAGGTTCTGATAAAGCTTTGTTTGGGTGCAGTACACTCTCAAAAAGCACATATATTTGTATTAGTTTATTGACCATTTGCGCCTACGTCACATGATCACATGGGTGTGCCATGATGGAAGGCAAAGTGCGTGAACACAGCAATACGGTTAGCGCAACACTGACAAATTCTCACATATTTTCTTTTTTTTGTGAAGAAATGAATGACGTTCTAGTGCATGTTCAGTACAGTTGTTGTCAAAGAAGGACATCTTTTAGGTGGTACAAAGTAAGGTTTTCGAAAAAGCTAATGAATGCTAGCTGATCTATACCTTCATTCTTTTTAATAAAATGTACTAGTTTGCCCGACTTTACACTTTGTACAGTTATGTGGTAAACAGTGTTTTGTCTTACACTGGGCACAGCTAAAACCACACAAGAGTTTGGTTTTCAGTAACTTGGTTATGTATCATGTGAGGCTATGCTAGCCACATATAATGCAGGTTGCTTCGATATTCATTGCAATTTCTTTCCGAAATGTCATTCATTTTTTCCTAGCAGTTATTGTCTGTAAGGTAATGTAAATCCGTAACAACTTAAAGAGATTCCAGTTTTTTCCATTTATTGCTGCCACCCACTGGCGCTGTTTTTATCAGAAGGTAAACGATAAAAAGCTAGGCTACATATTAGGCTTACAACCTCTTTACCTGTTAGTGCAGCCAATCGCACAACAAGATGTAACCATTTTACAACTGAAATTATAAAAGTAACTTAGAAACAGGCACGTTTACAGCAAAGTTTCCATAGTTGTAAGCACACAGACAACGCTTTTGCTTCCATCATGGAGAAGTGGGCCAATCACAACGTCAATACTTCAGTTAAGTACTTCTTTTCAATTTTTCTTGTGTGTTAGCTAGAATAAATTTTTTCTATACTTAACCATAGTTTTAAACAGATTTGCTCTGATTGTACTGCATAGTCAGTTTTAAAAATCACAAATAAGTGTTCAACCTTGGATACAATTTTAAATATACTCTAATTTAACCATCATTATTACTTTGAAAGACCACAAAATGTGTTTGGACTCACCTTGGTCATCATCAGCAACAAAAGTGTATTGTGATACGACTAAATGAAGCTGCTGCTCATTCCAAGCTAAATAAGCTAATAGCAAAAGAAGATATTAGTGTTTTGAAATATGCTGTGTTCTCTATGGAAAAGAATAATGCTGATAGAGTAATAGACCACAAATTCTTTTAGTTCACACAAGTATACATTTCTAAAACCCAAAAACACGTGCTATGAAGTTACATATATTTTTTTTTTTTTTTTCCATTCCATTATTTTGAATTGTTTATGTTTTGTCTAATGGTCCAAGCAACATTGCCTTCTGTAATTAAAGATGAATAGCACTGGCTGTAACTAGCACAAGTTCATCCATATTCTAACACGTTTTAATATGCATGTTTTGTGTATCCCACATACAGTAATGATGCCCTTTTATGTTTGCACGGACAGCTTTGATTTGAGCAGAAATAATAGCTGAAGAAAGACGACGTTTATTGGGAGAGAAAATAGCATTAATAAACCTAATCCAAGAGAACTGGTATGGAGATGAACCTAGAAGACTTTTGGTCTACATTTAAATGCAAACTCTTGTCAACAGGCAGAGATTTGAATAAAGTGAAGTGCTTTTAGAAGTGTGTTTTTCCTGAGAATGAGAAACAACAGACTTATGCATATAGTGACATAGAAGTTGTTATGGCAGATGGGAAAGGAGTCAGCAAGATGCAATATGGTGCAACAACTCTGATTGTTTGTTGTTATGGAAATCAGTAAAAGCATTGGCGTGTGGCTGTATAGAGGATATTGTCAATACGGCTTATAATAAAAGTGACAGTTTATTATTCTGATTTGTGTGTGAGAATTAGACTCAGGCAAATGTGCAAATGGAGGCACGCAAACTCATTCTAAAGAGAAGTTATTGTGCACATTCAACCTTTAGGATTTTTAACTTTGTTTCTCGTCATTAGTTTAGTCAAAGTTGTTTTTGATTGAATCATGCATGTTTAAAAGAGACTCAGTGTTCAGAAACACCTACCAATAATCCATATAATTACTGTTTTTCATGAACTCTGTCATTTTTTATGTTTTTTCCTTAGTCGATTGGGTCAATGAGTTTTTTTTATTTTATTTTGCCACGCCCAGTTAATGGGACATATTTTTAGTCCACCAAGCATATCTTTGATCGACTACAACCCTTCACATGATGCTTACTTAGGTTACTTTAGACAAGTAGGTTCACAGACTCATAAATAACAATTACCTAATTTTCTCTTGCCAATGTATTATTGACCTTACCATGGGCAGTTCATATTGTTTTATGATTTTTTTTTTTGTTTATGTGTTGTTACAAATCTAAACAATGTTTTTGACCAAGTATTTTTTTTACTCCTCCATACAACCTTTAGGGGCATTCCAACTGAATGAAATAGTAAACAATAAGACTAAGGCCAACTCATAGTTCAAGTAAAAGTAACATTTGTAAAAGGTTAAATAAGTATTACTCTTGGACATAACCTGTAGCCAATGTGACTTAGCTTTTGCAGCACTTCATGTTTCTCAGCCAGCTCCCAGTTCACAAGTTGAATGACCAGTTCAAGCAGCGTTCCAGCACATTTTTTCAAGTGGTAATAAAAAATTATGGTTTTTTTTTCTGCTTTTATGATGAAAAGTACCTCTGAAGAGGCGGTGCTTATCACTCCTGTAGTTTTTTACAGGAAGTAAATTAAATTATATATGTTGCTAAGAATCAGGATTGCAGTTTATTCTTTTTTTTTTTTTTTCATTTTCTACAGCTTAATCCTATTCGGGGTTGCAGTGACTGGAGCCTGTTCTAGTAGCTTTGGGCCTTAGGCGGGGAACATCCTGGACAGTGGCCAATTCATTGCAGGGTTAGACAAACAACCATTCACTCTCTCATATACTCACTAGGGCCAGTTAACCTAAACATGCAGTTTTGGGAGGTGGGAGGAAACCGGAGTACCCGAAAAAAACACAATGACACAGGGAGAACATGCAAACTCCACCCAGAGAGATCGTGAGATGTTGATATAGTCTGACCCAGGAGTTGAACCCACGACCTCCTTATTGGGAAGCCAGAGCTCTAACCACTCTGCTACCATGCACCCTGAGATGCAGTTTAGAATGGAAAATATGTAAAAGAATAACCTACTTATGTTGCCATTAGACAGTACCTGTAAAAGTATGTCTTTAAATGACAAAATGTTCTTGAAAGCATGGCACATTGAGGTTCTCTTCTGCAGTAACTAAAAAGATGAGGTTTGGAGTGATGAGTCAGACAGCTCATATTAGACCAGCCAGTGAACGGAGATTAGAGTTTGGACATGGAACGTTGAGGTATGCTTTATGGCCCCTGGTGGAAAATGCCTCTTTTTCATTGCACCCATTCTTCTGATAAACGGTGCATGTTTTGGGGAGACTACATCTCAGACATGTAGAGTGGAGCAATAGTGAATGTTGAATCTGAAGAAGGTAAAAGAGAGGATTTATGTATGTACCAGGTTTGAAAAAAGATGATATTTGTTTGTGTTTTGGCCATCAGTCATAAAGTTCAGCTTTAAATGAAGCTCTAAGTTTGTACCCACATCAAAAACAAACTTGTTGTATTTTGCTCCATTCATGCTAGTTTAATGAATCTTATTTTATTTATTTATTTAACCTTTATTTAACCAGGAAAGTCCCATTGAGATTCGAAGATCTCTTTTGCAAGGGAGTCCTGGCCAAGAGGCTTCCACAACACAACACTACATAGACTAAAACAAACAAAAGACATAATTAAAAACAGTTAAAAACAGTTACAGGTTAATGACTGCATTTCCAGGTCTTTCAAAAGAGAGTCAAACCTAGCCATAGAGACAAGAGTTTGGAGCTTAAAAACTCTCTGTAAAAAATTCCAATCTGTGGGAGCACAGTACTGAAAAGACATTTTCCCTTTTTCTGTTCTAACATTGGGCACAATCAATGTGTAGACATCCTGAGAACGCAACTGATGAGGTCCATCAGGCCTACGCTGAAGATACACACTCAGGTATGAAGGAAGTAGACCAACAAGTCCTTTGTATATAAACCTGTACCAGTGTGTGAGCCGTCGCGTGGCTAAAGCAGGCCATCCAACACGAGAGTACAGGTCACAGTGATGGGTCCGTGCACCACAGTTTGTTATAAAGCGCAAAGAGGCGTGAAACACTGAATCCAGTGAACGCAAAGCTTGGGCTGGAGCATGCCTATACAAAAGGTCTCCATAGTCCAACACAGGAAGGAATGTTGCAGCAACAAGTCTCTTTCTGGAATTAAAAGAAAATGACAGCTTGAATCTAAAAACTCCAATTTGAATTTCCCTGATGTATGACATACTAGATCAAGATCATTGATTCCTTGAGCAGTTTACATTTCGATAAATCATCTTGAGACTCAGCATTTCTGATTTGAATTTGTCTGATCTGACAAAATGTTTTTTTTTTTTTGCTTTGATCATTGATTTTGCAGATTGTTTTTTGTTATTTTTTCCCTTTTTTAATGTTTTTTTTTCCTCATATGCAGCCATAGTTGTTTTTATACAAGAGACGATCCGCATCCCTTATTGGCTAATTAGGATCAACATGGTAACCAGACGGTATACATTGCTTGTGTGCATTAGCATAGCATGCTAAATTGCAAAATTGTAAATTTCACAATTGTAATTCCCTCTGCAGCCAAGAGATAGATCCGGAAACTTCTGGTCACTATTATAAAATGTTGTTTTGTATATAGTATTTAATACATGAGTTACTGAAGTAAAAATACAAACAATAACAGTGCAAGTAATGCTTCATATTTGTCCTATAAATATCCAGTAAATACTTAGTCAGGTCCAAGCTGCCTAAAGAATACACACAGCACTTTCATTGAACACAGTGTACAGTGGGAAGTGCAACTGATCAGCTTGTTTCTGGATGAGTCTGTCATTTAAATTGTAGTATTTGGGAAGAATATACTGTATCACATATTGGTGTCGAAAGTTGGCAGCTCTTATTGGCATCTCTGTCTCTGAATTTGAAGCAATCTGTGTTGGCCATGAACATTTTTAAGGAATCAAAATACAACTTTGATTAAATTAGTCATGCGGAAACACTTGTAAGAAAAAAAAAAGATGATTTTGTATAATTTGTCCACGTTAAGGTTCAGGGTTATTATTTTTCTCTAGTCTTATCTGAATAAACATGCTACAAAGCGACTCAAAAAACGAAGCAAATAAAACCCAGCGAACGTGCTAGTACATTCTGTTCATGGCGTGTGAAAATAGCTGGTGTGCGTGTTGTTTGTGTCCACTGAAAACTCCATCCAGCCGAGGCGCATGAGGTGAAGCGCGGGACGGACAGCCCATTGATCAAACAGCTTTCCTCCTCCTCATTTATTCAGACAGCAAATCCATCAAGTCCTTTTCTCTGATCTCTCCACCTCTTCCTCCGACTGCCCCGCCCTGCACCAGCCCGCCATTCTCCCGCTTTTCATCTGCTGTTGTGGCTAACCTATGCAAATGCAGCTACGGGCGAAAGCAAAGAGACGCCCCGATCCTTTAGAAGCTCCGGTCGGCCCATAAATCATACACTCAATTATTTCGAGCAGGTAAGTTGTCCCGACACATTGTACTTTCGCTTATTTGTGAGACATTTTAGCAAAGAAATATAAATCAAGGTAAAAGTGGGGTTCTTGATGAATGATTCTCTGTAAGGTCCATTTGTTCATTTTTCACACTCGCAGACAGGAATAAGCTAGAGTTTGACTCAGGCCTAATTGGGCTGACAGTGTATGAAGTCATTGTTTTGTAGAAGGATGAAACAAAGTACTACTATATAGGGTCGTTAGAGTTTTTGGGATACTGGTACTTTAATAACGATACTTGCTTTTCGAAGACAGGTTCCTTAACGTTCTTTTTTTGGTTTTGCTTTCTTTTTGAATGTTAATTATATGCGCACCATAATTGTTTCAGCTTTTAGCAATATTACATATGTCAAACTATGTTTTAAAATACACTTATAGTCTGTTCATTACGACTCAAAACAAAGCGCATGTAAATGAATCAGCTGTTCCTCACATGAAGCGTTTTAAGTTTCACTTTCACTGCCGCCACATGCAGCACTGTAACATAGGAGCAACACAACATTTACTTTTTCTCATCCATTTACCTGGAGAAAGAGGAGAAATGGAGAAAACTGGATTACTTTTTTTTTTTGGACTTTTTTGGTTGCATTACAGCGGTTCACATTTGGGATTATGATTTCAACTGGAGCGATGAGCAGGGGTATGTGTTTTATGTGTTTAGAAAAATTCTTATGCGTAAGCTTCAGACTGTGAATGGATCATGTGGATTTATGAAGCTCAACACGCAGACTTTTGACAGAAAGACTCACAGCAAAGATTGTTTTATTTGAAAATGGATCAGCTGTGTCTTAATTTCTTCTGATAAAGAAGGTTAGCCGACTCATTACACTTTGTTTTGGAGAGCTGCAACTGCAAGGCAGAGTAATAAGCTCGTGCACAGTCTGTTTGGGAGAAGTGAGACGTGAATCGTGCCGTTAGTTTGTGCAGACGCAGTCCTAAGCTCACACAGTTTGTTTGGGAGAAGTAAGAAGTGAATTACTGTGACATTGTGGAGTGTGCAAATAGTTTTGTGGAGTGAAATTCGTGTCATTAGATAGCGAACATGTGTTATGTGTGGTGTTTCTGTTGTCTGCTAATTGGCCCGCGCCAACATTTAAAACCAAGGAACCAAAAAATGGCTCATGTGTCATGTTTTTGGTTCCAGTATTTCCTGAACGTTTTTGATCGGTTCCATTTTTCGCTGCCCAGCCCTACTACCATGCTATATCTAAACTATACTCTGTGCTTTAGTTTTTTCATTTAATGTTGCAGTATGTAATTTTCTGATGTGAGGTCCATCAATGCTGTCTCTCATTGGTTTTCTTGAAATGTGTGTGGGAAATTATGATGCTTCGTGTTGGCTGGGTGAAAAGCACGAATAGGCTTCATGTGCAGCCGGTCGCAACAGCATGATTTGGAATCCTGCTTGGACAATTTGCTATCATTTCTCCAAACACCTCCATTTTATGCTACACTGTCCTGTCTAACACTCTTCTGATTGTGAGTGGGCTTGTGTCTGCACAGATCTGTAGCCTGACTGCCAGATAAACTCTTGCTATAGTTAAAATCAAATGAAGCTAAAAGCCACTGGAGGCTTCACAAGATTGTTGAATTGGTAAACAGAATGTTAGAAATGGTCTGCATTTACTTACAATTAATCCAAAATTAGGATTGCACGTAAAACATGTGGATTCAAAATTGTCATGTAGACACTTTCCATCAACAAAAAAAATGTAATTTTAAATTTGTGGCTTATTAAAGTAAAGTTTTACAAGTCTATGGACTTGTTTCTGTTTCTAAGCCGTTTTAGATCATTTTTGTTTTGCAATGAACAAAATGTGAGTTGTGGATCCACCTATAGTTGTTCCTAATTATACGGAAAAATCACAATAGGTCTCTTTTAAAGGTGCTACACTTGGATTTTGCTTCCTTAAATATGTAAAAGAAATATTACATTTTAAACTTCCTACATCAGTCCACATGTTTTGCTCACTTACCTATCACACTCTGAGCTTTTGAATTGTTTACCTCGACTCGTTTTCTCAGCTGTTAGGAGCGAGATGTGTCGGTATGCTAACAGCAGTTAGCCACAATGCTAACAACAGCAGACAAACTTAGTGGAGTTTAGTGAACAAATGGGACATTAGTAGATGTAGTCAGAATATTGCAAACAAAATTTGTGTATAAAAAAAATCAAGTACAGTATAGTCTTTTTACTGTAAATCAGACCAGGGGCCCAGGGGCCAGATGTTGTTCAGTTTTAATCAGGCATTTTTGAGAATAAGTCTTACCTTTGCATCTCTTTTGTTTGATTGCGTTGGCAATAGAACATGTGTCTTTACTTATATTCTTAACACATATTATACAATATGGACATCATAACAGATTAAATGGACAATATTTTACAGAAAGTTGCTGTAATAACGTGAATTTGTTACACCAGTGATCACGAGGCGGCCCTTCTAGTTTTGAATATGGCCCTCCTGGAAAAATAATTACTCACTACTGCTGTAGATGTCCTAACAAACCCTAAACCTTAACCCTTATTGGAGTTCACACTGTCTTGAGAATCCACCTGGCGGGATTCCAGCTAGGTCGCTGAATGTTGAACCAATCACAGTGTAGCCATGTGGTTTGGGTGGAAGCCAACAATGCATCACTCAAAAAAAAATAAAAAAAAATATATATATATATATATATATATATATATATAGAACAAACATGCAGTGCCGATGGACACACTTCTGCCTACATATTAGAATTCTATTTTGCTTTTTGAAAAGTCCGCTTCAAGCACACATTTAAGAATGAGATGTGATGACATATACTGTTGCTCTTGTTTGGTGAAGCCAAATAAAAACAGATGAGTGTTAAAAATGTATTTGATGCAGCAAAAGAATGACATCCCAGATATTCTTCTTCAGCGTCAGTCTGTCATTCTACTCTCCGCTGTTCTTTCTAACATTCTCTTTTCCCCTCCACATAAACCCACAGTTATCAGAGTCAACACCCTGATAACCACAGCGGACCACATGTTCCCAGAAAGATTGTGTGTCTTGTATAATTTTTCCCATAATGCCTCGCTCTGGCCTGACCGCTGTGTGTCTAAGGTCAGGAGAGCGCTCTATAAATGTTTACCTTCATTCTCCTCAGTCGCCTCAGTGTTTGCTGCCCTGTCCTCACTTATCTCTGCACAGACCCATATTGAGAGAACATTTTTATACATATTTGATTCTTTTAATAGAATTTTCTCTGTAGATGTATTCATGTGCGTGTGTGTGTCTCCACAGGGCATCGCAGCATCAGCACGGTCCAAAGGAGAGCACAAGCAGAAGGTCTTCTTGACTGTTTCCTTCGGAGGGATCAAAATCTACGATGAGAAATCAGGGGTGAGTATCAACTATTTTTATTTTACCTAGAGCTGGGCGATATAAAGAAAAAATGATATCGCAGTATATGTGGATGATAATATTTGGATAATATCAAGTCAGTCCCACGGAAATGTTTGAAATGTATGCTTAATAGGTTGGCTTCGCTTTGTTGAATATGATTATGCCAAGATGGTGGGCGGAGCTAGTTTTTCCTTATTTCCTTGCCATTTCAATCTGGTGATTTGTATTAGTGACTAGACAAATTCACTTTGGTATTACAGCAAACACTTTCAAGATCTGCTTTAGCTGCCAAACATTTGCGTTACATATTATTGGTCTGGAGAATGTTGTGATGTCATGCTAGAGTCAAACAAATGTAAAATTGTGGAACGACTGGAGTTGTGTCCTTAGGCAAACCTACAGTGCCTCTGAATCTGGTGTGAGTGGGAATGGTTGATGGTGGTAAGAGGGGCTGATGGCAGCCTTGCTTCAGTCAGTTTGCCCCAGGGCCGATGTGGCAGTAGATGTTTACCACAGAGTATGGATTCATAATGTGAAGCCTCCTGTGGTGTCTTCAAAAGCATTATATTAATCAAAGACATTATTATTGTTACAAAAGTGCAAAACATTTTGGCTTTGATATCTTTAGTTGAAAGTTTACAGCGTCACTTTTTTGTTTTGTATTCTTTTTGTAGCATGTGTTACGTTAAACTAAATGATTGATATTGTTGGATATCATGAAAATTGTCAAAATTTCAAACTCGATTGAGATACTAAGAAATGCCCTCGATTCTAATTGCAATACTACGTGAACAAAAAAAAAAGCTAACTACTGTAATTTCTGCCCTATTGAGTGCACCTGAATATAAGCCGCACCCACTAGATTTAAGTAAGAAAAATGATAAAGTACACATATAGGCCGCACTTGTTAATAGTAAGTCTATGAGAATCTATAATTTTGTTGCATTGCCTTATAAGCCGCATAGTTCAAAACTCATGAAAAAGTAGCGGCTTATAATCCAGAAATTACGGTAATTAATTAACTAGCTAACTAGTGAAAACTTAATTTTTCACACAAAATAACTTTCTTTAACCCCTGCCGTAAATGCAAATTTGGTGCGAGGCGGGACTTGCACGACTTAGCACGTGCTTAGAAAGTGCTTAAAACAAATGTGCTCTTGTGCACAGACCGTGAGTGTGCAGAAAGAAACCGTACATCGAGAGTCTATTTTTAAAGGAGGTAACAGCGGTCTGATGCGACATTCAAGTCATAATATGAACAATTTCGCAGGAATTCACGTGAATTCTGGAGCTGGTGTACAAGGCACCTCACAAGAACCTCGCATGTGTCCAGAACCAAACACGCCTCGCAGTCAGTGTGCGGGAGGCGTTAGACTTCAACAATGAAAGACTATGCAAAACAAGAGTTGTCTTTTATAATGTAATATGCTGATGTAGTTTTGATACAAAATGTTCAGTTTAGCTTAACTTTGCTACTAACTAAACTTTAACAAAGCAAAGTGTTTGGGATTTTTTTCAAGTATCGATACTTGTTCAAATGAGAATCTAGATTCGTTACTAGTTTTAGTCTTGATACTTCTGGAAACTCTAATGTAAACAGCATTTACAATATGATCTAAAATTGGACACATATTGCCCAGCCCCTCTCACGTGTATGCGCTCTATACCAAAGCGTGTGTGTGTGTTTTCTCTGTTAATGAGGCATCTCTGAGAGGGAGGGGCCTCTGGGGAAATTAGGGGGTCTAATTGAAACCCTGAGAACAAGGCCGGTGCAGATGAGAGAACACGCGCGTCCTATTGTGAAGCACAAACAGCACTGGTCTGGGATTGTACTGACGATCAGCCTCTTTACACATGCACGGCCGCTCCGAGCCTGTCCAATTGTCCATCCTTCATCTGTCTGATAGAGCCAAATGTCCACGCTTCATCTGTCTGATAGAGCCGTGTCAGTGAAGCCTCTCAATCAAGCACTGAACCGGGAAAGCAAAGTGTGAGCTGTGGAAATGCAAAGTTGTTTACATGGAGCAAACACCAGAGGGAATTCAAATCTAATGAGAATGTATGATCAAATAGGTTGCGTTCACTTGATGTCAAAACATGCTAGAATCCTTGTAGTTTCAACAGAGCTGAAAGCAGGTCGTAATTTGGTGGTGGAATTGGTTATAGAGACTGTAACTGTACAAACTGGCGCACTGGGAGCAAAGTCAAACTAAAAATATAAGTCAATTTCTTATATTTTAGGAATATATTGGACTGGACACCAAAAAACGATTCCTATGTCAAACCTACCAAAAACGTTAGGGAAATAGTGACATAAACAAAACTAAAAAAGGCGTTCTTTCAGTGACATTTTTCAGTTCCGTGGCTTTAGGTCACAATGTTACCGCAATTCACTTCCTATACTTCTGCCAAACAAATTGCGTGAGCTTAGGACTGCGTCTGCACAAACTGACAGCACGATTCACGTCTCACTTCTCCAAAACAGACTGTGCACAAGCTTATTACTGTGTCCTGCATCTGTAAGTCTCTCAAACTAAGTGCAATGTGCCTGCTTACCTTCTTTAACAGAAGAAATGAAGAAACAATGGGTCCAGATTCTATTAAAAACAAAATGTTGTCAAGCACATACAGTATTACAATCCAAACTTTCATCGCTCCAGTTGACATCATAATCCCAAATGTAAAATACAGTGGCGCGTCTGGATGCAGCCAAACAAGTCCGATTAAAGGAAAAGAGAGTAAAAGTTTTAGTGTCAAAAGCAAATGTGCCTTTATTAAAGTGCCGTGTGTGGTGAGAAAGTGAAAATGAAACTCAAAGAGCTCTATGTGGGAGTCCAAGTGAGGAACAGCTGATTCATTTGCAGCGCAGTGGTAACTGAACAGCCTTGTGCTTTAGAATATAGTTTGACCTGTATAACAATGTTATACAAATTAAAAGATACATTTGGGCATATAATTAACATTTAAAAAGAAAGCAAGAACCGAAAAAAGAACTGTTAAGAAACCGGTCTTGAAAAGCAAGTACAGTTAAAGTACTAGTATCTAGTACTAGTAAAAAATCTTACAGTGTCCAGCCGTAGGAATATATAAATGGGCCTGGTGTACTTAGTTTCACTGAAATAGATACTTTGACAATATATCTGTGCTGTTGTAAAGCAATACAAAGCTGCAAAAGTTATTTTGCACAGAAATAAAAATGTGTAGCGGGTCTTTACCTGTCAGATTACAGATTTGTTGACCCTTTGTATGGGTCATAGCTCATCAAGCAACAACTAGCACAATGTTAAACACCTTCTCTGTAAATAATTTAGATTTTTTTTAATAACAGACTTTAAAAGTGGTGACACTATTCAACTACAAAAACCTTGGTTTTATTAAAGCCTTTTACAAACATGCGCCCCCATAGAGACTTCAGCCTGAACATTGACGGAGCATCTGCCTGTTTGTCCACAAGTGAGTGAGTCTTCTGTTTGTCATGAGCAGGAGATCTTTAGGAGCGGCGCTGCTGTGAGTGCTCATCAAAGCGAGTTTGGCCACATGCTTTTGTTTATTTAAGGTGTGCTATAAATTGTGAAAACGCGCTGAAAATGAGCCGTGTGTGTGAAGAACGCTAGCTAAAACTATGTTCAGAAAAATGTCCATAGGTAAGCACTATACTCTTACTAGAACAGGAGCCTTAGTGTTGGCAGTAAACACACACCAGTCCCAGCTCATGTTATCTTGAAACAGCTTTACTCTTCAGTGTTTATTCATCGATTTGATTATCCATACACATTTGCATTAGACTACAGCACCACTTAGCGTCTCACCGAGTCGATGTATCGGCTGGATGTTGAGGACCCAGTTTCCTATACTCTTCTTGCGGTCAGTGTGTTTCTGCAGTGACCAGTGGGGTGTAATGATTTCCTTTGAAAGCCTCTCCTTCAGGAAGCACCGACAGCTCTCCCAGTACGATCACATCTGCCTTTACAAGTCCCAGTATCCTTCAGTTTCTTAAAATATAATGTTCTCACAAGACGCTTGAATATGTTACCTTTATTTGACATTGTATGAACCAAGTAACCTCAATATTTACTGCTCTGTATCTCAGCATGGGCATGTATACGGTGTCCAGTCTTCTGTCTGTCTCTGCAGTTTCATTATGAAGCCTCTGTCTGCACACTGGCTTTACTGTCTGACATGTAAAGCCGGAGATTTAGCTCTGAGAAGTGACTCTGAGCCGCAGTGTCTATGGGACTGAATCAAGTTATAATTTAGACGAATTTTCTAGTAGAATAACTGAACCCCAAACTGTGGCTGAAGCAAGATGTAGATCCAGATTCAAGTTTATTAAAGGTAAATGGGACAACTTTGTGCAGTCATAGTGTTTACATTACTGTACGCTGCAGAAAGCAGGGCTATTCAACTAATTCTTGCTGAGTGCCAGATTTTTCATTAGGTTGTGGTCACTGGGCCGAGTAGTTCCACAGCACATGACCAATGTTGCCCAAATTTAGGGTTTTGTGAAATTTCCATCTATATCAGCAACTAGTCGGCTCTAGCATCTGTTTGATTTGAATTGCTCTGTAAACTGTCCAAACCAGCCGTGAACAAGAATTAAACAAGGACTTGACAAGGACTAAACAAATCTGATTAAGAGTAACTGGCATAAGGCTGCTAGCTTCAAGTCTAAAACAGATAACTCCAAAGCTAAAAAGGGACTCAGATATAAGGTACAACACCAGAAATAAGCCTGCAAACAAGAAGTATGCAGTCTTTGCAATCTTTGGAAGATCTTTGAAGAGCCAATTTTGCCCCCGGGGCCTTAAGTTGAACTGGTCTGGTATAACGAGTAAAAGTTGCAATCATAGGTTTAAGCTCTACCCTCAAACATATTAAAAAAAAAAAAAAAACTGGCTGGTGCAAAAGCATTAAAAGAAGGTGAAAGGAGGGGCTGACAGTGGAGAGCAATAGTGTGATTGGTTTGTGGTCAGTAACTTTGTCTGATATCACAACTAGAAATGACATTGGCCTTTGCAGTTTGTGACTATTATTATCCTGATTATTTGCACTAAAATAACCCAGACCATTAGCCAATGCTATTTAAACACGCATACACAGTTTAACACACAAAAATGTTAATGTAAAAAACTTAATATAATAGTGTCAAGGTATTGCTCATGTGCAAAATAAGTTGAGGGGATCGAACACTTGACACATCTGATATTTTTATCTCACACACTAAAGTTGCAAAATTTGAAATGATGAGTATCGGTTTTGTGTAACATGTTCCAATATCATATTGATTGCAAAACAATCACAAATAACTGCGAGTGGCGGCGCACACTTAAGCGCAGCGGCCCGGAGGCTCACTCCAAAACATAATTTTGTTGTACTCTGTGACAATGACAATGCATCTTTCTGTTTTGTTCTGCAATTTTAACACCAAGTTTCGATAGAGTATACTGTATGTGATATAGTATTTGTGGGATTGTCACTGTTTATAAAGTCATATGAACAATTTTGCAATTACATTTTTTTACCAATGCTCATAAAGAACCTGCACCTTTTTTAATGTCATAACCTTAAATCAATTTCACCTTCATAAAGATATACTGTATTGTCAAAGCATCTATCTACAGTAATCTCCGTTGTATGTCCAGTAATACAACGTTTTCCTTGTTGTTGCTACTAGCACATGTAGCCGTTCTTTGCTTTTCCAGGATTTTTTTTTTTTTTTTTTCGCTCGAGCTTCTGAAGGTTTAGTCTGTACTTTGTCAGGAAGGTTACCAGGACACAGTGAGATCAAATATGGATCCTCCTGGTCAAAAATCCTTGAGGAGGGAATTTCAAATGTGATCATTACGCTTCAGTGGACACTTTCCCTTGAGCTGTAACCTGTTTAAATCAACCATATTTCTACAACTCAAAGGTGAAACTAGACAAGATACTTTATTGTGCACGGTACAGTACGACCTCTGTATTTGACTCTTGTTTCAGTGACACTGGAGTGACCTGTCAGGAGCAGGGCAGCTTCTAGTTCAGTTCAGCCAATGCACCTGCCCTTGAGACCTTCACTTGTCCCTGTACACGGAAGAGTTTGTATTCAGTTTTATACATTGTTGTCATGCTTTTACCTTCTATCCTGCAGTTTAACCTACTGTGTCTCAAAAATGTGTCTAAAGCTTCAGTATTGTACATGGTTGTAAGTGCACTGAATAACGCCAGGTGTACACTGACTGCGAGGTGAGTTTAGTTCGGAACGTGTTTGGGTTTTTTGCAGTGTCTGTTACAGCTGCAGTCAAATCCAGTCCGGTGAAAATGTCCGTGTAACTGGTTTCAAATACCCTAATTTTCAACAAAATCTAGCGCTAACCCTTTTTTCTGACTAAAGACATTTTATTTTGAAATTGAACCCGCAAAACATATTTTAAAATACCAGAATCAGAAAAGATGTATTGCCATTGTCAGTGAACAGAACAAAATTCACAAACTAGGGACTTGCAACAATGCTAATGTGCAACATATAACACAGAAAGTACAAATAAAAAATATAAAGATAGTACACTACGTAAAATAGCCAATAAAATTAGACAATAATCTCTTGTTTTTTCAGTCTTTTTGTGAATTATTTCGGACACGATAAACAATCAGTAAAGCACACAATCTGTTGCAAATAAACAGAATTAAATGAACCGTATGACAGTTGAACTTGGGTTGTCAGAGTGTGAAATGGCCCATACACAGAAGAATACAAGCTACTGATCAATCAGGAACAATGCTATGAATCATGGGTAATAACATGATAGTCTCGGACACCTGACTCTTTGTCATGGTTTGTTCTTAAAGTTGGAGTAGCAAACTTTTTTAGTTGTAAAATAGGAAACTTTGTGCCTTTGACTAAAACATATATGATAAATGCAGCACTTTGTGAAAAAATGAGGTCACTGTGTACAGTCTGAACTGAATAATAAAGAATTTTAGTTCTAATCTTATTGTGTTTGGTGAAACAAACTGTCTTGACGTTAGTCATTCTCTTGGCCTTCTATCCTCTAATAGATGCTCTTATGTGAAAAATCTTGGTGTTCTAATTGACAGCTCCCTCAAGTTTGACAAACAAATCAGTTCAGTGGTAAAAAACAGCTTTTTTCAGCTTAGACTTATTGCTAAAGTCAAGTCCTATCTGCCTTCAAGTCATTTGGAAAGAATAATCCATATGTTCATTACCACAAGACTGGACTATTGCAACTCCTTGTATTATGGTCTTGATGCCTCCTCCATTCGCCGCCTGCAGCTTGTACAGAACGCTGCTGCACGCCTCCTGACAGGCACAAGATGCTTTGATCACATAAGTCCAGTACTACAGAGTCTTCACTGGCTTCCAGTGTCGTTTCGAATTCAATATAAAATGTTGTTGCTTGTGTTCAAGGCATTACATGGTTTGGCACCTGTTTATTTGACTGATCTGTTACGTGTGTATGCTCCTGTGAGAGCTCTGAGGTCATGTGACCAGTTACTTTTACATTGTCCTCGATCTAGACTAAAGACCAGAGGAGACAGGGCCTTTGCAGTGGCTGGTCCTAAATTATGGAATAGCCTTCCTCCGAATATTCGTTCTGCTTCTGATGTTAATGTCTTTAAGTCTCTACTAAAAACACACTTTTTTACATTGGCTTTTGAAACAAGTTGAGCGAGACATAGTTTGTGATATTGTTTTATATTGTTTTATGTTGTGCAGCACTTTGGGCAGTGGAACTGTATTTTAAATGTGCTTTATAAATAAACCTTGACCTTGACCTAATCAGGAGCTGAATGCAGAGCTCTGATTGTCTGAGATTGGGGTGGTCACTCCAGTTTCACTTTGTTATCCGTAAAAAGAGGTTTAAAAGCTCTATTTGCAACCAATATGAATACAGGTTGATGTTTACCAAGTGCTGAAGGTTTTTATGAGTGGACGCTATCAAATTTAAAACCTAAATCGTGTTTGGAGTGTAAAAATCAACTACCCCACCTTTAAGAATAACATTTTCACACAATGTGGGTGGAACCTGATGAGAACTGTGTGGAAACAAGTTCATGAGCCTATCACAGACCGTTGTGTCTGTGTCATGGTGCAACATCAGTTCAAACAATTCAAAACATGTTCCTGAATCATGGTTTACAATCAGCTTCTAAGAAACCAAACTGGCAACTCAAATGAGAGTCATGTGAGGCTCATTCTGCTTTCTGATTGGATAATCCTCTTGAGAACCAAAACAGCAAACGTAAACATCAACAAATAAACATCATGCCTAAGAGAAGTCAGATTTACAATAACTTGTTGTTTATTAAATCTGAAGTCAAAATCTTACATACGGTTCCTTTAAGATGTCAATTTGAAGAGAACAAATCTAAGAATCTAAAAATAACCAAGAATAAAGTTACTTTGAATTTTTATTTCTGTCTTTTTCACAATGTTCCATGTTTTAAACCATAAATCGCAAATCAATTGTAATAGAAATACGTGTCTAAAGATAACCTCTATAGTGCTTTGCTGGAAGTCTTCTGCTCCTGTCATTATCTCTATTTGACTCATGCACGTGTCATTTTGGCATGAGCTGAAACTTTCCAAAATCTCACATAATGCTCATTCTTACAGTTTAGTTAATAGTGCATAGGACAGCGCCTGATCAAAACCGCCTTTAAAGAAAAACCCCGCAGTGAGTTTGACATATGTAAAAGAAAAGAAAAGGATAAAGTGAGCCGGAACAGACAGACGGAGACAGCATTAGAAGGATAGGTGGGGAATCAGCCAGCATATGTCAAAGTAAAGCTCTCTACAGGGAGACCTTGTCCTCTGTCTCCTCACATTAATATTAACTATAAAGATACGCCGTCCTTAGCCGCAGTCCTTCAGCCTAACTCCTGTAATGGGCCGGGAGGGAGGGAGGACAGGGCGTGTGCTGAGGTTCAGGGCTCTCGACAGACTCATTCCCCTCCTGTCCGTACATCAGTCAGACTCCAGGATGTATGGGTGAGCGGGACGGAGGAGGGAAGGTCGTGCAGGGGAGAAGAGAAGAGAAGAGCAGAGGGGCATTAATCTAACCCGCAGGTCTCTGTCTCTATCACACGCCGGCAGCTCTCACCTCAAGTGTTTGTCGTTGTCTTTAGAGAGTGTGCCAGAGGTCAAGTGTGAAGGGCTGGACTCGCTGACCCCACGCACCGACTCCTGCTGGTTCGCTTTTGTGTCTGTGAAACTATTTGCACAAGCACTGGATCAATATTGGAATTAAATAAGGACTAAACCCGGAATAATATGCACACGGTCAGGATTTCAAGACCTCAATCTGAACAATCAAGTGACAGTGTGAAAGCATCCAACTATATCCACAAACTGCCGCAAACAGGTATTAACATGGGAATTACTGTAGATGCAGACCGGACAGTGTTAGAGCATTCAATGTGTCTTGTTAACATGTTAAGTCACTAACTAAAGCGAATAAAAAAGGCGAATTAATCTCAGTTTCCGTCAAAGAGCATATCTGGGTGTTGCCACAGATACTTTAATATGAAGTTGTTAGCTCCGTCTTTTGCAAACTTTAGTTGGTTGTTGTCACTTTATTAATTAATGATATCGAAAAACCCATCCCTAATTTGAATTCGCTTCATGAGTTAATGCGAATAACTGCGTTTCCAGCTTTCACAATCCACTTAAGCCGTTATGCGCATAAAACAAAATCCACTTCAGAGAGCATTGAAACTTTTTTGCGCTCTAGGGATTCTAAATGTGATATTTGCCGTGTCACCTCCCGGGACATATTCAATACTTCTTAATGCACATTAAAATCAAGGAGATGTAAACTCGCGTCTTGAGGCTCCAGTAAATTTGTTACGCAACATTGAATCTAGCGCGTTAAAATTGGCTTGTTCGGACGTTTGCTGATGTCATGTCTAGCAAAGTTTAAGCTCCATCCTATGGCTGCCTCGTCATCGACGCCCAAGTTGGGCTCTGCTGAACTTCCAACTCCCGAACACTCATGTCCACCAATCACTGCTCTCCTGTAGCGTAGTGACATGCTGTTCTACTCTCACATCAAGGAAAGAAGGACTGTTTAAACCATTAAAAATGCTTGTTGCATGTTTAAGCCACTGCTGTACAATGTATATGAATATTATACCGTGCAAATAGTACCTTTGAAATGCATCTTAATGTATAAAAGTATGAAGTCAGCTGAATATGAAAGTACCAAGGCCAGTTTCATCTCTGTCTACTCTTTGTCCATCTGTTTTAAATGCAGAATGTATGGACTGATGGAAGTGTGTAATCTTATTTATCTCACGCTGAAACGCAGAATCAGGCTCTGCAGTGAGTTGGTTGTAAAAGGGTAAATGAACCACAGTTCCACAGTGTTTACTAAGTTTTGTTGTTCGTCTGATCACAGCCTCATCATGCTTTATTGTCAGAAACTCATTGTTCTTGTTAAAAGTTAGTCATGTTTCCGTGGTTGTCTCCTGTTTGTAGATGATGTTGTATCAAAAGGACTACTCTATCTCCGTCCATCGCTTCAGACTGGTCTCTTCCCATGAGAAGAACAGTGGGTTTCCTTGTCCTCCTTTTCGCTCATGTTTTAATGACTGGCCTCTGTCCACGCTCTTTTGAGCCTGACACTTTGCAGACTGCAGCCACATCGACAACACATTTGAAACACTTATGTCATCCTCCCACCTGACTGTGTGAGGTCTGCTGTAGCCACAGTAGCTCGGTTTAGACCCTATACAGTAATGTCTGAGAGCTGAAGAAGCACATGGGTGTATTCAGAGGTGACAAAAGTACACAGAAAATAATTGAGAAGCACTGGGTTAGGGTTAGTGTTTGTGGACTTAAAAAATAACTGACTTTTCAAATTGTAGGGAGTAGAAAATACAGATATTTCAGTAATCAGATTTTTTATTACTCAAGAAAAGTACAGATACTCATATAAGCTGCTTTCATTTCTATTGACAATTTCTTAAAATGCTAACTTGCTGTATGTCCAAAAAGCCTGAAAACCTTAGTCAGCATTGTTGTTGCTATGTTTTATTGAATGTCTAATCTGTCATATAAGTAACAATAGAGTACTTTATCCTCCACTGGATATTCTAACTTACTTTTGTGGAGTTTTGTCACATCACCAGCCCATATTGATTGGTTATACACTCATTCAAATGTTGTAGTCTGAACTCTGACCCTGTCTCACTTGCTGATTCAGATCTGAACACCTGGTTGAACTGTGTGGGAGCAGCCTACAGCGCCTCTTACCTGTCTGCTCACATCGCTCCCGTGTAAACATCTACGACCTTGTACTCCTGCAGTCTGCCAACACAATCTGCCTCACATCAAATTATTCTATTTTCTAACAATATTATGACAAATCCATTTCGTTTTGCATAGCCGCGGGCAACGATGAGCGAGCCAAACAGTTCAGCAGGGTGGCGTCTCCATGGAAACCTGAGCTGTTAAAATGGAGGTGGTGATGAGGTTGTTTTTACTGGATATAGCACAGACAGGAGACATTAGATGGACAATTCTGGCATAAACAGAGTCAAAGAAATTTCTCCAACATCGAGATGTCAAACTGAACCGTAAACGCTGTCATGTGGGAGGCACTGGTCACTAAAGTAAGGGCTATAAATGTATATATATAAAACTTATGTGTAAACTTGTGTGTAATACAGCATATACCGCGGTGCTGAGACCACAATGGTGACGTTGGAAAAAAATCCTTCACCGTGACAGCCCGAGGTGCAGCCCTACTGTGAACCCCATTACCCACAATTGTTCACCAGTAGCTAGGGTGACCACCTCAAAAATTCATAAAAGTGGAAACAGGTTTGGGGATTTGTTGGGACGGACTGACAAATTGCATGAATCATATAATAAACCTGTTTGAACTAAATATACTGTTTTTAATCTAAAATAAACAGCAGTATTTGATGATACATATAAGACATTATATTTGAAACAGGGGACAGTTGATTTTCTTTTTTAGATAAAAGTTTGCATTGATTTAGAAGTTTCTTGCTGTCGTGCCTTTTTTGGTGAGCTTGGTGTGTGGCGCGTAGTTTTAAGTCCTAATTTCCTGTGTGGCTGATGGAGAAGCATGTTTTACACAGAGCGCTCTGTCAGTGTGTCCCACCGCTGGTCGTACTCATGAGTGTGTTTCAGTCTAATCTCTATTGTGCCAGCAAACTCTCCTTTTCTTTGCCTCGCTGCTGCTGGCCATAGTTTCGTCCTCTTTCACGCACATGACATTCACCTTTCCCTCGCTGGCAGCTTTTGAAGTTTCTCTCACAAACGGTGGGCGGGAACAACCGAGCCAGCGCGCGCAGACTTTTGATTGACTTTATCACACAAACGCGCACAATCATAGACCAACCAGATTCACATTTTCACACAGCACTATAGCGTTGTAATTGTCATGTCCGTTTAACAGTGAAAAAGCGGGACAGGAGCTCACATGGCGTGATACAGGGTTCGTACAGTCATGAAAAACCTGGAAAAGTCATGGAAATTGAAAATTCAATTTCCAGGCCCTGGAAAAGTTTTGGAATTTTACTGGGTTTGGAAAAGTTTTGGAAAACGACAACAAACAGGGCTTGAGAGAGACTAATTCTCTCCCGTCGTCAGCGTCTTGCACGTAACGTGCATACACGTAATTATTATAACTGCTAGTAAAAGAGCTTTAAATGCGCCACAGTTTATTTAAGTCAGTGAACGTCGCTCGCTCCAGCCTGCTGCATCTCTCTCTCTCCTCAGCAGAGCGGAGGGAGGAGGCTGATGCTAGTTCGGCTGCTGTGCGTGTCCTGTCCACTCCTGTCTGTTGTTTGGCCCAAAGTGCTCCACACTTGTGACCCACGGGAATAATGATCCAGGATTCATCTTATTTTGCTCACATTTGAGTTTTTAAGAAAAGGAATTACGCGCGAGCACACGCGGTACCGCTAGCCCAATGCTGCGTTAGCTTCTATCAAAACTTTTTCCGAGTTTTCAAACGGCTTCGTGCGACTCATTTGAGCAGCAGCTTTGTTACTAAATGAGCTATAAGTCTTCTATCTACACTAACTCCACATCGTGTCCAGATAGAAGTCCGTTTGTGTAAGAGTTAACAGATGCTAACCATGATGCTAAATCAGCTAAAGTTAATCTGATGTGCTGCTGTTGTATTCCACCTGGTTTACCTGCCTCTGTCACACAAGCACAAATAAAAACTATTCATACTAGGCTGCTGTCAAATATTATTAAATATTATTATTCAGGACTTTATATTAAGTTAGTTCAGTAGATAACCACACATTTTATTCAAATACTTTTAATTAGGTTTAAAGATAACACAGAAATGTCAAGCTAAAATGGAAGAATTAATTTGCTAGTATTCTAATTTAGAAAGATTCTATAATCTTTAGCGATATTAGAAGAAAAGTACTGAAATTACGTCACAAATTACTTACTTCCATATCTTATAGCTAAATTTTTATTATCTTTTTAATAAACTAGCTGATATGTCAAGAAATGTGGTACACAGTCACACTCTTGTTTGGTTTGGACATAGAAAAAGTACAAATAAAAAAGATTTTCTGTTGAAATTAGACTATATTGTAACTGACCCAAGTTTAGAACATTTTCGTTTGTTATGTATATTTAATGAAAATAAATCTTTAATTGAAACGTATGTGTGAATAGGTCATGGAAATGTTGACAATTGTTTTGGAAAAGTCATGGAAAAGTCATGGAAAATCATAGCATACAATCTGTACGAACCCTGGTGATAGTACAACCAAAATCGGGACAGGTGGTAGCTGGACCTGCCATTATTTAATTTAAAGCCAGTAGTTTCATATCTTCAAAGATGAGCATGTTTTTTATTAAGAACAGCATTCACTTTAGCAGAGTTCAGACTTTGAAGAAATAATTAGCACTATTTTTTCTTAAACGGCTCTGACTAGCGTCTTGTTTATTTTCATCAACTTTAAAAGCCATTTTATGTTTTAATTAGAAAAGGCAATTGAATAAAAAAAATATAATCTGTCAAAAAGTTCTTCATTTATTTTTCCTGATGAGCAATAAAGCGAGTGATGTGTGTGACAGTGAAGCTCCGGGCTGTGTGTCACCTCCTCCCACCCACACATCATTCAATAATCACTGCAAATGAGCTGTATGTGTGTTTACATGTGTGCCAACAGGGCTGAAGCTGCCATTTACAGGTCAATCAGAGGTGATAATAATAATCATTAGGCTAATTATTCCATTCACCAGACATGAGTCACAGTCATTAGCTAAATATAGCAGTGTGTTAAACCAGCGTGAACATGCTTAAGACTAGGCCACACAACAGTAGACAGAAAAAAATAAAAGTACTGTAAAATAAGTAATGTAAATGTGATTGTAATAAATGAACTTGACTTGATGGTGTTTAAGATGTGTTTCTGCAAAGTTTGTGATAACATTCAGTCTTGTTTTTCAATGTCTTGCTGAAAGACAATGGGAAAAGGCAGCTTGCAGAGAAATCACATTTTTACGCATTCTCTTGAAACAAACATCTTTCACGTCCACAATATTTCAAAAATACTTCACAAGTCTGCTGAAAAAGCTGAGCTATGTCAGTGCTGTCATGTTTGTTTTGGAATCCCAAAGTGCAAATCCATCGGCAGAAGCAGGCCCAGATAGATTCGATAGATCGGAGAGTTCATCTGGCTGAATATTGGCTCACCCTAATCTATTACAATCATTTAACCTTGGAAGCATGGTCTAAGGTAAAATTTCTGAAACACGGAATAGGAACAGGGAGTATGATGGCTTTTTTGCTGAAACATAAATATTGTATTATGTTATATACTAACCCTGTTTAGTCTATTTCCTTCCTTTAGTACTTTGAGTGTCAGTGCTTGGTTTGGTACTTTATGTGTCTCAATATGTGACACTAATACTTTTCATACTACCTGTATTTCACTTAAAAAGCAGCAGATACCTTTATTCTCGGAGGCGTAGCTGGTCAAACATAGTTTTCAAGTGCTCGAGGGTCACTCTGCAGCCTCTGCGTGTCTTCTTTCCCAGAATGCATCTGGCTCAGACAATAGTAACAAAGCAGACATTTAGTGGCCAGCGCCAGTGCATATTCAGAGAGTGTGATGTGTCTGCTGCTGTGGAGCGAGGCAGGCGAGGGCACAGATGAAGTGATCAAGTGGACAGCTTGCCGAGTTGTGATTGTCACTGATCCCCCTCTGTCCTCAGGAAAAACAGTGCCATCTGCCACGGGCCATGCCAGCTTGGCACGGACCACCCAGCCTAAACTGGAGTGGGCATAGAGCTCCGAACTGTTTAATAGAGGATACAAGGTCTCAGCGTGGGTACTTGAGGGCTAAGGCAGCCGTGTGATCCTATTAGGCGACATCACACAGGTCACACTCTCTGGAGCAAAGAAGAATGTGCATGGAAATTTATTTTGATTCTTTGATTTGTTTTTCAAAATCCAAAAATATAATTACTGCACATGTACAAAAGGTTCATTTATACACTGCTGGTGTTGTTTTTGAAAAACACCAATCACATCTGACTGGATCCGAGGTAATTTTGTGGGCCACTTTGGTTCTTTTGATTGTGAAAAGAAAATGATTATTTTCAGAAAAGTGTAATCAGAAAGCCTCTTGAATTGGATTGTCTAATTTTCCCTGTGTGTGCGTAACCTTTAAATCAAATGTGTTATTTTGACTGTTGTTCTTTTTGCAGGTTCTTCAGCATCACCATGCAGTCCATGAGATCTCCTATATCGCTAAAGACATCACAGACCACCGAGCGTTTGGATACGTCTGTGGGAAAGAGGGGAACCACCGCTTTGTGGCCATTAAGACGGCACAGTCGGTACGTGACTTGCATATGCATTTGTTTGCTGCTTTATCCTCATGCTTATTGAAAATGTTAATGGTTCTAGTAATTAAAAATGCATCTAGGTGTGTCGCAAGATCAAATTATATGTTTCGAACTATTCAGTACTGTTTACACAATAAGAAAATTTGGTATTCTTTCATTCACATTCTCATAGATCTCTAGTTTGAGTGCTTTATTGACTCAAACTTTATGAATGACTCACGTGGTTCTCTTGCACCATTGACGTGCATTATTGTGATGATGAACTCAGTATTTAAATTTTCTTAAACTAATTATACTTTTTATTACTTAACCGTTAAATCTGACCTGATAGAGAGCACATGTGAAAGTGGACTGTGGATAGTGTAGGTCAAGTTGTCCACTTGTCAGTAATGAGTTTGTCATTGACATGCAGATCAGTGCATGTGTGGTACAGTGTGTGAAAGAGAACCTGTGTGTGTGTTTGGGTTAATGCATGATTCAACAGGGACTTTCTCAATAGTGTGGCCCTCTTGACATTTAGATAAGCCCCCTCCAGCTCGTGTCCCTTAGGTTTACTCATCACAAGCTGTTTACTCTATACACTGCTTTAGTGTGTGTGGACAATGCTGCTTAATGCAGTGTTTTGTACATTTCTACAAAGACTTGTTTTTTTGCAGTTGGAAAGAAAGATTTTTTTTGTAGCACAATTTGTACACATGGCAGTTTAAATCTTAAACTTTTGCCCATTGACAATACAAACAAAGACATGAATAAACAGAGACCTGTCATACACCCACAAGTAGACGTTTTTAGAATAACAGAGTATCCCAAACCCAAATGATTTAGTAAATATTTAGATGTAAACAAGAGGTCATAACCACTGGGACTGAGCCCAAATCAGTCCTTGGGTCATATTTCTGTTATGATGTATTTTGTTTTATCTGATTTATAGTTTAGCACTGTAGGCTCATTTATGCACCTTACATATGAGCTGCCCAAAGATACGCAGAAGCTTATCCGTCCTCTGTGTTGTTCTGCCTATTTGATCTGTTTATGATTCATATGTTCACAACGTTAGCTGTGTTAGCTTCATGAGCTGACCACTGAGAACAACCGTGAACACAGAGCAACAGTGGAGTTGTGGAGTTTCTTCTCCATTTCTTTTCTTGATTTTGAATGTAATTTAACACTCTTTGCTGGTTACCGTATTTTCCGGACTATAAGTCGCGCTTTTTTTCATCGTCTGACAGGGGGGCGACTTATACTCAGGTGCGACTTATTTATGTAAAATAAATGTGAATTTGTTAACAACTATTAATATATTACGGGTCCCGACCGGACTTGAGCGCTCCCTGCTTCTCAAACGAGGGAAAAATGCCGTTTCATTTGCTGCTGTTCCGTCAGTGAGGTGTGACACTGCTGCCTCCGAGGTGCAGCTACTTGTGTGTGCTGCGTACGTGCGTTGCGTACATTTATAAAACTGCAGACCTGGAAGCTGCAGTCCCAAGAACCACACTGACGCTCACGAGAGCGCGTAGGGCTCCATTCAATGAAAATAACGGGACAGAGAGCTTTGACTCGATCTGATTTCAAGAGGAGTAGTTTTTTTTGACCGCTTTCAAGACAAATACTGATGTTTGTCTGGTGGTGGCTGGTAAACAACGAAAACTTGCTGCAGCTGCATTTCCTTGTTTCACGCGGAGCACTCGCAGATCTATGGAAGAAGACACGCGGGGGAAAACTTACCAAAGGAATGAATGATGAAGAACTTTATGCACGGAGAGGTGGAAATGGAGTTTGGGCAACAAAAACAGGCAGTGGATTTAGCGGAAAGAGATGTGTGGAACTTGCTGCAGGTAAATGGCTACACTCGAGTCACATCGCGATTGTTTAATGTCAAATGGACAAAATGCTTATTACAGATGATTTAGTGATAATATAGAAGGCGATTAATGTAGTTTTGCCTCATGTCAGTGGTCCTTGGCCTCTGCATCTCTATGTCAGAGAAAAGCAGGAGCAGGATGGAAAAACGTGTCCCGCGTCTGTTTATGGTGCCGTTTTATGTAAATTATTTTTCCCATAAAAGTGCGACTTATACTTCGGTGCGACTTATATACGTTTTTTTCTTCTAAAAAATGCATTTTGGGGCTTCTGCGACATATACTCCGGAGCGACATATAGTCCGGAAAATACAGTACTTACCATACCAAATTTGTCAATCCAAATGCATGAAAGAATGAATGAAGTGACAGTAAATACGTTTGAAATGAATGAGCAGTTTATGTATGAAAATGAAACATAAATGTATTCATGCCACAGCAACTGTAAACATCCAGGTTGTTTTGGCTCTTACTTCCAAACACTCTGAGACTCACACACTCAGACACACTCCCGGAGGTCACTGGCACAGACTGGTCAGTAAACATATTGGACTGTCCTGTCAACATCTGTCCATGACGTCTGCCGCCTCTTTTCTCCTTTCTTTCCCCAACCCACTTCTTAGAAAAAATCTCACCATGTGACCACATGTACCACTGTGTTTTGTTTTGTGCGGTTGTGCTTTTGTATGTTTGCTTTACATCTAATGTTCTGAAGAGCAAGTGGCGGCGCACAAAAAGTGCAGCAGCCCGGAGGCTTACCCTGTCACAATGACAACACATTTTTCTGTTCTGTTCTTGAAAGTTTGTGTGCATTTCACACAAACTTTCCTTAACTAAATTTTGTGTTAGGTTCTGCTCTTAAAGATGAATTTACTTTTCAAGGGAACTAAGCAGCTTCTTTAGGCCCTAATAATACCTAAATTTGGATTACAATTGATAGACATTTTGCAGCTTCATCTTGGTGAACCAGCACTGAAAGCTGGTGTTCTAGTCTTGAGAATACTGATGTTATTTTACATCCTAGTATTAGTTATGTGACAGTGGAAGGCTGTTGTTACTTTAGGCTTCATGATGGCTTGGCAGCACTATATGAGAAATCGAGATGTAATTAGTTAACCAACTAGCCTTGCAAACCTTACTAAGCCACTTGCTTTTTGCTCATTATTAGTATTTCTAACATTTGGGTTGTTTTTTCCCCTAACACTTTGAGCAGGCATGTGTTTTTGTGAGAAGCATTTTGAGTCCTGTTCTGAATGCTGCTGCTGCTGTTGTTTTGGTGTGGCTTTGGGCTCCAGCTGGCTCGCTCTGTAGCTGTATCGATTTCCCATAGTGAGTCGATGAGGGTTTGAGTGTGTGTCACCCGCACTAATGGCATATCCATCCTCCTCGGGCCACGGACCACAGCTCTTTGACTGAGACCGATACTCGCATTAGCCACTGCGCTACATATACAACTCAAAGGACTGTTTCTCACCGAACGCTACATCTCCGCGCAAGGTGAAGTCGTCATCTGTCAACTGAATCTGCACAAAGGGGTCAGACCGTTTATGGTTTTCTGGGGTTTTGAGCAGAAATGGTTTGGATTGAGGTCGTGTGGAGGCAATGATGAGCTCACGGGATTAAGAGGTTATGGCAAAGGCAGCGGCTGTAATTGGAACGTATACCACTTTGATGTGAATTAACAAAGCGCTGTGGTTGTCAGGAAGAGTGAGACTTTTAAGATGTTCTCAGCGAGCCAATTTAGAGCTACATTCACTACTAATTGGTTTTGTGCTGATACGAGAATTACAAGAACTTGATCAAGTGTGTGTGAGAAATTACTGAAGTTCTCTCTCGTTTTTAGAAGCATTCAGTACAGCTTAGGTTAAGGCACGCTTTTTGGACTGTTGGTGTTTTGTTGATCTTGATTTCTGAAAGATTTCAATACCTATGAAATATCTGATTGTCAAAGATCTAGTTGGATGTTCAGCCTTTTCTGTGAGACTATGATATGGTAACAAAACTATGACATGTTTGGTTGAAGCACATTGGGACATTTTCTTGGGTGGTTTGACGGCTAAGTTTAGGTCTGAAGTTACAAAAAAATGGTAAATTTAGGTTTCAAGCTCGAAGTTGGTTAAGATTAGGATTAGATTATATTAACAAATGTTAACATATCTTTACATCCACCATAGCAGGGATTCTCAAACTTTTCAGACCCCAAAACGAACTTGCGTCCCACACAGCAAAATAAAAAAGATGTCTGCAATAATTTAAGTTTCGTCATTAAAATTGGGTTGACATTTTATATATTTTATTGCTTTATTGCTTTATATGACCAAAAATTCTAGCAAACATGCTGCTTTCAGTAAAAAAAAAAAATTAAATATCAAGTCATAATTGTTTTAAATTACATCTTAAAATCATCTCGCAACACCCAGACCCCCCCCCCCCCTGCACAATAGGAAGCCTATGGTACTGCACCATAGAATGAATCATAAACACGCAAAAAAGGAGAAATAGCTTGGCATTTACCATTGTGAAATTGCATGGATCAGGCTCAGTACGGATTATCTCAACAAAGAAAAGTGATCAGTAACACAAATTTGTTGTGAAAAATGTGAGTTTTTTGTGCATGAAAAAAAAAACAATATGGGAGCAAAAGCTAATAATCTTTTTTCACGTTTTTTTTTTTTTATTTTAGTTTGCAATTAGTAAACCTAGGGTTACGGTTGTGTTTCTCTCGGCTTCGCAAAAAACAGTTTTTCACGTTTTTTCAAATTGTCCGGATTTAAGACATCTGACTCTTTTCTGTGCACTTCTTAGGTTATAAATCCTTGTTTTGAACATTCAAATGAGTAAAATGCGGATTTTTTCAACTGTGTATTGATTTTATCATGTCAGTACCAAGCTATCTTTTGATTTCCTCTGTAGTATTTTCATCTGCTGCCAGTAGATGGCATGTTAAAACCAATTCTGATCATGAAATGACTGACTAATAAAAAAAATCATGTGCTCGAAAACACGTGAAGCCAAATCAAAAAGTATTTTTAAAGCATCAGTAATCCCAATATGTGTCTTTAATTCCAGCATAGTATTTGTGTAGTATTTTGTACAGCAGCAATCTCCAACCTTTTTTCTTGTAAGGATTAGTGCAGTCACAATTTTCTTTTCCAGTCAAGGTTTGGTACCACCAATAGCATGCATGCATTTGATTATTGGGTATATTTCTAGCATTCTAATTGCTTGAATTTGCTGTTTACTGGGTTAAATGGCTCTATAGTTTCACAGTGATATTCTCTAACGGTTTTAGGCCCTGGACCAGTTGTTAGGGACCCCTGTTGTGTGGTTTTGCAGAAACTTTCATAATAATTCACAACTAACTCAGGCAGATTAAGCTATCAACTTTGAACAAGCACTTTCTGTGGCATCCTACATTTTCAGTATGCATGAGAAAGCCAATCCATTTAGTCAGGAACGTCCTCGTCAGCTATGTGTTAATTGAAGCTCGCTAAAAAAATGTTTATCGCTGCTTTTTTGTTGTAAAACTCTTTTGAAGATGTCTTGCTTGTCTCAGCTCTCTCTTTTCCCATTTGTCTTCCATTTTCAGCCGGCAGTAAGTCGTCTGGAGATTAGAGTTTACATTGTCACATGCAAGAGATTCCTGTTGTGATATGTGACAGTATACATGTGCACCGGCTCAGTGGGAGGGCTACGGTTCACCCCAAGTCTGTATCTGTGGGAATGAGCTCCGTGATCTCGCCAAAATAGCACCGCTTTATGTGCGACGGCATCTAGTGTGTGAACTCTGCGTGCACTTTGCGTACGACTCCAGTCAATAATTGATAAATCTGGCGCTCCGTTGTGATGCCCGTGTTCGTGACAGTTGTTGCAAGTTGTGCGTCACTGAACACATTGTTGTCTGTTCTCCGGCGACAGGAAAGGTGCACTCTGCAAGACGAGGCTAGTGCCCTGTCAACTCCATGTAGCACTAGACGGAGAATCAAATCTGTTTTCTACAATTGGATATAGACTGTTAGGAGGAGGATTGTATTCGTGTCACAGTATTTAGATTCTCTGTGGTTGAACCTGACCTAAAGCAAGCCAGAGGTAAATGGTAAAATTTGTATAAAAATGTCAGATTGTAGGTTGTAGGTGAGATTTTAGATACTTCATAAGGCTTTGTTCCACCTAGTGATGTCATTAAAGGGACTATGTATGTTTGAAGTACGCGGCGATCGAATCGAAAGGCCAGAAACGATCAGTTTTGCTCACGCTCTAAATCACACATGCAGTGACTGACCTACACACACTATGTTGTATAATACAAATAATACAATATAGCCACAGAAGAAAGTGTGAACTTGTGCAAGACCTGACTGAATGTGCATTATTATGTTGCATTACCAACTGATAAGTGGACATCAACAATGGACACTAATCTGACTAATCATCAGTATGGGCTGTTCTATACTGACTGTTTAAAAGTAATTAATTATGATTTATTTTGTGTTTTAAGGTAAAAAGTTAATATTTATAAACTAACAAAATCAAAGAAAATATAATCATGGCTGCAAAATCAAAAACTGAATCTAAGTGTGACTTGATTGAATCGTCTCATTCCTATACTCAATATTTTACAATAAAATAACTTAAAATCATTATCCCTTAGCACAGATATCTTATGAATGTGTCGTCATCCGTTTGTTCTCACACTCCACTAAATTCATCTGTTGTTAGTACTGTGGCTAACTGCTGTTAGCATAATGACATACCTTACTCCTACAAAAAAAATTGTGATGAACAATTTGGAGACTCCAAATGAATTAGGTAAGGAGCACAATATATATAGACTGATGTAAGAAGTTTGACATTTTTCATTCTGTTGTTTTTAAAGAAGCAAAAATCAACTGTTTTTCTCTTTTTTGATCTTAAGTTCCCCTTTATTTTGTAATATTGTAGTGTTAGTTTTTTTGTTCTGTTTCAGTATTTTTCTAAAAGTGATGGAGTTACTTCAAGGGCAGAACACCAGATGAAAACTTGGAAGTCATGAGATTAACATTGTAGGTTTTGGGTTCACAAATAAATAATAAGGTTCAACATTGAAGTTTTTTGTTTGGGGATATTTTTACAGTTAATCTTGTCCTTGTTAAGAGGGGCTAGTTATGTCGAGGGGTTAAATCTCCCATAGGCCTACAGATGCATAGGCCCAGGTCCATCAAATTTAGAAGCATCTGGAACTATCTGTAATTTCACTGTACAAAACAAATTTCTTCACTTCGCAGACATGTTATTGTTTACACCTGAATGCAAAATAGCAGCTTATTACAGATATTAACCGCACCTTGCCTTTTACAATGAAGTATTTATATCCAACGTTTGGGAGGATAATTGTGAAATCTTCTGCCGTCATAGCTGTTTATCCCTTAAGTGTTTCGTTTCATGCTTGACTCCTGTGTTTCCGCAGCTCACTCTGTCTTTGACTAATCCTCAGTTTTAAAAGAAATAACACTATTTTAAAGCACAAAGGACTTTTTTGTTTGTGGAAGTTGCCACAGGTGAGAAAACAAAACACCTCAAGAGTTCTAAGTATAGACTAAAAAGCAGTTATTATACGTTCGTACAAAAAACTTGTTAAATTAATCTTTCTTGCTTGAAATTATAAATGGATGTGGCAATCGAAAATTGTTGGTGCATTATAAATTTAAATTTCAATACTATATGTAATAAGCCCAATAGACAATTTAGTATAGACTATTATGTAACCTGAGGTCTTATGTTGTTTTCATGAGCATGTCAGGTTGTGCAGATGGGAGATTTCTCATTCAACCATGTGTGCATTCACATGCTTTTGGTCAGTTGGGACTATGCCATTTCCCCCTCACACAGATCTCTTATTTATGTATCTATTCAGGTGGAAATCAGTCTGCACTCTCCTGACTACGTCTAATAATGTCCCATTTGTTACCCAAACTCTACAAAGGTGGTCTGTTGTTGTTAGCATTGTGGCTAAAACAACAACAACAACAACACACTTCTAAGAGCTTTTAATCTTATTCAAAATTGTCTTCTCCAACAACATTGCTGAAGTTTTGTCTGTGAGAAATTTTTTGTTCCCCCCAAAACACTGTTCTGAATATCTCTGATCTGTGATGTCATAGATAGATCTCTGAAATCTTCTGTGATGTCATAGATAGATCTCTGATTTCTGTGATGTCATAGATAGATCTCTGAAATCTTCTGTGCTGTTTTTAACTCCATAAAGTGTCAGAAAATATCAGAAAAGATCAATTTGTTTTTGTTCCTTGTATATTTCCTTTGCAGTCTGTAGATAAAGCTCAAACTTAATTTTTGATGGGGCAATACACAACTGTCACTTGTGACTTACAGCACTGTTTTTATTGGTTCTAATTCCTGAGATTCCAAAGTGGAGGTGCTCGGGAGCATGTTTGATAGACAGGAACCCAAAAAATGCATAATATTTGTCCTTAAAATAATTATTTCAGTTAGTTTACATTTTTAAAGGAGCTAAAATCAGTCAAAGACGGGACACAATGGACATTTTTTCCATTTTCCATTTGCTCTCTTTGCTCTCTGAGTATATAGCCTTTCATGTAGAAACAGCACAATTGTCCAATCTTCTTACAAATGTAGGCCTACATTTTTCCCCTCTACATCTTCAGTGTCTCGTCTTAAATGTTATAAAAAATACTTTGGAGGTAGACAAGTTGCTTCTCAAAGAAAGAGTGACGCACACCAATGTTTTTGTAGAAGTGCTTATGCAAAGAACAACAATTCAAATATAAAGTGTCCAATGTATTTTGGACATTTGAGTGCACATGCAGTTTTTGCAGATAAGTTGCTTACCACAGTTTTCAAAGCTTGGTGGTCACTTCATATGAAATACATGCATTCAATCTCTTGTATTGGTAGTTATCTCTGATTTGCAATCGACCAATCAAATGTCCTCTCTGTCATAACTGGTTTCATTTCAAACAAGTAAAAAACGTTTTAGTTCAATCTAAAAGTTATTTTCTATTAGAAAGGCAAGCTTATTTGTGTAACTCTTTTTTGTACGAAAAGAAGTGTTTTACTGACTAGATAAAAGATGCAGATGATTAGATTGTACAGCGAAAGGTCTACAGCTGACCTTTGTGTTTGTGTCTCAGGCCGAGCCCGTCATCCTGGACCTGCGGGACTTGTTCCAGCTCATCTACGAGATAAAACAGAGAGAGGAGGTGGAGAAGAAGGCCAGAAGGACAAGCAGTGTGAGCAGGCCGTATACCAGGTTTGTCCAGCTTCACCTTTACTCTTTCAACAGAACACAGTGACTCACTCAAATAAACTCAAGAACTACTCCAAAACTTATCAAAGACCTTGCACTGCACTTTCAACTCACATCAGTGTAGCCATCTGTCTGTTCTGCTTACATCTTTTGGCTTTGTTCTGGCTCTGAGCTTGGCCAACTCTTTCTCTGATGATTGCCAAAGAATGATCTCAATTCTTAGCATCTTGAAGGAGAACTATTGTGATTGTCTATAGATTTAGTAATAAATATGTCACTTAAGGAAATATAGTGTACCAACTATAGATATGAAGACCTGGACAAGAATAAAGTAAATATATCCAACAATGCTAACTGTAGCTAGTGTGATGCTAGCTAAAAACAGGTCCAATAACTTCCTGTTCAAAACTGCTGAACAGATAAGCCCCGCCTCTTCATTGCAAAACTGAACTTTAATAATAAGCAGCAAATTTTGAATTACAAATATTGTAGCGAAGAAATGTGGCTGAACGACAATTGTAAACCAATATGTTGTACTTGGAATCTGATTGTTTTAACTAATCGCAAATTAAATACAGATAAGTGGGCGGGGATAGGTGGTAGGTGAAAACAGGGATTTTCTGAGCACTGGAGCATAAGCTACAGAACATTACAAGATTACTCAAACAAGCAGTAGTCAATTTAAATACAACTTTGGGTAAACTAGTGTGGAGAGAACAGTTGAAAAGTCAATATGTTCCCTTTAACATTTACAGAACCATTTGTTTACTTTTTTGAGATAACGCCACTTCAACAACATCCATTAAGTCTTAGTTTTGACTCGACTTGAAAATAGTGAGAAAGTTGTCCTTTCCAATGATTCATTTGGACCTTTCTCCGTAAATTTTCCCCATGGCAAGCCCCGCCCCAACTGACATATATATATAAGCCCAGCCTCTTCATTGCAGATTTTAAATGACACTTTTTTTTAAAGTGGAAACATGACCATTTAAAACCTGGTGGGCTGAGATGGCTAAAGTACTGAAGTTCACTACTCAAGTAAAAGTACAGTTTCAACTCTGGTAAAAGTCAAAGTCCTGCTGAAACTCCTTTACTTGAGTCAAAGTATAAAAGTTTGTAAAGTAAAGTACATAAGTAAGAAAAGTAAACTGTACAATCACACTGCCAAAATCTAGTATCTCAGTTAAAACAACCAAAATACGAGAAATTCCAAACATTTCTGACTGTTTTCAAGAGATTTGAGCTTGAATCAATCTTGCCACTGGGGTGAGTAAAAAAGTCTTACTTCATTAGCAAATCATTTGCTTGAAATAAGAAAAAAATTTGAAACAAGTCAGAAAACACATCAAAACAAGTCAGACAATGTAGGTACATCAAGTAAAACCATCTTAACCAGAAAAAGGTTTTAAGACATTTTAACCAATCTAGAAATGCTTTTTGTCGAAGTGCATAAACTTGGTTTGTAATGTTGCTGAGTGTGATATGGGCTTTATGGTCATTTAATTACAATTAATCTGACTTTCATCATGTGATAAATATGTAATTGTTAGACATTATAAAGTTTTTTGGCAATTTTCACATTTGTTCACAGAGCAGCGATACACAGCAGTAACTAACCTGTTTTTAAAATGTAGGAAGTAGAAAGTACAGATACTTCTTGAAAAATGTAAAAGTAAAGTCACAAGATTCTGTAATATCCAAATCGAACTTGGACTAAACTGAGAGATGAGAAAAAAAAGTAGATTTCACGTAATAGTTCTCCTTTAAGCTTCTGCCCAATCCATCTCGACTGGCGTAACTCTTTTTGTCTGTCTTCTTGCTTGACCTTTGCCCCTTCAGACGATACTGGAGGAGGACTTGGAGGACCCGTGTACCAGGTAACCACTCTCTCTGCTTGTCATAGCGCCCTCGTGTGCACTGGGGGGAGACAGCAGCCCCTGTTTGGGTGTGACACACAATAACCCATGTGGGCTCAGGTGTGGATGTCTTGTCTGTGTGCATGTTTTGACTCTGTTAGTGCATGACTTCCTCTCTGTGGCACCAGGAGCTTTTCCTTCTGTCACTGATGTTTGACTAATCACTAATCTGCTCTTCACGACTGTTCTCTCAGTCTCTTTGAATTTCTCTCCTCGTTTCCTTCCGCTGCCACTCTCGTAGTACATTGTCTTTGAGGCGGGACATGAGCCCATCCGCGACCAATCAGAAGAGGGCATTTATCAGGTATTCCCATGCTTTTTCTTGTCTTGTTTTCGATGTTATTACAATAGTTATTTCAGCTTAACACTCACAGAAAACTCGTATACAGTATTTTGGTAAAAGGCATGCACTGTACAATATATAATTAGAATATATACCCACTTTTATGTCTGTAATGACTAAAACAACTTTGTCCCAAAGGGGTGTTACAATATGAAGTGTATCATGATTTAGCGGTTATTCACAGATACCATGACCAGTGACGCAGTGAACTCTTTCATTTTCATTCATGTTTCTTTCTTTTTTATTTATTCATTTTGATTCTAAATTTGTATGTTTTTTATATAATTTGAAAGACAGAACTTTCTAAGATGGCCACATGTAGAAATGGGTCAAGTATTAGCACTTTTTGTTCATATTCTATTTTGTAATATTTTCATACAAAAACTATTTTTGGAACTTAAAGTCCATAGCAAGGTTCACAAAATCACAAATGTACTTTTCACTTAAAAAAAAAAAATAGAACAACACAAATGAATATATAAACTATCTGCACCAAATATGTTTTGTAATAAACCTGGCTGACCCCAAATCTGAAACCAACATCAGTACAATGAACTAAACACGATTTTGCTTCTAAATTGATTATTATTCTTTTTTTGTTCACGATTATTAATTAACCAATAATCTTGACATCTTTAGTTCCAAAACACAATGTGCCCTGAGAATGTTGACATTTTAAAATATGTGACAAAAAAGATTTATATATATATATACAAATGCTTAGGAAAAGGACATGCAAAAACACAAATGGTCTTATCATTTAATATTGTCAAAATATATTTTTGTACATTTATCTTTGAGTGGGAGACAAACTAAAAGCATTGCTTAAAACAAAATGATGCAATTTGTTAAATGTAAAGTACACACAATTTTCAAAAAATACATGCCGCCCTGGTTTGCATACAGTATTATATTTAAAAAAAAAAAAAAAACATTATGATGTTTCTCAATTTGAAAGAGTCAAAAAGATGAACATTTCTTCTTAAATATTTTTTCTAGCCTTAGCTGTTCTGATGCAACAAATCTCCACCAATGACCTCTCTGACCAAGCAAAAGACTCTCACACCTAGACTACAAACACTTTTAGATCAGGGATCCTAAAAACCAGGAAGTACAACTCGAGTTGACATGGCAGACCGTTTCTCCTCATTTGACATTGTGTCAAATATTAAGTTATTATTATCTGTAATTCATAAGCTTAAAATGGCAACAGTTCACACACTTTTTTTTTCTATACTTCCTGGACTACACTCATGTGTTAATACGCAATGACTGGTTAAAGCAAAAACGTCCCCGCCTAACATGGAGCAAACAAACCCCAATGTCAGACGGTTTCCATGAAGTGGAATAAAACCCGCTGACAACAAACACCCAGTGAAGGAACTTATAAAGACAGTTCACCTGCAGTAGGATTAAAAAACACGATTTTTTAAAGCTAGATCAGTTGAATTAATCATAATTTTTCTACTGTCTTTAAACAAAAAAATAACAATTTACATATGACACCACAGATAGAACATCACATTTAGATTTTTTGAGCTTTGACACAGTGGTAAATCAGTCTGGCTGTTGAGGCTCAGTAGACTAATGTTCACATAGACACAAAATTAAAATACGTGCTACTAAATAATTCATTCAAATTAGAGGTTTGTAACTCCTAAATTGAATTTAAAATCAAAGCAAGGTTTGTAGTTTTCTTCTTCACTGGGAGCTGTTCTTTAATATGAGTTACATTTGTTTGTAGTTGTGAAAATAATACAGGTTTTAATAAAGGCCAAGTTTATCAATAATTAATTTCAGTAAGAAAGTACATTCTCCAGACTTTCCTCATGATGTATGATATCTCCGTTTTCTCATAACACACCTAACAATGTGAAACAAACAACCAACTGCGAGGCTCCAGGGGCCGTTCTAGCCCACATCGCTGCCCCAGGAGAGAGCCTGTTCTCTGGGTGCGCTCCCCACGGTGCAGGGGGGGTGGTGGTGGTGTGCACGAGGTTATTCTTGGCCTGTATGGAAGCAGACCCCCGCCTCTTATTCCTGCACTCCCCTCCTTCTTTTCCCAAGGAGATGAAAGAAAGCCAGGCAAAGAAAGATTAATCACCAGCCTCTCGTTTGATCTTTAAATAAAATGGATTGAAAATAGTCGGGCGCTGGAGTTGTGCACGGGCGTAGAAAGACTTAACGCGCACGCTCGCTCACACTGAAGAGAACCCCCATCAGGCCCAAGGAACACGAGCCTGAGCCAGCCTCCAGCCACAGAGGAACCAATGTATGAATAAAGATGGCAGCTTCTGGAAATAAACATGTGAAAGAAGTAAACAAGACCTTGAGAGGAGCCGCTAGAATGGGATGGGCCTGAGATTTTCACTTTTCTGTCGTTGTTTGCAATTATAAACTTTATTTCCTCCTAACAATGTCAAAGCTGTACTGATTTATAGATAAGTATTAAACAAAAAGTCTATTTTCGTAAAGCCAATAAGTGCAAAATTGGCTTTTAAAGGTATATACAGCAGTGACGATTTGTCAATAGAAAGAGCATTGAGCTTTTAGCCATGCCTTTAAATAATGTTCCAGCTTTAATTGATCCGCACTGTATTTTTACCCAAAGAGAGAAACCTAGTCTTAGACCATCAAGAGAAGTGTCCAGTCCAGGAGAGTGATCATATATAACCGTACCTGAAAAGAAAGTGAAACTAGAACGCACACATCGTGATGCAAAATCCACTTTGACAGTTGCCTGACCTGCCAGTCCCTACACGCTTAACAGACAACTTTACAAAGACATGAGGGTTTGGATCCAGAGTGCTGGGTTTCTATTTCAAGGGCGGGCTTTCTGAGCGCTGAGTCAAACAATCACAGAAATCAGGAGATTCTACTGAAACAGCCACACGCTAAGCCAGATGTTATCGTTAATACTGTATGTATCAAACGCAGCATTGCCTTCATCAACTCTGTTGTCCATGTACAAGGTTTTATGGATTGTACAAGCACTTGTCAGTACATACATGGATTTCTATCAGCTGTTCATTAAACACATCATCAGACAGTGGCTGTATAGGTGACCATGGTGCTACTGTATTACAGTTTGTTGCGCTATACAGTGCAAAAAAAAAAAGGCTTTCAAAAATAAGAAAATGTTGCTTATTTTGAGGTAAAATTGTCTTATTTCAAGTGAAATTATCTGCCAGTGCAGTAAGAAAATAACCTATTTGTTTTGAGCAGAAAATACTAGTTTCAAGTTCTCTTGACAAGAGTTTTAATTATTTCCTATCTGTCTTAAATTTATAGCTTAAGACAGAGAAATTTGCTTAAAATAAGTTTTTATATCTAGATAAGGTAAATCAAGATAAGATATCTAAAAAATCTTAGTAAGACTTGCAGCCCGATTTTGCCCTTTGTCCTAGCCGGTCTTAGCGGATGGTCTTAATTATTCCTCTGTTGGCCACTAGTGGCTCTCTCCAACACTGTCAGTATAGAAGGTGTGGCTCCAGCCAGATGTGAGGTAAAGTTTGTTCATTGACCAGTCACATGCTCACGCCTGTACAAGTGAGCAGCTGCTTAGGATCACAGGCAAAAGTAGCTGTAGCAGCAGCTTCAGTTGGAAAAAAACTATAATAATAGAAGTCACAGGCTTTATGTAAAAGAAAGACACATTTTTAGACAAAGTTGTTAAAGTCTGTCAAGTAGACTTTCACCAAATAGATTCTATATTATAGTTTTTTCACCAAATAGTTTCTATTATTACACTTTTTTCCAAACTGAAGCTGCTGCTACAGTAACATTGCCTGTGATCACTGCTCACTTGTCACAGCGTGAGCACGTGTCTGGTTCATGAAGGAAACTGTATCCCACATCTGGCTGGATCCACACCTTCTATACTGACAGTGTATAGAGCTTGGAGAGAGCCACTAGTGGCCAACAGAGGAATACTTAAGACCAAGGCTAAGACCGGCTAGGACAAAGGGCAAGATCAGGCTGTGGTGTTATTAAGTGAAACAATCTTAAATGAGTCTTTAAGATTAATATGCTTAACATAAGTCATTTTAACTAAGTTATATTTTTCTTTTTGCAGTGTAGGTCTGTTTGAAACCCTGGTATAAAACCTAAGACAGCCTAATTTAATTCCTCATCAATCAAACACTAAAATGTTCGATTCTGTAAATTCTAACGATAACAACGTGATTATTTCAAGTACTACAGCTTTTTTTTTTTTGCTATTTTCAAATGAGAAAATGCTTATATTTCTCTATTTTCAATGGTTTCAATGACAAATCTTCTCAGTCGGTAAAACAATGCTCAATGTAAATAAATGCTACTTAATTCAATCAGCTATGAACTCTTGATCTAGTTGAAGACCATTTTGGATCATTTATTCAGTGTTTCATGAAAAAACATTTTGTCTGTAAATATAGGCCACACCTCCAAAACGCCTTCAAGCGACAAATCCGCTTTGTCTGAAATATAAATGTGACTTTGCGTTCTAAACAACTTATTGATCATCAAAAGCTGCTCGACAACCCACGATTCACGTTGCTCATTTTGTCCAACTCACAACCCAGTATTGACTTTACAAAGACCAATAGAAATCCCCACAATGCCTTTTGATACGAGCGTGTCTGCTGTCAAACCTCTGCATGACACGGAGATATTACACACCATCATACATGTGACAATGTGAGTTATTACACGTCTGTGCTGCTGGTGATAAGCACTTCTTCTCCATTCTTTATTAGGAGGAGAAGAGAGCAGAGAGGCTAGGCTGGAGGCTGATGGAGCGTCTTGATTAGCTGGAGCCTAACGCACTCCAAAGATTTTAATTGTGATTATGACTTTGCCCGCACACACACACACACGCAGTCACTCGGAGAGGTGATTGATCGGCTCGTAATTCACACGGATACATGGATGTGAATGTGAGACGGTGGTGGGCGGAGCTAAAGTCTGAAGTGAGATGCTTATGAACACGTGAAGGAAGTCGCTTAACACTAAATAGTTAAGTTGTAATACTATTATTGTTAAAAATGTTATTAGTACTTATATGTGTATCTTACCACAAAACTAGTCATTCAAATCTGTCAACTGAAACTCTTAATAGCCATATGCAAATATTTTTGGGCTAAATTCACTTTTAAAACTTTTTGATAATGGGTTTCGCCACTCAAGAGCAGCCAATCAGAGCGCTGCATTTGGTTTAAATACTTTATTATTAGATACATGCTGTACACAATTAGTCTTCGTAGTTTTACAATATACTTTTTGGGAAAAGGCAAAGGTTTACTTTTATAAACACACAAACAACAAATAAATAAAACGACTATGCCACTCAACACAACTACTAATTTCACTCACTGATCATGACAAAAAACTAAATCTAAAACACTACTGTTTCAAAAGTTTGGGTTCACCCAGACATTATGTGTTTTCCATGAATGGAATATAGTCTTCATTTCTAGGAACAAGAAAAGACTGTCGAGTTTCACATGAAAAGTATCTTTTTCTGGCCATTTTGAGCGTTTAACTGACAAATGTGATGCTCCAGATTGTCAAAAGAAAGCCAGTTTTACAGCTTCTCTAACCAGCTGAGCTGTTTTCAGCTGTGCTAACATGATTACACAAGGGTTTTCTAATCATCCATTAGCTTTCTGACACAATGAGCAAACACAGTGTAACGTTAGAACACTGGAGTGATAAATGCTAAAAAAAAAAGGCCCTCTAGATATTAAAACCAAAAAAACTGAAATTTGCAGCTAGAATAGTCGTTTACTACATGAACAATGTATAGAGTGTATTTCTGATTAGCTTAAAGTTATTTCATTGAACAAAAACAATTGAACATTTGAACCCAAGCTTTGAACGGTAGTGTATATTTTCAGACTGTACCCAAAAAAGTTCACAAATATAACTTTATTTCTTTACTAGAGATGCATTAATCCAGGTTTTTCAGTTCAATATCACCTTCAACTGATTGTGCTTTACATCTCAAAACTCATTAGAAAAGTCTTATATTATCATGTAGCTGTAATTTATTGTGCAACTAACAACTGGTCAACTTAATGTGGATACAATTTCAAACACGATGAGACATTTGGGTCAACAACAGCCAGTAAATACCACAAATAAGGGGCGCAAACATAATATCGAGTGTACCTGTATCACGTAGCAGTAACTGTACCTATCCTGCTAAATTTTAGATCCGCACCGATATTCGATAACAGTATGCGATTGGTGCTTCGCTAAAAGTATCATTATTTTTTCTTTGTGCTCAGCTCTTTTTGTTATGTTTTCATCATAACCATTGAATATTCACATACTGGCCAATAATATAAATATTCAGATGGGTAAATGTTTGATAATAATATTCACTTTAAGGTTTTTCTTACTTATATAGAAATTTGATCATTTTTCTCATCATAACTATCATTTGGTATCATTTACAAGCATTTTAGTGTAACATGTACCATAGTTTGTATTGTATATTTTGTAACGGGTTTGTGGCTGTCTTGCCTGTGCTGCGTGCTCCGATGGCTTAGGTTCCCACCCAGTCAGCAGAAGGAAGGGGTCTTATGATGTCCCAACGACACCCAGTGGTGACCCCTGTGTGTGTTGGTGTGTTGGTTGCTTGTCCCGTCCTGCCGTCCCACTGCCTGCCTCCCCTCTCGCACAAACCTCTCAGGCCACAGAAAATATCAGAACTCAAATTGTGAAAATGTACAGTAGTTAGACTAAAAGTAAATGTCTTTCTTTTGCATCACTTCCTCCTGAGAGGTTTGTGAGGCCCAGTTGCTCTGTTCCAGTGTGCTGTGTTACTTTTATGGTCCTGGTGTCTCTTTCAACAGAGGTGAACTACAAGTGACTTTTTGTACAACTCAACAATGTTAATCTGGGTTAAAAAAGACATAACTACTACTTGATATGAGATTCATGATTTACATAATCATAACAAAGTCTGTTGGTCCTTTTAAGCTGGGCATACTGAATAAAAACATCAAAACAACAGCCAAAAATGTTACCTGATAAAGGCCTAGTACCGAAACGTTTATTGTATGATAAAATAACTTAAAATCAATTTCTCCCAGCACAGATTTTTGTTAATGTATCTATAATCCCGTTTCATGCTGCAGCTTGGCTAGGTCCGGTCTGATTATACCAGCGGATAGTTGTTTACGGTCTATTCATTCCCTCGAGGCTAGCTCAAATAATGACGCTAATGCTAACCTGTATTTATTTAATTATTAATGCTAAAATACCTCTACAAACTGAACTAGCTTTATACAAAAACACTTGGCCTATGATGTAATGTATTTTTATCAATTTGTCTGCTTATATTTACGCTAATTTATTTGTTAGCATTTAGCATTGTGCCAAAAAATATGCACTTAAACACACAGGTTTTCCTGCCCTGAAGTATTTCCCTCGCTTTGTGAGGTATCGAACTCGCTATAGTCTGGTAGTCGAAAATCCACTTTNTAGCGAGACTGCTCCGTCTTCTGCAAACTTTTAACCGGTTATCACTTATTAATGCAATGGATCTGTTTAACAGCGAAAATAAAAGTCAGCTGTCTTTATTTTTAACACAAATCCTCCGCCATGGAAAGGACGAGCTCTGAATCATCGCAGTGTTGGACAACCAAAAACTTTCACGGAGTTTTTTTTATCAAACAGCGGTGTGTTTCTCCGGGTTAGTTTTAATTGGCGGACCTCAGCAAACATGTTTTGTTTTTCTGGTGTAACGGTGCTACGTATCTGCAGCATTTTGACAAACAACTCAGTCTGTGTGGATTATTTTGGCTTTGTTTATCACCCAAGTCCCTCCTCTAGAGCCGCTGCAGCAGGTATGTAACCCGGGGGTCCCGTGGGTTTTAATTTGCGTCATGAGTTAATGCAAACAAATAAACGGCGTTTCCAGCATTCAAAATTTGCTTCAGCCGTTATGCGCATAAAACGAAATCCACCTTTAGAGAGTGTATAAACTTTTATGCGCATCAGGGATTCTAAATGTGATATTGGCCGTTTCTACCTCCCAGGACTTATTCGATACTTCTTAATGCGCATTAAAAACAAGGGGGTGGAAACGCTATCGTCTCTTCAGTCATAAATTTTTCATTTGCATGTGCAATGAGACGGTCAAAACCCTCAGTACTCAGTTAAAAAAAAAGAAGAATAGAGGTTATGCAGGTGACATCACAGCATTCTACTGTGAGTGCTGAGTGGCAAGAATGCATTAGAGTCAATGGAGAGAAAGGACATTTTCTCTTGTAAGAGTTCAATAAACAGCTAAAACAGGAAACTAAAGTACAGTTTGGTAACAAATTCACCCACCACAAGTCTACTGAGCACTGGTTTGTAACTGACATGTAAACAAAGAAAATCAAGCCAACAGTTAGAGCAAAACATGCAAAACAACAAGACTTTAGCTTCTCTCACATTTATCAGACATTGAAATCACACACAGTTGAACTTATTACCTTTTCTTCTTAAAAAAGAGTCCGTTGTTGCAGTTAAATGTCCTAAATCATCAACTGTTGTTAGCAGACAACTTTGTAGCAGACAAGCCGTTGCCACGACAACAAAGAAATACATTGAAGAAATGCCACTCATTCTAAAGTTGCTAAGCATTTTGGAATAAAATGATGTCACCTGCATAACCTCTATAAGAGAAAAAGGATAAAGGTATAATGACTTTTGCCTAACTGTCATAATTATTATTTAGCCTGCCTGGCTAGCTCACTAATTCTTCATTTAATATCAAGAAGAAGGTTCAGAAGCTGTAATGCTGCTGAGTTCAATTTGATTATTAAAAATCACATATTACTGACAGATTGTTACCACTTTTGACAGATGTGGATATACATAACTGTAAAAATAATTAAAGCCGCAAGCGGCATTCCAACGGCCTCGGGCGGCTAGGGGGTTTGGGGGGCGCCAGAGGAGCTTGTTCGCCCAGGGAGTCATGCAGGCCAGAACCGCCTCTGACTACACTCATGTGTTAATACGCAATGACTGGTTAAAGCAAAAACGTCCCCCGCCTAACATGGGAGCAAACAAACCCCAATGGTGCGATGTCAGAAGGTTTCCATGAAGTGGAATAAAACCCGCTGACAACAAACACCAGTGAAGGAACTTATAAAGACAGTTCACCTGCAGTAGGATTAAAAACACATTTTTTTAAGCTAGATCAGTTGAATTAATCATAATTTTTTTTTTTCTACTGTCTTTAAACAAAAATAATAGTTTACATATGACACCACAGATAGAACATCACATTTAGATTTTTGAGCCTTGACACAGTGGTAAATCAGTCTGGCTGTTAAGGCTCAGTAGACTAATGTTCACATAGGCAAAAATTAAAATATGCGCTACTAAATAATTAATTCAAGTTAGAGGTTTGTAACTCCTAGATTGAATTTAAAATCAAAGGTAGAATTGTATTTTTCTTCTTCACTGGGAGCTGTTCTTTAATATGAGTTACATTCAACACAGTTTGTAGTGTGAAAATAATACAGGTTTTAATAAAGGCCAAGTTTATCAATAATTAATTTCAGTAGGAAAGTATATTCTCCAGACTTTCTTCATGATGTATGATATCTCCATTTCTCATAACACACCTAACAATGTGAAACAAACACCAACTGCGAGGCTCCAGGGGCCGTTCTAGCCCACGTCGCTGCCCCAGGAGAGAGCCTGTTCTCTGGGTGCGCTCCCACAGTGCAGGGGGGTGTGGTGTGCACGAGGTTATTCTTGGCCTGTATGGAAGCAGACCCCCGCTCTTATTCCTGCACTCCCCTTCTTTTCCCAAGGAGATGAAAGAAAGCCAGGCAAAGAAAGATTAATCACCAGCCTCTCGTTTGATCTTTAAATAAAATGGATTGAAAATAGTCGGGCGCTGGAGTTGTGCACGGGCGTAGAAAGACTTAACGCGCACGCTCGCTCACACTGGAGAGAACCCCCATCAGCCCAAGGAACACGAGCCTGAGCCAGCCTCCAGCCACAGAGGAACCAGTGTATGAATAAAGATGGCAGCTTCTGGAAATAAACATGTGAAAGAAGTAAACAAGACCTTGAGAGGAGCCGCTAGAATGGGATGGGCCTGAGATTTTTCACTTTTCTGTCGTTGTTTGCAATTATAAACTTTATTTCCTCCTAACAATGTCAAAGCTGTACTGATTTATAGATAAGTATTTAAACAAAAAGTCTATTTTCGTAAAGCCAATAAGTGCAAAATTGGCTTTTGAAGGTATATACAGCAGTGACGATTTGTCAATAGAAAGAGCATTGAGCTTTTTAGCCATGCCTTTAAATAATGTTCCAGCTTTAATTGATCCGCATGTGCTATGAACATCTGCACTGTATTTTTACCCAAAGAGAGAAACCTAGTCTTAAGGCCAGCGCACACCGGGACGCTCTGCCGCGCGGCAAATTGGGCGCCTCCGTTATTTTCTATGAATGTACACACACCGGGCGCGCGGTGGCGCGCGGCGGCGCTTTGCTACGCGCGGTGATTCGGTTTTGTTTGTTTCCGTCGCGGCGCCGCTCCAGGAAAATGACCCTGCCGGCACCCGTAGATTCTTGTACAATTAGGTATAAGATCTTAAGTCCGCCGAGCGGGCCGGGTCGGGCCCAGAAATGTATATTATTACGTTCGGGTCGGATTGGGTCGGCCTCCTGCTTCTCTCTCGCGGACTTTGTCTTCCCTCGCTGTCACCTTTTTTTTTTACAGTGTAGGCTACAGCGCGCGGTCCTTGTCTGGGTCTATGCTGTGTTAAAACGCGTCTTTTGCACTAAAACACAAGTTTGGGGACCTTTTCACGGCACCAGCATTCACAGTCAACAGCACAGAAGCTCTTTTAGAAAACTTACGGCAGCTTAGATCAGTAGGAGCTGACCTGACACAGCCTCAGCCAGGACCAACCGAGAACTCAACCCGGACTAAACCAGGACTAACCCAGGACTGTGCAAAGAGCGCACGGACACAGCGGTGAATGAGCATGAAGCAAACGCACTAACAATCTGTGTCCAAAACACTACAGCCTCGCATTTACCACGCAAAACTACCACAACGCACGAATCCACGTACGAGCTGCAGCTAAGCACACGGACACTTACCTCACTGTCACGCGTTGGCACCATGGCTTCTCTGAAGAAATAAATCCACAAAACGAACGCTGTCCATCGTGTTTAAAGTCTTGGCAGAGCCGTGTCCGCTCACCGTGTCCAAAAACAGTACGTGCTCCAGTCCTGGATGGTCCAGCCGCTGGAAACCCCGCGGTCGCGCACATTCTGCCCACACTCCAGACCTGATCCACCTGAATCCGCGCATCACTAAAGCAATGTGTACGAATGTTTGGGCTGTTGTTTGTTTAAACAGGAGAGAAAATGTGAACGCCTGTTTGAGAAAAGTGTAACGTGTGTGGTGAACGGTCTATTGACTACTGAAATTACTGTAAATGATGAATGAGGGATGCCTTTCATTATTTAAGACAAAATTATCATTTAATCACCCATTATCACAGCGGATCGTTGAATAATAACGCCGAGCGTCGCGGCATTTGGTGAGTGTTGACGCTTGGGTCTGGCGCGCCGCTTTGGTGTGGGTTGGGTTGGCCTTTAGACCATCAAGAGAAAGTTTCCAGCCAGGAGAGTGATCATATATGAACCGTACCTGAAAAACAGTGAAACTAGAACGCACACATCGTGATGCAAAAGCCACTTTGACAGTTGCCTGACCTGCCAGTCCCCACACGCTTTAACAGACAACTTTACAAAGACGTGAGGGTTTGGATCCAGAGTGCCGGGTTTCTATTTCAAGGGCGGGCTTTCTGAACGCGGAGTCAACCAATCACAGAAATCAGGAGATTCTACTGAAACAGCCACACGCTAAACCAGATGTTATCGTTAATACTGTATGTATCAAACGCAGCATTGCGTTCATCAACTCTGTTTGTCCATGTACAAGGTTTCATGTGTACAAGCACTTGTCAGTACATACATGGATTTCTATCAGCTGTTCATTAAACACATCATCAGACAGTGGCTGTATAGGTGACCATGGTGCTACTGTATTACAGTTTGTTGCGCTATACAGTGCAAAAAAAAAAAAGGCTTTCAAAAAATAAGAAAATGTTGCTTATTTTGAGGTAAAATTGTCTTATTTCAAGTGAAATTATCTGCCAGTGCAGTAAGACAATAACCTAATGGTTTTGAGCAGAAAATACTAGTTTCAAGTTCTCTTGACAAGATTTTTAATTAATTTCTATCTGTCTTAAATTTATAGCTTAAGACAGAGAAATTTGCTTAAAATAAGTTTTTTATATCTAGATAAGGTAAATCAAGATACAAATATCTTAAAACACGTCAAAAAATCTTAGTAAGACTTGGTGTTATTAAGTGAAACAATCCTAAAATGAGTCTTTTAAGATAATATGCTTAACATAAGTCATTTTAACTAAGTTATATTTTTCTTTTTTGCTGTGTAGGTCTGTTTGAAACCCTGGTATAAAACCTAAAACAGCTTCATTTAATTCCTCATCAATCAAACACTAAAATGTTCGATTCTGTAAATTCTAACGATAACAACGTGATTATTTCAAGTACTACAGCTTTTTTTTTTTTTTGCTTTTTTCAAATGAGAAAATGCTTATATTTCTCTATTTTTCAATGGTTTCAATGACAAATCTTCTCAGTCGGTAAAACAATGCTCAAATGTAAATAAACGCTACTTAATTCAATCAGCTATGAACTCTTGATCTAGTTGAAGACCATTTTGGATCATTTATTCAGTGTTTCATGAAAAAACATTTTGTCTGTAAATATAGGCCACACCTCCAAAACGCCTTCAAGCGACAAATCAGCTTTGTCTGAAATATAAAATGTGACTTTGGCGTTCTAAACAACTTATCGATTCATCAAAAGCTGCTCGACAACCCACCATTCACGTTGCTCATTTTGTCCAACTCACAACCCAGTATTGACTTCACAAAGACCAACAGAAATCCCCACAATGCCTTTTGATACGAGCGTGTCTGCTGTCAAACCTCTGCATGACACGGAGATATTACACACCATCATATATGTGACAATGTGAGTTATTACATGTCTGTGCTGCTGGTGATAAGCACTTCTTCTCCATTCTTTATTAGGAGGAGAAGAGAGCAGAGAGGCTAGGCTGGAGGCTGATGGAGCGTCTTGATTAGCTGGAGCCTAACGCACTCCAAAGATTTTAATTGTGATTATGACTTTGCCCGCACACACACACACACACAGTCACTGGGAGAGGTGATTGATCGGCTCGTAATTCACACGGCTACATGGATGTGAATGTCAGACGGTGGTGGGCGGAGCTAAAGTCTGAAGTGAGATGCTTATAAACACGTGAAGGAAGTCGCTTAACACTAAATAGTTAAGTTGTAATACTATTATTGTTAAAAATGTTATTAGTATTTATATTGTATCTTACCACAAAACTAGTCATTCAAATATGTCAAACTGAAACTCTTAATAGCCATATGCAAACATTTGGGTTAATATCCACTCTTAAAACTTTTTTTTCTTTCAACAGCAAAGTGAAATTGGGTGGGTCACTCAAGAGCAGCCAATCAGAGCGCTGCATTTGGTTTAAATACTTTATTATTAGATTCATGCAGTACACTTAGCCTTTGTAGTTTTTACAATATATTTTTTGGCGAAAAGGGAAAGGTTTACTTTTTATAAACAAACAAACAAATAAATAAAACGACTATGCTACTCAACACAAACTACTAATTTCACTCACTGATCATGACAAAAAACTAAATCTAAAACACTACTGTTTCAAAAGTTTGGGTTCACCCAGACATTATGTGTTTTCCATGAATGGAATAATAGTCCTCATTTCTAGGAACAAGAAAAGACTGTCGAGTTTCACATGAAAAGTATCTTTTTCTGGCCATTTTGAGCGTTTAATTGACAAATGTGATGCTCCAGATTGTCAAGAGAAAGACAGTTTTACAGCTTCTCTAACCAGCTAAACTGTTTCAGCTGTGCTAACATGATTACACAAGGGTTTTCTAATCATCCATTAGCTTCTGACACAATGAGCAAACACAGTGTAACTTTAGAACACTGGAGTGATAAATGCTAAAAAAAGGGGCCTCTAGATATTGAACCAAAAAACTGAAATTTGCAGCTAGAATAGTCGTTTACTACATGAACAATGTATAGAATGTATTTCTGATCAGCTTAAAGTTATTTTCATTGAACAAAAACTATTGACATTTGAACCCAAGCTTGCTTTACATCTCAAAACTCATTAGAAAAGTCTTATATTATCATGTAGCTGTAATTTATTGTGCAACTAACAACTGGTCAACTTAATGTGGATACAATTTCAAACACGATGAGACATTTGGGTCAACAACAGCCAGTAAATACCACAAATAAGGAAGCGCAAACATAATATCGACTGTACCTTATAACGAGCAGTAACTGTACCTGATCCTGCTAAATTTAAGATTTTAGATCTGCACCGATATTCGATCCACTATGCAATTGGTGCTTGTTGTAAAGTATTAATATTTTTTCTTTGTGCTCAGCCCTTTTTGTTATGTTTTTCTTTATAAACATTACAATATTTCACATAGGCTACTGGCCAACAATGTAAATATTATTATCAACATTTTACCATCTGAATATTCACTGTCAGGTTTTTTCTTTGCTTATATAGAAATTTGATCATTTTCTCACCATAATTATCATTTGGTATCATTTACAAGCATTTTAGTGTAACATGTACCATAGTTTTGTATTGTATTTTTGTAACGGGGTTGTGTGGCTGTTCTGTGCTCTGTGGTGGATGGCGTAGGTTCCCACCAGTCAGCAGAAGGAAGGGGTCTATGATGTCCCAAAACGACACCCAGTGAGTGACCCCTGTGTGTGTATGCGTGTGTGTGTTTGCCTGTCCCGTCCTGCCGTCCCACTGCCTGCCTCCCCTCTCGCACAAACCTCTCAGGCCACAGAAAATATCAGAACTCAAATTATGAGAATGTAGTTAAGACTAAAAGTAAATGTGCTTTCTTTTGCATCACTTCCTCCTGAGAGGTTTGGTGAGGCCCAGTGCTCTGTGCAGTGTGCTGTGTTACTTTTGTGGTCCTGGTGTCTCTTTTCAACAGAGGTGGAACTACGAGTGACTTTTTGTACTACTCAACAATGTTAATCTGGTTAAAAAAGACATAACTACGTACTTTGATATGAGATTCATGATTTACATAATCATAACAAAGTCTGTTGTGCTTTTAAGCTGGGTATACTGAATAAAAACATCAAACAACAGCAAAATTTGACCTGATGAAGGCCCAGTAACTGAAACGTTTATTGTATGACAAAATGACTTAAAACCAATTTCTCCCAGCACAGATTTCTTATTAATGTATCTATAATCTCGTTTCACACTGCAGCTTGGCTAGGTCCGGTCTGATTATACCAGCGGATAGTTGTTTACGGTCTATTCATTCCCTCGAGAGGCTAGCTCAAATATGACGCTAATGCTAACCTGTAATTAATTTCATTATTAATGCTAAATACCTCTACAAACTGAACTAGCTTTTACAAAAACACTTGGCTATGATGTAATGTATTTTTATCAAATTGTCTGCTTTACATTTACGCTAATTTATTTGTTAGCATTTAGCATTGGGCAAAAATATGCACTTAAACACACAGGTTTTCCCTGGTAAGTATTTCCCTCGCATGTGAAGGTCTGAACTCGCTGACAGTGGTTAGTCGAAATCCACTTTCTGCTTTGAGTTTTTTCAATATTAATTCATTTTAGCGCATCTGAATGGGGACGAGAAGGAACTATCCACAAGTATCACGCAAACGGACCTTGCGTAGCCACAGAGTGAAAAGGGTTATTCAGAAAGAAATCAGTTCATATTGTCCTGTTTCCATCTAATAATGTCCCGATTGTTCAACAAAGCTCTGTTGTTGTTGTGGTTGTTAGCAAGTTGTTGTTAGCATACTAGAATGTCTCGCTCCAAACAGCTGTGAAAAAAGTATAAAACACATCCTGGTGACAATTAGGCTCAGAATGCATTGGTAAGTGAGCGAAACACGTAGACTGAAGTAAGAATTTAAAATTACTTATTTTTTTTGTTTGTTTACATTTTTTAGGAAGCAAAATTCAGGTAAAGCACGTTAAACAGTAATGATTGTCTATTACAACCTCCCCTTACAAACTTTATAATACCTTACCACAAGGGTGTCAAACTAATTTGGACAAAGTGCCGTAATAACATTGTGGTTGGCCTCAAAGGGCTGGTTGTAACTAAAATTCACCTTACTTATCTTGACATACTATAAATAATGTCTCTGTATTTGATTTTGTATATTTATTGAAGTTACAATTACTCAATATACATCTGCATTAGTTTACTTCTTTAGTTTCAGACAAACTTTCATTAGGTTAAGACACCCAGGTTACTCCTGGCACTAATAGGAGATGAAAGTAAACCTTATAAGACCTTGAGGGCCGCATAAAATGATGCAAAGGGTTGCATTCGGCCCCGGGCCTTGTGTTAGCAGAAATCAAACTTGTCAATACTAACAAGGTAGCTCCTAGAAAGAAATGTCAACAGATCTCGAGATGGAATCTTACCATGGAAAATCTGCCATTTTTGCTTCAAGTGCTAAAAGCTCATCATATCAGTCACAATGTAAGTGAACAAAGTGACTTGAAACTACTGCAGAGTCAATACTAACTATATCTATCCCTCTGTAAGAATATGTTATTCGAACGCTAAGTTCAGTGTCTAGCATCTTTAAAGGATCTCTATTGGTTTAGCACTAGGTCAACTGAAAATATAGCTTTATTGGTCTTAGCAGTCTAATGTAAAAGTGGCTTCATCAGACCAAAAAGGCTCGTCAGGTTTAGATATTAGTCCTTCCTGAGCAGTCAAAATTCTTTCTTATTTCTTAAACAGTGTCCAGATGATGTTATGGCTTTGTTTAGAATTTTCCACTAGGCATTATATCTCAATTGGCATGGCATTCTGGTCACTTCCACCTCTGTTCTTTTCCCTGTATGTGACGCATTGATTTGGAATTCTTGCACTTGAATGTAAAGTGACTGTTGCCGTGGTGTTGTTGTGTTTTTGAAGCATGATTGTGTGCAGGATAAAAGGCGATCAGTCTGTGCATGTGTGAATCTCAGAACGTCCTTCACCTCCTCATACATATCAGCGCGCTCCACAGTGATGCTTTTTATCTGGCGCCTGCTGCATTGGTTCTAATGGAGTGACCTTGCCCGCAGTCAGACAGCCCTATAACTCAGCGCTTCATGTGCCTATAAAGACGTGGGCTGTACAGGGACTTATAGAGAGTGCTGCAGTCCTCACTCCCACGCTGCAGGAGGAGCTCATGTGCACTTTATTTACAGTTAAGAGAGACGGTTTCTCTCTGCTTTTCTCAGGATTTAGATGTTTGAAAGGAAAGAGGCAGTAAATATGGTTTTGACACTTGTTGGTTGTAAAATGGCAAACTAATTTCAATGTGTTACTTAATGTTCATGCAGTATAGGTGCATGACTTTTTAAAGTGTTTGTTTGAAATATTTTGGCTGTATACAAATACTCTGTTGGAAAAAAAAAAACTAAATTGCACAGATTCCGCCATCTATTCTACAACTATTATTTTTTCACTCTCAGAGAAACAGACACACAACTATTTATCACAATTGCTACATGCAGTAACTGCTTTGTAAACTATATATATATGAATATTTGATATTCTGATGATTTGTTGTAAGTGATTCATTTTATAGGTGATCGCTTTGACTGCTTATTTAAGTCTTCAAGTTCCCTTATTTCTATCTCACATAAGGACTCCCTTACTTGGGGACTGTGCAAATATCTTTGTTCTGTATAGTGCTATATTGTCAGTTATTATTATTTTTTTAACATATTTAAGGCCTAAAAGCACCAAATAATTATAAACAACAATTAGAGGACTACAAAGCACATCTTTTTCAAGGAAAATAATCTTACATGTATCTGAATAAAGTACTCCCTGAGGTTCATTTACACAAATGTTGTTGCTATCTTTCTATAGACAGAGATTGTCTTCTTAAGATGTGTGAGAGGACCTCTTTCTCCACACAGCAATTAGACTGTACAAGTTATAATTATGTACAATTCGTACTTTTTTTAAACTCTTGTGTTTTTATTGTGATGAATATTATTAGAGCAACTGACACTGAAAAAATTCCCCTGTAGATCAAGAAAGTCTTCTGATTCTGATAAGTGGACACCTAATACTATTTCTACAAGGGAACCTCTTTACTAAGCATACTGACTTGAAGAAATCATACTAACAGTAGGAAGAGAGCTCCAAGACCTTTGCAAGTAAGCTAACAAGAAGAGGTATAATACATGAAAAACTTAAACCCTGGAATAAATTTGTATATTCATTTATTTTCTACCCCTTGTTCTTGTTTGCGGACTCGAGCCTAGACCTGTGACTTTGGGCCTTAGGCGGGGAACTCCCTGGACAGTGGCTGACTCCTCACAGGGCTAAAGCCTACTGCACACTACAGGAGTTTTGGTTAAATTTTAAGCCCGATGTGCCCCTCTACAAGTTTGAGGATGCGTGGTCAGAGTAAGGATTGTCGTAAGAGATTTATTGTCATTTCTCACCTTATGTCTTTGCGTCACTGCGATTATTTGTCAAGACGCATCATGGTGAGGTTCACATGCTGCTTGAGCGCCAGGACCTTTACAACAGAAGCATCTGGTAAAATCTGCTCTTAAAAAAAAAAAAAAAGAGAGAGACATTACCTCGTAATCTGTACATAAATGTAACATTTTGTGCACAAAGTCAAAGTGCGGGATTCTTTTTCACGAGTATTACGTACGTCATTTTCAATGCACCTACTTTTTAAATGATGTGCAAAGACACTTTACTAGAGTGTATAGTCCACAGTGTTTGCTCACAATGCGTCAGTGTTACTTACTTCTAATAGGGCCGGGTGATATATCGATATATCGTTTATCGAGATATGTAATTACTGGGGAATAAGAGCTCCTAAAAGTGATGAAAAGCAGTTACAGTTACAAAGAAAAGTGACAAAGAGAAGGAGAAGATCAATTTAATTGTAATAGTCAAATTTTGAACTCGTGCTATGCCTAGAATTTAGTTTTACTCTGTTTTTGGTGGTGTTGATTTTGGCTTAACCCCAGAGTCGAACCCACAGTCTTCTTACTGGGAGGCGAGAGCTCTAACCCTAATTTAGTATGTGCTGAATTCAAATCCCAAATAGCAGCTGCTAAAGGTTTCCTCTCTGCTATTCAGTTTGGTAAAGTGTTTTTTTTTTTTTCTCTCATGGCCTACATTCTCCAGGCCCATTCCTCTGCGGTGCATGTTGAATCTGCTCTGTGGACTCTCACCTCGCGGCTGGCTCACTATCCCACTGCATTGGAAGCACTGGAAATCAGCCTCACAGTTTCCGAGTGCATTTGATCCCGGGCTTTGGTAAGGAGCTTACAGACACCATAGTATGTGTGTGCTCTGCTCTGTCGGCACATGCTGCTATTTGGATTGCCTTCGACTTGGCAGGTGTCGGCATGTGAACAAATCCAATGTTTCTCTCTTGTTGTGCAACCAATTGGACTGCTCGTCTATTCCGGTTTAACAACAGCAAATTCAAGTCTTTTCTGCCTTTGAGCCAGTCAGGGGCAGTGAGTACAACAGTGGTTTAAGGGAATACAGATGGATTTAGAGCCATGCATGTTGTACAAGGTTTGACTGTATAATTCTGAGGTCTCACCGACTTCTGCTCAAACGTCTCTGCACTTTGTGAGGTTCAGGAGTCTGATGTGTGACAAAATGCACAGTGAACTAGGCCTGCAATGACTATTTTTATCGTCGACTAATACTTAATGTTTTGGTTGTACCATGACGGTTTTTAAATTATCAACCAAATAAAAGTCAGAATGTATTGGTCCATAAATTCAAACTAATTATTGAAACAAATCAGCAATAGTTTTTTTATTTTTACATTCAAGTTTTGGGGTGCACAGTAAGTGTGGTTAGAGCTTTGACTTCCCAATAAGGAGGTCAAGGGTTCGTCTCCCGGGTCAGACCCTATCAACATCTCACGATCTCTCTGGGTGGAGTTTGTTCTGCCCGTGTCACTGTGGATCTTTTTCCAGGTACTTCAGTTTCCTCCCACCTCCACAAACATGAATGCCTATAGGTTTATTGTAAATTTCCTCTCAATGAATGAGAGAGTGATTGGTTGTTGCTAAACTTGTGGCAAGTGGTTACTGTCCAGGATGTTTCCCCGCTTAAGGCCCAAAGTCACTGGGATAGCCTCAATTCACCGGCAACCCCTAATGGGAACAAGCGATAGAAAATGAATGAGTGAAATTGAAAAGTTTGTTCAAGTAGAACTAAGTAAGATTTTTACCTTGCTCAATGTCATTGGTGATGTTACATATGGATGTTTGGTCTCTGTTTGCTACTTTTTGTTGTGGCCCAACAAGAGCTCTTCTGAGAAACTCTGATTCTTGATTTTTTTTTTTTTAGTTTGATGGTGTAAAATGTTTCTGATAGCTTGTGTAGCTGAGTCTTGTTTTGCACCTACCCTCTACGCGCTTACTTGTCTGCATTTACTAAATTTACAAAAAGCATAGCATTGATGGTTCTTAATTTTCATCATTTAAGTCGTTTGAGATACATTTTGTGATTTACAATGAACAAAAACTAAATTACTGATACAACTGTCATAGTTTATAACTGAATACACAGACAAAAATATGTCCAATTTTGTAAATAAGTCATTATTAGTTAATCACTCATTCTAACTTTACCAAGGCTTTTTAAACAAGAAAATCATTTTAAAGGTGCTATGCTCAATTTTGTATTTATTTATTTCTAACAATAAAAAAACTTAATAAAAAAAAAACTTAAAAAAAAAAACAAAAAAAAAACTTTCCAGATATCTTGTTAATGTATCTATTCAGGTGAAAATTAGCTTGCAATGTTCTGTTTCTTCACCTACTAATTTTGTCTGTTGTTTTTATTGTCTTGCTTATTGTTTGACCATGGTAGGATTTCTTTTGTTCACACATCTTTAAAATACAGTTCTATGTGAGTTAGTAGCTGGACCAGGCGTGTAGATCTACAGGGCGGACCCCTGCTGTGTGTCTATACATCTTAATGACGTGATCGGTGGCACAACAGTGACCTCGTGTCTCCTGTTGTTTGCTGTCAGCGTGTCCATCAGCTCCACAGGTCAATAAAATACTAACATCAGGCCATTTCAATCCTCCATAAGCCCTTGACCTGTGAGAAGTGTGAGTGTGTTAAGTCAGTGCTGGCCCTGTCCACATGAAAGGGTCAACACATTACCAGTGAGCAGCCAAGCAAAGCCGCGCCACACTCTGCACCTCTGCTGCACTGGATTAGCCACGTGTCGGCGCATACACGCAGGAATGCTTATGCAGCTCCATAGGTCTTTACTTTATATTAAAAAAAACTGCTCTAGGAGTGTCGAACTGGCAGCCCGAGGGCCAAATGTGACTCACAAGATGATTTCTAATAATTATTAAATGGACATTACAATTTGAACTACAGTTCCTACAATATACTGCAGCCTAGCGCCAACTCAACCTCTTCCCATGCTGACCTGTGCAGCAGCAGCAGGCTTCTCTTGTTGAGATGGGACTATAAAAACTCTAAAATCTACTGGAATGCAGCAAATTATATACAATTCGTCCCAAATTTTCTTTGGAAAACAGTTCATGCATTTTAATGTAATGCAATATAAATGTGGTCATACTGTTCTTAGGTAGCATAAATAGCATATTTGAATATAACATGGGTAGACCAAATGTTTTCTTTGGTGAGAAAAGTTTGAGAACCACTGGTCTAAAACAAACATTGATTATGTTTTATACTAAGGGGACATGAATTCATTGATTATCATTATATTTATCATCAACCAAAATCAGAAGTGCAAATGCAGCACAAAGGACTAAATCATGATGAGTTCATTATGAGGTCATCATGAGGTCATCATGAGTTCATTATACAGTATGTTCTTCACAACTAAGTTTTACTAAAAGGCTAGATTATGTTTTGTTTGAAACTTTGGTGAAGGAACTTCATGTTGACTCATGATGTTCATCATGACTTTCAGAAGTGATGATGAATTACTATTACTGGTTCAGACATCTTTAGAACATGTGTATTCATTCTAGGTTTAAAAGACATAGGTAACTAATATGATTTCCATGTTAGTTCATTAGATGAATGCATAATGCATAAATACATCATGAATTCACTATGAATTCATGCATTAATTCTTCATGAACATATCATAAATTCATGATGATGATCAATGAATTACGTATTGTCCCCTTATTATAAAACCTTAACCAAACATTGCCAACATTTTTGAAAAATAATAGTTCTACATTTTTATTATCAGACTAATTTTAAAATATGGCCAATATATGACCAATATCATCACTAACTAATAACATCCTTTTATTAGTAACATTTTCATAGATAAGACATTAAATTTTTTTCATTGAAGCAATTATTATTAACCTGCTTAAAGTCACTTCAATTGCTCTCCTATTTGTTCCTAATCAAAGCTTGGGTAAACAATATTGGCTTCAGTTCATTCCAGAGGCTGGAGATTCACTTTGGACGTCCCACAAGAGAGAATACAAAGGTCTTTGTAATCTGCGCCAGATGAGACGTTGCCATATCTTATTGACCACACTGGCACAAACAGGGCTTTTTAGCTGTTGTTTGTGGTGCGTGCCAATGTCATCAATCACACAGCAGGGGAGAAGCAAGGTGGCATTAATTAAAGGCTGCGTGTTAATGTATGCAGAACACATGTGCACAGGTAATTACTGTTTCCCTGGAGATGGCTAATAGATCGCCGCTCTCCATATTGATAAAGGTAGAGAAGTGAGAGCCGTAATGGACGCAGAGGGATGGAGGCTGTAGCTTTGGACTAGGACAAAAAGAATGATAAAAACTCACTGCCACATTGTAACCGCATGTCCCCAACATCTGGACTTATAAATCCTTTGAAATCCTCGTAAGACAAATAGGGAACACTTCTGGTGCCGATGAATATTGGTCGAGCTGTTATTGTTCTCCAGTAAAACTAATGATGGCCATGCTTCACAGTTTTCAGCCACTGGAGATGGACTGTAGTGCTTTATTGGGTGGAAAAGTGTACATGTGGGTGTAGTGTATCAAATATGAAGCCCTTTCTCTTCTTATAGGACACATTCTGTAAAGTATTGGTGCATTTCTACTGTCAGATTGTGTTGTGCATGTCAGGGGCTAGCACTCCTGTCAAAACTCTCATCAATTGAATCCATTCATCATGATGTTGAACTGTAGCTTGGCGTGGCTTGCTTGGTGAGAGATTCTCTGCACCTATGGGCACACTTCATGAGATGCAGCAAAGCAATGCCTCTTAGAGTGTGTCAATCCAGCAGATATTGGCCTTGTTTACTTCAATTGTGACCAGGAAAACATACCATTTTGCCTAATCGATCTGCATTTAGACAAACAACCAGATGTGAAGAAAATCATTTTAGCTGCAGCTGCTCTGTGTCTAAGAAGTCTTCTGTTTTCTCACTGTTTTGTGAGAATTGGCTCTTTTGGAACATTGTAGGGGTTATGCACATCTTCCAGTCTCAGATTGACATAAGTCGCTACATCGAGTGGCGTAGTTGCCATAGTGAGACAGTTGTTATTAACTCCAAATGCGATGGACTTCAAATGAGAGATTTTGAGCTAGTTCTGACGCAATCCTCTTAAATAATAATGATAATAATAAAGAAATAAATAAACTTTTGTCATCTGTTGCAGACGCAGCGATGATTGTAACAGCAGAAAAATGCAGCTTCTGAACCGGGTTTTCATCTGGAAAAGTTATAGATATATACGTATATATAGGGAGAGGATGACTTTGGGACTACCCCAAAACATCTGCGTTGATGTCCATTGCATTTGCAGCCTCATAGCGTCACCTAATCAAACAAACAAAGGATTTAAACTGTCCGCTTCCTGTTAAGTCTACAACAAGGTATGTAGCTTTAGCCTTGCTACATACTGGTAGCCTCTTCATAAGAGATAAACATTCTGTGAACAACTAACAAATGATATATCAAACTTTACTAGCACGTAGACTAGAGAGCCAGGAACTGTGTCACTATGGCAACTACCCCACCGGATTTAGCAACCTAGGTCAATCTCAGACCGAAAGAGGTTGTGCAGGACCCCTGTTGGTGAACTCTAAAGTTTGGTCATGTTTAAATGTGAGGCCTAAAACTGTGAGACACTTGTGGGTCACTTGTGGGTTTGTTGCCTGCAGAGCAAATCATAGCACAGATTAAGTCAGTGCTGATGGGAAAACCTGTTTATTCGGTATTCATGAGCCTCACAACCTCTCTTGTCAATGACCTATCTGAACCAACACTGCTGCTTATAAAACATGAAAAGAAAAAGTAAAGCATCAAAAGCATACTTAAAGCTAATAACAGTATAAAAAGTTAATTATTGTCCTTCAAATACATCATCAGTTTTGCAGACAATAATAATACAGTTATAGCACACAATTCTATTCAAAAGTCTTCTGATTTACTGGTGACAATTTAGCCTATAGGTCTCTTATGTTCCCACACTTTCTGCTGCTTTTATTCTTGTGTAATCTAAAAAAAAGTTTATCCAACATATCCAAACTTAGTGCTGATACATGGTCAGATTTAAATGAGCCTTAAATGAGTTCTCCTGATGAAAGCCCGGAGTAAGAAAAAGCAGATCTCCTCTCTCCACACTGCTCCGACTGCAGTGTGTTGCTTAATCCGGCTCTATGCCCGGTGGTTTCCTCCGCTGTGACACTGGGGAGCAGGCTTTACAAAAACACAAAGGCTTTAAAGCTGTTCTCTGCTCAAGTTTGAGACCAAAGGTATAGGGATGAAGCGTAAACCTCTTAAAAGCTTCTCTCGGCCTTCAAATCTAGAAACAAGGTTAGCGCTGGGTTGTGACGCAGTGGTTCTGAAACTGGCCTACAGGTGGTACTTTTTCTGATCATTTTATTGGAAATAGCTGACCTTTTGTGGTGATTTTTCAGGGTTTAAATGTAGTAGCAACTTAACAATGCAATTTTTCTGAATAGAGGCAAATGGAGACCAAAAAAAAGTAGATCATAGCTGCATTAGCTGACATGATTGTTTGAAGTTTTTAGACAAAGATTGGTATTTTCAATGTAGAAAACCTTGTTAGTTTGCATTCCTTCTACAAAGAACTGAAAAATGCTATTATCTAGCCTAAAAATTATAGTTGAGCATCATAAAAAAGTATAATTTGTTTTAAAATATAGGTATAGGTAAAGGTAGTGTTGGGAAAAAATACTTTCATTGTACTGAATACCTTCATTGAAATGTATTTTGTTTTGTTTTGTTACTTGCTCTAATCAGATAATTGTACTCTGAATACTTAGAACACTTTCACTTTCACTTTGCATTCAAACGCTTGGGTACTGGATTTTCACAGTATTTAAAACTGTCTAATTACTTCTTGGCTCTAACAAATCCTTCAGCACATGCAATTACAGCAAAAGAACAACTTTTTGCAAATAACAAAGTTAAACTAAAGTGGAACACCCAAGCTCAGCCAATCAGAGAGCTGCTTTTGGCTAGAAACTACACTGATCAAAGACAAAATTTGATCACAGCTATTCTAAAGAGCTATTCTGGATACATGTTTTCAGTATTCAGTTACTTCCTAACGCTTTCAACAAAGTTATAGGTAAAAAACAAGACTAGTGTGGTCAGGATTTTAAATGTAATACCTGGTTCAGCTGTTACGACATGTTTGTTTGATTGTAGTTCAGTGTCATCTAACACATTTCTCCAGTTTGTCTGAGCTTCTAACATCTAACATTGGGGCTGTGTTTGTAGAATGGACATCAAACCACCCCTCATCATCTTCATCATCGTCATAACCATCATCATCATCATCATCAGCCTCAACCTCTCCATTCCCACATGACAGTCCCATCAGAGCCTCGTGCAGCAGCAGCAGCAGCAGCAGCAAATCTCATAGACTTAGACTTGGATTCTGTGACTCAGGTAAGTTTTGCGAAAAGAAACTATTTGAAATACTTTGTCAGAAAGATTAAAGGCAGATTTTTATGCATGACAATACATTTCAAGTCAAATAGCTGTTCTATAAAAGAGTCTATATGACTTAGGCTGCATTCACAATATAAACTGAACTGGACTCGGCTCGATTGGAGACAAAAATTGGAATATTGTATTTTTTCTCTAAATTTGCACCCTGCTGGACTTTATACTTTTGTTTTAAGGCTCTATCCTACTACTTCTCTCACATTAATGAGTCCAGTGTGAGTGACAGACGAAGTGTCGGAGCGTGTACTTTCACTTGAAGAGAGGATAGCTGAGCATTTCGTTTCAAATGCCCAGACTGACGAAAACTTAACAAAGTTCATCTATTTAACTATTTAATCAATTTTTGAGTGTACTACTTTGCTACTACTGCTTGTCATTCAGACACCACTACAAAATGGCGTGACCACTATAAAGTGCTCCATATATAGTTGGTAGGACGCACAGTCAGACACAGACACACTATTGTTGGACTATATGCAGTGTAATTTTTCCTCCTAATTTAACTGAAAGACACCAATAGTCCTGGGCGATCTGGAAAAAATATCATTTTTATAATTATATTAATATAAAATGTTGTTTTTTTGATCAATCTCAATTTTCGAATTGATTTTATTTTATTTAATCTTTTCAAAAATAAATTAAAAATACAATTCATGAACATAAACAAAACTAAAACTATTTTTTTGATTCTATATTTCAACATTCTGCCTCAAAGTTTGACTTTTGCTCCAAACGACACATTTTTATGTCAAAAGATTGGTTTTCGATTATCGATTCAAAACCCACCACCAAATAATTGACGATTCGATTCAATCTCGATCTCTTGATTGTTCATTTATTTTTCCAACCCTATCCATAAATGTGAACCAGTTTGTCATAAAAATCCAGGAAAAGTCAGGCTTGTGTTTTTTTAATGTCTTTTTAGGGTAAAATGTATGTGCTTTAAAAAAGTATTTGCACTATAATATTACATTTTATGCAACTGACCAAAATATGGCTCTTTATTTGATCCTGGAACTTTATTGTTTCTATTGATCAAAATGGGATGGTACATTTTAACAATTTTCTTTTTGTTTATAACAATGTAAAGTGATATTCCTCCAAAATCTGTTTCTGAAAGTGGATAATGGATTAAAATTATAAAAATAAGTCATGACAAAGTGAGAAATCGTTATAGAGAAATCAACCAAAACATTCAGTTCTACTCACCGACATAAATGATGCAGTACACAACCGTATTTACATTGATTTTACAGTTTCCCTCAATACCCGTGACTCCCTTGGTGAGCACGTTGCCAGGTCTGGAGACACTTTCTATCCTAAAGTTCACTCTTCAAACAGAGCCCAGACAGATGCTGAGGTGAGCTCCCGTGTCGCATCCTTAGCTGTTCTTCTGTTGTACTCCTTTAGTCGTGGGTCAGCCTGACTCTTGACCTGTCCATTCATGAATTAAACATGCACACCTTGCTGCTGCCATGGTAACGGAGAGTTCTCCTCCGAAAGGCCAGCAGTGCGTTTTATGCTGCATTCAGGTGACTACTCCGAAGGTCAAGATTTGGATGTGACCGATATCAAAATCACAGTTTATTACAGCTAACAGTAGGATATTTTTTACTTTAGCTGGTCAAGTTTTGCTCTTATGACAACTTGGAATATATCCCTAAAAGTTCCACACAGCAGATGATGATTCAGACTCGGGCACCAAGACTTCCACATGGGTCTTGGAGAAACGTTTGAATATTGTCAACCAGACGCCTTTGTTCCATTTGGAAGCCAGTGGTTGTGGTTTATACTGGAATTAAGTGGGACTATTAGCTTTCTTGGTGTTTTGTCGAATTTTGCTGAACTTAAACCACGCCGGACCTAAAGCTAATGAGCTTGAAGAAAGTCTTAGGAAGACAGCTATACAACTATACTATTTGTGTGCATCTAAAAACACATAAATCTGAATTATACCATTATGTACATTGGATGGTTTATCACTGTAATCAGTAAAGTGAAATCAGGTTTAATGTTGCTTGAACTTGATTAGCTTTGTAGTCTTTTAGCTCTGTTTTCTCATCAAAAACATGCCCAAACTTAGCATTTCCATTCATCCAAAGATGTTTGAGCGATCCTGCTTTTTACATCTGCTAAGTTCAAAATGATTTGTTCTACCTTGTGATGTCAGGAAGGGGAAGTGTTAGCTATTTTAGTTCAAGAAAAGAACACATGTGAATGAAATAAAATACAAGAACCATCTTAAGTAACAAGTGACTGAATTAAATGTTTCGTTATGAGTGTATTTTGACTTGGAATATAATTTTCCAACGAAACAAACATAGAATATCTAGTTTTACATAATAATTCAAATATACTGAGTAGCAATGGTATCATTCTGTTTAGTCACGAATAATTTTTTGTCTCGATACATAAGTCACGATCTTGATGTTTTCCATTTTGTTATTCCTCACAAGAACAATCTACTTTTTCAAACATGACTTTTCGATAAATAACATAATCATTGTTTTATAGTGTTTTGCTAACTTAGGCAAATACAAATATAAAACAAAAAAACCCCAACACAAATTACACTTAAATCAAGATAAATCTAGCTTAAGTCAAACATTTCTTTGTCTAAATTTGTAATATTTTCCAGTGTAAATGTTTTGATGAAGAATCAATGCTATATGACAAGTTAGCATAGCACATTATAAGCCCTTTAAGTAACATTATTAATCATGAGCTGCATATGTGCCCTTGCTTTTGTAGCTCAGATGTTCCTTGACAAATGAGCGGGCTCCATGAATAATTTTGTCTTCGGCTGCACAATAGAAGAGTCGTGTGAACTTGGTCACGGCAGCTGCTTTTAGAGAAGTGTGTTTGGGTCGAAGGGGCCAGGCGGACTCACTGTGGCGGTCACCTCACCTGCCCAGCTCCGAGCATTAATAAAGCATTCATAATCAGCTTTAGTCTGACCTTAGCACACGGCAGCGTAACAAGTCCCAGTGTGGACAGAAAAGTTCCAAAATGTCCAACTTTGTCTTTGAAGATGAGTGAAAGCTTGTGTAAAAAGAGATGAGATTTTAAGAGTAGAAGGAACTAAAGAAAAAAAGCAGTTGCTGTACTGAAAAGTGCATGAAGCAGATGGTGTAAGCATAATTTATTACCATCGTTTATGTTTTAATGAGCAAAAGCAAAGCAATGGATTTGAATGTAAATACAAACAAACATAATGTCGAGAAGAATGCTTTGAATGTGGCTTGAGTTACAGAATAACATATTTATAACATAATGTGTTGCATAATCCAATCAGATGACTGTATTCAGATTTGTTTTGCTTGTTTCTATTGACTAAAACAAGAACATGTTTTTCAGGACCGTTTGCTATGCATTTAAATGCGCTACACGCAATTTTTTACAATTAAGAATAACTTAAAATCGTAAATATCTTAAAATCATAAATAACTTAAAAAAAAAAAAAACTTTACACTTTTGATTCGGATCAGAGCCCTGTGCTACAAAGCTAGATTTGGGGTTTAGCGAGGTAAGTTCTGGGTTAAACCTGATCTGGCGGTCCTACGAAACTGGATCACTTCCTATCGAGGCAGATCTCTATGGCAAACTCATAACCTGCTCTGGACCAGGTTCAGTTAAAAATTACAAGGCGCTGGCCAATCAGCGACGAGAATTCAGGCATTTGTGAAGAAAAGGGGAGAGAGAGAGGAGAGAGAGGGCAGCGAGAAGTAAGGGAATCACAGCGTATTCTTTTATATCAATGTAATGCGCACGTAGTCTGATTGGTCAGTTTGCGTTAACTCCGCCCCTTGGTCTGTGAATAGCACGACTTCATTGAGAAAATCCAGGGTTAACAGATCCAGTTGTGAACTCGTTTCGTGGGACAGTTTATCCAGACTGGCTCATGTTGGGTTTGTCAACTCGGGTAAGAGAAACTTATGCAGGATAAGTTCACCGATGTTCATAGTACAGGCCTCAGGATTTGTTTGCGGTGATAGTTCAGTTCGATTGAGTAATTGTGAACGCACAAACGAACTCTGATCTGGTCCAAAATTTCAGTATATGGTCCATTGGAGAGGTTGGTCTCGACTTCGTTTGTTTTGTGAACAGCATGTGTGAGATCGATAATGAGACAAAATAATACTCAAAAACACATGAAAGTAACAGGAGAAGGACTGGGGACGATTCAGGTATAATTAGTTATGATCACACAACCGTATGTCACCGTTTTCTCTCCATTATATCTCTTAGATGGAAGCAAAAACACAACGTAACATTACAGCTCACATTACTGCAGGGACAATTTAGTTTTACAGATAAGTGAGCAGATGACAGATCTTTCAGAGCCAGATTTGCTCAAATAGATGAACTGTTTGTTACGTTTTCCTCTGGGCATCGTCTTCATCATGCTTGAATGAAGTTTGATCGTACAGTATAACGCAATAAACGACAAATAATATTACAGATATAGTTTTATTTAGCTGTGGGGGTCACGAGTTTGTTACAGGGTGCTTTTGGGGGCCTGATCTGAAAAGTTTGGAAAGCCCCAAAATAAGCAGCAAACACAATTCTCCATTTTATGTTGAAAGTGTTTTAACCCTCTCAACTAAAATATAACCACAAGAACATTCATAATCTGAAAAGAAATTACCCGCTCCCTGATTTATGCAAATCTACGACCACATATCCAAGGCGAGAGATTCCTTTATCGCCTATAAATAGATCTCTCGGCTCGCTGCTGGCTTAAATTTACTATTATAGCGCAAAAGAGAAGCTCACGGTGAGAAAGGGAAAGGTAAGCCAACATAACAGATCAAACCGCGCTCCTGTTGGCTTTGATAGCACAGAGAGGGGGCAGTAATGACTAGTCCAGGGCAACACACGGCTCCAATAATGATGCCGGGGGTGTGTGCTAGTAGGATTTAGCCTCAGCCGCTAGTTTGTCTGTGGCAGATGTCAAAGATTGTGGTAGGTATGTCGTCCTAATCAATCATTTCACCTCATTATCCCATCTGTCCCCATTCTCCTCTTCTTTCCTCTCCGTGTGGCTGCTCAGAAGAACTCAGGTAGGTGCCGTAATTAGACTTTGTGCTGTTTTGCATGAGCATGGTGCACTGGAATAGAACTAATAAGCCTGAGAAATACTAAATATTAAGGTTTTTGGCTTGTAATTAAAGAAAAGTTTATGTGTGATTTTCAGAACATAAACCAGTTAGAGATTTTTGGAGATATGTCCACGCCGCCTGACATCACTTCTCCATCTGTAAGTAAAACTCCAGTCTATGTTAAAGAAGTATGTATCACACTAAGTTCCTCTTGCTATAATGTTGCTTTCGTTTCAAAAATGTGCCTAAAGTTGTGTTTTATTATTTATGTCTTTTTTTTCTGTCTGTCATTTTTCTAAACTGTTTGTAATCCACCTTGTGATTTCATTAGGTGATCCAGTGTGTTTTGAATTCAAATTTGGATAACTTCAGCCTTGGAACTGCCCATATTTAAAGCTACAGCTAATGATATAGCATAGCACAGTGGTGTTGCAAGGGTAAGATGGGGTCCCAAGCGAAAAATACTTGGGGGCCCTCACAACCAATAATACCACAGTAATCAAACAAACTATTGTGTGTAATTGATACAGTCGGCATCAAAGGCCAAGCGCACTAACGAACCTCTGTGACTTAACATTGGGAGTGGATCAGAACAACACCTTTATCAATCACTGCACAACAACTACAACAGCAAATGTGAACTTAAGAAATATATTGTGTCAAACGCAGATATAAGACATGGGAGTAAAAAAAGTGATTCAACCTTCCAATTATGTAAATATATCTAACGATGCTAATGATAGCTGCGAGCTAAATGCTAACGTGATGCTAATGTCGCCTGGCATGTTTTAGCATCTTTCTTTAACGTTCTGTTTACTTTTCTGGCGTAGCGCCACATCAGTAACCTCCATTTAAACGTGGTTGTGACTGCATTTGAATTAGTTGTACTACAAATACACTAACCCGTCTTAAAAAGAGATAAACAGTTTAGCTTCTCGTACTTTAACATGGTAAAGCAAGGGACGCTTTCCTCCTTGCAAACCACGCCCCTAAGTTTGATGCTTTGCCGACTGCGTCTATAAAAAACGTAATAAAGGGATAATGAATGAAATACCACTAAATAATTAAAAATAGCCCCTTCTGTCATTACCACTGTTGCTTATGAGCCTTGGCCTCAGTAAAAGCTGTAACGATTCAAAGACCTTCTCACTTTGTGTTCTATGGATTTAAGAGAAGTCCAGTTAGTCTCTCCTGAGAGCGCATTGTTGATCTGAGGGACATTTTTATAAGTTTAACTCCAGAGAAGCTTCTATCCCCAGAGGCAACACTTATTGGTAAAGTGAGCAGCAGTCAAAAGGCAGTGCAAAGCAGCAGCAAATAAACTGTAGCTTAGTGCGGGGGCTAGTGGGGGCCCTTTTGTCTTCAGCGGCCACAACCAGTTGGTTTGCCTGTCCTGTAGGAGCGCCTCTGGCATAGCATGCCTTAGAAAAACTTAGAAAAAAAGGCATCTTGAACAAGATCACCATAAAAAGAATTTTATTTCATATCTGGTTTGCTAATTACAGAGATTTTCACATCTACATTTGGATTCTGTAATTTGCACCTTTCTATGTTAATTGCACACCTTTTAGACTGTTTTACCAGCACAGTGAGACAAAAATGAATATGTTAAATAAATCAATGACAAAACAAACCGTAATCATTTGGAGTGATGTCCTGTCTTCACTTGCTCTTTCCTCAGACACCCGCCTCTCCAGCCAACACCCTGGACCCCTCCCAAGGCCTGCAGCCCCCCACAGAACTGTTTGCTCCTTTCAATCCTGCGTCTGTGCCCTCAGGTAGGACCCTTTCATTTTCTGCTTAAACACATGAGCACCGGGAGCGGAGAGGAAACAAGCGCAGCAGGAGGGCAGGGCTTGAGCGAAGATGAAGGCAGAGTCAGAAGACTTAAGAGCAGGCCGAGGAAGAGGAGAGGGCTGAGGTAAATACACAGGAACAGAACAGAAGTGAAATGTAGATAGGTGGGCTGCTTGTGTGTGGAATATGAAATGTGTAGTTAACGGGATGTGACTGAGGCGGTGACTGTGGCGGTCAGAGTGAAGTAATAAACACAGACTTTAGTATGCACAGCCCCTGGTGAGTTCAGCTGGTCCTATAGCTCTTCTCCTCTGTGTGTCGGAGCACAGAGCTGCACAGGTGAAATGTCAGCCATCTCACACACAGCTTCAGACTAACAAATGTGTAACAGAACAAGCTGCACTGATGAAACGGACTGTTTTTAATGAGTGTGCCTTTACATAATGACTCCGGCTCATTCTGGAGGTAATTATGAGAGTTCACCGTGACCATTAAGAGACAGCACATTAGCTGCAGGCAGAATCAGGGCAGCTCTCTGCAGTGATGCATGGCTTATTATCTGTGTTCAGATTGTGATCACATCTGCTGCTGCTGCTGCTGCTGCTGTGTTCTGTTCAAACACTCTCTGAATCCTGTGTGCAGGTTATGTGACGATGGGGCAGTGCCTCCGGGACACTGGGCACAGACACCTCTGGCGTTTGGGGTGCAGTCGCCCCTGGGCCCGGTGGCTCAGGTCCTGCCTGGAGGTCAGCCTCTGATCTGGGGCCAGGCCAACATCTTCCCCGCCACACAGCAGCAGTGGGCAGCCATGGCAGCAGGAGCCTACCCCACAGCCTACCTCCCTGCCCAGCCGGTGGGCACGCTGCCTGCAGCCATGTTCCAGACGTTGACCCCTGTCACAGCGGTGACCCCTGCTGGAGAGAGCCTTACGACTGGGGCCAGCGGGGCCTTAGCCCCTTCCCCCTCGGCGTCCTCCAGCCCGCAGCACGGGGAGCGGGCGAAGAAGATGGGAAAAGAGATGTTCAAGGTACTCAACAGTTTATTGTGTACAAGCTCCTGACTTTTCTGCTTAATAATGGTGCTACACAGCGTTTCCATGGCTACACTTATAAAGACCACTACATCAGCTCAAGGTTTTGTTTATCTCTGAAAGCTGACATTATCTTGGCATCTTTACCTGTGTATTTAAATTCTAATCTCCAAACTCATCTGAAGGCATTGGAGCTAGAGGCCAAGGAAACTGAGCCAGATTCTGCTGTTCTCAGGTCTACAGCCTCTTCTGGCTGCATCACTTTCTTTATTTTGAGTGGGAGCTATGGAGACCAGTGTAAAACATGTCAGTTAAAGGTCACATGTCTCAGAGCTGACACACACTCACACTTGTGTCTTGTGCAGGATTTCCAGCTGGCCAAGCCTCCTGCCATGCCCTCGAAGAAGTCGGAGCAGCCCAGCTTAGCAGGAACCTCAGAAGCATTCAGCACTTACTTCAGCCGCGTGGGCACTGCCCAGGACACGGACGACTGTGACGACTTTGACATTTCTCAGATGAACTTGACACCAGTCACCTCCACCACGCCATCCACCAACTCGCGTAAGACTCACGCTGCCTTTGTCACGTCACACAGTGTAGTCCCAGTACATCTGACTCAGTGTGTCCTCACAGCTCCCACTCCAGCTCCCAGACAGAGCTCTCCCTCCAAGTCATCAGCCTCCCACATCAGCGACCCCCCACGGACGCCACAGACCCCCCGACGGACGATTCGTTTGGTGAGGCAGAGGGCAGCCCCAGCCGCAGCGGAGAGGAGGATGCTGTGAGTGTCTCTTTTCCTTTATAAAAGAACAACACTGACCAAAATTAGTTTTGAATGTATTCAGATATGTTGCCTCCGTTTTAATCAGACCTTTAAAATTCAATTTTTTTTCCAATCTAGTGTTTTGTTTTTTCACTGATTTCTATACAATAGATGTACTGCTGTTAACACTTGGCCCTAATAATTTGACGTTAATTAGAAATTGGTTGTCTTCACTTCTAAGAAGTGACCCAGGTCTAAGTGCAGTGTGCATCCTTTATTAAGCCTCTCTTATGCAGCTGTAAGTGTATCCTCGTGTGGAGATTTGCTGATAAATAGGTGCTGTAGCTGTGTTGGCGAGCCAGGTAATCACTCCAGCTGATTAGGGGGCCGACTGTTGTGTGTATGTGTGTGTGTTTCTCCGAGATTGTGGGAAAGAGTTGTATGATTGTGTGTATGCATGCATGATAAACACGCCATTAAATTAGCCATCGGACTTGTCATCATTAGGCTGTTATTAATAACTGAGCGGAGCATCCATACATCACTACTTCTATATAGACAGGCTCATCTTTGTGTGATAAAGGAGAATAGTCCCTAATTCTTCTTCCGGTGGTGATTTATCCTTATTTTGTGTGCGTGTTGGACATGGACGAGGAGATGAAGAGAAGAGAAAAAGCCCCCTTTGACCAAAGTCCTTGTCGAATGAATGACCTTCAAAGAAACACAGCTTTCAACTCTCCCTCTCTCTCTCTCTCTATTGCTGTATCTTGCTGCTTTTTCCTCCTTTTTCTTCCTGCTCTCTCCACTCCGATGCGTGCAACATTAGTTTTATGCCTCCAAGTCCAGCTATTATTGAAAAAAAAAAAAACATAAAGGACTTTCACACTTTTGAAAATGTCACCAGGCCTGAATAACAGAGAGCAGGGTGGCACTGAGTGAGAGAGAGAGTGCTGAAAAAGGTTACTCAGAGAGACGGACAAGAAAGATGGGCAGAGGCTGGAAGCACGCCGCCGACTCTCCACCGCGAGAGGTGTGAAAGAAGAAGTGTTTTAGAGGGAAAAACGGCCTGTCAATAAAAGGGATGCTGCAAGTTTTCATAAGCAGAGGCGGTTGGGACTGTTTTAAAAGTCGGTTCGTTTCAATCTGTGCTGTGAAAAAGTAGTCCTGTATGTAAAGTTGTTTTGGTATGTGTAGGTAATGAAAAATAATGAACTTTTTACACTTGTTTAGTTGTTTTACAAGGCGAGTCAATCCATTCTGTTTTCTGTTTGAATGAAGGAGGATTGAAAGGAAAACCATGCACAATTTCAAATGCAGTCTCTTTTGGGATGTGCCAGTCATATTCACTAATCCTGTAGCACAGGAGTGTCAAACATGCGGCCCAGGGGCCAAATTCGGGCCAAAATCTCATAACAATTTGAACTACAGGTCCCACACTGCAGCCTAGCTTGGTCTCATGTGTAAAGTGCATTAAGATTAAGCCTATGGAAAGATAAATGTTGAGGTTTGACTATAAAACCTCTAAAATGCACTGGAAAGCTGGAAACTGCAGACACTTTGTCCAAAATTGTTGTTGCAAGGACACTGCACAACACAATACGATTAAATGTAATGTAATGTAAGGTAAAGTAAAGTAACACAATTGTCATATTTTATTACATCATAGGTAGGTCAATGTTTTAAAATGTAGCCCTTGACTAACTCTGACTTTGCTCAATTCGGAATGCCAATGTGTAATGTGTAATTCCAAACAACATATTATAATTAGAGATGGGCGATTCATTTAAGTCACGATTCGATTCAGTTTTCGATTTTGCAGCCACAATTTTGGATTTTCTTTGATTTTGTTAGTTTATATTAAAACATGTTTGCCTTAAAACACAAAATAAACCATAATAAATCACATCTAAAACAAAGCCATTGTTCAGAACTTGTATTTTTTATGATCATTTGAAAAGTAGACATTAGCTGTTCCTCACATCAGTTGTTCATAATAATGCACATTCAGTTAGGTTTTGCACACATTCATGATTTGTTTCTTCTTACATTGTCATTATTGTATTATTTTTTATATTATACAACCATAGTGTGCATGTAGGACTGTTAGCTGCAAGTGTATATTAGGGCATAAACAAAATCAAGATCAATTCTGACCTTTTGATTCAATCGTGCCATACTCCAAACAATTTTCAAAGTTTTTGAACTCTTTTTCATCCCTATCTATAATATATATTACAAATTCAGAGTAGGGTGTTCATTGTTAACTGATGAATGGTGACTAAATACTTAACTGAATTCACAGTCTATTCACTTTGATTGCGTCTATGCTTTTAATGTGCTGTAACTCCACCAGAGGGTGCTAAGTGCCCTCAAACTATTCTGGATCTCTTAATAGAAAAAAATCCAACAGCCAGTGCTGAAAATAGTGCTGTACTCTCATGTTCATTTAGAGTCTCCTTTCTGTTCAGATGAATAGAGAGAACACACTGAACACTCAGAGAAGAGCTGCTACTCAATGGAGCATTTGGAGAAGTGGTAGAACTGAGGATCGGGTAATCCCGGCCCACTTAGAGTACTCTCAATAATGATGTTTTACAAAAAAATGTAATAAAATATTTATCCGACAGCTCAATGCTTTACTAATTGAAGCACTTTAACAACTTTTTTTTTTTTTTCCGAATTGTACTTTGATTGTACTTCCGAATGTTAGAATGTTGTTATTTCTGTCTTGCAGCTGTTTAGGCTTGGTTTGTGTCGACCATTTTGGAGATGGCCTTCTTTATTTATTTATTCTTGACACTTCTTCAAAAAAGTGGGTCTGGTTTTCTCTCACTGTCGCACCTTTGCTACTGTATACTGGTTCGTTTGTTTGTTTATTTGTTTGTTGGCAATGCACGTGAAGCACATCTATTGAAAGACATAGAGATATCATTTTGGATTTTCCAGACAAGATTGTCACAAAAATAAAATCACAATTAGATTTTTATCAGCATTCAGATTCATGTTCTAGGATGTGATGGTGTCATAAGACCAGATGGTGGGCAAGAGACTTTCTTTTATTAAAAACCTGCAATTTGTCATGAAATGTCTAAACAATAAATCCACACATTTTGAATCCGGAAACATGATTTGTTCACTTACCCTAATGTGTTTTGACTCTCCGAATTGTTCACCACAGTGTGTTTGAAGCTTCTTTACATAACTGTTAGCATGTTAGCGTGCCGGTATGCTAACAGCAGTTAGCCACAATGCTAACAAAAACAACATCAAATAAATGTAGTGGAATTTTTGAAATAATTTTTACATTAGATGTAGACAGGACATTGCAGACTCGTTTCATGAGATCTGAGCGAGAGGAAATAGATTTTTAGGATGTCTTATTGGAAAAAATGAATGTCGTCTAGGATGACCATATCTTCAAAATTAAAACCTGGTACACACTCAAGTTTTTGCAACGTTTGATGAACATTTGGTGAATATAGTGAGTAAATAACTATATTTGTATGCACATGAGTCAATTCATGGCCCATTCACACTTACGTAGCCAATACTACTCTCAGTGCACATTGGTGCAAACTTTTTCTTGTGTTTTGGTCATTTTCAAGCTTGTTTTTCTCTATTTTGACAAGTAAAACAGCAATATATTCTTTCTTTCATGTTGAAAAGTGTCAGAGTTGTCAAAAACCAGGACAACTGGGACATGTCTAGTGTAAAATGGAACAAATAGGAGAATTTGGATACATTTTCTTGGACATGGGATGCAGGGCTCAAGATAGAGACTTCCCCAGGTAAATAGGGACATCTGGTCTTTATAGTATAGTCCCTTTAAGAATGTTGTGAACTTTAAACTGACAAATTTACCACGACAAGAGTATTTAACATACAGTTTATAATCCTCTTCTCCTGACACTGATCTTCTCTCTTTTTAGCGCTAACACTACTCTAACCCTAGCTTCTTTCTTTCAAACTAATCCTCTTTCTTCTTTCCTTTCCCTTCCTTGTTTCCATCTCCTCCACACCCGTCCAGGCGTGTGTCTCCGCCTCGCCCTGTCCCAGTGACAGCGCAGAGGCCACGGAGGCACCGGAGCCTAGTCCAGACCAGGCCAGTCCGCAGAGAACCAGTCCGAGCCAGGCCAGTCCGCAGAGAGCCAGTCCAACCCAGGGCAGTCCGGAGGCTGGGAGCTAGATAGCAGCTGGCGCGGTAGGTATATGAAGTCCTGTCCTGTGTCTGTGCAGCTCTCTTTTTCGACTTTCCCTTATACATTTTACTTTCCATTTCTCTCAGCATGTGTTTGAGTGGTGACATACTTGTTTGTGCTTGCGTTATGTAGTTTTAAGTTCGTGTGTGTTTTGTGAAGTGATATATTTCTCCGTAGCGCAACATGCCCTCGTACCGTGTTTTGGTTTTCCCATGTCGCACCCTGCTCCCTAAAATAGCGCTCATGTCAGAGGTACAGGTAATTGTGTGTGACAGCCAATCAGAGCCTGCATGCTTCAGCAAACACAGGGACTTCTGGGATTGAACCTTGATTTGGGATATAAATAAATGTCGTTTGGGTATGGTTTGTTATAGCTGTATTTGTTTGAATATTAGATTGGTGTAATATTGTAAAAGCAGAACGGTTTGAAATGAAATGTTCTCTTGGAGGTTGGAGCTGATGGCAAAAAAATAAATATAAATGCAGTAAGTTAGTTAGACGTTACTTCTTCAAAAAAGTAACTGAGTTAGGAACTGTTAATGAGTGAGAAAGTAAATAATTACAAGACAACGTAATTACTAATAAAAAAAAAATAAAAAAAATAAGTTTGACTATCCTATAGTCAATCTTGCTGCAAATCACACAAATCAACCACTTTATTAAAAGAGACCTAATGTTTTTCCAACTTTTTAGTAAGAAACTAGAACATCTGCAGATCAGTAATTTACCTTTTGTTCATTGTAAAACACAAAGTTGATCTAAAACAACTTGAAAATAGAAACAGCTCTATTGACTTCCTGTTCAAAACTGTAAAGTGATAAGCCCCGCCTCTTCACTTTAAATGTACCTGTAAGAAGCAACACATTTTAAAATAACTGATTATTATTGTTGGAAAGTGACTTTGAACCACTTGAGCATTAATCTTTTAAAACAATCAAGTAAATACAGACAAGTGGGAGGGATAGGTGGTAGGTGGAACAGGAGTTATCCAGCTAAAGAACAATATAAGATTACTCCAACATGCATGATTAAATTCAAATCTACTTTGAGTAACTAATGATGAAGGGAGGCTTTGTAACAAGGTTAACATCTTTAAATAATACATTTTACATAATAGGACCCTTTAACACTTTTCTCCTCCAGAAGGCCAAGTCTGCCTCGTGCAGCAGAACATTCAAAACAACACATGAACCTAACAAAAACTGTAACACAGCAGTCATTGCATGCAGCATAGTGCTTATAGGAGCTTGTTTACAGCACTTTTACCTAGAAAGACTTTTAACATAAAAAGAGAGATACAAACATTTAAATAAACAATATATACAGGCATAAAGAATATAATTAAACATGAGTGCAGTGCTGTCGCTAACACATCTTAAATTGAGTCTATTTTTTAATTATACAGTTTAAAATCTAAACATAATTTTAACGAGTTAATGCAAATGTTAATGCAAAGATTATCAGTTGAATCCATTCCATCCATGAACATTTCAGAATGTTTATATTCTTATATCTTTGTTGTAATGTGTGTCTTTGTGTCCACCAAGGCCAACAGATGGAAATTAGCATTTTAGCCATAATCTGGCATATTTACAGTGTAACTGCTACAGATGTTCATTAATATGCACTGTCCCTTCAAAAAAAAAAAAAAAGAAATTATACAGTATCTGAAAGTAATCCCAAATGTCATTTCCATAGCTTAGAAGAATGAGGAACCAAGACTACTTTTGTGTCCTGTCATGGACTGTGAGTCTTTGTACGCCTGTGTTAGTGAGACTTACTCCAAACTAAATGTACCAAAGTAGAATGTGAGAAAGATTTTGGCCTTTTTTTTTACTCTAAAAGTTACTGAAACTGTTGTTTAGAGTCAAAAGACAATAATTCACCAACTACACCATTCTATTCTTGAAGAAAAATAATCCTTCCACAAACACATAAACATCATATCTAGATATCTATCCCTACATTTTAACAAAATTGGCTCATATCTTTTATTTGGTTGTTTGCTTACTATACATAATATAACACAGTAAAATCAACATTTTAGCCGCATTTCAGACCCACTCACTATATTCATAACTGTGATCTTAATAGCTGTTGGCACTGAGTCCGGAGAAGAGGAATACTTTCGTCTTTTTCAGCTCAAACAGGGGTGCCAAGATTAACGAGCCTACCTACATAATTGGCACACTTCAAAACCCCAAACACTTCCCCAGAACTGACTTGGAAGGTGTCTGTTCTAAACCTCTTCGGGGGTGGCAGGTGCATCATGGAACTTAAACGGACTGTACTTTTTCTGTGAACCTCTTTTTCATGTCCTGATTTCTTAATTTCTTTTACCTTGGTTGCGGTCCAGTGAAGCCGCTCCCATATGGTGTTTGCTTGCTCAATCACGTCGACTTCAGACATGGTCTCAACTACGCACGCACACACACAGACACACAAACAGTGTTGATTAGGCTGGTTACTCTCAGGACAAGCACACCTGTGATCCACGCTGGGGCCACCTGCGCTCTCGTCGACGCCAAGGGTGTACTGGAGCTTTGACAAAGTGGGAGAGCTTCTGTGTTTGACATAGTTACACGGAGTGGGCGGGAAGGGTTCTCAAACTGTGGTGTCTTCTTTTGGAACTCATGAGTCTGTTTTAGTCTGGTTTGACCCAGATCAGTGTTTGTATTGTGCTGCTTTAGCCGTTTCTTTGCATTGGTGAGAACCGTCTGACACCTTTGGGATTTGTTTGCCTAACAGAGGTGGAGACTTTTTATGCTTTAACTTAGTGATCAAACAAGCGATGTTTCTGTCAGATAAGCTAAGTTTTAGTAGAATTAGAAATACAAAATCCATTTCTGAAGTAAGTCAAAGGAGAGAACGTACAGTATAGAACTTAGACAACTTAGGCGAGTTCTGGCCAACACACTTTCATATCTGTTGGCTGATTGGCTGATTGTACTTCCTGGTTTTGGGATCTTGAGCAAAGGTACTGGGTGGCACCAGCCTGGCTAGCTGTTGTGTTATCTTGACCTGACGTCATTCACCTTTTAAATGGATCTAAACTGACTTCCTGTTGACATTTAACAAGCAGTAATGGTCATTTAAATGTTTTTATGTTGGAAAATGACATTGTGACATTTTGACTTCCATACCTATAACCAGGAGTCTGTTTTTTTGCTATAAATGCAACAGGTGAGCAAAAGCCAATGAAGCTAAAAACTCAAAATTAACAAACTTGCAGAACTAATCAAAATACAGCATCACTGAAAAAACACTGCATGACATGGTTTAAGCAATCAAGATTTTTACTTCCCTTTTAAATCCAACTGAGTCCACAACTGCATGCATACATTAACTAATTATGACAAAGGTTTACCTAACTGTAGCTCCTGTTTGTTCATTCATGTAGTATGATCTCAGTCAAAGCTTGAGTTGTATATTACTAGTACTAGTTACACAAACATGGACTGGTGTATTCAGAATGTGGCAAAGTATGGCTTTAAACTTCCTAATTCAAACGAATTGTGCACTTGACATTTCACCTCCAGAAAGTTACAAGTGCACCTTTAAGTTGTTTCTCAGGCAGTTATTTATTTATTATGTATTTAGCACTTAAAAAGAAGAATTAAAACAATACACATTTCTTTGCAACAATAATAAAATAATAATAGTAATAAAAAAAAAACATTTAAAAAATATATATATAGCAGATATGCATAGGAGTGGTTGAAGTCAAAATGCTTTTAAAGGCACTGCTCCAAAAAATAAACGTAGACATAACACAGAATAAAAACACAAACAATTTGTAACATTTGCATACAAAATGTCAGTATAAGTCCATATAAATCAAGGAAAATATTGACCTCTCACTTTATTTTTTTAGCTATTTTTAGAGCTAAAACATTCCATGATATAGCGGATTATTAACTGCTCACGACTTCTCTTATGTTAAGGTTATGCAGCTTAGTAGCCGTCGAGTTGGATAGTCATGGAAGTGAAAATTGACAGTTAACAAACTGACCAAAATGTCTTTACCTTCAAAAATCACAAGAGCTTGGAATGAAATGATTGATCAAATGAAGAGCTGGTTAAGTTCTACTTTACATGTATTCTTATCCTTTGTCTTTAATAATTAACTCTAGATTTTTATACCAACGGAATCATCTGAAAACCAAATATACACTGTAATGTGAATTCAAACTTAAACCTGCTCCTGCTCCATGTCAGTGCTTGTGTGATTGTGCTGGCCGTGCCCTGAAAAGTCCAGTGTGCTGGGCTGAGTAAGTCACACTCGTGTCCACAGACATTTGGGTCCTTCACCTGTCTGTCTTGTCTTTGGACTGTGTTTTCCAGTGTTTTGAGTTTGATGGAGTTGAAGCGCTGTGGGGTTGGCAGTGCTGCACAGATGATGCAGGGTGACACGGGCAGGCTGCGGCGGCTCAGAGCAGAGTGTGTGTGTGTGTGCGCTGGCTGTCACGCCATGTCTCTGCCTCTTTGTCTCAGTTGCTCTGGCAGCTCGTTCTGCTGACTGTCTGGCCCTGGCACGGCCCACTCTCACAGCTCTGTACTTTCTGAGCCCAGAGTCACTGCTAAACGCTCCCCTTCCAAGTTTAACCCCAGTTTGTGCTCGCTTAGTGCACTCACCAGCAGCAGGGAAGGTCGGAGCAGAACGGGAAGGGCATTTTGAACATAATGTCAATGCAAGCAATGCTATACACTATGCAATGAGTGCTTTTTGACAGAATAAATGTTAGAATTCTGTCTACAAGAAGGTCAAATGTTTTCCAAAGCTGTAGAATTTTGTATTAAACCAGAACCAAACCAGAAATGTAAAAGTGACACAGAAATATAGCTTGGGAGACTTTGTTGTAAATTAGAAAACATGATCTTTTCTATCAAGAAGTATATTATGAATGTGATGAATCTAATAATAAAGTATTTGAAGCCCTGTTTTAATAAACTTGGTTCAGGGCGATGCTGTACGGTCCTGTGCTCTTTCAACTATGCAAGTGAAAGTTCCAAGTGGCCCTGGCTTACTTCGGTCCCTCTTTCAGCGCAATAGATGGAAAGAGAAAACCCAGGCTCAGGGAAAACCAGAGGAAAAGTGCAGATAGAATCATGAAATCAAACGCCGATTTGATCCTGAGACAAACAGCCACATTTCCAGTGATGAGAACCTTTATTGTTGTTCTAAGAGACTTAGCAAAGCCAAGCTAGCATGTTAGCATCAGCTGTTTCCTGTTTGTCCAGGCAAAACACTGCAAAACTGGAAGTAGTTTCTTGTTTACACCTGCCTGACATCGCCACAAACAAGAATGATCACATTTGTGAATCACTCAAATTACCTGAATAAAAAGTTGAATTCAGGTACGATTCAGAGTTTGTTCATTTAAGAAGCATGTGTTATGTGTCAGCTCCCTATAGCAGACCCAGGAGCCTGGATGTTGAAGTAGAAACTCTCATCATCATTAACATGAACCGCTCCAAAGTGAACCGATCTGAGGATCAGGCTCATGTTCTCGCGCTCTGATTGGCTGCTCTTCAATAGCCCAGTCCATTTTCCTTTGCCATCAGTAAAAAGATGTTATTGTAGTGGAGATTAACATGTGTATTTAGATTCATGAGAGCTGGGAAGCTGTTGGACTGATTGAAATACCTACTTCAATTCAAAGCCCAAGATTACAACAACAGTGATCTCTGAGGACTACGCAAGGTTGTTGATTCTTTTTTACTGAATTCAGTTTAACAACAGTTGAAAGTTAAAACTAAGCAAAAAGCAGCCGCTGGTCAATAATATAAAAGCAAATTGTCCAACATTCATAGCAAACAAGCAAATAAACAATAAAATGGACTTCTTGTTTGCTTCAGCTTCAAACTACTGATATACATTTTGGAGGATGAGTTGTGGGCTAATTCAATGATTTAGAGGTCCTGTTTTATAAGTTTGATAACCTTAAACTTTAAGGTGCTATACCTGATTTTTGCATCTTAAAAATGAATAATTATTTTAAACTTTCTAGATCAGTCCACATGTTTTGCTCACTTACTAATGCCTTTGTTTGTTTGTTGTGCGAGTTTTTTGCATTGGGACCCGCAGAACTTAAAAAGTGCTTAAAACCAATGTGCCCACTTACACTGACCTCCGAGGAGTGCGGGTTCCCATAGACTCAGCATCTAATGCGCCTTTCAATTCATTATACAAGCGCTCTCGTGGAAATGTATATGAATCCGTGTGGCTTTGGGCGTAACAGGCACTTTGCAAGAAACCTGCATGTCCCCACCTTGCAGTTGGTGTGCACCTGACGTAAAAGCAATTAATATATTACAGTAAGTAGTACTGGGTTACTCCCACCTGGTTACAAATGTGCTGAAAACAACCGTGCTGTGGACATGAGTTAGCACAAAGCTTGTTAGCCGGATCTGTCTTATTAATTGAATTTTCAAAAACCCATGGCACTTTACAATGGAGCAATATACTTCCAGAACCAGGATGATCTTCCACTGTTGAACTTCATACTATTTCCAGTAAAGCTCAAGATCATTCCACTTTCAGACATCTATTCCGACATCTGTTCAATGGATCTATTTCATCTATTTTTTTATTTATTTATCTATCTATTCTAAAACATTTGCCAACTTTAAATCAGAGACATTGCTTTCATGCTGTCACTTACTATTTTCCATCATGTTTGGTCCACCATTGTCCGCGGTCTCTTGGATGGAGTAAAAACTTCTTTTCGACGAGGATCTGCCCCAAATATACCATCGCAGTCAAAAGCCTCCAATCAGGCTGTCTGCATGAGAGATGGAGTGGCTGCTGTAATTATGTGTATGATAATAACTGGCCCCGCTGTGGGGTGCTCCATCATCCTCTGTTTGTCTCAGATGGAGGGAGATGTGGGCTGTGACTCAACAACTGGTCTTTCAAGGCTAGTTTATTCCTCTGATTCATGCGAGCCTGGGAGGAAGCCTGCAGTGAGAGGGTCGCAACAATGGCAACTTCTATCTGACCCTGTTTTTCTGTCTTTCTTTAGGTTTCAAGGGTGAAGGCTGAGAGTTAAATGAGCTCAGAGCTGAAGTGATTAGCAGAGTTCAAAGTAGTGCTCTTCTGCCCCTTGTGGATTATATAAATATGTTCTCACACTCAGAGACTTGTCTGGGCTTGTAATGTAAAACAATCTGCTTGGTCCAGTTGGATTAGTTGAGTTTCATTACTAAGCAGGAACTCTAATGTCTGCTTTTTGTGTGCTACTAATGTTATAGATTTAGTGATGCTTATGTTCAAATAGGTCAAAATACAAATAGAACTGTTTGGAAAAAGATATTTTGAGGGGTCACCTTTCTGCGATCTGATCTGTGGCTTGGCCTAGTTGCCACAGCTGCCTGATGACAAGGAAGTATATAAAACGTTTCAGTTTCGATACTGATTCCAATACTTTGTCTTTAACTATCTGCCGATATCTGATATCAACCGTACCAGACTGACATTGCTTTTCTTCTTATAACATTTTCATATGTGTTATGTACTGTTATTTATAGTGCAGGCCACAACTGAACAACTAATCTGAAAAAAATGTCCAATAAATGACACGTTCTGAATCAACACCAGCCATGCCCAGTTAAAGACACAGCTATGATATCGGCTAAACAATATCATAGTTGGAGCCGATTCCTGATCCAGAATTTAGCTTCAAATTTCCTGCACCAGCATCGATATTTGATCACAGTATGGGATCGGTGCATCCCTAGTGAAGGCCAACAGTGGTCATAGAAAAGTGCTCATGCGTTACAAAATAGAAATGGGTGCATTTTTCACAGACTAAGCTACATTTGATACTGAAGTCATTAAAAATGTATTCATTTTGCAATTTTGGTCAATTCCTCGAGAAACCAGAGGGCCAAGATGAACTGGTCTGATTTGACCGATGGGATGTAGTTTGGACATGTCTAGTTTAACATATACACTATACACAGTAGCCTATATCCTTGGTTATAGTGTGGGACATCCTGACATAGTTATAACAACTCTGGAGACACAAGTTACATAATGTGCTGCTGCTTTTTATTGTTGTGTTTTTAGTATGGCACAGTGCACATTAATAAGCATATTGGAAACATACACAAAGGATTTATCCATAATAGGTTGATGTAACAAAAGAACACAAACCATAGTCTTTATATCCACATGACATAAAAACTATATAGAGACCAATGAAAACAAGATATAGTTCAAAATAAATGAAAAAAGATACATGTTTTACAATAACAAAAATCAACAAAACTTTTACAATCTTGTCTGTAAGACATACATATATTAGGCTCACATTTTGTCTTTAACACATTTTCAAAGGTATAAAACTTTATCAGTTATTTACAAATCTACATTTCTAGAGCAGTGATTTTCAACCAGTGTGCCTGGGAACACGTATGTGCCCAAAGATACTGCAGGTGTGCTCTGGAAAAAATGCAGAATGTAATTGAGTCTTGAATACCATTTTCACAAAGATGTAAACAAGACAATCAGTTACCATTTCAAAGTTAGATAGCCTAATTAAGTATTTCTGAAATACCTTTTCTGCCTATTATGAGTTGGTGGTGTGCTGCAAAGTGTTTGAACTGTGACTCAAAAAGGTTGGAAACAATGTCTTAGAGACTGAACGGACTGAAAAGGCCACTGCCAAAACAGGAATTCTTTCTTAATGAGATTTTGCCATCTTCTCTTTTGGATTTAAATTGTAGAAGTTTGATATTTTTTTATCTCCAGTGATTTCATTGTCAAAATATCTTTACTCAAATGTATCCATATTATTTTCAACTTTATCTTATTGATCACATATTAAATCAAACCAAGATAGAGATGAAACTTTCTGACTTTTTTTCCCTGTTCTTTTTGTGTCCAGAAGGGAAAGGACCCTCTCTACGCCAAGATCAACAAAGGGAAGAAATAGAGACCCACAGGAAAACGTATCCGACCAGCAGCAGTGGGGCAGGAGCAGAGCCCTCACTCACCACTGTATGAATGTGTAACACCTCTTCACCCACTCCTCCGGGCTAACCACGTCCCAGGAGGAGCCACTACTCACCCCTTTCCTCTCCCCCCTTACACCGATCTCGTAACAGGACAAAGTCTGCATCACCACTCGCCGTGCTGTCTCCTCCTCTCGTCTCCGTGTGGCCCCTCAGAGCCAGCCTTACACATACTCCGGACTCCAGCCCTAAATGTCCCGTATACACACAGACGCGCTCCTGCTGCCTGCACCTGCTCCTCTACTGGCCCCCGGGACTGTCCTGCCAGAGAGGGGCTACCGAATCAAGCAGTGCCTCCCTCTGTCTCCATCGAACTCACAGTACAAGTACATGCACGCTTAACAAGGATTAGAGAGATCATCTTTTCTTTTGAGAATCTGTGCTTGGACAAGACATGGCGGGATTCGGATCGGTCGGTGGCTTTTGGGGACGTTTTTTTCCCCCCTCTCATTCATTCTTGTGAGTGTCTGCTGGATGTCTATGCAGAAACAGACTCTCTGGGAGCTCCTCACACACATGCAGTACACACGAAGCATCACCGTACACACACACCTGGGACTGAAAGCTCTAGGATCAGGCCGAACTGCAGAACGGACCCGAGAGACAGATTCTGTGATTGAACTCTTCATTCTCTATAGCTTTTGTACAATACTGATTTAAAAAAAAATGAAAAAGGGAATTTTTATTTTATAAGTCAATCAAGCCGCTGGGGTCAGCTCTATTGGACTTATAGAGTCTACAAGGCTTTAAGGCATCTGGTAGTTGGTTTGCCAAACTCATTTTGTAAATAATAATACTCTGTCTGCTGGACTTCTGTGCCATAAAATAGGAAGGCTTCAGTTATGCAAACTCTTAACTTTACCCAAGCAATACCAACATATGTTTTCCTTTCAGGGCCACACTATGTTCGTTTATTGCCCTCATAATCCTGTCATAATCCTGCTTCCAGCTCCTCCAAACATCTCTTTTGTCTTCTACACCAATAAACTTTTAAATTTAAGTTACACATTTGCCCTCTTTCTGTTGTGTTTCCTGTCACACTCTGATTGGTCGCTTCATCTATCTGTCAGTCAGTCAGTCAGGTGCCAAACTGCCGCTGTCAGTGACGGCCGCAGCCTCCTCTGCTACAGCTCCATACTGTGATGCCAGTCGCTCCCTATTTTATGGCCAGAGTCCCTGTCCACGTCGCCTGGAGAGGAATCACACCACATCCAGGAGGCAAGAGCAAAGAAGAAATAAAAAGGGAACCATTGCTGTTTGAGTACATAACATTTCTAGACCTATTTTAACTTTACCTCAGCTAACAGTTTCTTAATGTAAAATTGACACCTTATTTTTATCTTTATGACTATGACATTCTACAGTGGGTTTATAGATGATTTTGGTTGAGTTGATTATGCCACCATGTATTACTGTTACAAATAAACACATCTCAATGATTTGCTGGTCCGAGTGTTTAATATGTGTGTGTGTGTGAGTGAAAGACTGAGACTAATGGGCTGTGCATGGCAGAGGTGACCTCATAGATCTGTACTCAGTCTGAAGGAACCAGCCCACAGTATTTAGTTGTAATTTAACATGATTTTAATGGCCCTGTCACTTTGGCTCACTCTAATGCAAGCTGTCATGGGGTTTATTAGAGCCAGCTACAACACAGCGCTCAGCTTTCCTTCTGTTCCTGTATTTCAGCAGTGTTTAAGAAGCCAAAACCTTTAAACAAGGTTAATACATAGTTTATTTCAGAGTGTTGAGGACAAGCACAGAACAGTAACCCAGTCCAGGGTCACAGCACAGAACGGTTTCACTTTTACTCTCTTCAGCTACAAGACAGAGGGTTATTTTTGTGACACTAAGCACTGGAAAAGGATTGTGCCTTTCTTTCTCTGTGGTGTCCTAGTTACTGCCTAATCCACAATGCTCATTGTGAGCAGTTCCCTTTGGGGCTGCTTCTGCAGCTCACTGTCATGAGACTACAGTACAGTGCATAGTCCAAACAACATACATCATTTAAACAAGGTTGTTTGGGTTCGGGCATAAAATGGATGGAAGTTGAGGACAGTGGGGATGCTTCAGTAGAGCTCAAAGGGCCTGCAGAGCCCAGTTGGGTGAACTTGAACATACATGATATTACATAAAATATGTAATAAAACGAAATGTTTTCAATGAAACCAAAACAAGTGGAATTCAGAGGCCTTGTGTCTGTGCAGATCAGGACCAGTTCCTCTAGGCACTATCTGTCATAAGGAGTATTTGTGTCATATTATAAATGCTTGGATAAATACTTTTCCCTCAAGAGAACTGGAATGTTGACAGGCCTCTTTCCTTTGCTGTTGCTCTGTTTGACTTTGTAATCTTAAATACACAGCTGATAAATGGATGTCACAAACAACAACTTTGCATTTCCAAATGAAGTAGACTATTCATTTACAACATGTAAAGCCAGTACACATGAGTCTGAATGTCTAAAGAAAACGTCCCAAATCAGTTTCATTCTAACAGTTCCTCCAGGCACCTGCTGCATGACACTGAGTCATGTTGTTGCGCTTACGCGTACTGCCAGCTGAGCGGCATTCCTGTCGTGCTGATGGAATGTGTGTGGAGCTACACGTTCACACTAGACCAGAGCGAGACCCGTCCGACCAGCCGGGCTGTTTCTCTGCGTGAGTCTGCGTCTTTCCACTCAACCTCATTCTTTCACTGAAACCACTGGCAGCGCGCGTGGGCACCTGCTGTGGATCACGGAGGCGCACGGACACGGTGTGGACACGGTGTGGACACTAGTAGACACGGTGTGGACAGTTGTGGACAGACAGGTGGATGCACAGACTTACACCGCAGGTTTAAACGGCCACAGGATGCGAGGCTGAGAGAAACGCAGACAAGAGGATTTCAGACACATTATGGACCAGGTAGGCCTACTTTCTAACTTTTGAAAGTTTTAAATAAGCTCACAGAGCTATGTTTTTGGAAAAAATACTGTGACGTTTTATTAACCCTTTACAGAAAAGCAAAAAAGGACAGTAATAATAGGCTAGCTTACTCATCCAGCACACTGAGAAAACGAAACGTGTAAATGTATAAAGTTATAATCAAAACTCGGTAGGCTATATTTCATGTTTGTAGTTGATAAAACTGCACAAATGCTATTGACTTGAAGCTATGCTAGTAGTTAGGCTAATATTGCTTTGGGTTAAGTACAGTTAGTTTGCACGTTTTGCATTTGCTGTTCTCTAATGATCATATCACCTTTGAAGCCACAGTTAGAGCTGAGATTTGTAGCCTATAGAGTATGATCATAATTACTTTTTATAACCTTGACTCTGGCAGGAAACTCTCTGGACTTTAAGGCCCTGAGGGCCAAGTTTCAGGAAGAAGAGGCACTCCTGAAGCAGAGCTTCAAGCCCAAGCCAGCCCTCCCAGAGAAACCCAAAGTAGTGCCCCCTCCTCAGAGCCCCCCTCATTACCTGCCTTCAGGAGCACGACCTTCTCTGCTCGCCTCCATCAACCAGAGTCTGGAGGGAAACACCGCCGTCGCTCCTCGAGTCGTTTTCAAGGATGAGAAAAAGGAGAGCAAGAAGCCCCTTCTGCAATCTAACTCCAAACCCAAGGAGTCCAAAATCAAATTGGGTAAAGACAAAAGCAAAGGGGGCAGAGAGCGGCTGTACGACGAGGACGACCCACCACAACAGAAGCCCAAAAAAGAGAGTAAAGAGAAGAAGAAGGAGACCACAGCTGACCTGGTCCCAGCCACACCCCCTCCCAAAAACAGCAACCAAGAAGAAGGGCCTTCTTGGCTTCAGGAAGTCTAAAGAGATTCAGCGGAGATTACAGGGGATCCAATCCTGGACAGTCCCAGTTTGGAGATCTCCGGACCAGTGCCTCTGATCCCAATATCACAGGACTCCAGCTCTGAGAACAGGACTCTGTTGATGCCAGAGATCCAGCTTTACCTACCTCCACTATCTCCACCTCTCCACACTTCAACCTTCCACCAGCCCTTGTCCCTGAAGTCCCAGCCTCCCCTGTAGCGCTCAGCCTGGAGAGTGAAAACACAGCACCCACAGAAACGCTCTATGTCCTTCGTCCACCGAGTCAGACTGAGGTGGCCCCCAGCATGTGCCCTTCTCTCATCCTCCCAGAGCCAGATGTGGTCTCTGCACACTCCTCACCTTCTCCTGAACCTGAGCCCACTGTAGGACAAATTAACCGGAACTCTGTAGAAATCCCCCCTCCTCCTGTGGATGTAGACTCTGCATTAGCTTCTCCCAAACTGGAGAGACCTCTATCAGCTCTGTCTGCCCTGTCAGCTCTGGAGAGGGCTGAGGAGATGAACCCAGGGAAGAGGACTCCACCAGGGGACATGAGGATCTTTAACGCCCTGGAAAAGGCACGCAAGATGACCCATGGGTGAGCAATGTGAGGTACGATCCTCACCAAACAGAAATCATCTTTTCTATAATGCTTTTCTTTGTCTCCAGTCATCAAAAACCTTCTTCCCCTCTGCTGGTGGCCCCTTCCCCTGAGGAACTGCCTGAGGTGCATGATGAACCAGCACTATTTGTACTCCCTCCCATTGACTATGAAGACAAGATGGGCAAAGGCCTCCCTCTACAGACAGAGGTCAATGGTGTGGACCATCGTAAGTGGCATTTCACTTTTCTGTGTCTCATATATTACAGCAAATGGGCCATGTTATACAATGTTTGTACAAAGTAAACTAGGAGTAATACTTGACTTTACAGCTTCCTCATGAACAGATCTTGGTAGGTTATTGTTGCATAGCTTGAGTGAACTTGGGAGTAATAAACGTGGCTAACTTATTAGTTTATTAGATTAAAGCCCTATGACAGCACTGCAAAAACTATGGATCTAGACTTGCTTAAAATAACTTGGAATGAGAATTTTAATCCAGATTTGAGTTGTTTTAACTGGATAAGATTTAATTGCAATTGTGTCATGTAGACTATTTCACTGGTTTCAAGACCTTTTAGGTGGTTATAAGAGAAGTTGGCTTAAAATAATAACAACAATGTCAGTTTTCTTGAACCACTGGCAAATAATTTGGCTCAAAATAGGAAGCAATATTCTGAAATCAGTTCAAAAGAAGGACAATGATTAATGTCTCTTTAATAAATCGAAGTTAAATTAGATGAAATGCTTGAAATTAGATTCACATCCTTAGAATGAAGCTTGTAAAGACTTAGTTTAGTGTGATAGTCCTTAAGGTAAATTTTTATCACAGTTTTACAGCAGTTAAGTTGCAATTTATAGAGAAATTGACAAATACAAGTAGAAAATTACAGGAAGTAATTCTTAAATAGAATCCGTTCACATGTGTCATCAAAAAGGGACAAAATACAACAACACGTACACAAAACTGACACAGTTTCATGGGAGTTTAAAAAAGTCATTTAACACAACTAAGGTGTGACTAAATGTGCACTGCGCGACTTTTTGGCCCCAAAAAAATGGAATAAATGCATCATTTTGTCATTTAGATGCCTTTTTACAGTAAATAAATACAAATTTGTGTTTCACCTTTGAGCGGGCTTGCATGGCCACAAAAATAATCTAATATTTGGCTCGGAGGAGAACTCAAACACGTCTGTTTTTCAGAAAAGTGTTTCTTTTGCTGATTTTATTTTTTTTTTTTTCCTATTATGGCATAAAATGTATTCATCCATCAAAGTCCCAAGGTCTAGCTTTAACTTTTAATTCTACTGAATTGTGTTAGGTGACTTTTTACCTTCAGAAAGTTACACAATGCACCTTAAAAAATAGTAATATTTGTCAAATCATACCATCTGTGTCTTTTATGTGGGTACTGGCTCACATTGACAATGTGGTTGCTAAGTAACAGCTGTCGGTTCCCCACTATATGTTTGCTGGACAAAATACATCTAAAACTTCATAAAAATAGCAAAAAACATAATAATGTTCAATGTGTTTTACTGCAAAAATGGTCTAAACTGTCATATGTGGCATCATAGCAAGAAGGTCCTGGGTTCGACTCCCGGTCGCCCGGGCCTTTTGGAGTTTGCATGTTCTCCCGTGTCTGCGTAGGTTTCCTCCGGGTACTCCGGTTCCTCCTACAACTAAAACATGTCCAATGTCCTCCCCTCTCCCCTCCCCAGGACTACAGATGGAAATAGCTGTAAGCTACAATCTGTACAAGCATCTCTGCCATTGTGCTTAATGTAATTGACATTGTCCTTAATAAACCTTACCTTACCTTATAATTAATCATATAAAAAGATGTTATACTGTACTGATCCAATGCACTAGTGTGAGATGCACCTGTAGGAGAAGGCCTTTGGGCACACAGTGTTCTACTCTTCAGCTCCATGTTGACTTGGTATGAGGCCTGTAGACTGTGAGTGGAGCTGCTGCCAGTGAGGCCCTCAGGTGTTGGCTGGAGAAAGTGTCTATAAAAACAGTGCAGTCTGGAGCGGTGTGTTGTTTTAGTGGCAGAGACAGCGTGGTGCAGGCAGGGCACAGCACTGGTATGACAGAAATGACACCAAGAGGAGCAGCATGTCCATCATTATGAGCTGCTCTGACAATGCTGAATGAAAAACACTGCGCTGCTGTATACAAACCATGTTCCATTAGCATATTTATTGTTATCCATGAATGCATTAGGCTCCATTGAATCAGTTACAATTTCCCAGGACCAGTCAGCTGTCGTTACATATCATGCATGATGATTACACTCTTCACTCTAGACAGCAATTTAAATATTTAACAATAGTAGTCAGACCGAAATGAATAAAAAATGATTGTTTTGTCAAAGATATAACTAAAATGTAATGTCATGTGTGCATTCAGGAGCTTAGCAGATCAAGTTTGTATAACTGGTTTGGTTTGCTCACAAATCATCAGTCTCTCTTCCGTTCCTTTAAGTCTGATTGTGTTCTTGCAGAGCTGTCCCCAGACAAAATGGAGTAAGGCCTCTTGTGTTTCAGATTTTGCTTCATATCATTAGTCTACTTGTTGTAGTTTGTTTTGTCTTGATTTTGTGTTTTGATAGGTTTTATAGCAGACTAAAGATCTTAATATGAGAAAAATATTATCTATCATGCTTTGCAAATAATTAAACAGCAAGATCTTATATATTTTTAGTATCCCAACAACAACTCAAACCACTAGCAATGGATAAACTGATCTGCTGAAACCGGTGGTCACCAAATGATTAAAAATTGCCAAACTTTGACATGTGTCTCAACACAGTGTCAGCAGGGCCTACGAGATGATTTTTGATTCGCAGGTGAACAGGACTCAACTTTATAAAATCAGACTTCTAAAGATAAAATACTTAATTTCTTCTAAAATTTATTCATTTTTAAATTCTCACCATTATGTATGACCTGAATAATCACAATTATCAATTTAGCAAACATTTGGATGTTCCTAAGGATCTCAACAGTGGAAGATTGTCCTGTTCTGAAAGAAATAGCTCCATTGTAAAGTGCCATAGGCTTTTGAAAAATTCAAATATTAAGAGTTTATAGACATATCACAGGCTAACCAGTTATGTGCTAACTCAGATCTACAGTGTGGTTGTTTTCATTGTAAAAAGTACATCTGTACCTTACAAATCGGCAAAATGTCTTGATAACTTTGAAGTTTTTAAAGCTGCAGAAATTGATTTTAAACAAAAATGTAGGTCTTCTGCTCATGACTCACACATAGTTGATTAACTCAAGTACGTTTTCAAACTTTTATTTTATTTTTTAAACCCCTATGGAGATTTAACTTGGGAGTCTGAGAGTTGTTTTTAACCATTTTATCATAACATAAGTTTGTCAAACCTTAGAGCCCCTCTTAAGTTTAAGGCCCTTGGTAAATGAATATGGTGTGGTATTGGTAAATGACTTCCCTACTCTTCTTGACACAGTAATGAAAACATTATATGAACTGCTCACTTTGTATTTGCTTGTGGATAGGGTCGTCGCTGGTGGTGGACGACGTTTCAGAAGTGGACATCACAGACATCCCAGAGCTGCCCGAGGTCCCCCCTCCTCCTCCCCCCAGACGACCTATGTCGAGATTGAGCCCCACACACAACCTATTCCCAAACCTACTCGACCAACTTCTGTGGACCTGAGTGCATTCCGCTCTCCGCCGCCTGTGGGGAACAGTGGTCAGTATGGAGGGTATCTAACCGGGCTTTATATGGGTCGGTCTGTAGTGTGATGTGTGTAGTTAGGTCTGCAGACGTGCTTCCTCACACTTTCAATTATTTTACAATACCGTACCTTTACCCATGTTACTCAAAATTGACCTCTGTTAGTTTTCAGCTACATTACAGCATTGGTACCTCTAATAAACATTCCCAAAGTTGTTTTCTTTGTTTACAAATGTGTGAATAATCCTGCTGTCTCCATCTGCGAAGCTTGAAATGCTTCATTCCACCTTGTGATGTCATTACATGAGAAGTTTTAATGTTAGCTGCCATTTTAGTCTTAGTTGAACTGATTCTATTACAACACACTAGAATGTATGGTAAGTTGAGATGAATACAAAAAGTCTTCAATGTTTGTGTTGCATTATTCAAACTGTTTAAGCAAGCCAAAACACTAGCTGTAGTTGCAAAAAGGCCATTCTGAGGCTGAAATGATTCTAATGATTATAGTAGAGTTTAAAAACACAGTAAAGCACTTCTTGTATTACTATTTAGTGACATCATAAGGCAGAAGAGTGTTCTCAGTTTGACAGAAGGATCCAGTCTGTATGATGTGCAGAATGTGTGCTTATTGTGAGAAATGAAAAAATCAACTAGCCATGTTTGTGATGAAGAAACAACATTATAACATGAGAAAAATAAATACATAATGAAGATTTTATGTCTAGGCTAACCATACCATGCATTAAATGCTCTTAATCATAAATAATAGCAAAAATAAATCAGAATATTACATTTTGTTCATTGTAAGTAATATGATAAAATATTTATCTAGAATGTCTGTTACAGAAACAGGTTCATTGACTTCATGATCTAAAATACAGAGCTCATCGTGACGTTTCACTGTAAAAAGTAAAAGTAGTAAATGTACATAAAATAATTTATTTTTTTTTTAAAGTTACTCTGAAAATGTTTGTTAGTCAAAGTTTTAAATAATAACACTGTACAGTACAGAGATATGTGGATATGGGCAAGAAAAGAAAGATAACAAGTTAGCATGAATTAGCATAGCACAACTATTGGAAACATTGATGTAGCATAGCTAATGCTCAGTGAAGTTGATTTTTTAGTATTATATGTACCTTTTAGTGCTTTATGTTGTTGGCGAATGCCATTTAGGCCAACGTGACATCATGATGGACTGTCCAGACTACAGCTTGTGTGCCAAACACAAACCCGAAATGTACCCAACAACCCAAATGTGAAAATATATTCAACAATGCTAACAGCAGCTAAAAGCTAAATGCTTACGTGATGCTAGCACTTCTGCCCTATTTTCACATCTACAAAACAACTTGTTTACTCAGTGTGCTTAACTTTTTTTTTTTTTTTTTTTTTTTTTTTTTTTTTTTTCCATAATCACAGATTTTCCATGTTTTATTCTTCATGGCTTGCTTTGCTTGCCTTCATTTTTCTCTGCATTTTTACATCCAGCTCTGTTTGAAATGTGACTATGAGCAGATTTTAGGAGTAAGTGTCACAATAGTGTCTTAATACTTAAGACAAACCCTATTAAAGAGCAATTATACTCCAAGCACTTTTCATTTATTCTTTTATCTCCGCAGTGGCATCCCTCTTCCTGTTGAGTTCTCAGAGACAGGCACACACGGACGTCCCAGAGTTAAACAATGTGAGTCCAGAGGTGCACTCTCCTGTCCTGCCTGTGTCCAACTGGGCCAACAGAGACTATAACGGCTCTGACTCTCCGGACGGTCCCCACCTCCCCAACGGGACCATACCTACAGCCGAGGTCCACGCCACCACACCGGTGTCTGATGTCGTTGATTCTCCCACCAACCGCAACTCTTTCATTCTAACCCAGGGTAAGATGTCATGTTTTTAACTATTACTATAAATACTGATAATAATACGTTTATTTCTTAGGGGTCAAGGTGATAATCCCTACGAACCGACAGAGAATATTTATGAAAATGTAACGTCCAAAAAGAAAGGCAAAAGTGAAGTCAAGAAGCGCAAAGGACCACCCAAAAGTAAGTTTGATTTGATAACTAAACCTTCTCACTGTATCTATTTGTTTGAATAATAGTCACTGCTATTGAATATATTCTATTCATATCATTTTTAAATAATTTTTAAGTGAATGTTTTGATGTTGAGTTGTGAGTGCATTTTAAAAGAAAAACTTTGGTATCCCTTGTACCAGAACCAATAAAACACACATGATCGTCATCAGGAATAGAATAAGAGCTCTGTTTACTGACTACAAAGGAAAAAAGTAAATCACAAATAATGTCTAAAACCAATGTCTAAAGCCAATAGACAAGCATTTAACCACTTCATATTGTGTGCATAGATAGAAGCTTCTTTAATCCTTTTTCTTATTTGTTGTACATTGTATGTGATCAGCCAAATGAGGCGAGGTGAAGTGAGAGAAATCATTCTGGTGTCACTGAGTCTGTGATATAACCATGACACTACATTATTAGTTGTTTACATTCCAAGGACATTATTTTATTAGTCGTTCAGAATAAGACTGGCGAGACTATTATTTGGCCTATAGCATAAAACATATTTCTGCTAAATCGTGTAGCTGCCCTTTCACTTCCAGATAGTTTCACAATGTACCTTTAGTAATGTAGTAATTAGTCAAAATACAGGTGTAATTGAATAAGTACTACCTTAACCCTGGTATGAATGTGTACTGTACATAGATAACTTTAATGTCATCCTGTCACAGATGAGTCAGATGTGTCTAGTCAAAAAGTGGTGCTTAAGTAACATTTACTATAAATAATAAATAGATTAGTGCATTAGGAAAAGTCAAACACAGCGGCTACAGAAATGACTGTAGTAACAAGTACTCAAGTGAGAGTAACTTTAAGAACAGCTTGTTTGATGCAACTTATAATTAGTTTTCTTTGTAGTTGAATGGAAAACACAAAATATTAAAGTACACCAAATATAGCCTTCAAAGTACAAGAAACATACAATAGGCACAGTTTTCATATTGTTAGTATGCAACAATATAATTTTATTTACAACAACTTTTCTTATTGTGGGAATACAAGGTTCAAGAGTTTTTAAACCCATTTTTAAGACCACAAATAAATAAACCCTTTTTGTGAGTGGTGGTTAATAATGCTGCTTCTTTTCTACAGGGCTGTATATTTTACTACAGTTATGAGCAATGTTATAAATTAAGTTTAAAATAACAAATTTATGAGCAGCTGAACAAACCAAATAGCAGTTGTAGAAACACACCATTATAGGCCTTTTGCCACTGTACGAACTTTTTTCAGTTGCTAGTACTTTTTTCAGTCCCCATTTTAGGCACGTTCACAGAGATCAGGAACTATGGACTGTGGCCACACTTTAGGGACTTTTTTTGCTTCTGCCACAGTTCCAGTATATATATTATGACATTTAGATAAACTTTTCTTATCTTGAGAAAAATTGCCCAAAATATGTAGCCCCAAAATTAAGTGTTTACATTTGTAAATAGTAACTATTTTTGGAATAATAGTGAACAGTTGCGTTTTATTGTTAATTTCAGTGATTTTTTATTTATTTATTTTTTGCTTTTGGACATCATAGTTAAGTGTAAAAAAAAACTGTTTTCCTGAGACAACTTAATGACCTACTTAAACGTTCCAGACTATACAAATGTTGAAACTATTTAGCCAACTTTCACAATGGAAAGTGTGAATGCAAACATGGGGACAGGGTAGTTCCTCTGACTAAACAGGGGTTAAGGGAACTTAGTTCTTGGTACTTTTATTGCGAAAACGCCTTATGTGTGTTATTGAGAAATTTCCAACAGAAATAGCTACAGCAGTGTGAATTACGTAGATCAGGAAATCAGACAGAAATAGCTTCTTTTAAAATCATAAGACCTGTTTAACATCTACAATTGCAAATTTAAAAGTTTTTAAGGCCTTCATTTCCTGGAATTGGGACAATTTTTTTACTCAGGTAGGAGTACTTTAAACAGAGATCCTTCAAACAAAATGTACTTAAGTAATAAGCAAGCTTCTTCAAAGTACACTTCCTCCAAAAATTAATCAGGTAGTGTCACTGAGTACTACCCACCTGTGTTCACTGCAGAAGATTCCAGGCAAGGCAATACCGTCTCTAATTTTTTGGCTAAACAGATTTAACCAAACATGAAAAACACCCCAGTGAGAATAATCACATCGATCATCTGCCATCTTATTACTTTGCAGTGATTTGCATAGTGATTTCCCGCGATTCCCCAGATATATTTTGGCTGGAACGTTTGCTTGACGGCCAAGACAACGAAGAAAGATCTATTGTTATTCTCTATAGTTTATTCAGCCACCTATTGAAATATTAATGCGTGTGCTTGTCGCTTTGGCTTTGACAAACACAATAGGAATGTTGTTCTGTTCTTATTAACCCTAAACTTATGCTAATCTGTTACCTGCAGATCCATATGTGGAGGCACAGAAATGGTAAGTTAAATGCTTGCGTTTTTATTGAGAATGCACGTGTCCTTAGTCTTATTTGTTCCTTGTGTGTTACAGACTGAAGAGAAAACCAAGGCTGGCAGGTTTGGCAAGTAAGTCCCACACTCACTTGACCCCTTTTTACGCTGGTTATTTCCCAAACGCTTTGAAAGATAAGATGGCGTTTGTTTGTCTCCGTCATAATCACTTGTGGTGCTTTAAACACACTTCAAAGCTCTCTCAGTAACAAAAGGCTATCTTTGATTTAGGAGCGACAAGAAAGCGGTGGCGGTAGCAGACGAGAAAGGCCCGGACGAGAAAGAACTGAAGAAAAAAGAGAAACAGAGGCTGGAGAAAGAGAAGAAGGAGTTGAAGGAACGGCAGGAGCGAGAGAAGAAGGAGCAGAAAGAGAAAGAGAAGAGAGAGAATGAGTTGAAGAAGAAATTCAAAGTAAGTATTGTTATTAATGATAGAGTCAGACCGGGAAACACGGGGGAGGGTGGGGTCTGGCCTCTGCTATTAAAACCAGTCTGCGTTCATTCCTGACAATCCACGAGCTAAACAATTGGAATCTGTGTAAACATGATTGACTTTGTTAGCACTATCTCACACTCACTCGTAATCTGCAGGGATAATGTGACTTCAGAGAAAAAAGGAACAAAAGGAGAGATTTGGGGTGGTATTTTGTTTTTAGCAAGTTGTGAATGGGACTATTTACCACAACAGAAGAAGACTTATGAAGATGTAACAACGCTGAGTAAACTGTAGCTATGTAATAGAACTAGTCATATTAATCAGAAACATCAGCTGTTTTCTTTAAATACTTTATACATAACAATTTACAAATAGGGCTGGGCCTTTTGCAAAAATTAGCTAATATAATTATAAATTTTTTTTGACCTTTTTCATTGCTTTGAGGTAAAAAAAAAAAATCATATGCCTCCTTGCATTAAGCATGCATACATAATACATATACTGTTTTCTATCTTAGTGGACCATTTGAGTTTTAACCAACAAGTAACTGGAATGAGACATTGCCGTCCTCACTTGCAACCTGTTTCCTGTAGGTCAGATGTGTTTTAGAGTAGTAATGGTTAAGGTTAGATTAGGCTAGTTAGGTAGGGGTAGTTGATGTAGGTAGGTAGGGCTGGGTATTATGCTATGAATGTCTATAAGATAGAAACAAGTATGTATGTATGCATGTATGTATGTATGTATGTATGTATATATGTATACATGCTTGAATCCATATAGATGGCAGCTAAAATGATTGTTATTGATGAAATACACAACGCTAATCACCAGACTTAAAATTTGTGAAGATACCTTTTAGATATTTTGTGCAAAACACAAAATTATTTCTAGTTCTCGTCTACCATTTGGTCTTATGACATTGTCACATCTAGAACATGGACATTTATTACACTATTAGAGAGTAAGCCCCACAAACACAAAATATTTAAATTGATGTGAGGGATTACTGCCACCACGACTATAACAATACCTGCTGCTGAATGACATTTTGTGCAGACACACAAATACTAATTAAACAAACAAAGGATGTCATGCTTCAGTTAAGTCATCACAATTACCTAAACAGCCAGTGTTTTTTTGTTTTTTTTTTTGGAGATTAGGGCAGTCAAATCAAAATCCCATTATAAAGTCACATTTTTACATTGTAAAAAGCTGCAATTTGAGTATTTCGTCAACAACAATCTATGCTAACAGTGCTGTTTAAACTAGGGATGAACCAAGGCAATACATATCAACAACGATGTATGACATTTTGTGTATTTCAGTTATTTATATGTCGACGGGGCAATGGTGCAAATGGCATCCTCACTTGTGTCAGTGTGCCCCAGGGCAGTGTGGCTAAAACAGTAGTTATCACTACTACTGTGACTGAATGATAATGCAATGTGAGCATCTTGATGCAAAGTGCTATATAAGTACAGCATTATTTTTTTTTGATTATAAATGACCTAAAGCATGTCGAAAAAAAAACGTGTCATCTATGGCAAGGTCACTTTACTTATTCATTGGTTTTTTGTATAACTTTACAACACAAGCATAGGCACATAGTCACTTCAGGTTAAATGCATCTGATTCTTGGAGTTTAATTCAGATTTTAGTTTTTTCTTAAAAAGTTGATGCCTTTGCAAAATGTGGTTAACTGTAATGTTTGTCAGAGAAATCACAAAATACTGTCATCCGAAACGTGCACCTTTACAGCCATTAGAAGCCACATTGTTCTTATTATTTATAAGAAACTGTGGATGTTTAAGTAAAACGTGTCTCATCCTCAGATCACGGGACAGGAGGACGCTATGTATCAGGCCAAAGCCACCGTCACCTCAAAGGGCCGAAAGGATGACCTCCCTGTGAAGAGCGGAGACAACATCAGTATCATCAGGACCACCAACTGTCCCAAAGGGAAGTGGCTGGCCCGGGACAGCAGCAACAACTGTGAGGAAACTCTACAGTAATGTCCCCTCTTTTTCAGTTCTGTGGATCTTATCAGTGTGTGTGTGTTTCAGACGGTTACGTGGCTGTCGATCACATGAGCCTGGACATAAAGGAAATGCTGGAGCTGGGGAAGAAAGCAAAAGTGAACCGAATGAACAGCACCAGCGTGGAGCCGGAGGTGACCAGCACGGGCAGCAGGTGTGTAGGCTAACACAATACTTGGAGTGTAACATTCTTGAAGGACTCGTATAACTTAATTTTTCAAATTTTGACTTAGTTTGGTTTGATAGTTTTTGGGGTAAATATGTATCACAGTTAAGTTACAGCAGTTAAGTAGAAAATTATTAAGAAATAGACAAATGAAAGTAAAACGAAATCACTAAAACAGAATCTGTGCACATAGTGTTGTCATCAAAAATAAAATCTGACAATGACAGTTTTCCTGGAAATCATTTAACAAAAAAAAGTAGATATAGTCATTTGTCACATCAGAAAGTTTGTCTTGTTTATGTGGATTTTGGCCTCTACAGTATTCACATATTCTGCCCCGCCCATTTTTCCTAACAGCACACTTCCTGTTTAGCTCTGTTAAGATAGCTAACATGTTAGCTTGTCTGTCTTGCACGGTGATCTTAAATAGATATAGCGACAGTTAATATAAACCCAGCAACTTAATTCTACAAGACATAACTGGCTAGCTGCAGCTAAACAGGAAGTGGGCGGGACAGAATATAGTGAATACATGTTATATTTTCTGGACAAAGGACAATAATAAACCTCAGACAAATTGGATAAAAACAAACCAATAGTTAAATGACATCTTAAATATAATCATGTTCACAAGGCTTTACAAAAAAATGTAGTTTAAAACCTTATATAATTAAGCTTTCAGCCATGTTATCACATTGTTCTTGTGCCATAAACATACCTGGAGTCAGGTGCAACTTCTTTCTCGCTTTTCGAAGAATCTAGTTTAGTAAGTAACGTCCCTTCTTAGAAAACACTCAAATCTCTCATAACAAGCTCTCATAACCTCTTGAGATACAATATTGCCACAAAACTGTGCACATACAGAAAAAAATCCCATGAGATTTCATATGAACACACTCACAAAAAAGACTCAAACGCTGGTGAGTTTCACTATTTGAGAAGCCACACTGTAACTTCCAAAAAACAGTGATTTAAATATACTAATATAAAACTTGATATGTGCAAGAGAACCAAAGGCTAATATGATCACTTAAGCTGTTTTTTAATGTTGATTTATTTGTTTCAGGACTTCTAATCAGTATCCAAATGAGAGCTGTGAGTATTTTCCTGTTCACACTTTTAAAAACATTGCTTTGAATCGATTAAGTCAATGTAATAATGTCATTTCATTGAATCTTCAGTCTCAGATGACAGTGAAGAATGGACTTGTGACGATGACGAGCCAGTTTCTCCTACTGAACCTGAACAGCCACAGTTGCCAATGTAAATAGCTGTAGTTTAATGAGAAAATATGTTGCAAATAATATGATAATGCTATATTTAACTGTTTCAGAGTCCACAGCAGAACACACTCTCTGCCAGACATGGGCGACACAGGTACAGCACCAGATGTCTTTTTCTTTACACATTTACAGATATTGCTAAAGTAATGTCAAGTATTTATTGATTCATATTTTCACTTCTGTTGACAACTGCATTAACATACGTGTTTGTCAGTTAGGATTATATAAAGTTAGCGAGGCACTGATACAATATGGGATCAGATATTGGCACAGATCCATAATGTTACTGCAGTATTGAGTAGTGGATCTATGAAATCTTTCTAGTCGATGTCCTGGGTGTGTCTTTACTGGACGTGTTGAGACTAGTGACTGAGGTTGACCGAGACTGTCTCATAATGTTAGAGAGAAAAAACACATTAAAAAAAAGTGTATGAACTGTATGTATGTATGTAAATTCGCAAATTTAGTACTTTTGTCTTCATTGCTCTATCTGTTTTAGTCCTGATAGTCCTGGTTTAGTTCAGTTAGTGATCTAGTTCTGATTACATCCAGTTTTAGTCCTGCTCTAGTCCTGGTTTGGACCAGTTTTAGTTCTGTTCTCGTTCTGGTTTGTTCAGTTTTAGTCCTGGTCTAGTCATTGTTTGGACCAGTTTTAGTCCTGGTCTAGTCCTGGTTTAGTATTGTAAACCAATTTATTGATAAAATCAAATAGTTTAGAGTTGATTCTATAAAATATTGGTATAGGTTAAGAAATTATAATCTGATTTCTATTTTGGCTCAACAAGACTCTTGAGCTAAATTAGTCTTAAAATAGGTCTAACTACATATACAATGCTAGAAGTAAAACTAATGAACTATTATAAGATATGTATAACACTCTAGTTATGACTTTTATGTTTTTTTTATGTTATGTACTACACAGATATAAATACTTCAAGAGAAATGATCAACATTAGTATTGAAAGTGAAAAAGCTGTGCATTCTATGTAAAATACATACACTTGTTGTCATTTTTTACAATGCTTGTTTTGTTTTTAGGAACAGAAGAGCTGAGTATAAACCATCGGCACAGTCAAAGTGATCTCGTAGAAGGCTCACATTTACAGTAAGTAGAATTGTATTAAAGTATTCAAAACTCAAGTAATCCTTGTAACATAAGTACTTCATTTAAAACTTCTGCAGCTGTCACAATTTGCCCACTTACCTGATGCATTATGAATGTCATAATTCTTCATTACAATGAACTTAAAAGCATTTTTCACAACTTTCAAGGGCATTCAAAGTGAACAAAAACACTTCCTGGGTTTTAGAGAACAAAAAATATGTTTAAATGTAAGAAAACACTACCAACTCAGTTTCACCCGAATAGATATTGTAGATAGATATTGGTGTCAGCCATATGCAGAACATTTTAGTGGTAAATAGAAAGCGTTTGACTGTGTTTTATCGCCCTTTGAACCATCTCCTAAAAATACTTTTATAAAAAAATATATTCATTTTCTTTATTAGAGCAACTAATGATTATTTTGGTAATTGATTATTCTGTTGATTACTTATTTCGAGTAATTGATTAGTACATGGTTAAGCAAGTTAATTATCAAGTGACATTATCTGACAATGGACCAAGATATTCTTTCTTGATTTAGGTGACTTACTTCAAGTTTTTGTTTTTTTTTTCATTAGCACAAACGTCCTGTTTTTGCAGTAAACTGCATTTTTTTTTTTCAACAAAAAGACATTTTTACACATTTCTAGTGCCTGGTATAATCCCTCAATCGTCCAGAAGTGATCCATAGTAGAAATACTTCAAAGTTGTCATCTGGACAGCGTATTTGAAGATCGAGACAATTTGACTCTGACTCGAAAGTCATTTTCAATTTTAGATTGAAAAGGACTTTCGGATGAGAGTACGCTGTCCAGATGATAACTTTGAAGCCTTTTTACTATGTCTACTGTCAGGAGTCTGTGTATAGTAACTTAACGATTATTCGATTACTAAATGTGTTGCTGATTATTGTAATAATGGATCAGTTGTGATTAATGAATGAACTTGTTGCAGCCCTACAGTCAAACATGAAGCACTTCATAGGCTTTCCACGTTTTTCCAGCCAGAATCTGCAGAGCCCACAGCCAGGTAAACACCACACTATATTGACTGTGCTTTTGTCTAATACAACCAGAGGTTAACAATGTAAGTGTGTGTTTCCTTACAGCCCTGTTGAACCAGCCACGAGTGAGTAATCTATTGTTAAACTAGTGACTGCCTTTTGTTACTCCATTTTAACTCTTACTTTTTCATCTTCTCAGCTCCTGAAGTAATCACGGAGGAAGAGCTTATGTAAGTACTACAAATACACACTTTAACCAGTACAATGTGTGCAGGGCTTTGTTGTTGTGACTAACATTACATTTTTTCAGTTGCTTATTTAAATGATTTAAAGTCTCAGGCTACATTCTTGTCTAATCTTAGCAGTCCATTTCAAGGAAATATTGTAGAAGTAACCACAACTCCTAAGAGAGAGGTAGAGAGGAATTAGTGCATTGGCGAAAAAAATCTTAAATATAAAGCTATCAATGTGAAAACTCTCCTGTAATCTACTCACCTACATGTAAGAAAAATGTAGTACATGTTTTTAATCATGAAAAAATAAACTTTTGTGCGTAAATCAACAAAGCATGGATGTTTGCTAAAACTGAACGGAGCAACATTTAAATGTTAATGTGGTTATGTGCAAACTAAAAATCCACATCAGCATTATATTTAGAATTGGACATCAAGAAATTCTTTCAAAATGTGAGATTTTTGTGGTGTTTGGGAGGTTTAAAAATGCATTCGTTTGTAATTGTATGTCACATTTAACACAAAGTGGATTAAATGAAATAAGAATATGAGTAGATTCAATGTTTTTTTCTGAGAAAAATAGATTTTAAAGAAACGAGTATTAATATAGTGTCTTACCTCAGAAGTGCACTAAAGAATTTTTATGGTGGGGGTTGGTCACCGTGTACAAAAGTTTTTGTAGGCTAGGGAGGCATGTTTTGTAGAAATCAAAGTGCCCTTTAAAAATGGTCCTGTATAATATTGACATAACAGTGGTTATAATCAAGATGTCCAAGTATTTTCAAACATATTCTTCGCAGTAACTCTGCTATCTCAAAGTAAGAAAATGCCAAGTTGTTGAATGTGTGTTGTTTTTGCCCACAGGCCTGAGCCGAGCACATCCCCGGAGCTGGAGTTTGAAATCCCTATAATCCCTCCTCCAGAGCAGTATGCCGACTTTCCGGCTGAGTGAGCCCGCAAACATGGGACTAAACGTTTGAAATGAGGTGACGGTTCTGCTGTGAGAGCCGTGTCACTGAAAATATACTGTGACTATGACTTTTGGCCTGATGACTGTGACAAAAACAATAACAGCTCTGGTGAATGGCATTTTGTTAAGACACACACAAACACTAATCAGTCCTGATTTTTATAAAGAACAAAAGAAGACATGCTTCAATCACATTTAAGTCAATGTTGTTTTTAACTGCCTGAAAGTCTTTTTTGTTCATATATTATTTGTATTTTTGTACTTTTGTCACAAGGGATATCTTCTCTGCGCAATTCAACTGTTGCTGGTTGGATTATTGTTATGTTAACCGTGTCATACATTTAAAATCTACATTATGAGGTTACTTTATGAGCCATGTGCCTCTTGGTGTTAGCTTGCATTTTTCTCTTCACTAAAAGTATTTAAGAAAATCCTCTTCACTCTCTCTTTGCCCATATGGAGCTCTCATGGTCTCTTGGTAATAAATAATTGCTAAAATAATGACACATGTAAAATATTTACTTTTAAATGTTTTATTGTTTTTGATAAACACTCATTAAAGTGCAAATTATAACAGCAATACAAGACCATGCAGTGCATAAATCCCAATCAAACAGTGACAGCAGTGGACTCATCCTAATCACACTCACAGGACAAACAGGAACAGCTAAGCCGCTGCACACCACAGGAGTTTCAAATGGATACAAAAAGTGCTAACCTCAGACATAAGGCAACATTTAATTAGAACAGTGTTTCTCAAACTGTGATACTTAGATTTTTCTGGATTTATCTATTCCACATGTAATTTTTTGGTATAGTCTTTGACTTAACCTCAATTTTTGACCTGATTTAGTACTTGTTTGGACTTGATTTAGATCTGGTGGTACTTAAGACTATATATTACTCATAGTTGCAGAAGGACTTGTTCACACAAAGACAAAACGATGATCATTAAAAAAACAAATTGCATAAACATGGAGTTGTTTTAGGATTTGTGTCCCATGAGTGTGGCGCTGTGACAGTGACCCAGAAAGTCACAAAACTAGAGGAAGACTTGACACTGAGCATGCGCAGAAAAGTTGTTGAATGGAAACAAAAACTGTGGAGAATTCTTTTAACTTTAGCAAACCTTCTAAATGAACAACATGGATTTAAAACCTACGGAAGAGACAAAGAAAGTGGATTTATGCTTCAGATTCTTTGGGATAATTTGACAAAGCTGATTTAATGGAGATTGTAGTGGATTTATTACATTTTTACATGGCGTCTGGTCAGTACATTCTGCAGATGAGATGTGACAGTAATGCCATCATGGAGAAAAGAAAGGTTACAGATACAACGTAACTGCGGGGATGCTAAACCGGAGTTTTGAAATCTTTTCACTCTGGGACCTGGTTTCAAAAATATACATTTTCAGTGTCCTGGAACTCCTGCTTTGTGTGGATGATGTGTGGTTTAGGTCAAATTTTTGTTCTGAAAAGCTTGAGGTTGACTTCGTGTGGACAAGGCCTTAGATTATTAAATCAGCTTGTAAACTTTTCATTCTCCTCTTTTTTTAAATTTGAAGAGCTGTCACTCTAGACAGAGCCTGGCATGTTAGAACCTTGCGATCTGATCAAACACAACTGCCTGAAATCAGGCTAAAATCCTCTAGTGTGCAGAAGGCTTCACAGACAGACAAATATGCACTTTGGTACAACATGAGGGCTTGTGGCACTCAGAACAGATACAACATGCCACTGGTGTTGCATATGTTTTTACAGTACAGCTGAGATGAACACTGGTGAGTTTATGTAGACCTACTCAGTGACACAGTATTTCACATTACAGTTAGGCCTCATGTGGGCAGTGTGGACGTGACAATGCACAACATTCTACAGGACAATAACAATGTATACAGATGTTTGTTTGCTTTTTTGTTTTTCTTGTAATAGACGGTACCTGGAACGTCAGTTGGCTTGTATATATGCAAAATAGTAGGCCTACTTATGAGCATTTACTGTTGTTAAATTTATTATAAAATAATAATATATATATATATATATATATATATATATATATATATATATATATGGCGTGTAGTTAATGTCTCAGAAAACATGTTAAAAACGTTTAAATGCTAGCGCCAACAGGAAATACTCATACTTAAAGGTTGTATAGAGGATTTTTCAAATCCAACAGCTGTTTGCTGTTTTTCAAATGATGCACATGTGTTTCTCCTCCCACGGCCACGCCCTTCACTGTAACTGGGCCAATGAATTACTCAGGAACACTGAGGGTTTGCTTGACAGTTTAGTAGGCCAGTAGATAACGAGGTACCTCGTTATCTATTGGTCAATGTTATACTGGCCTCATCATGTCCACAGTTTATACTGTATATTTTATAATTATTGTTTGTTTAGCATAAATGCTAGGCTGTTACAAATCTATGCAACTGTTTTTGACCAAGACTGACAACAAACTATTTTTGAAAATCCTCCATACAACCTTTAACTATGTTGAATTTGAGACTTTAGACTTCCATTATTGTTCCCTCCCAGTTCAATAATTACAATTTCATGATTGTAACTTGAATTGAATAAACAAAGTAAATAAACCAGATTATTCACCACAAAATCAAGCTAACTCTTTTTTTAGAAAGTGCGTCTAAAATGTCCTTGGTCATTATATTCTCGTGAATCTTGGTGCATTGTTACTTCCTCAACACAACCATACAAGTAGCCTTTTTATCACAGAAAAGATCCATAGATTGCACTGAAGGGTAAACCACTGTGTTGTTGTTGTAGTGTGAAGCCTTTGAAAGTGAAAGAGTATTTTTAGCACAAATAAAGGGATTCAACAAAGACACCGAGATCCTTCAAGATGCTTTTAAGGCAAACTCAGTCCACACTTAAATACATATATCACAACACTTTTCAGACAAGTTCCAACCCCTGCACGTCCATAAAATATTTTGATCTATTAAATATAAAAAGAGACAAAGACAAATATAAAACATTTTTTCCACAAACAAACAAAAAATCTCAATAATGTTTTAAATAATTTACAAATATTTCCTGTTTCTCAAGACAACACTTCCCGTTCAAAATGTTTCCAAATGCTTTGTATTCTGCACAACACGTCTTGCATAATTTCATAGCTGCTCTTTCAGTTGTAACAGCGGTCTGTCAGCAGGTCCAGAGCCAGTCTTTGCTCTGTGTTTGACAAAGAACAGCAGAAGGCAACAGTCCAGTGATCTTCAGCTCTCCCTTTACATTTCGGCACAAAAGATTGACAAACGGTATTATCTTAGCAACACTACAGCAGCCGGCTTTGCTACAAAAGTGTAAGTCGACTGATAAAACCATGGCAGTCATTATGTAGGGCTACAAATATTAGTAGTGAATCCGTAAACTGCTCTCAACAGCCCTTGTGCGCAAACTGACCCAAATTAAAATCATCTTTAGCATTTACTTAGCTTTCATGCCAACTTTACAAGCATTTTAAAGTTTCTTGTACTGCACTATAGAGAAAGACTCTGTAAAATTTGACAATGTGTGAAAAGTGTGACCTGGTAAATTCAGCTGGTTAAGACAAACACTGTGAACTGTGACCTGGACCGATCACAGCCCAGCATTATGATTTGGACCGAATTAGAAAATAATCAAACATGGTTTGTCTTTCTCTCACTGGTAAAGAAAAGGAGAATGTTTATCTTGATTTTAGATCAGGGAGGCAAAATGACAAAATATTTTGATAACAAACATCTGAGTGAGAAGTATGCAAATCTTAATATTAAGTACTCAAAAGGACATAAAAGTATTAATTTAAACACTCATTGATTGTGCAGTGAGTCTTGACATTACAGTGGAGAGCTTTAGAGGTGACCTAAATGGTAAAGTTTTTATAAAATTGTGTTCATACTGCTTTAATAAATATTGTAAGATTCTTGAAGACAGTGTGCTTGTTACTCAGTCAGATCATTACTGAGGCAGATCGGTAGATACAATGATCATCCAATGATCATTTCAGTGTTTGTCCCTCACTCTTTCACAACCATAAGAGCAAACAGACTATACTGCACCAAATACAGTTAGGAAGACAGGGAGAACACAAAAGGGATCCAAACAAGTTGTATATCAAATAATACTAATAGCAGCTGCAAGCTAAATACGACTGTATTACTAGCACCACCAGCTGTTTTAACATCTACAGAACAATCCCTTTACTTTTCTGGGATCAACAACCTCCATTAGGACCCAACTGCAGCTTGGGTTGAATAAGTTAAAATTCACCAAGAAGCATTTTAAAGCTGGGCACCTGACTTATTTTTTGGGAAATTAGCAAACTCTGTCTCTTCCAACAAAATGTAGATCGTAAATGCTGCAATTTGTGATCAAATCAGGTCATTGTGTACAACCTGAATCAAATAGTCTTCATTATAGAATGCTGAAAGCAGCGTTCTGATTGGTTGTGCTTGAGTGGTCCTATCCAGTATAACTTTGCAGTCATATTGCAGCCAAAATAATTAACACATGTATATATTAAGCATGTGTTGGAGGATTGGTGAGAACTTAGATGTAGTTGGACAGATAAAATGCCTTCTCCTTGTTTTTCAAAATCAGGTCTCCCAGTAACCTGGCTCACGTCAGATGGATCTGTGTTGAACTCCTATCTGAGTTCTCACTATATCCATCTGGAACTTTTCTAGCTGAAGGCGTTCGAGAAAAGGTGAGGCGTTTAGTAAAATACTTCAAGCTGATTATGTGCGGGGCCTACCTTATTTGAGCTTAACCTATCACAGCAACAACTCATAATGGTGTATTCAATGTCCGGGAAGAACAAGTACGCGTCACAATTACTGTTCTTCTTTCAAAAATAATTGCCAATAATCTGCTAAAACCGCATTAAAAGCAGCAAACATTGTGTACATCCATGAGAGCAGCCATCTTTGTTTAGATTGAATTAGACTCGCTGTGGCACCGGGGAGCTAACAGCCGTGTTAGCCCACCCTGCTACAATGTGATTGGGCCTCAAAACCACGCTGCTGTGATGTGAGTGGGCCGAACCACCGCCGTTTCGGAATCTCAAACCAATCGGGCGGCTGGAGGGCCAGATGAATTCACAAATATCGCGAGATTAACCATTTGGCTGGCCAGGTTAGTCTCCCAGCTTTAAAAGAGGGAAATAGTTGAGTTTCCCACTGAATCAAGGTATTCCCCATACCTCCATATACGACAAGAACAATAAGGTATCTGTCTGTACGACCGATTCGCCCTCCCCAAACCAGCTTTAACATCCCCGATCTCCCTCAACACACTTTCGATCTCAAACTTGTTCTTTAAGGCAACTGGAGCAAAGTGTCTGTGGCTTTTCTTCTATACAGCTTCAGGCGTGCTAAAGAGTATTGTATAAATATTACAGTAAAGAAAACAGCAATACTGACTGACCTATATAACTTTTTAGTTGTACAATAGGGATGTCAACATTATTACCGTAATTTCTGGATTATAAGCCGCTACTTTTTTCTCAAGCTTTGAACACTGCGGCTTATAAGGCAATGCAGCAAAATTATGTATTCTCATAGACTTACTATTAACAAGTGCAGCCTATATATGTACTTTATCATTTTTCTTACTTAATCTAGTGAGTGCGGCTTATATTAAGGTGCGCTCAATAGGGCAGAAATTACAGTAGTTTAATCTTTAATCATGATTATTCAAGTGAGAATAAAAGGAAAAAAAATAATAATATAAATCATGTCAATTTTAGAATCAATTGAAGTCGTATTAATTCATTCTGAAACCAAGAATGGGCGCTATACCAATTCCAGTTGTGTCTACGGCCATTTTGTTTTTATTTTTGTACTACAATGAACAGCAAATTTTTAATTATGTAGCATTATTATGGATATAAAATTACAAATATCGATTGAGGGGTCAAAGAACAGACGTCAGTATTTCCTCATCCCTAAATGAGTCTGATGAAGGGCAGACGCCGAAACGTCACTGGGTTAAGCAAATAAATAACTATGGGAGCTATATTGCTGTGCGGACCATCTCTATTCTTTAATCAATAAAATTAAATTAAACATTTCACTATTTCTTGGCTGTGACAATCGTAATTTTGAATAATTGTAATTAAGGTTGGGCAATATATCACATTTTTATATAAGCGATTTTAATTTTTAATTTCAAATTTGTCTGACTCTCATTGTGTTCAAACATCTCCAGACCAATAATATGTAACGCAGATGTTTGGCAGCTATAACAGATCTTTAAAGTCAGTTTTTTGTTTGTATAAAAGGATTATATGGTCGATGTTACTTTCCACTCTATTGCACATTTCACCTACAGAAAGATCGCTGTCCAGCTAGTTAGCTGGGGAAACTTCTTTGATAAAAACAACAAAACTGGACGAGGGCTAGCTGTTTCGATCAGGTATGAAACCGGTATGACAGACGTCTTTTCACCACAGACAAATTTCATTCACAAATGTGATTTCGCAGCATAACTTGTGTTTCTGAACAATGATAAAGTCTTGTAGTTAGCTGACAACAGCGCTAGCTAGTGTTGCTGCTACAGCTTTTATCAATCAGCCGCAGCTCTTTCTGGTTTTATGTGGATCATCCGTGTTGATAAACAAATAATCCCTCTATAGGCTACAAAAGTGAATGTGTTTTCTTGCCACCATTTCACTGTGAAGTGCTTTGTGACTCTCTGTGAAAAGCGCTATCCAAATAAAGCTTACTTACTAAATAAATAATTCAATTTAAACTTCTACTTCAGTCCAAGAGCTTTTCTCACTTATCTAATGCAGTCTGAGTTTCCAAATGATTCAGCATGACGTGTTTTAAGCTTTTTTCCACAGCTGTGAGCCAGTATGCTAACAGCGGTTAGCCACATGCTAACAACAGACAAATTTGTTGATTTTGAACAAGCAAGACATTGTAAGGACAGTGCAGACTTAATAGATACATTAACTATGCTGGTAGAAAATAGATTTTAAGTTATTTGAAAAAAAAAAATAAAAAATGATGTAGACCTATAAGCGCGTTTTCTATTGTCTGAATATCGCAAAAAAAATGTATTGTAATATTCATTTTGTCAATATCGCCCAGCCTAATTCTATCCTTTTTGTCTACAACTATAACTTAATATCGTGACATCCCTACTGTACAGCTTCAGACAGAACGCTCAGATTAAGTGATGGTGACTGTAGCGGGCTCAGGGTGACATGTTTGTCCTCTCCGTGTCACCATACTTCTTCTCTTTAATTACAATGGGAGCACACATGAGCGAGCAGCGCATTAACAGTCACTCACTTTGTCGTTTTTAAAGGACTCAGCTCAAGTGTAAAGGAGCATGTTGCATATTAATAATCATGTACAAACTAATGGCTGATCACCAGTGAGATGTAGCGTGTGCATGACATCAAAAACGTCACATTGGTTTTTGTCTACAACATGAAAGTATCAGTGGTGGAAAGAAACACAAGCACAAAGGCAAATACACTGTGCTTAGGTCAAATCTTTAGATGTCTGTGCACTTGTTACAGATCATTTTTATGATTGCTTCACTAGATTTAAGGAGCTTTGTTTTACTTCACAACATTGTTTAACTGATACACATGGTAATACTGTCTCCCTTAGTGTTATCATGATTTAAAAGTCAGATTTTAACAAAGAAATATAAATATAACTGACTAGAAATGAAGTTGACAATTCAGATGTTTTCTTGGACCAAAAATATTTACGAATACCCAAAATCTCAGTGAAATACTTCAGTTTTTAATGCTAAAAAAACATTTTTCAACTGGTACTCAATACTTAAAGTGCTCATGACAGATTTTTAGTGTTAGCTTAATTTAGTAGATTAATACCGGCTATAATCAAAATGTTGAAATAACAAGATGTAGAGTTCTAAACTGTTGAGATCACACTAGGGAGGTGAGGCATTTGACATTTTCTCTCGAGAGGCACAATCATATGAGCGTGTAAACATAATTCCAGCAAAATGAGAGTATTCTAGTGTACTTTTAGTTCTCAGATTGAAAAAGCTTGTTACTGTTTTACACTGTTAGTGGATGGTTTCTAGACCTAGTGTGAAATCATCATATATGAACGGGAAGTACTTTTTAATCCTAAAAAAGGCTAAAATAAATTAAATTTGTAAAATCTTAAATATAATTATCAAAGGTGTGGACTCGAGTCAGATTGAGTCACTATTTTGATCACTTCAGACTTGACTTGATAAAATGGACTAAGATTTGGGACTTGGCTTGGTCTAGAAGGTCAGTGACTTATGAATTGACTTGGACTTGAACATGTCCCTAATGATTTCTTTTTTTGTAATCAAAAATGTGTTTTATGTGGGATAAATTATAAAAAACATTGAATTTTGTATAAATGTAAGATGTGTCGGGCAGTTGAAGACTTGAAACTAAAAGCAGAAGACTTGGACTTGGCTTGGACTTGTGGAGCTCTGACTTGGGACTTGACTTGGTCTTGCTCCTTTTTGATTTGGGACTTGACTTGAAAGACTTGAGACTTACTTGGGACTTGCAAAACAGTGACTTGTTCCCACCTCTGATAAATCTCTTAACTTCATTTATGTGAAAACAGTAGTTCAACTTGTCACAGGCACTTTAAGTAAACTATTATATTTTCACTTTGGGGTTAGGGTTAGGTTGTAACTGTAATATTTTGCTTCTGTATCTGTATTTTCACATACTGTAAGTAACATTACTAAGTACTTCATCCACCACTGAAAAGCACTGATCTACTCTCTTTGCACGGTTCACTCTTTTAAACAAATCTAAAACTATAAACAAAACTCTCTCAAAAATAAATAGATTTGTCTTTTAAACTATAGTCACTTTCTATATAATATATAAACTCTTTTTGGTATTTCTTTTGTGTAATGCAGTACACAATACAAATATACATGAACAACACAAGCAGTTTCTTTAGAAACTATTTGAACTTAAACGGTATGACGTTCCTCAGAATCTACTCTACTGTCAGTGCTTACTACAATGTAAGTGAGGTGTGTGCAGGAGAGTGAGGAGCTACTGCTGAGTCTGGCCTTTAGCATGGACGCATCTCAATTCTCTGTCCTCACTTGCTTTCCTCTCTACGTTCCTCCGCTCTTCAGCTGTCAATCAAATGTACAATATAGAGAAGGAAACTAAGGAGCAGAGTTAAATAAAACTGTCTGTCTGTGTGCAATTGAGGATTCTGTATGATAACTGTGGGCTCTTCTGCCTCTCTTCTTGTCTCTTACTTCCTCACGTATTTCCTGTGGTGGAACTGATGCTGCATTCATGTGCACTCAAAAACTGGGAAGTTGAACAAACGTGTTTGAATGTTGATCGGGTCAAAATTTCAGCTCGTAAACTCGGATGGAAGTGTTGAATTTCAGAGTTTATGTCAAAAGACAAGACCGTGGGGCAGGACCGAATGAGACTGGAGCAGAACGATGACACAAAATGACCGGGATTTTGTTTGAAACTGAGAGTTCTGCTTCACCAGTAACACATTTAAAACCTTAATGTTGCCTAAATGAATTTACATCAATACAACTTTACAGGTAATGTCCGAAATCATTTAATCATCAGCCTTTTACTAACAAGAAAAGGCACAGCTCCTCAATAAATTCACGAGTATAAAAAGAATTTCCATGTCTTTTCACAAATGTGCAAATGTGGGAATTTTGGGAAGTTCCATCGTGACATAGGTACCTCCGAGTTTCCCGGTACACATGAATGCGGCAGGAGGAATTGAGGAAAGAGAAATGAGACTGGACCCATGACTAAAAGAACGCTGCGCCTCCTCTGTCCTCTTTTAGACAGTGCACTTTACAGTCAAAAGAGAGACGGAGAACTAACTCGTGTGTAAAAGGCCAGGACCCTCACCCCCAAAACCTCAGCCCTGAGCTTCAGCGGGCCAGAGTGGTGATGAGGCTGGCACACATCTCAAAGAAGTCCATGGTGTGAGAGCCCTGTCGAGGGGCGAGCTGAGGGGCGCTGCAGGACAGGGGCATGGAGCCGGGCAGAGAGGAGCTGAGCTGGGACAGGTCTACAGCCGGACTGAGCGAGTCTATACTGAGCCTGGGCCTGTGGAGACCAGCAGTGGAGCCTGACCTCTGAGGAGTGGACGAGCCCGACTTAAAACCCACCGCTTCCATGATGTCGTCTGTGGAGTGGAGAAACACAACACTTAAAGGTGCACTGTGTAACTTTCTGCTGAGTCTGCTTCTGCCTGTGTCCATGGTGATGTTTTTGCTTTGGCTAGAACAGGGCAATTCAACTTTGTTTCATAGACCATGGCTTCTGGCCAAGCAGTGGCACAATATGTCACTGCTTTTGACTCGAGATTGTCCCCAAAATACAGAGGACAAGAGTTGTTTCTATAATGATAGTAACTAATGCTGCAGTTCCAAATCAGCGTTAAACTACAATTAAAAAAAATCTGAACCTGGAAAATCTCAGCATTAAACCAGATCTAAACCAGGACCAAATAAGGTCTGTAGCAGAATTAAACCAGGACTGAAATGGGACCTAATCAAGTCTAAAGTATACACTGTAAAAAGTGAGCATTTCAAACTCGATAATAAGTGAACCAATGCCTATATTAAGTCATATTTATCTTTATTTGAGCATATTTTAACTGTTGTAAAACTAGATTTGCCAATAAAACAAGAGCAAAGAGTATTGTAGCTTGAATATGAAAAACACAGCATTTTCTCATTGGTCTCATGAGTCAAAAAATGCAACTGGAGTTGAAACAAGAAAAATAAACTATAGCAGATGCTTTTGGCAAATCTTATTTTCAGACAGTAAAAATCTATTAAAATCAAGATAACTATTGCCTAGTTCAAGCACTTATTGACACATGAAGAAATTTAAGTTGGCCTTTGTCCCAAAATTAAATCTACAGACATTTTTTTTTTATTAAACTAATATATTTTTGCACTATTTTGAAAGTGAACTGAGGGCCGGATTTGATTTTGGGAGGGCGGATTTGGCACTGAGCTTTAAGTTGAATAGACCTGGGCTATAGCTTATAAACCACATATGTCAAAGTCAAGGCCCGGGGGCCAAATGCGGCCCGTCACCTCATTTTATGCGGCCCTCAATGTTTTATAAGGGTTTACTTTAATTTTATATTAGTGCCAAGAGTCTAAACCTAATGAAGTGATTTGTTTGAAACTTAAAGAGTAAGTAATTTTTTTAGACTAATGCATACGTATATTCAAAATATATTATTTAGGGCTGCAACAACTAATCGATTTAATCGATTAAAATCGATTATTAAAATAGTTGTCAACGAATTTGGTCATCGATTAGTTGGCTAAAAACTTACTATCAGTCCGCTGTGATCCAGCGGCTTTGAGTGGACATCAGCGGCTTTGTAGAGCTCTCCTTCGACTCTCACAAAGAACAGACGAACACAAACCTTGTGCCTGTTTAGCGGACCTTTTAATCACATAATAATCGCCGAGAGTAACCTGTCGGCAGTGGTGTATAGCTTAATCTCATAAAGTTACGAGTTATTTCTCCGCGGGCGAGTCGGCCGCTTTCAGCGCTTTAGACTCGCGGTAACTTTATAGAAACATCCCGCGCAAAATCAAGCGTCTTTTTGATTTGTCTTTGCTGTTACACGAGCTGCCGCGTGTGTTTTTTGTAAGGTTTTCTCTGATAAAGTTAAAAGCAGTCTACAGCGTCTCTCTCCTTCTCTCCTCTCACCAAAAAAAGCAGCAGCCAGCAGGCCCCGCCCCTTTCCCCTCCGTGTGTGAGTAACCATGACGACACAGTTTGAGTGACAGGAGTGAGAGGTGAACACTCGCAAACTTAAAACTTTTAGATATGAAACAAAACAATCATAATAATCTTAACAGGGCCTAATAGATGCAAATGCTAATAACAGTAGGCCAGGCCTATGCATTAGATGCAGCAGCAAACACTTATTAGTTTTAATATGACATAAAACAAGTTAATCTCATTGGCTCATTCTTTATAGATGCTTTAAAATATTATGAGCTCATAATAAAAAGCAGCAGTCCAAAGGTCCAAAAAACTGAGATTTTATTTTTTGGCCACATTGCCCAGACCCATAATAACCACATTAAAAGAAGTAGCTAGATAGCAAAATCTGGTTATTCTACTTTATTTTTGTATTTTCTTTTTGTTCAAGAAAAGCCCAGTGTGTTCATTAAGTGCACACAAGTTGTCTTTGCATAAATACATTTAATAAAATGCAAAACACCTTATATTTATTATTTTGTCATTTTTATCTGATTAATCGATTAATCGATCCAATAATCGACAGATTAATCGATTATCAAAATAATCGTTTGTTGCAGCCCTAATATTATTATTATATAAGTAACTGTCGCTTTAATTATTATACAATAATCAAATACAGAAAGATTAGTAAGGTTCATTTTAGTTACAACCGGCCTTTCGAGGACCACCCGATGCCAATGTGGCCCTTTTTAAAAATGAGTTTGACACCCATGTTATAAACAAATCTATATTTCATGTCACTGTGGAGATTTTATTGCCCAAAAACATGTTGAACAACTTGCTTTATTATGGTGAGCGGGTGCACCTCTCCACAGATCTGACTTCCACTTGTTCTGGTAACGTCACAAGCTCCAAGGAGATATCTGTTAAAGCTTTACTGTGTAACATTCTATAGGTAAAGCAACATTTTCATGAGAAAAAAGTGATTGCACACCCTTCACCAAAAATGGTACACAATGCACCTGTAACACTGAGACTGAAGTGGTACATTCAGTACATTGCTCATGCTCATTAAAGTGGAACTCTCTCAGTCTTGGCTCTGTCAAAACATTGTTGCCAATTATTTTGTTGATAGCACCATCTAGTGCTGTAAGATTATAATTTATAAAAAATATGCCTTTATCTTTAAATTTATAAAAGGTTTCATATTCTCCTCATAAATATACATAATGCCCATGCAAAATGAGTAAAATCATTCATTTTGACAGTGGCACGGTGGGACACAACACTTACCATCAATGCTTTTGAAGTCGAGCAGATAGGACCTGTTGTCCACTTGGTACAGCTGCAGACTCATTTTCACCAGGTTTCCAGTCACTGGGTTTTTCCTCCGCACTCTCAGGTGATAAGGGTTTACGACCTACAACACAGAGTCACTCGTGTTTTTACTGCAGCACTACATCATACAGTTTTATTATTAAACAGCAAACCAACAGAAAGTGATGATGGCAAAAACATCCTAAAAGGAATTTTACACATTTTTGTCTAATAATTTCGGACAAGACCCACTTACTATTTTGTATTACAAACACTTCAAAGGGCACGTATTATGCAAAAATCCACTTTTTTGAAGTTTTATTGCCATTCTAAAGTTAGTTCCTCATCGAAAACACTACTGAAATTTTATCTGAGTTATCTATTGTTCCCCTTGAAACACCATTCTGAATGTCCTGATCTGTGAAGTCATAGGTAGATCTTTGAGATCGTCTGTAAATCATCCAGACTCATTTTGAGCATTCTGCAGCATTAGCACATCAGGCAAGATTGATTTAGTGTTTACCCTGTGAAATTTATTTTCAGTGAGAAGATAGAGCTCTGACTCAATTTCTGATGTGGGAAACTCATGACTGTAATGTGTGCTTTGCTTCACTTTTTTTTTGGTTCTGGTGCTGAATCACAAAGTGGGGGACTCAGGGGCAGTTGAAAAAGAAAACAACATAAATTAATATCTTTCCTCTAAATCAAAACAAATGTTAATTTTTTGTATTAATCATTATTGTCTGTAGAATGTCCATGTTTTTTTTTTTTTTTTTTTTTTTTTGACATGAATGAACACAACAGAAATGGTGACTCACAATGGATATTTTTTTATTTTTTTTTTTTTTTTTTTTTTTTTTTTTTTTTTTGAAAAAAAAAAAATGATTTCACAGCAAAATTGCAGAGAATAATTTGAAAGTTTGTTTTCATTGCCACATCACCAGCCCTAAAAACAAACCAAAGCTGTGAGCGAATTACCTTCCAGTCGAAGTTGAGCTGCTTCATGGCTCTGTACACCTCGGCCATGATGTCGTAGGGTCTGCTCTGGCTCCTGATGCCCAGGTGCCACTTGGCCTTCTTCACAGTCAGAGGTTTGGGTCTGGTGGTGTTCAAGGCGTCCAGGGGCAGCGCGCTTTGGGCTGTCGGCCAGCAGCGGGGCATCCTCTCTGGGTGGGGCTTGACTCCAGGAGGGAGGGGCATGCCGTCCTCCATGAAGGAGCCCTGTGGGGGACTGGAGGCCAGGTAGAACTCACTGGCCTGGGTCATGATGCGTCGATTGTCTATGATCAGATGGTAAGCCACAGCCAGCTGGTCCTGAATAAACATGAGGATAAAGGTCAGAACAAAGGCTTAGAAGAGAAGGTGTTGGTTGCTTTCACGTTCATATTACAATTTTATTTCATCTTTAAAAATAAAATTGCAATAAAACACATAACTTAAAGTGACAGTTTGAACTACTCATGTCACTCAAACAAAGTTAAAATTATTAGATTTAAAATTTCACTAAACATTTTGCAAAGTTCACTCCAGTTTAGCCTTTTTTTTTAGATTACGAATTTACTTCCTGTTCATAGATGATGACATCACACTAGGAGGTTGCTTAGCGACCATGTAATAAACTGGGCCAAAACTCTTCTAATGTAACAGGTTTTCACTTTTGAGACATAAAAATGCCAACAACACGCTCATTTTGTTAAATGTAAGAGTCATTAAAATGTGTTTATTGTGAGAAAATTGAAAATGTCTTTGTCTCCTACTGTGATGTCATCAGTTTAAAACTACTTCCTGTTTTTTGTCAACATATTTTCAATTTTTTTTCCACAAAATTGTTTTCGATTCATGTAAAATTATAATTTATACTTACAACTAGTGTTAATCTACTAAAGTAAATTCAAATGAGAACTTTGTGCAAATTTTGTAGAAACTTGCACTACGCCCTTTAAAAAAACTAAACCACTCAACATAAGTGCAGATTGAAGATGTGTTACCTGAGGATCTCCGCTGTAGAGACTGGACACCACCTCTGACTCGGTACACTCAAACTTCTCACACACTTCTCTGACAGCCTCTTCATCCAGGACTGTGCAGTCGTACGAGGGATCCTCAGGGAACAGGTATCCGGGCAGGTCCTGCTTGAACCACTCGTGCTCTCTGGAAAAAACAAACATTATGTAATAATGACTTTTGGTAATGAGCTTGGAAGACAGCCTTTAGAGTTGTATGTGATGTTGTTTGTATGTATGTTAATTATTCTGTGATTTCGAAAAGGTACGAGGCTTGATATCTACGAGAATGAGACAAGATGAGATTGTGAAATAATTTACAATAGTTAAATTACAATACAGTCATTTTAGTCTAATTAGACATTTTTTTGCAATTTTTAACTACCTAATCTGCACTTGACCCTTTTTTGTTTCCAGTCCAACTGCTTTTGTGAACCAAGCATAGACTTGTCAAAAATGTGTAATAAAGTTGAGGTACTTGATTTTCACATTGCAAAACCAGAAGTAGGTAATCAAATCTGTCCAACTACTTCACTCTCACAAGCACGTGGTTTATGTTCAAATGAATTTACTTTTGGCTGTAGCTACCTAGACATAAAATTAGTAGACGTGAATCAGCAGCTCTGTTCATTTGCTACAACACGAACAGCGCGCGACGCATATTCCTCCACTACTTAGATGTGATGACGCAAATCAACTGAACACACTGGCAGAACAAAACAAGATAAAACGGCGATTTCAGCAAAACCATGAGCTAAAGGTATATGTGTCTTTTGAAGCTTTATTAAACAACATTGGCATTGTTATATTATTTTTGCCAAACTGATACATTCATAGCAGGAAATGCTAAACAAATTGCACTACTTGCGACTCCCACAGAGAGGTGAAGCTTTATGCACAACTTTTATTTGGTAATGTTTCTGTCATTTTTCTGCTGTTCTCAACATGTAAAAGAGGATGTTTAGGGATCATTAGAGTCTTAAATGATGCACTGGATCGTAAATCTCTATTTGAAGTTCGCTAGCGTTAGAAGTTGTATACACAATTTTTGCCAATAATTTTTATTTTTATTTTGCTTTGGATTTCATGTTCGGAAGAGCGAGTGGCGGCGCACAAAAGGTGCAGCAGCCCGGGGGCTCACTCCTCAAGCTCAAGCCAATTTTGTTGTACTCTGTGACAATAACAATAAATCTTTCTGTTGTTCTGTTTTTTTAGTAAGTTGTATTGAGGCTCTGACCTCTGCTAAATGTGTTCGGTGGGCTTGTTCCAGTGGACACTCTCTACATCTTTCATAACTTGTTTTGCAGGCTAATGCTAACGGCTATAGGAACACAAACAAGTCAACGCAAACATACCGGACTAGCTAAGATGATATGTGTTCGATAGCATCAGAGTCGAACTGCGCGTTAAAAATCTCTTTTTATAGACAGCAAACTGAAACTGGGGAGGACCGCCCAAGCTCAGCCAATCATAGCCCTGCTTTTGGCTGTTGATGAGAACTAAATGCATTATCATTCAATTCAGACAGTGCACAGCTATCTGCTTTTTTCACAAAATGGTGAAAAGACAAAGTTTTACTAATTTACAACTATAACTATCTTTAAATGAGTGATAACAGATGTTCCTAACTGGAATGGTTATATGCAATTTCAAAAACAAAACAAAAAAAAGTGTTAAACCTAATCTTAAATATAGAGACTGTGTTAGCCTCATTCACGTTGACAGAAGATTGATTCTATGTTAAGGGTGCTTGGTAACTAAATGCTTTTAAAGAACCAACATAGTTCAACGTTCTTAAAGCGAAGTGATTAATGAGGTAGTATTCTTTCTTTGTCCTTTAGAGCTTAGAGGAGACTTTCTGACTGTACCTGATGTCTTTGATCGTGGCTCTCTTCAGAGGATCCACCTGCAGCATGAGCATGAGCAGTGAGGCCACAGAGCGGGTCAGGTACTCGGGGATGTAGAAGACGCCTCCTCGGATCTTCTTGAACAGCGTGGGGACGTGTTCATCGTCGAAGGGCAGGTCCCACACAGGAGGGCGTAAAGAATCACCCCGCAGCTCCAGATGTCCACCTCGGGCCCTGCGTAGAGTCTGCACAGGCACAGGAACCAAGCAATGGACACAAATCTAAAAGAGATGCTAACTTTATCTTACTAGTACATAAATATTATATCATGTACGGCATATATGGAGCTAAACAGTGGAAGATTGGCCTGGTCTCGGAAGTAACTTGACCCATTGTAAAGTGCCAAATTAAGATATTAAAAGTTTAAAGACATGTCGCTGGCTAGTTTGCTATGTGCTAACTCAGATTCACAGCATGGTTGTTTTCTGTCTATAAAGCACATCTAGAACTAAAAATTCGGCACAATGTCTTAATCTGTTGTTTTGTGGACCAAGCTCCAAACCTGGAGCGACAGAGCCTTTTCCATCGCTGCTTCAACCTTCTGTGACAGAGACTGCACCGACCTCACCACTTTTAGGAAAAATCTGTTTAAATCTGCTTTATGTTGATTAATGTTTAATTACTAACTGTTTTTATGTATTGTACCTTTGTTTATTTGCCTTTGTCTGTAAAGCGTCTTTGAGTGTCTAGAAAAGCGCCATATAAATAAAATGTATTAATATTATAAATAACTTAATATTTATAAAGCTGCAGAAATGGATTTTAAACAAAAATGAGGTCTTATGCTATGACTCAACACAGAGCTGATTAGAGGACTTTTCAAACTTTTAATATATATTTTGAAACACCTATGGAGATTTAACATGGGAGCCTACGCTTGTTGAACCAGGAAGTGGGCGGTCACTGTTGAGCTCCATAACGACGTGGCTAACTCCTTTTGGTCTTTTTACTAACATCACATTTTATACTAAAAAGCATCCCATCACAGGTCAGTGCTGCAGTGATCACATGACAGAAGAGTCACTCTCACCTGCCTGAGATGACCTCTGGAGCTGCATAATTAGGTGAACCACAGCTTGTCCTCAAGAACTCTCCGTCTGACATCATGTTGGACAGACCTGTCAGCCAATCAAAAAACATTTACATTATACTTTATTACAACAGGAGGAAACCAGAGTACCCGGAGAAAACATGCAAAACTCCACCCTGAGAGATTGTGAGATGTTGATATGGTCCGACCCGGGAGTTGAACCTACGCTCTCTTTAAGCCAGAGCTCTAACCACTCTGTTTCCGTGCACTCCCATTCACTTTTTGTATGAGTGCCAATTGTAGGTGCTTGATTTGCATTAAAGGAACCGTATGTAAGATTTTGATGTCAGATTTCATAAACATGAATTATATGTGTCCAAGGATACAAGGTCAACAAGTTCAAATATGCTATTATATTTACTGAAAGTCAATGTTAATTCTGAGTTATTGGGGTATTCCATGAAGCGAGCTAAAGCCAAAGCCTGGCTTATTTGGCCAATCTAGGCTTATTAAATCTCCATTTCCGTTCCACTAACGTGGCTATAGAGGTGACGCTGAGTTGCCACAGTAACAAGTGCGCAGACATAAACCTGGTCTGGACCAGGCTAACAGTCAAGATTATTTTAGCTTTGTCTCAAAAAACGTCTAAAAAACACTTAAATCACATGTTTATCCTCACACACTTCCACAGTTATATGTGAAATCTCTCTGTCTGTCACAACACAACTTATAAAGTCACTTTTATTCACTTTTATTTACTTGGCATTGGCACCAAAGAGCCACTTTCGCTGTTTCTTTTCTTTCTTTTTTTTGAGCTGCTCTCGCTGTGGAAAGACGCGTTTGTAAGAGCAAACGTCACATTGGCAGCACAAAGAGCCACGTATTTAACTGGAAAATTAATGTGCATCTAAACTACAAAAAAATTAAGCACAGACATGCAGCTATTTCTCTAAAGGATGAAGCAATGAAAGCATGACTAGTGTGAGAGCCGTGGAGTCGTGCTGCTGCTTTTACGCACAGAAGCGCTTCACACCTCTTTCCCTCGTCTCTCCTCACACAGATCCTCTGCTCTGATTGGTCAGTTCTGGTTGTGAAGAGTTACGCTGCAACTTTGTGACAACTTTACGCAGCGGGACTAGTTCCACATGCGGAGTGGAAAACCGCACATTGCATTAGAAAACGATGAGCCTACTACTCACAAATACGATGATAAATCCTCTGAATCTCTGCAGTAAACTGTCTCGTCTTTCTCCAGCAGTGAACAGGAGGGGAGGGGCTGCCACTCTCGCTCCCCGCATCAGAATAAACCAGTATAAACTGAAAACTTTTGTGTTGCAAATCAAACTAGAGTCCGTGTGCGCCTTATTTTTTTTCCAACCCAGTTATGCCAGACACCATCACTTTGCATTGGTGGCTATGCTAGCAAAAGTTTATAGTTTAAGATATTTACCTAAGGGATTTGGGTAAGGTTAGGGTTAGGATTAGGGTTAGGGTTAGGTTAAGTTAATTTGGTTAAGTTTAAGGATTTGGGAAAGGTATGCTAACCAGGAAGCGGCATAACTGTGTTGGGAAAAATAAAGACGCTCCGTGTGCACTTTGGCTCCTCTTGTGTTTCGTTAGATTGTGAGGAAAAACACTTTTTCTCTCTCATTCTCAGTGGTGTCTTCGCTCCATTGATCTGGCCTCGTCACATTCAGCGAGAGCGCGCTCACAGCCCAGATTAATCTTCAAGCTTGAATTAGCATTGCTCAGACCCAGGCTTAGATCTTTCATGGAACCACTTGAGGCTTAAGTTGGAGATGAAGCTAGTTTCAGCTCAGGATTTTAGGATAAGCCTAGACTTGTTAAGCCACTTTCATGGAATACCCCCATTCTTAATTAAAAAGCAATGGACATGATGTCTCTTTGTTGATGTTTACAGTTATTATCCAATCAGAAAGCAGAATGAGCCTCACATGACTCTCTCAGTTGGGTTGCCAGTTTGGTTTCTTGGTCAGGAACATGTTTAGTTTGAACTGATGTTGCATCATGACACAGACACAACTGACTGTGATAGGCTCATGCACTTGTTTCTACACAGTTCTCATTAGGCTCCTCCCACATTGTATTAAAAAGTAATATTTGGGAACAAACCATGACAAAGAATCAGGTGTCTGGGAAAGTGACTTTCTGGCTATTACCCATGATTCATAGCAAGTCTTGTTCCTGATTGGTCAATTGCTTCCTATCTTCAATTTGTGGGCCATTTCACAATCTGGCAACCCATGTTCATTTGTGATTGTAATACCTTTTTAAAACCGCTAGTTGTGCATCTTACATACGGTTCCTTTAAATATTATTGATCAATATAATGTTGTGATGTTAATTGAATGCAGTAACTTGCCAGACAAAATGTTTGCAAAAGTATGAATGACAAAAGGGCAAAATAATATATTTATGCCCTTAACTGAAAATTTACATCATCACTTTGTAAAATTGTTCTTTTTATTGCTTCTTTGTGTAGCTTTTTTCTATAAACAATATACTCCATATTTAATTTTTGAATATCCTGAAAACAATATTATCTAAAAGGCAATATATATCGCCCAGCTCTACAGTGTTTCCCATTAATAGAGGAGACTGTGCCCCCCATAGTCTAAAGCAACCTGACAATAAACTGGTGGTGAATGTAATGATTTTTGCTAATTGTATATTGTAATCAACAAATACAAGTTATTATATTGAATCTGTAATCAAACTAGAGACTGTATGTCACTTTTACTTAACAAAAATTGTGCTAAGTAAACACATCCATTTTTTGATTGCTGCAGCCCTAGTTAATATCCCTATAAACAAAACAGGTTTATCTACATGATACAAAAACTAGCACGTTTTTAAATAACATATTTCAATCAGCACAAGAGAAAAAGCACAAGTTCAAGAACATACATTTTGTAGACATGTACCATTTAATCAAATAAAAATACATTTACTGCCAGAGGTTTGCATATGGCCCTTTTCAAACCAGACTAAATAATTTAAAATGTATATAACTCTCAGGCTTCCAAGCTTTTGATTAATTGCTCAGACCTACTGTAACTAAAAGTAAAATAATGTTACATTGTGGACAATTTGTGGATCATGTCTTAAGCTTTATGTGATATAACGCCTGCCTTCCTTCCATGTGAAATACTCTGATAAAATAATAATATTTACATCAAGATCCACCACACTAGGCAGTCATAATCCAGCCAGCTTATATCCAATAAAGACACAGTATCACTTAGCCGTTGTCTTGATCCTTAGACTGTCTGGAACACGGAGATCTCACAGGGGCAAGAGTTAAATATTGAAGTTTATCCTGGCTCACAGTAAAGACTCTGAGCTGCTCTAATTGGATGATCGTCTTTGCTCCTGCCACAGCCTCAGCAGCACAACACTGATGCCTCGACCTTCTCTTTATCTGTCCTGCCCGCTCCCTAATGCTGCTTTTAACACACACCGCTGTCAGCCAAAACACCTCCTCTCCTCTCCTATCAGATGACACCGGGCCTCAAGGCTTCCTGCCAGGCCAGATATGATCCAGTGCGTTGCCAAGGGAACGTACCCCGCGCACCCTGCAGAGAGGACGGCCTTGTGTTTTTTGGAAATATTTCGTCTTAACTGGGTCATATTGCATCAGTTCCAGTGTCAGAACCAAGGTTGATTAATTATGTTAGCACCAATCTGCCATAAAATAGGAATAATGTGGCCTCGCGTTATTATGAGGGCAGGAGGGGCTGTTGTTGGGCTGAATTTCATCTTATTTTCAGTTATGTTGTGAAAACTTACAGAATTGGGCTTTTTCTGTGTATTTTTGCTGATGAGGAGAAAGAAAAAGACAAACTTTCTGTCGATTTCTCTTAGCAATCCTAACTCATAATTGACAAAAACGTAATAATTTTGAAATAATGAAAATAGCATTCTGATAAACTTACCAAAGTCTGCAATTTTGGCGTTTTTGTTTGCATCCAGCAGGACGTTTTCAGGCTTGAGGTCTCTGTGGACCACCATGTGTCGATGGCAGTAGTCCACGGCTGAGATGATCTGCTGAAACAGACGCCGAGCTTCTGTGTCTTCAACCTGAAGATATACCACAAACACAACTTTGTCTCTTTAGGGACAACTGTTGCAAATTTAACCCTGGGCAATATAAACATTGAATTGTGAGCTGTATCTGTAGGTTTGAATACAGAAACATTTTCCCACCTACTTCTCTTGTTGGTCAGTCTCAGAGTTGCCAAGTCCACTTCTTTAAAGCAACTTTATTTTTTTGTTTGTTTGTTTGTTTTTTCAAGTCTCTTATAATTTTAAAAGTTGGGCTTTTTGGGTTGTTGCAGTCCAAGTCATGAAAAAGAAGTCACAACAGAGATGAATTTGAGCACATTTTCAGGGTTAATTTATGGAAATATAGCCACTTATGACTAAAACGTATTATTTATTAAAACTTATTACCTATTATTTTAATCACTTTTTTATTAAGGGGTGAGGTCACTTGTAATGAGATTTGTGTCTGAAATTCTGGCAACCCTGGTCAGCATCTGACAAATGGATTGAGCAAATCACAGTCAAGTAGGAACTTTCTGTATTAGTGGCAATAAGAAAATAAACAGTCTACAAGAACTGTGATAAAATTGTAATTGTGATCTGGCAAGACAATTTAAATATACTTTTTTTTACTGCTTTGCCCAGCCCTAAACAAATCTATATTTAAAGTCCCAAAGACTAAACTAGAAAAATTCAAAAGGCTTTAATTAAGAGGGAGGTCCGTGTCTGTTAAAACCTCTGACTAAAATCATCTAAAATTCAAATTGAAACTTGTTCTGAACCCTTTGGAGCACAAACAATTGGTTGGACTCTTTTAGCTTCTGATGTCTGACTCTAGTTTTAAAAGAGAAGAAGCTCTGCACAAGAGAACATCAGGTTTTAAAGTCCACCTACATTTTTGGGGGTAAATATAAGAAGCACTATAGCTGGGTCTTAATTACAGTATTTGGTATATTTGGGTTTTGTCCGTTTAGTTTTAAGGACTTGTAATAAATAAAAGCTTAGATGGGCTCCACTAAAAAGTCCTATTAAATGTTGGAGATTTTTATTTTGAGGTATTTTTTATTTTATTTGTAAGTTAGAGTAAAAGCTGATTCTGATTCATAACAGCATATGGTTCTCTATTTTCATCTTCAGCTTGATAGTTGATTTTGTTTGGATGGTAAACAAAAATGGATTCATTAATAAAAAGTGGGAGGGGGTTAATACACCATGACCATTGACATATAATACACATTGAAGTGTTTTGACTCTGGAGGGTCTTCCTCAGGGTTCAAACACTGACGTGTGTGTGCCTCATTATATCACTGCACCTCTTAAAGCAGGCCTGTCCTTTCTGCAGCCCCAGGGACAAAAGCAGCCCATTGGATCATTTTGCTGGCTCTCAATCTTTCTGCTAAAATGGCCCAAATTGCACAAAGTAACTTTAAATTTTGAAGGATTCACCTCCATCTATTATGATCCACTGCTCCACATAGTTATCAGTAAGTGTCCCTCCATGGAAAAAAGTCTGGACACCCCAGTCTTAAAGTAAACAAGTTAACATTTATACAATATGTTCTCAGACTGTTTCCAAGATGATACTGTCTATGGACTTAGTGTCCATAGACAGTATCATCTTTTTTTTTTTTTTTTTTTTTTTCATGCTTGCTTTTTAACAAGCTTTAAACTTGTGCTATACAATGATGCAGCCTACATCTGCATTGTTTTTTTCTGTTTTAAATCTAGTTGGTGTGGCTTTTACTAAGTGTACTAAATTGTACGAAAATTAGGGTATTTGAAGTTAGAGATTGGCCGATATTTGGTTGCTGATAATTATATTTTTATGTACATTAGCCTAATCGGTTTTGATCTCTTTTCATTCCTAAGTTTGCAGTTTTGACTTTATCAAGTTTTATTCTTCTTTGATTTTTTTATTTTAATAAGTGTGTGTTTCCTTGTCAATATGAACAATATGAACGTCTTTCATGACACCATGAAATGATGGTCAAAATACAATTGAGCGTCATTACATTGTGTGAAAGAGACACACATGCACTGTGGTGAATAATAGTTATATAGTAACTATATAGTTTAAAACTAAAATAAGAAAATCAACCTTGAAAATTGACTATTGATATCGAATCGGCTGACAAATTTTTGAAATCATCCAAAGAAAAATCCATATTGCTGATCTCTACACATTTTTGTTGCAATGCATCTCGCTATACAGGTTTATTACTTGTCTAAACCACATTAAAAAGTGTAAATGGACTTACTCTGCCATGTTTGCAGATGTAGTCAAACAGTTCACCTCCAGACACGTACTCCATGACCATGAAGAAGTCTGTGGGTGTGCTGATCACCTGATACCTGCCAACACACAGCACACAAGCACAACATTCACAACAAAGCCTTGACCTATGACACCGGAGCCTTAAAGGTCGGACACAAAGATTTTAGAGGTCAAGTCTGATGGGTTCTATGAGGTCAAGTGGTTCCTCGAAGTCCTTCTACAGTTAGGAACCACTGTATTAAGCCACACAACACTGTATGACTAGTGTACTACTGTTAGCTGTTTGTATGATTCATGTGGGCTGCCTGACAGTACAAGGTTGTGATGCTCAGAGGAAAAGAGGAAACCCACTCAGGACACACTCAAAACTGTACTGTAACAAGGGCTGAGGCATATGGACCAAAAACATCCCTCGAACTGATTTATACGTTGGTTTTCATTTTTTTTTGGTCTAGATAAATATATAATATTAATTTTGTCGGAATATGCAACTATCACTGTATTTGAAGCTGTCAAACCTGTATAAGATCTTAATGTTCAATTTTCTCATGATCTGGGGAGGTTGAGAACCCACTGGTCTATGGGACACTCAATTCTTTTATTTGATTCACTTGGCTATAAAAGCATGTGTCATTGCTTGTTGTCCTATTATTTATCACAATAAAAGGTCGTGTATCGTAAATAGATTCAAAAGCCTATAGTTTACAAAAATGCACTTGCAATATGATATTTTTTAACACCAATGACCACAGTCCAGCCCTCCATCGCTTGTCTGCATTCGAATATGGCCAGAGAGAAAATATAATAGCCCAACCCAGGCCTGGTCTATAGCTACGTTTGGACACACTTTGTCCTTACATACTGTATATGCATCTGTTCTGATCTTTTCCACCCAGGAGCTGTAATACGATACACAATAGCTCTGAAAGTTCAGGTAAACATGTTTGTGAATGTATGTGGAGATCCAACAGCCTGTGACCTGGAAACTGACATGTCTGTCATAGCTTACACGAGAGCGTGGACTTGCCCATACCCAGGCCTAAAAATAACACCAGAATGTTGAGAGTCAAATACACTTAGACAAGAGGAGAGCAGAAGGGTGGAACAAAGTCAACACAAGAGAAGTTAAAATCATTAGACGTTACAATTTATGTGATGACAGATTGTATCGTCCAACTTAAACAAAACGTTCCTTTTAAAGGAAAGTTTAAAGATCCTAACTGAGATTTAAACTGGACTAAAGAAAAACACAAAATCTAGACTCAATCAGTATTAAATGACAGTCAATGATTATAAATAAACTTCTAATACTCTATTCTTAAATCCACTATGCTTTGGATCTTTTCTTTACAAATCTCACAACAAATCTGTATTGTTAACTGATCAGGCCAGACTTCCATCATGATTACCAGACATAATTAAACGGACACAGTGTAACTTTATAGGAAAATATAGACTTGAATAAAAGTATTTTTTGAAAAGAACCTTCTCCAGCGGTTTGTTAGTTACATAGTCCTCTGTAAGACATGAACAAATCTTCCCATGAAGACTGTTCAGAACTATTTTAATGTTATTTCCTTTATTTATTTATTTATTTTTTTGTATATTGTGATTATTTTGTAACACGTCCTGAAGAATAGTAGATGTACAACAAATGTCAAAAAAGTACGATAAGCAGTATTCACACCATTTTACGTAATTATTTAAAAAAAAAAAAAAGGTTGAAACGATTTTTCTTTGGGTTTAATGAGTACATTTATGGAGCTTAGAGTAAGTGACGATTTACCCGCTAATTCTAAAGAAAATGTCGCAATGTGGCTTCAACCAAAATTTTTGGTTTTTTGACATTGGCTTTTTGTTACATTTAAGAAAAAATATAGGACCATGTGTCATCATACGTTTTGAAACTTGGTGTATTACACTGTTAACTTGTCCGATGCCATGTGATGTTATTGTTATTACAAATGGAAAAACTTTTCACAGATCTGATTTGTAACAGTCTGATTGCATCACCTTCATATCTCTAAAGATGTTTTAAAAACATACTAGGCAAGAAATTTACAACTAATGCTGTCAAGCGATTAAAAAAATGGAGATTAATTAGCTATGATCTATAATTATTTCATCTATTTTTAATCTCACCTAAAAATTACTGTAATTTAATAAATTAGATTATTGTTGCAGATGGGAAATAATATTGAAAAAAATGAAGACTTTAGGACGTTTTTTTGTTGCTAAATTGTCATGTTGAACAACCCTTATGTCCACTTTGCAACTCACATATGGAAACAATGAAGTTGAAGATTTCAAAATAGATTAATGCGATAAAAAAATAACTCGAATAATATGTCTGTAATTAATTAATTAATCAATCAATCACAATTAATGCACTAATTAACCCTTATTTACAACTAAACAAACCAGTGAGGCCTCAAACCCTAAATCAGGGCTTTCAACTTAATATTTCGGAGGGCCACATTTTTCAGAGAGCCATGGTGGCATCAGGGCCACCATGGCTCTCTGATTGCATAAAAAATTGGCCAAAATTTAGGTTTGTGCAAAATATCCAGTACAAAATCTGTTTAAGTAATGTTGCAACTACTGATACAGCCTCTGTTACATTTGTATTGCTCTACAACAGTGTTTCTCAACCAGGGAAACGTGGACCCCAGTGGGTACTCGACCATTTGCCAAGGGGTACTTGGGATGATTTTAGATTTAAAAGAAAAGTGGAATTGCAACTAGTGTAATGTGAAAATTTTTATTTATATCGCATTTTGCATGTTAAAAGGCAATTGTTTGACATGGAATCTAATAAAACAATAAAATGCTATGGTTATAAATGAAAATAATGAGTAAAGAATAATAAAAAACCTGACATAAGGGGTACTCTGTGTGTGAGATCATGATTAGGGGGCACTTAAGACGAAAAAGGTTGGGAACCACTATCCTACAAAACCAGCACTGAGCCAACAATAAACAAGGACTAGACCAGGATTAGCCAAATCTGAACCAAGTCTAACTAGTATTAGGCCAAAAACCAAGTCTTATCCAAAGCAGAGTTACACCAAAACTAAATCAGCTCTACGGTAAACCCAAAAAATCCAGAAAGAAGAAAAATATGTATAGACAATGTATTTAAAATGTAATATTGTTGCTGAAACGAAGAAGCCTTATTGACCACCAGCGTCACCTGCACCACAGTTTGAGACACTCCGATCTAGTTTATTTCGTTCCTTCACTGCATGTCCTGGGAACCATGTGGGTGACACTCACTGTAGTAAACAAAGGCACCAGCTATAGAATCTTTACGACGCAGAACTGTTCCACTTACAGTTTGATGATGTGCGGATGTCTGAAGAGCTTAAGGTTCTGTATTTCCCGTTTGATTTTGCCCACCACATCGAGACTGCGGATCTTCTGCCTGTTTAGGATCTTCACAGCCACTTTATGACCTGTCAGCTGGTGCTCTCCGACTAAAAGCAAATAAAGCAGAAATGAAGGAGCAGCGTGAGCTTACATTACAAAACACACAGATAAGCTAAAGATGGGAGTAGAGAGAGAGACTTGTGAAAAAGAACCTAATCCCACACTAAATCCTGTTTCCTGGAAAACTTAGCAGGCATTTTCCCATTTGATGACTATTTGTGTTGAGGATTAGAATCTCTGGTCTCCAATTACACTTATATTACAACCAAGAACATTGCAGACAGACTGTTAAGCTTAGTGTGAATGCGATGTCGGTAATAGTCAGTGTTGAGAAGAAACAAAATACTAAATATTCAGAATGTAGCATGTTCGGAATACAGTTACTTTTTTAATCTGATGAATACAACAGCTGTAAGTCAAGTGCATTATTTCCTTCTTTAATGGTGATCAATGTTTTCTGATCTTAAAACAAGGCAAAACTACGGAACGCAAACGCAAAATCTAAAACATGCACCAAAGTTTGAAAACGCAAATTCAATAACACAAACAGAAATTCAGAAACATGATCAAAATTTGAAAACACACACACGCAAATCTGAAAACACAAATTTAAAAACATAAACACACATACATGTTGTGTTTCCATCTGTCATGGGGACATTACATTGACTTACATTCATTTCATGGACCCTTACCCTAACCTTAACCTCAGTGACTACTTGCCAAACTTAACCCAACCCTCACCCTAATCCTAACCTTAACCTTATTTGAACTTAAAACCATGTTGCTGATCTCATAATGAAGGATTTACATCATGGGGACCAGCTTGCCCCATAAGGAAGGCAGGTCCCCAGAAAGTGAGTGTGTATACAAATTTTGGTCCTCACAAAGTGATGAATACACGCTCATTCAAAACAAAAAAAAAAAAAAAAACACGGACCAAAATTCAAAAACACACACGTGAAATAAAAAAAAAAAAAACACGCACCATAATTTGAAAACACAAATTTGTAAACACAGATGCAAAATTGAAAATGCAAACACAAATTTAAATGTATAAATATTAACGCAAATTTAAAAAAAAACACACAACAAAATTCAAAAACGCAGATTCAAAAACACTAACTAAAATTTGAAAACACAAACGCAAAAAAAACAACAACAAATGGAAATTCAAAAACACTTACCGAAATTTAAAAACACAATCACACCAAATCTAATGAAGCACATTATGAAAAGAAAAACCCGTGCTTTTTGGGCCAAATCTTGATGTGTGTTTTTGAATTTGCGTTTGAGTTTTTAAATTTGTGTTTGTGTTTTCAAATTTTGGTGAGTGTTTTCTAATTTGCATTTATGTTTTGCCCTTCAGGACCACCGTGAAAAAAACTAATTGGGAACAAACTCAAAGCTGTTTGAATCTTCCACAATGAAAATAAAGCAATTCAGCTATTCAGGAACGAACACAATACTGACTAATGGAATATACAAAATACATTTTACAGCAGGTATTCAGTCTGTTGCTATATGCTTTCAAAGTTTTCTTCCCAACACTGGTAAAATTATTATTATTGTGTAGGTAATTAATCATACAATCATAACGACAAGTCAAGTGCGCCAAAAACAATATGCAGAAAAGTACCAAAGCATGCCCTGAGTCACGTGTATTTATTTACGTTCACACGAGATTCCCATCGATTTCAGCGTCAGACTCAATTGAGCGACAATATTATAACCTACGTCAAGTATTTACGTTGCAATAAACGTGCAAAGCGTGAGCGCCTGTTTTCTAGTAAGCCTCGCGTACGTGCCCTTTACGCCAGACAGGTCAAAGGAAAACCTACGTAACCTATACATCGAGTGTTGTCAATAACAACTCAGCCTCACAGCGCGTATTTTGGCACGCGAGCTGTTGCCCCCCAGGTATAATCCCACCTGCCACACTGACACATACGCACGTCGGAAGGCTTCGGCGAAAAGAATTTGACTTTGAAACCGACGCATTCACGAAGCAGATGTACGCTTTAAATCCCCTCCGCCGCTGTTCGAACGCGACACGGCTACGCTACGCACCTACAGACCACCGGCAACTTCAGCAGCACTCTGTAAAGGGGCGACACTTCATACACTGTTTACTCCACCTGACGCCAAACCGACGCGCGCATTCTCCACCGCACGAGTTGAAGAAAGCACTTAACTCTTCACTTTCCCGAACGTGCCCACTCCGAGCGTGTCGCCGAGGATGTAATGGCCGATTTTGACCCTGCCTTCGTGTTTCTGTTGTTGCCGCTCTGCCATCTTCTCCCGTTACCGACTCGGCTGCTGGGCTCGCGCTCTGTCTGGTGCGTGTGCCGTGTGCCTCCCGATGGGCGCGCACGGGGGCGGGCCCGGGATACTTCAAACTCAAGAGGTTGACCGATGGAGAGTTTGGACACACATGCTCTCAGGGGAAAGTTCATCCAAGACGGATCATCTGTGGTATAAGGCAGAGGATAGATATACCCGGATGAGGCACCAAAACAGACTTAAAGGGACACTAACTTTTCTGATGGAGAATTGCCTGTAACTTACATATTAATGTGGTTGCTTTGACTGGAATAAGCATCTATCTACAATTCAGATCTGTCGAAAGGACACCCTGCTCACAAATGCATTTTCAAGGTGTTATGAATATACCTAGCCTATTTAAAACATATTATATTAAAAATGCAGTTCATATAAGTTACATGTCATTCTGTAAAATATTTTAGACAAAGTAGTAACATAGATTTGTAACTAAAAGCACAGTGCACCTGATAATATTCTGACCTTGTGTCCATTTGTCTCCACCAAGCTTTTCATTTAACAGTTGTCTCTAACTTTATTTTTATCATGACCTTTACTATAAAGACTCACGTGTTGTATCCGTGTGCACTATAAGCCTAAACCTGTATAATGTGTCAATTTTGCCAATTGAAGGTAAATACAAATATTCTCTTCATATTTTATAATCACTGAGATTGGGTCTACGTTGTCTTTGTGATGTTTTCTGAGTTAAAATGAATATAGGTAAAAGGTTACGTGCCATAATAATGTGTTATAAGGAACCCTAACATGAGATAGCCTTTGTGACCACTAGATGGCAGGCATGTCAAGGACAGCAAAAGATGACCTCAGCTCAGCTCTGATTTTCAATGGAATAGAGTGAGTTTTTCTTTATTATTTTTTTCTGTCTTTTTATTATGCTCAGTAAAAAAAAAAAAAAAAAAAAAAAAAAAAAAAACAACAACAAAAACGTATAAAACAAGAAAATATTAAAAAAACGGTGTGACAGTATCTGACAGAATTAGCCAATATCTTATGTTGTGAAGAAAAATAAATGTCATAGACAGAGAGCCGTGGTGAAGTTTAATTCTCTGTGCAGAACAATTCAGATACCAAATAATAGACATAGTCCTAGGACACAAACAAACACCCTGAAGAGAACCCAGTTTTCAAAGACTGCAGAACCAGAAGACTGGAGCAGGAGCTGAGACGGTGAACAGAGCTGTGTCGGGGTGGACACGGAGATGGGGCCAAGATAGAGGCAAAACAGGCTTAGACAGAACCGAGGAAGAGCTGATGCTGGTGCAGGTGCAGATGCAGGTGTCGGGCCGTAACAGGAGACCACTGTGAAGAAGCTGCTTGAGAACGCTGCAGCTCTCAAGCAGGAGAGGCTACACAGCAACAGCGTAGCCAAGCTACACTGCATCAAGCCCAGCTCTAATGTCTCCGTGGGCATTCCATTTTGTTTAAATGCACGAGAGGTGCTCAGGAGCTCTTCTTCCATGAGCATGTGATTTTGCATGTGCTGGGATCAAAGGCGGTGACAGCAGCAGCACCAAACGAGCATCAGACTTAGTGTAGCTCTCCACTGTGAGAGGACTGCATCAACAAAAATAACCATTTGGACCGAGTGAGGTTTGTGCCTGGTGTGACGCAGCCAGGGTCGCAACAACTAAGCAATCCGGAGTCATCAGTGTTCAGACAACAAACAAACAAACAAACTTAATGGCTGAAACCATGTCACTGGGTCATTTTGCTATAGCTACAGTAACTCTGTATGTATCCCAGTGTGGGCCGCCGCAGTGCAGAGAGTGGGAGAGACGAAGTCAGACCTACACCAGGCGTGTTCAAAGTTATGGCCCAGGAAACCAAATGTGGCCATCAGCCCAATTTTTTCTGGTTGTCAAGCTTTCTGGTGATTCGCCCCAAATAAAGCAACTTTTGCCAAACTGCAGTGATCATTACTTCTCTATCTTAGGTGGTATTTCATTTGGGTGTAAAGCCTGAACAGAAGAGTGGTAGTATGGACAATGGTTTATAGACCACCAGTCTCTGCTCTGCTTTGTACACTATGTGGCCATGAGCAGTGCACACGCCTGACCTGCACAGCAGCCTGTGACCTGATATATACTGACTGCAGTACCGAGGCGCACCGCTGAGGGCTCTGCTCTCGCTCGGCTCCACGCGGGTCTCTTCTACTAGAAAGTTTCCATGTGGGATGGAGGAGGTGATCCGCCGCTAGCAGAGGGAAGAGGGCTGAGCCGGAGCCGCTGGGGAACTTGGAGAGAGGAGAGAAGAGGAGAGAGAGAGAGAGAGTGCAGGGGGAGGAGGCGAAGGAGGATTGATAAAACAAGAGGGTCTGTCCGTGCGCGCAGATATTCGCACTCACTCAAGTCTTTGAACCGACAACGAAGAAAGGAGAGCGGGCTTTCCATTCATCTTGTTCACAGACAACGTCACTGTTCGAGCTGGTAACGCGCGACTTAGAAGATAACTGTCCATCTCTGTTTCTGTATCTGTTCATCTGCTGCTTGTTGGACAATTGCTTTACGGACTTCAACTTTACCGGAGCAGCGAACCATCAGCAGCCGCGTGGTGGTGCGGGATTTGGACACATAACAGTGGACACTTTCAAATGCAAAAGTACATGTACGAGAAAGCCATGGCTCAAGAGACAAGAAACGGAGGAACCTCTACGTTAAACAACAACAATGGTGTTGACAACAGCAAGAAGAAAATGCTCATCGCTCTCGACATCTTCTGTCTGCTGCTGGGTAAGTCCACACGAGACTTTAGAATAGTCTGCTGACTTTTTAGCAGCTGGTGTGCTCTGTATACAAAACACGCATGTCGCCGGGTAGAGTGGATTTACATAAGAATCAAAGCCCAAACAGTAAGTGTTAAGAAAACCCGCGCTTTCTACGACTTACAATCGTTTTAAAGGACTATTAAACTGTTATCTTGTAGTACGAGACATAGGCTATCTGCTGCATCCCCTTTGGAAAACAGTGATGCATAAAGTATAAAACATACAAAAGTGCATGTTCACAATTTTTCTTTAAAATAAAAAGCATTTTGTGCAAATTTCTGAGCGAATGAGTGAGTTTGTAGTTTCATGAAAGCACAGACTTGAACTCAAAACCTGAATTATGCTGCTATCATTACAAAATATAAGCTCATATGCTATTACACTGAACTTTCTTGAATGACATGTGGTATATTTTTCATGTTATTGCCCAGTGTTCAGTTCAAAGTCTCTGGGATTCCACTGGGATTTAAGTGTTGATGCTTTTGCTGCCAAGGTGCCTCAGGCTTGAATGTTTTGAAGCGCTGGAACCTGCCCTTTCACTGGACTTTAAACAACCAATCACACCCTCAGTTGCCCACTTTGACCCTCAAATCGAGATGTGCCATTCCAGCTACACTTTTTGTACCTTTTGCCACTTTTCTTGTCTCCTTGTTATTCCTCAAGCGTCCTCCTGCCAGCTTGTTATTGGCTTTCGTCACTGTGTACCCCCTTTTTTTGGAGTTGGAACCCCCACTCTCCCCTCTTCTTTTCCCTTTCTAAATCCCATTCTCCACTTTGGAAAGGGATTAGGCGGGTTGCATTTAACTTCTACACGTTCACCTCCAGAACGTTGCAAATCCCTGGCCAGCTGCCCCCTCTTTCTTTTTTTTTCTTTCTACCTCTGTATCTCTCTATAATACGCTGCTCCGTCCAGGGGAATGCGTAGAATAATTGCTTAAGCATGTGTTGTGGAAGGGAATACCTCTCCGATCGGGAGCAGGGACCCTCGGCTGACCGGGCTTTACAGGAGCAGGTGGAATAGCACACAGTGATGATGGAAAGTAACTGGATACTTTAACTCTGGAACCGGAGAGATGACTTAAGTTATTTTAGCTCAATTCATGACTTTTGTTTGGAGTGTTCTGTGTCAAGATGTGCTAAACTTTGTATAGGGCTGGGCACTAATGGAAAGATTGAGAGACTGCATTGTAGTCATGTCAAGTTGTCAATTATTTAGGTTTGCTTTTTGAATTTTCTGTCAGAACATGGTTTGAAGCATAAGCAAGACTTTGGAAGAAGAAATGTTCAAATGGCAAAATAGAAAAGTCTGTTTTTTGTTCCAGAAATCATTTACAAAAGCCAAATCGTACATAGTAAGGTTGCAAGTTTAGTCGCAAACAGATCAAATTGGAATTTGACTGATCACAATTAGCAAATGATAAATGCTGCAACTTTAGAAAGACGATTATTTTCTTCAAAGACAACTAAATATCCTGTGTTATGCTGCAAAAACAGCTAAGTTCATCTGAAATACATGGGATTCTTTTATTACTTAAACCAGGCATGTCCAAACTGCAGCTAGGGGTCTAAATGTGACCCTTAAGCCAGTTTTTCTTATTACAAAAGTATAGTTTTTATGTCAGATTTAAGCAATTCTTCAATCTTTGTCGAAACAATAAACATTTTATGCTTTATAAACCTAAAATGAATGCTTAATGCCTTATTAAAAGTGTGGTGGTTCATTAAAAGAAGTTTGGACACCTCTGACTTACTGTATTTTCTCTCTTTTTGTCAGTTTATCAGGACATATTGTACATGAACAGAATCCAATTTAAAAACATGACTTTGAAATCTAATTATAGGTGCAATACTTGTCTGAAAATTCACAGAGAGATTTTCCTTTATTTAAGTCACCATATCTTTAACTGTGTCTGACAAACTTCAAAATTAGCATAAAACTGTTCAGAAAAGCTCACATTTCTCCATTTATATGTATTTTCCAGTATTTTACCTTGTGTTCTGTCAATCAAAACCATGTCCACAGTGGTCGCAAAATGCATCAGTTACAATATCATACTAGCCTTTGTGCAATTATTGTTCAGTGCACTTTACATCTACTCTTCTTTCTTCAAGCTCTGCTCATAAAACTCAGCATTGCCACACACGGGAGCTCCACTTTTATTAGCCCGGATGCTACAAATGGAGTAGATTAAGTGCACATTTTCTTGCACAAGTTTTCCAGTGGCTTTTTATATTGCTTTTGCTTATTAAAGAACCTCAAACTGCTTTTCATCTGGTCTGGTGTTAATGCAGATGTGATTTTTTTTTTTGTACTTCCTGCAGCTTTTTTGGAGGACAGTTCGCATGCTCCAAACGTTCACACAGATTGTCTTTTGTCATGCTAAATACATGCGTGTCTGTCTGCAAGCGTTGGCCCACTTTCGGAGTATGTTTGGGGGATGAAGGAAGAGAGGGTGGAGGAGTCGAGAAGTCCCAAATAAAGAAGATTTAGATGCATCATGAAGCAAATGCATAAAAATCCAATTATGTTAGGTATTCCTGTCTGCCAGCTGGTGTCACTTTATGGTCGCGTTGCCTTTGGGCTGCACCCGTAGTGGCAATGTTTGCATAAAAGACATCTTAAGGTGATTTAGAGTCAATTGCAGTCATTGGGGATTAATAGGTTGCGTTCACGTTCTAGAATGTGATGAGACCTGATGGTGGGCAAGACTCACGTACCTATTAATTACACTGTGCTTTGTCATGTAATATCTACAAGGTATTTTGACACATTTTCATTCTGGTGATTTCTTTTTGTGACTAAACCCATTCACTTTTTGTATAACAATCAAAAACAGCATTTAAACTGTATTCATTTAGCATCTCTATTAAATACTATTGGTCTGTAGAAGGTTGTGATGTCACCTAAGGCTAGAGGTGAAAATATAGCATGATTTTCTTGAAACCAGATCTCGATTTGATTTGAAACCAATTTCACACACAAGTTTTGAGCAAAAAATAAAAAAAATCATCTGTGTCTGGCCCTGAGTGACATGTTCATAACAACTGAAGTGTGATCCTATTCCTTGGAGAAATTATTTTCAAATGTTCTGTTTAATGCAGGTCCTTGCTCAAAAACAGACACATACAAACTTTTTCGATGATTCAGAAACATAAAGCTCTGCGTGAAAAGGTCTTTTGAATCACAAAATTTGGTAATTAAAACAATAAGCCTACAGAAATTGTGATCAAATCAATATGGTCTTAAGAAAATTGCGAGACAAATCTTTGGCATTTGCTTTTTCGAACAACCCTTCAAAAAGTTTTCCTGTAATTGTGATTGGTTACATCCAACATTCACTCAAAGCATAATGGCTGACCAATTGGAGAACTGGATGGAAAAAAAATGTCTAATTGAACAGACAGCTGCATTAAAATGAGAACAATTTGCTGGGAGAAGGTTGTTGTTACTAAAAGGGGTGTATTGCATATTCTTCAATAATCAAAAATCTTAATTAACAGCATGTCTAGCAAAAATCTCATGTTCATCAACTTCTTAAAACAGTTCAAAAAGTTAGCTACTGCATATTAAAAGTACTGAAACCAATATGTATCTTAATCTGTGATGAGAAAGTGCATGGAGCAGTTGTCGAAGGGAGTGGCTTTGTCTTTGGCAGCTGAGAGCGGAGAGCATCATGAGCTGATTTCACTTTGGCACTGTTCAGCTGAGTTGAGTTAGCGGGTCTATAAGGAGCACGCACGAGCCCTTCAACATGCTATAAATACAATCCACAGTACATACCATTCTTTGAGTTTGATTATTGACAGCCCTGCTAACTTACTTTGATACCAAAATAGCGTGAGATCATGTATAGCATGCACTTGAAAACAATAAAGAATAGATTGATGGATTGTTGATGTTTTTTCAATGTTTTTTACACTAAGGTTGGGCAATATGATTATTAAAAACATTGTTCTCATAGTTCATCAATTTCCACTCAATTCATTTCTTGGTCTGCATTTTACAGATTGACAATTGGATTTATGCTTAGGATAACTTATACTTAAGAGTATCTCCATGGAAACAAGCATGTAGTGATACCAATTCAAGCTAAAGTCAGAGCTGTGGAGAGGTGCAAGCTTATTTTAATCTTCAAGGTATTTTTAGCAATATAAACACCTATAAGTTCAAAGCTATACAAGAAAACATTCTAAACAATATCATCATCACCATGGAGTCAGGCAGAGGGCGGAGGTTCTACACTTTGTATGAGTCCATTTCTTTATTGTGACTTGGGCTTCTTTTTTGGAAAGTCGCTTGTGAATTTTCAAAGTTGCGTGTTGCGTTTTTTTTGGGCTTCTTCTTTAGCGATGCTTTGACGTCAACATACTGACTTTTGGCCGTTTTTCCAGGTTTGACTCATGACAATATAGCCACTAATGACAGAAATATAGACTTTTAGCATATTTTCATATTTTAAAGTTTTTAAATTGATCAAATACTATTTAATATCTAGAAACAGTAAGCAACGCGTCATATTTTGGGGCGTGGCGTGGTAAAGATCCATAAGAATTCATCGGACAATGCAACTTTCTCACTGTTTCAAGACACTTTTGTGTTTTTGAGCACACCTATTTCAGGTTGAGTCACAACTAATTCTTAATGAATGTTGTTGAAGTGGTGTTATCACAGGAAAAAGGCGGCGCTAGCATTGCGTAAGCACCTAGCTAGCATTTAGCCTGCAGCTACTGTTAGCGTTGTTGGATATATTTACAAACTTGGGCTGTTGGATCACTTAACAAATCTCCATGTCATCATACCTGTATTTGACACAATATATTTCCTTAAGTTGACATTTGCTCTTGTAGTTGTGACGCATAATGTTTAATTAATTGATTATTTTAATTACTGTTTTGATGAGATACTGAAGTCGCTTGTTTTGGGCTTTATTGCTTGTTGCTCTCTAATAATCTGGCAACCCAGATCTTAAATCAATGAAGTGTGAATGCTCAAAAGAAACAGACTACTTAAGTTTTCGTGAGCTCAAAAAAAAAAAAAAAAAAAGGGACATAAATTTATTTTTTATTATTTTTGTCAACTACAGTATTCTTTTTAGTAGGTAAAGGTTATCAGCTCAGAGCAGAGCAGCGCATTAAACCTGCCACAGTTTCCTTAGTCATTATCCATTATATAGTATTACATTAGCCAGTCACAGTCACTCATTAAGACTTGAGTGCTATAACCTTTACCTCAGCACTCTAAATATTTTCCAAAATTTCTCACATTCTTCATCTGGCAGTGGTACTGTGGACTTTGACGTGACATCTGGTGTAATTTTGAGAGCGAGTGAACCGGGGGCACTGTGTGTGGAGTGGAGTGCAGCTCAGGAAAGGGAGGAAATCGGAAAGGTAGTGGTCGGAGGTGGGAGTGTCCCTGAAATCAAATCCGGACCATTTTTTTTTTTTCATCTGTCCTCTTTGGCCCACTTGAGCTGGAGCAGAGCCTGTGCATTTGAGCTTATACCGTAACAGGGCCATGCTGCAGGACTGGGATGAAATAAAATGGTTATTGCTGGGTTTCAGATGACATTTAAGCTTCTCACTTCAGACCACATGTTTTGCTTATTTGCCTAATGCATTTGGAGCTTGTGAATTGTTCAGCACAATGTGTTTTAAGCTTTTTTCACTGCTGTTATAGGAGCGAGATGTGTCGCTATGCTAACGGCAGCTAGCCACAAAGCTTTAACTTGAACAGATTAGAGTTTGGTAACGAAACAAGACTTTTTAGACATAGTCAGGACATTGCAGACTAATTTCAATCTAAAAACATTAACAAGAGCTGCCAGTCTTCGGAGAAAAGATTTACAACGAAATGTCAAAAATGTACAATAAGCATGTTTTCACGCCGTTTTTATGTCAATATGCTACAAAAAGCCAAAATGGAAAATAGACACAAATTTGGTTGAAGCCACGTGGCGACATTGTCTTTGACAAGTAAATCTTAACCTACGCCAAGCCCCAACCCTAAACTTACCCATTTTAGTAACTTGAAGCATAAACTTTTCGGTTAAACCCAAGAAAATGTCGCCACTTGTCTTCAACCAAAATTTGCGGTTATTTTACATTTTGGTTTTTTTGTAACATATTAATGTAAAAAGACGTGAACACGTGCTTATCGCACACTTTTGACATTTTGTTGTACATACAGTATGTTATCTTTGAGAGACTGGTTTGAACAAGAGATGTGTGCATGGAAATTAGATTATTATTATTATTATTTTTTTTTTATTATTATTATTATTTTTAACAATACAATTTTAACATTTTAACAATATTCAGACAGTAGAACATCGATGGGCAATAATTTTTTCTCGAGGGCCTTATTCAAACCTGGACAAGTGGTGGAGGACCAGACTGCAATCATTGGTGTGACAAATCATTATGGTAAGCATATTTTTTTGTAAAAACAGGCTTTTAAAAATATTATGTTGACCATTTATTATGATAAATATTAGGACTTTTAGCAAAGACACATGGCCCAAAGCTAAATCAATCAAACAAATTCTCAAAAATGTGTCGGTTACATCTGGCCCCTGGGTTTGCTCAGGTCTGCTGTAGAATGTTGGGATGTTACATGAACATAACCCATTAGTTAATTCATCTTTGCAGCCTTACACAATTTTGAATTCCCAAAGTACATTATCATATTGTATCACTGTTGATGTACCTGGCTTTATCTTGCTTCATTCAGCCTTTTTCATGGATTCAACCATTTTAGCTGTAAATTATTGTCTTTCCAAGGCTACATTTTTGCATCATCATAGTTAGATGTCTGGAACGGCAAGTCTGTATTCAAAAGAATAAACATACGAACATTTAGTGGACTTAAGTGTCTAGCCAAAAACAATAATCAAGGACTTAGAGGAAACTTCTAAGAACAATAACCTGCAATTTGACAAATACTGAATCAGCACAAAGCTCTCTCCAGGAGCATGCTCAATGTAACCAAAAGTCCCGACAACCTCCCACTATGAAGGTGTAGTTAAGATTAGCCTGTTATCTGTGGAGGTGTGTGTTTACAGTCTGTCTGCAGGATGAGGCGAGGTCCCTGGTTACGAGAGTCCTGCACCAGAATCCCATCATTGTTTTATGTGACCAGATAGAGATCAGCCGTTACAGCAGACAACAGCAGAGTCCTGTCCTGAGGCTATGCATGGGCCAGACTGTGAGAAATGCACGTAATCTAATTGAGAGACACATGTAGATAGATGGCTGTTGTGGAGCGTGGTCGTGGTACATGCTTTGAAATGTCATGTGAGAGTGGTTCACGAGATCAATTTTATGTTCTGTAACCATGGAAAAGAAATCTACTAAAGGAGTAAAAATAAAACAATAGAAACTGGCAACGTCTAGGCCATAGTCGACCAATGAAATTCTTGGTCGACTAAAGACATGTCCCATCAACCGATTAATAGACTAAAGCTTTGAAACGAAACATTTTCTTATTGATCTGATCCTATCCTGTTCATAATAAATCTTTAAACATTAAAAAAAATTGGTCAACTAAGACTCCATTGACCGATTAATCGACTAAATGACTACAGCACTAGCAATGTCATACTTTAGAATGTTTTAGGCAAATTGAATGAAGTACAGGGGTGCCCAAACTTTTGTCCTTGGCAGGCCAAAATGTACTATGTTGAAGCATGCTGAGAGCCAAACCTACTTTTAATTTCCATTGTAAAAGTTTGTTTTGTATTAATATGTGGTATCCATTGACAATCTTTTCAACACAACATTAAATCAAATAGATAATTTGAAGAACCTGAGGGCCAAGTTAGACCTCCCTAGCCCCATTTTGGGGAACACTGATGTTAAAGGTGCACTGCGTAAGTTGAAATGCTCAATATTACGATATATAAAATTACCATCCATTGGCACATGTCTGGATATGCGCCATTCTGTTTTGTAAACTTACCGAGGTTGCCTCTGTAAGCACAGACAGGCTCATAAATGTGAGTGGCGCTGGTCGCATTTTCCCGCGCTAATCCTCCTTCACTGGTTTATTGGCATTATTTCTATTTGTTTCGCTAAAGCTCTCGGATTTATACAACAGACGAATGTTGTGAACTGTTTCATAAAAAAAATTTAATAAATAATCAGTGGTAAATACTGCCATCTAGCTTCCGAACCCCCACAACACAGAAAAATTAGCCTAGGTCCGATTAAAACAACCGGCATGAGCCGACAGAGCCGAGGAGCACTTGGACATGTTTTTGAGAAAGAGGAATTGTGCTGGAGATCAATAAGACGCTCATCTGGCAATTATTTTCATTAGAAGGTAAGACTCTCAGGCCTGTCAAAGTACATCGCACATTTAGACACAGATTTAGTAGCTTAGCGCTTAGCTGTTTGTCTTGGTAAGGTTTATGTTTTATTAGAGTAATAATTTGTCATTGAGCATTTAGTTTATGACAAATGAGTCCTGTAAAAAGCTTGTTTACAGTTTTCTCTCACACTAAAACAAAGCTTTTCCTGAAACTCTCAATAATCTTTCCTTGTGTAACTTTTGGAGTGTGTAAACTGATCATTCAGTCAAAAAGAACATAAAATAGCCAGCATCTACTTTTTCATACAAATAACTTTGTCTTCTTAGCCAAGAAAATATTAGCAGAAAGTAACGATGTGTCAAAAGAATCTTTTAAGCCAAAATAAGTCTTCAGCTGCTGATAGTAGGAGGGTGCAGTGCACAAAACGCCAAAGATGCGCCCTTGTTCAAAACCTTTGCAACTTACGCCATGCTCCTTTACCATTTGGGCATATTTATCTCAACTGTTGTTAGCAAAACATAACAGCATATTCATTCAGTTCTTTTTTACTGATCTCTAAATATATTAAAGTTATATTGCAAGTAACCCAACCATTCAACAAAAAACAGTTAACAAAATGATAACCAGTATTTATGATATTATTTAAAAGTCTATTTGCATTTTTACAGATATGTTGCTCATATATTGCATCTGTTTGCATAAAAGTTAAGTTTAATAATAAAGTATTTTGCTTCCCAAAACCCAGGAAGTACTGTACACCGTTTGTTGCTAGCATGGCTAGTTGTTGTTAGCTTGTCTAGCTTGTCGACAAAAAGTGCTAGCGCTTCCTAAAGTTGTAAAAAAACAATCAGACTTGAATTACAAATGCACTGCTGCAAAAAGTACAAATTAAGTAGTTTTTATATGTTTATATACATAAACAACATAATCGTTCTTTTTAAAGTTTATTTTGGTTCTCAGTAGGACATGCTAATGTGCCATAGAGATTTGAGAGATAATATAACTATATGTTGATTAAAATATGACAATCATTTGACATTTTGGATGGAATTTTCTTTGTTTTAGGTTTTAGAAGTGACATTCTTTCCGCTGCTTGACTTATGTAAAATTCTGATGACTATTGACTGTGAACTGAATGACTCTTTTCCGTCCAAACCCAGTCATAATTAGAAAAACACAAAAACTGTCGTAGCACTCGCGAAGCCTTAAGGGTAAGTGTGCAGATTAGTGGCGTGTGGCTGAGCGTGCGTCCCGTGAGGTTTCGCAGCGACGTGGAGAAGCCAAAACTATCATTATGGCCTCTCTTACCCCACCGGCCTGTGTATATGTGTGTGTGTTTGTGTGGAGCATGTGTGATACATCTGGGTTCAGTCTCTGTCCCCTGTGGTTTGTGCGGGACAGCCCCAGGCACACTCTGAAGCAACTGTCCCAAAACCAGACGCATCGATCTGGGCACCTCTCGTGTCACTGTCTGCAGAAAAAAATGACATAATGAAACAAAGACTGGATCAAAGATGACTTATGAGTTTGTGCAGCAGTGTAGCTACGCTCACGCCTCTATAATCATATGTTTTCTCACTGCTATTTACTCAATCTGCAATTACAAGTTCACAATCAAGCACTTTGTTTGTTCTAGGATATCTGATTACATTGAATTTAGCTAATCCCTTTGTTTAAATGCAAAACGTAAGACTTACAATGCTAGAAATAGTTGTCAACAGGAACGCAAAATTAAATATTGCAGTATGAGATGTTTGGTGTTTTGGTTTTTTTAGAAAGCAGCACAGTCCTAGCCCCAGCATGCAGGCTCCATCTCGGTGCCCAGTACAGTGTCCCGTCCGGGCCTCCTCCTGCTGTTCCGCTGGCCTCTCTGTCTGTCTGTCACTTTCCCTCACTCATTGTTCACTTGTGTGTGGATGCATACACTGACTGGGGGGAGGGGCCAGGCACATTTCTCTGTTTTACGCCGAACAATAGGCCTTTTGATGCATCTCAGAGCACTTTTGTTTCACTAATGAGCTCCAATAAGGCGGCAGCAGACAGAAGGAGGTTAGTATGAGGCGCTGGGGAGTGACACTCTTCATTGGTCTGTCAGTTAGGTGTAGTTAAGATTGCTCTGAGTTGTGGCTTGTGCTGTGCAGTAATCAGCACTGCATCTTTGTCGAGGAGGGCTTATCTGCGCTGTAGCCACTGAGCCTTATCCTGTTTGTGTTTGCATACAGAAGAATCTGCCCTGAGTGTGCCCACAGGAGAGGACCAGGCTGAACTTTCACTTTGCAGCTGCAGTTATCAGAGAACATAGACACAGAGCTGAGGAGGAAAGTGAGGAATGTGAGGGTTATCCAGACACAGGCGTTAGGTTTCAAAGACTATCCAGGCTCTTCTCCACAGCAGCCCTTTGTGTCAGGAGGTAATAATGCCATTATGACAACGACTGAGGAACGCCCAGGCAGCCACCCATCCCACAGCCTAAGACCTGATCTGGCCCCTGGGCTCTGCTCGGGTTACTGCCCCTCAGAGCAGCTGTGCATCCTTCCATTTCAGCTGGCAGAGCGGACCAGCATCAGGAATGTGTCCATGAGAAGCAGACGTTTCAAACATTATAAATATCCTTATGCTTCACATACTAACTTGGCCTGTTTCATTTCTCCAGAACAGAATCTCCTGCGCTCTGGTCCTGCGGCTGGCTGGGTGCTAAAGGAGCAGACAGTATCCACAGGTGCCCGAGTAAAAGAACTGTTTTGTACTGACTAAGCAGATGCTTCGTCCGCGGCCCCCCAGTTTTCAGCACAGACACAGAGGGACAGAGTTCAGAGTGGACAGTGCTGAGCTCAGCCGCTTCAGTGTCTGCACGAGAGAAGAGAGAGAGGGAGAGGGAGAGAGAAGAGGGAGGTAGAGAGGAGAGAGAGAGAAAGAGAGGGGAGGTAAGAGAGAGGAAGGGGGAGAGAGAGAGAGGGGGAAGAGAGGGAGAGAGAAAGAGGGAGGTGAGAGAGAGGAGAGAGAGAGAAAGAGAGGGAGAGAGAGGGGGAAGAGAGAGAGAAGGAGAGGGGGGGAGAGAGAGAGAGAGAGAGAGATAAAGGGAGAGTGGGAGAGAGAGAAAGAGGGAGGGAGGAAGGGTGAGAGAGAGACAAGGAGAGAGGGGGAACGAGAGAGAGGATAGAGGGAGAGAGAGGAAGAGAAGAAAGAGAGGTGGGGGGGCAGAGGGAGAGAGAGAGACACAGAGACAGAGAGCGATAGAGAGCGAAAAAGGGAGGGAGGGGTAGAGGAAGAGAGAGAGAGAAGAGAGGGAGAAGACAGAGAGAAAGAGAGAGAGGCGCAGAGGGGGGGGGGAGAGAGAGGAAGGGAGAGAGAGGGAAAGAAAGAGGGAAGGGAGAGAGGGAAAGAAAGAGAGGGAGACAGAGGGGGCAGACAGAGAGAGAGAGGGAGATAGGAAGAGAGAGAGAATGAGAGAGGGAGAGACGGACAGACAGAGAGGAAGAGAGAGACACAAACAGAACAGAAAGAAAGAGAGAGAGAGAGAGAGAGAACTTGTGAGGCACACATCTGTACAGGAACAAACAAAAGCCCCACATCTGTAGCAGCACCATCACTGAAAATGTATACAGACATCAAGCTTTACAGTTCTAAACATGCCGTGTCTAGTGCTTTAGTCGTTTTGTCGTTTTGTCGATTAATCGGTTGATGCATTCTTAGTCGACCAACATTTTTATTAGTCGACCAATTCCTTTATTTAGACGATAATGAAAAATATGATCATCTTAAATTAGATAACAAGTGACAACGTGCCTGAAATAAGCAGTATTTAACACATGTGAATAGATTAAAATAAAACTGGAATAAGAGTTAAATGTACGTGTTCTATTGGCAAATCATCATAAAATAAAGTCAAAATATTCTCATACATCATACTTAATTCAACCCCTTTTTTAACTTGTTAGCATTATAAGTTTGTATCCATAGTCAGATCAAAAGTTTCTAGCTTGAGAGGATTTTAGTCCATACTGGATATTTGTCTTGTATTTATGTTTTGTAACTGATCCACAACACTACAAACCTAGCTATCCCAAACAGAGAACAACCAGTCCTAGAGAGCTGTTGGTACAGTACAACCCTGTCACATGTCTGTCCCTTGACCTTTGACCTACTGCGTACTCCCGGGGTCAGCGGACAACCTCGTCTAACCTCTGCTCCGACATGTCTAAAAGTCCACACATACTCACACATCGCTAAAGATAAACCCGACTGCGTGGAGCTGGAAGTGTGACAAATTCCATAAGATTCAGGCCGGCCCCGTGTTTAAAAGCCCAGACAGCACAGGGAGCTGCTCCTGCTCCGGGTGTGTGGCCTCGCTAAATGTTGAAACAAGAAGAGGAAATTACAAGCCAATTTGGATAAGTTACTGTTATTATGCTCATTATGACTCTACAGTGTATAATATAGTTTTAAACCTATACTTACGCCTGCTTTCTGCTTAGAAGCTTCAAGATCAGCGCGACATTTCAGCTCAACAATGAACTTGAACACCTAGCATTCTTCTAATCTCATTATCTTATCTGATTCTAATGCTTCTCCTCAAGATTACACCCTTGTAGTGCAACAATCTTTTAAGAAAGTCCAAGCTTTCTTAGATAAAGGCTAATTATGGACGTCAGCAGCCTCCTCCCAAAGACTCACAGTGTTATGAGCAGCAGGGTGTCATTTGACAGTGGACAAATGGGATGTGCTGCAGGGTGGGACCTGGATGATAGAAGTGTGTCAACGCTTCTCTCCAGAGGCAGACGGAGACACAGAGGGAACAAGTGTAACTGATCCTGCTGTAGAACGCACAGGCGGTCGCACGATATGGTGCCCAGTTTGTGGTATGAGGATAGAGCTGTGCATTAGATCAGATTTTGGGTAATATCGTTAATGTTGTTTCTAAGATAATCAAGTGAATCGTGCTGTAAAATATATTACATAATTCAAAGTGCTTCACAAAGAAAAATGAGGATATTAACCGTGACTAATGGCTTAACTGAGTGGTATGTCTTTCACCGGTTAACTGACACAAATATATAATTGCTCCAGCAGATGGCACTAACTGCCCCTGAACAGCTGGTGTTTGTCAGTGTGAAAAAAAAAAAAGATCGCTAAAACAAAAAAAAAACACTGTTTATCTCATAAGGACTGAGCAAACCTGTGTGACACTGCAGCAGGGTTTCCGCTACATGTAATTGATCGTGGCGCACCGCCACGGCTAAATAAAAGCCGCCACACTTTCAATATTTTTTTCAGACTTTTTTTTTTTTTACGTTTTCTTTTGTCATCTGTTATAGACGTACCGATGGGCTCGTGTGCGGCGGGTCTCGGTTCGCGCGCGAGGCTCGCGTGTTTCGCTTGTGTAGCCTTTCCTTGTGAAAACCTTCGTACACGGAGCTCGCGTATCGCTCGCCGCGCCTGCTTCATGCACCTACTGCCCGACAACGAACAACGACCCCCCCCGCGCGGACTACGAAACGAGCCCCGCCATGCATGTTTTTGGCGGTGGGAGGAAACCGGAGTGCCCGGAGAAAACCCACGGTGACACGGGGAGAACATGCAAACTCCACCCAGAGAGATCGTGAGATGTTAATATGGTCCGACCCGGGAGTCGAACCCACGACCTCCTTGTTGGGAAGCCAGAGCTCTAACCACTCTGCTACCGTGCACCCCAATAGAACATGTATAAAATATTTTGTTTACTGCAAAAAGTGAATTTCAAGACAAGTTAAGATGGCTTGATTCTAGTTTTTTTTGTCCCTCATTTCAAGCATTTTTTTTTTGCTAATTTAAGCTTTATTTATTGTTGAGATCTAAATATTTTTTCTTGTTTCAAACTGTTTCGGACAAAGAAAATTGTTCTTATCCCATTGGCAAATCTTTGTTCTTTTTTTAAGTCAAGTTTTTTTTCTAACCAGTCAGAAACTACATGAAACAAGTAAAATATTATTATTACAAAGCAGTTTAAGCAAGTCTAGATATATAGTTTTTGCAAAGTTTTACATAAAAAAGAAAACTACCTCTTGACTTAAAACTATGAAGAAAAAAAAAAATCTGTTTAGCGCGATATCTGATCCAGCCAGTGCATCCTATTACTCCAACATTCAGAATAACTCTGCCCAAATAACGCTAAAACCATGTTGCACTTTTTATCTTCACAATTGTTTTTGGACTGTACAGACTCTAAAACACATGCCAAACTTAAAATTCTAAACTTGATTTGTAAACATTCTCTTTCTCAACGTCTTCCGTCACCATAATTCAATCACAGAAACATCTTTTGCAGATCTAGTTGCCATAGCAAAGAAATAAACCCTTCTAAAACAATTGTAACTATGACTCAACCAAAGCACACACAAACATAAGCTCCTGAAACAAAGACTTTTTGGACGAATGAGAAACGCAGATACAGTTCAGCTTTACACTGTTATGTTTTAAGACTTACTCTGACTTAACACGGGAATCATCTTTCACAGAACAAAGCCTCACTAGTGCGCTAAACATACGTCTTTACTGAACGGTTGGTGGGACCCTTGTGTAACCTTCCCCTGAATTGTCCCGCTCTGCTTCTCGGGACAAGTCACATGATACGTCTGAATGACAGGACAAGGAAATCCTCTATTAGAAACACACAATACGTCTTCCTCTGCGCCGCCCGCCCCTATTCACCTCTCACACTGAGGTCCTGACAGTCCCGGACGCTCGCCGTGATATCGGTCCAATTCTGCGGCTAAAAAAGCGTGAAAACTCATTACAATGTCAATGGAGGATGGCAAGGTTCTAAGTCACAGGACGGGAAAGGTTGGCGGTTGTAGTCTCGAGGGAAAGTGCAGGTGGGGCTCAGGGAATTAACCTTATGAGCTGGAACGAGAATAGCCATTGTTTCCTGTTTTGGAAGGTATAAACGCTCTTAAGAAAGAAGATAATACAATGCCGTCTCGTGGGACTTGGGTTGATTGTTGGAGAAGGAAAAGACAAGGTTGCAACCTGAACAAAAACGAGATCTGTGTCAACGTATGAATACAATACATTACAATCGACAGTTCTTAGTTTACAGAGAATGCAGCTAAAACTTAAAAAAATGGTAATCAAGCCTTGTAAAAAATAAAGAAAAAACATTAGACTTTGACTATTAGGTACTATCAGGTATACAGTAACTTGACAATGTTAAGTTAATTTTAGAATACATTTTTAACTTATAAAATTGGGGCTGTGGTTCTTTTTTTTAGTCGACCAAAATGTGCATTAGTTGACTATTTTATTTCGTTCTAAGATTATTAAGATTAAGATTGATAGTAGGATCTCCATTATCCATCTTATCTTTCTGGGGTCAATTAAAAATTTAATTTGCAATTTGATTTAAAAGCTTTCTAAAGTCATCTGCAATAATAAATAATATCATTTTATAACCCTACAAAAGCAGGATATTATGGTAGAAAATGTAAAGATTTTGACATAATTTCATAAAATGTCACATAAAAATATTGAACAGCAACAAAAAAAGTGAATTATCAGAAGATTTGGGACCAAACCATTGGTGTTAAGATATTTACTATTTCACATATATTTCCTGTATAAATAGTTGCTTTTGCAAGTTGTATGTACAAGATGTTTCGTGCACAGAGTGGGTCGGACATTTGTAATTGGGCAAAAAAACAAAACAAAAACTTTTTAGCTTCAGAGCAGTTGCAACCTTTTTGGTCGATAATAGTCAATGAACAATAAATTCTTTGTGTCGACCACAGCTCTAGAAAGCATACAACTTCAGTATGTATGTGATAGAAGATAAAAGATGAACTCAACTGACGTTTGTAAGTAAAAATATAGTAGAGCTGCATTTAATGAAGGTTTTACTTATTAAGTTAGGCATTATTCTTAACTCAAAAGTCAAAACTTAAAGGGCTTATCTTAGGCTTGTTTATGATTTATGTTACAATGACATTCCCTCAGCAAAAACACACTTGCGTATGTCTCATTCACACTTGTTTAATACAGAAACACTGCATGTTTAGGCAGTGTCCTTCACTTGAACTGAAAACACTCTGTTCCACCTTATGATGTCACTGTATATTAAGACAAGCTTCATTGTGCTTTTATACCCATTCACCTACAGAATCTTTTTTTTCTGTGCAAGCTCAACTGAACACAACATTTAAATATTAGGATGCACCGATCCGATACCTGGATCGATATCGGCGCATCCAGGCATTTTGCTGGATGGGTATCAGCTCCATGATATCGTTACCGATATCATATTTGTACATAATAGACTATTTACAGGTGGTGTGATCCATAACGTTCATAATAGGGCATTATTCAGATTAAGTGTTAAGTTTACTTGCTATACATCATTAATACAATATGCCAAATGATTAAGTTTTAATAAGAAAGAAGCAATTCAGTCTATCACTGTATCGGTGATATCGAGTATCGGCAATAGTAAGCAAATATCGGATCGATATCGAATGAAAAGCTGGATCGTGCATCCCTAAAAATATGCAACACTAAGACGTTGGTATTCGAATTGTAACCAGCTCATTTGAGGCTAAAAAACTACATGGACCAGTTAAAGATTGTCCAAATACTGAATTTGTTGTTTCAATAACCAATAAACTTATTGTAGCACTAGTTACATACAGTACTGACCTCAAATTAATGTTTAATAACACAGAAATGATTACGTTTTAAGTTTAGTTAATCTATTATAATTGTGTTAGAGTGAAAAACTGCTGCTTTATATGAATTTTAAACTTTCCATTTTGCCCAAGCTTACTAAAAGTAATGTGCCTTATGTGTTACAAAACAATTTCTTCCATGGAATAAAAACCCAAATAGCCGTGGAGTCATGCTAAGTCTGTTAATCTAAACGTTCGCCCGCTTTACCAAATTTAACCCCAAAGCCAATCAAACAGGCCCGGCTGGATAATCTCCCGGACACAGAGCGTTGTATACATGTACTTGTGCAGTGTCCAGTAAACACCGTAATTAAAGCTTTCCAAAACATAAAAAGTACATATATAAACATAAATTGAGCAAGCACTTATACCTCGTAATTGTTCCTAACATGGTTTTAAGAGTCTGTTTACGGAGAGAGACAAGTGCATGATGGGAGAACACCTACAACAACACCTAAAAATCATTTCACTGTTAAACAAATCACAAAACAAACCAATGAGAAGCACTGAAAGTATTTTCTAACAGATATTTAACATAAAACTTATACACGTTTTTGCTCTTAATGCATTCTGAGCCTCTTAATTCTTCACCGCATCTGGTTTGAAAGCACTTTTCACAACTTTTAAATGCCAGTATGCTAACAAATGCTAACGCTATGGTAAAACATAAACAAGCTCACTTCACAAATGGTTTATTATTAGACTTGGACTGGGCGATATGGACAAAAATGAACATCTCGGAATTTTTTGGCACATCTCGATAACAATATTTTGAAAATATTTTTATTCCAACATAAATCCAAAACAGAAGCATTTTCATAATTTCAATGAATGTGCATTTTCTTATTTTTTTGTCATATTTTTACGCTTGTTCCATTTCAATCTTAGTTCAAGCCCATCTACTCAAATCATGCAAAAATACTAATTATTCCAGGCACATCTTTTTTGTTATTTATGTTTTTCATGTTTAAGTACAGCTAAATGTTTGTCAAATCATTACAAAAGTGCAGTAAGCTCCCACTTAATCCTGATTTTTCTGTTTTGTGAGGAATTTTGAATTACTTAATGCACAAATTCTCTTTAATTTTTGTTGTAAACTAAATTTTTTGTGGTATGTTTTCACTGCACAAAAACTTGATATTCAATTTTTGCATATCTTAAAAACAACATTCACAATATTATCTAAAATTTGACATATCGCCCAGCTCTTTATTTGACATAAACGGGAAACTGCACAGAAGATACTTGTCACTTGATACTAGATATAAAGTACACTGTATATCTAGTACTTTACTTTACCTGATTTACACCTCATTTTTGAACAGTGTAAACTTACGTGAGTATATATTTACATCTTTCTACCTCATCTCGCTTTGGCCCATTACTTTCAAGTGCATGGACTTTTTTTTTGTCTAATAGCAAATATAGCCTTTACAGTATGTAGAGGATCAATGCCATAATAACTAAAGTTGACTGAGCTAGATCAGAAGATTTAGTGTTCGGCTAAAGAGTGAATGAGAAAGACTGAGACACAAAACTAGATTGTGTTGTTACTATATATTGAGTTTGTGCCAAATTCAAAAACGTCAAGTACCCCAGATTATACAAAATTATTCCTTTGTCCTTCTTTACTGAGTGTTTGAAAACCGTGACATCCTCCTCTCTCACTGACCCGTGACAGTTGTGGTAAAATAGTTGTTTTTAATTTAGTGGCGCACCCCACAGTTTCAGCATTGGGCCGTCCCACCTCTTTTTTCATCCTCCTTTTATGTTTTTCTCTCTCTCTCTCCAGTACCACTCCCCCTCTCAGTCTAGGTCAGCGGGCCCTCTGCAGGTCACCATGGCTTTATTCAACAATTAGAAAGAAGGTCATATTCTTAGGGCTTATGTTGAAGAGTATTTTAGTAGATTATTTACTTTGCAGATAACAGATTTTGTGGTGGAAATCACTTTATGCCCAACCTCAAAAATCTTTATGTCGTGGCATTATTATGTACTTTCCAAAAGCACAATTACGCTGAATAACATAATTAGTTCTTTAGCCTGACTAGTGGCTGTGTAGTGTATTGTTTTTTATATAATGGTCTTGTATTTTGTGAGGCCTATTTCTAATTTTTAAATGACATCTTGTAATAATAAAGTGCATAGTGGTCTTAAGTTCGTATTACAACCCAGAACAGTCAGACCAAAGAAGCAATTACACATCAAGTCAATCCAGGCTCTGTGTTTCCCTCCTCCAGGTTCTCTGTTTCAGTAACTTCAATGAATCACAACTGTAACAGCAGTTAAAACAGTCAGTTTAGATTTGACAGGCTGAAGTTTCAAGTTTACAGAATCGGGCAACCTCTATGTTAAAAGAGTTGACCCTCATTAAATTGGGCTTTATTTATCAAGCATTTTCTCATGTGCAAAATAGGCTAGGTGAAACAAAAACTTGGAACTACTCAGCTGACTTTTTTGTGTGACACAAAAGGTGTTACATATCTGTTTTGTGGAATACTTTATACATGCATGTTCCAGTAGTAATTTGAATGCAAAACACTCACAAACAAACTTGCTATTCAGCATCTTAGGGCAACCCGGTGGCACAGCGGTTGGCGGCCTGGGCTCATAACAAGAAAACCTGCCAGTATGCAAACGACAGTTGGTAACTACAAGAACAACAACAGACAAACTTAGTAGTTTGGTGACCAAACGAAACATTATTAGACATAGTCAGGACATTCAAGTTAATTTCATGTGAATAGATACACCTTTTTCAAATTTTAGACAATATTAGGATTGTTGTATTGAGAAGTTGTAAAAATGTAATATCAAGTATATCGTTTGTAGTAAAAAGATATCAAAAAGGTTGTTAAAAAAGCAACAAAGTAAGAAAATTACATTGTAAAGGTTCAAATACATTTGTGATATAGACTGTGGTATTTTAGTCAGTTGATCTCTCACTGGTCTTCTCATTATTTTATCACCAGTAGTTAGAAAACACATAGCAAACTTTTTTTTTGTTTGTTTGTTTTACATGAAACTCTTGTTTAGCTGTTTTTATTTTTTGTTTTTCTTTATGCGTAGTTAATTAGTGCAAACATTTGAGCATGTTATTGTGAATGCACTTTGGATCAAATATTTGGTCACATCACTGAGACACTGAGGCTAGTTTTGCTTTTAGTCGACTAATCTTAAATCCACCAAGAATTTCTAGTCAACTCAGTTAAGCCCAATTTTCTGACTCTTAAACTTCAACACATTTGAAGACATGCTTGATGCTTGGTTTGAAATATTATCGTCTGAATATCGTAATGGAGATATGTAAAAACAAAAATTATCAAGATATTCATTTTTGTCAATATCGCCCAGCCCTACCTTTTAACAAGAGATAGAGGAAGTCATTTTATTGTAAAAAATCAGGTATAGTTGCTTTAACCTTAACCTGGCTCATTGTGTATATTGAAATCACCAATGCACATACATATATTGTGACCTGTGTAACTACTTCGATGTTAAGCTGAATTTGACCCCCAAAACTTCACGTAGCTTCCATTCACTCTTCTTAAAGCAGATTCTCTACTTCACTCTCATCTCTTTCAATTAGCGGCTAAACTCGTCACTTTCCCATCACTTTAGCATTAGCACTAGTTAGCACGTGTTTGTTTACGAGTGTTTCCCATGTCTCCGGCCCGTGACCTCCTTTCACGTCTCCTCATTTGCATGTGAATCGTCAGCTCCACAAGTAGGCCACTGCCGACAGAAGAGAGACAGATTGGCATGAGAGAAAACATGATCTCCAACTTTGTCCAAATTCAAGTCACGTGGAGTTGGAAGTTTCAACTGTAAAAAGAAAATAACCGGGCTTATGTTGTGTTATATGAACAGGCTCTCCCATGTCTTTCTTCCTGGTGGTTCCCATGTATGGAGCAGGTCGGTGGGATGTGTTATTACAGCTGTCTACTTAGTGCCAACCACCACATACTGACTGGAGGCTGTTTACAAGGAGCATTCAAGGTGGCTCAGAACAGTGCTTGAGCTAAGTATTTGAAGTATCTGAGAATGCTATGCTAAAAGCCTTCTGTAGTTCTAATTTGCAATATAATTCTTTGCTTGCAGTGTAGGTGGTGATCATGAATTACATACTTGTAGTACATAGACTTCAATAGGTCTTCAGTTGTTTTGTGAATTATTCGTTTGATTGTGCGTTTTAGTTTACCAATTTATGCTCTTTGGGTCAGTCACTTCCCACGCATTTGCAAGCGTAGAAAGTATTACATTCAAGTTGTAAGACCCAACCCAACCCTAACCCTGGATGTACACTGACTACGAGGCGGGTTCGGTTAGGAACATGTGCGGGTTTCTTGCAAAGTGCTTGTTACACCAGATGCAATCCAGTTTCGTCCAAAGCCTCACGCATTCACGTAAATTCCTGCGAGAACGCTTGTATAATGAATTGAAAGCCGCATCAGATTGCTGCGGACTCTGGGGAAAATAGACTTCATGCGGATTCTTTCCGCAGACCCGCATGGCTCCTGCACTGGCACCCGCATTCTTCGGAGGTCTGTGTACAAGGCAGAATAGTTTTAAGCACTTTCTAAGCTCTGCGGGAATCGTGTAGGTCCGGACCAACACCGAACTCGCAGTCTCTGTACATCCAGGGTAACTCAATTAACCGTGACTAATCGCTTAACCGACTATTAGCACTTTGACCAGTTAACTCACACAAAGTTAAAGAAAATGTTGACAAGGTCCCTATTCGGGACATGTGAGTTTCTTGCAAAGTGCTTGTTGGGTTCTTCCAAAAGTTACTCAGATTCATGTAGATACTCAAGAGAACGCTCATATATTGACTTGAAGCTGCATCAGACTGCTGCAGTTTCCGGGAAAAACAGACTTCATGCAGATTCTTTCCTCAGACCTGCGCGGCTCCCGCACCCAAATCTGTGCTCCTTGAAGGTCATGGTATACGGGCACATTGTTTTTTTACGGGAAAAGTTCTACAGGAACCGCACAGGTCTTGACTTGCACCGAACTCTCACTGTGTGCACCCGGTGTTAGATGAGCCCTGTCATCTTAATCATATTTTGTTTAATTGTTAATGCCCCTAATTGATCAACTAACTCCTATAATTAAATTACTAAAAGAACAGTTGCTGACTATAATTACTAAACTAATAGTCCGTAGCAGCTTTAATAGTTAATGACAAACTAAACTAACCGTGGCATGTTTTTGCGCCGACTGATGTTGCAGACACCTAAAACAACACTTTCCTCTTTTCAAGTGGGGCCGTACGTCTGAGAACTCATGCATAACAGAGCGAGTTTGAGGTTTGCTTGGAATGTCCACACTGGCGGTTCTACTCGTGAATTATACCGTGTTTTTAAAGACTGCTCCGTAACACAATCTCTCATTCCCATCGCCGCTGAGACGACTTCCACGGCTCCTCCACCAAATTACGAGCACTCACGAGCACATCTGAGCCTATGACCCGAATGTCAGACAAGCCCTGTGAAGTTAGCTAACCACACACGCCACATGTTGGAGCAGCTAATGTGTAGTCTAATGGAGAATGTATATACAGTGGTGTCTATGGGACGCCCGTGTGTCTTGAGAAATCCCTCTATTTAAAGGCTATAGTCGTCGTCATACGTGCCAAGACTGCTGTCATATCCAAAAATGTTCCATAGGTGGGTGGGCTAAGTTTGGGTTTTTCTTTTTATTTACACAAGCCATTTCAGATTCCCAAGAGGGTGGTCCGCTATGTCAGAGCTTAGCACGTTTGTAGGCCTTTGATTTGGAGATTCTGTCTGACTTCTGAAAGCTATAGCATGCTTAACTACTGGTGGAAAAACGCGATCATAACAGCAGCAAGGGATGTCACTATTTCATTTTTTGGGTTACAATTTTACAACCATTTACAAGTATTGACGCCATGACAACACTACAGTGGAATCCTTTTTATCATCATCATTCATTTCTAATTACATTTTTCACACCTGGATGAGCTTCATTAAATCAATTTATACATGACTAAGTTAAAGGCTTTATGTGCTCAATTTTACTTTAATACAGTCACCAAATAACTTAGCACAGTACAGAATATTGTCAAAGTATTACTATGCTGCTCAACTCAGCGAAAGTTGGAAAGTGCTCTAAACTCAGTTATGTTGACGTCATATTGATGCTAAAAAATTTATATTAAAAGCTGCTTACATTCTTTAGATGGTACAAAATCAGGTACAGCACCTTCAACGTGACATTTTTCTGTCTCATTCAAGGAGGTCTTGAGTACAAAACACACAAAAAATCTATACCGTATACTTACAGCATTACAGGTGATAAAATGTAGCCTATACTAAATGTAGCAAAAGTAGATAAGGAAACAGAAGACAAACATTGTCTGTTCTAATTTGGGATGCACCGATCCGATACTAGGATCGGATATCAGTATCAATCCAGGAAATGTTGCTGGATCGAATATCGACTCATTGATATCGATTCAGCCGATACCAGTGTTGTGCCTTTACTTGGACATAATGAGACTAATTTAATGGCTGATGTTGATCCAGAACATTTCATAATGTTTGACATTTTATTCAGATTAAGTTGTTAAATTGTGACTTGCACTATAAGCACTAGTTATTTCTTATCAAATGTTTGATAAGAAAAACAAGGTATTTTACACTAGTATCGGCTGATACCTATCGCCAAAGTATCAGAATCAGTATGGAAACTGAAAAAGCTGAATCGGTGCATGTCTAATTCTATTTCTTACAAGGAAGAAACTTGTCACCATGACATAAGATGGCCAAGACTGAGAGATTGAAATCAAATCATAATAAATAAGTGTTTGAATAAAGAAGTTAGCAGATATCCTCTGTCAGTAAAAACATGTTTGTTTTTTTTTGTTAAATGCACAAATTTGAGGTCTATCTTGGTTACATTCATAAAATTTAAATTAAGCTTAATCATGATGCAAACAAATGTGATTCTTGTCTGATTGCTCAGCCCTACGATGATATTAACTTATATTATTATTGATGGAATAATCTCTGTTAGGAATTCTCAACTGAACTCATTAATTGATAAGTGACAATTCTTTCCTTATTTTCAATGCATTCATACGTTTTACTCTTTGCTCTTTCCCTATCCTCACTGTGTAGCTGGAATGGCACTCTTCTTCCTCCTGATAGCACAGTACTGTATTATTGACACTAGCCCAGTGTCAGTGCATGTGTGTGTTCCTTTGTCCCACATAATGGACCCCTGGCCTGTGGATGCTGTGCGTATTTGCCGTGGCAGAGGGGAGCATCCCACTTATGCTTAAAGACAAACCTCGTCTCTCAATGGTTTGGTGTTACACTGTCAACATGAGCGGCAGGAGAGGGCTTGGGTCCGTGTATGATTCGTTCATTTGATTTTTCGTTTTCAAAACAAAAACGAAAAAAGGAAAAATTGATTTGTTTATTCGTTTTTTCATTTTCCGTTTTTGCTCATAAAACGAAAAAAGGAAAATACTCTCTCGGATTTGATCCGTCTGTTTTCAATTTGGTTCTCAATTTAAACATGCAACATTTGGAAGAAGGTTCGGAGGTATTTTGTGTTCGTAATTTTTCATTTTTTCGTTTTGGAAAGTTGTGAAGCCAGTCGCACTTCACTTACCGTAGTTGAACGGGGTACGCTGTCAGCGCCTGCGGTCCTAAGCTCCGGAGAAAGTGCCCGAGGGATAGATCATGTCCCGTGCCATCGCAGCGCCATGGCCCTGAGAGCTCCAATGAAGTGCCGCGTCAGGCATCTCGCTTTGCACGGTGCAGTCAGATATCGTGTCTTGGGGTTGGTGCAGAGCCAGCCCGCCGCTCCTGAGTGCCCCATTATGCCCCCGTGGACAGACGTGACCTAGGGTACGTGGGGAGCCATCTCACGGCAGAACGGTCCTGGGCACAGCGGATGTCGCCCACCGTCAGCGACGAGGCAGCAGCTGGTTCAGTCTTGCTCGGAGGGAAGAACAGGAATACCTGGAACAGCCCTCACAGGCCGTGGTGAGGAGGTGGCAGCTTCACGTTTGATATTTTTCTCTGCAACGACAGCGAGAAATCCCCTGGATGTAGCAAGCTCACGGTAGCTTTGTGAGGGGAAATCGCTCTGTGAGGTGTCGCTGTGTGTACGGTGCTTAGGGACCGTCATTAAATTACTCGTGCTTCATTGAAATGTAATGTATGCTTTCCATAATAGGCCTTTTACATTTCAATGAAGCACGAGTAATTTAAAGACTGTCCCTAAGCACCGTACACAGCGACTTCACAGAGCGATTTCCCCTCACAAAGCTACCGTGAGCGGGCTACATCCAGGGGATTTCTCGCTGTCGTTGCGGAGCAAAATATCCGTGAAGCTGCCACCTCCTCACCACGGCCTGTGAGGGCTGTTCCAGGTACTCCTGCTCTTCCCTCAGAGCAAGACTGAACCAGCTGCTGCCGCGTCGCTGACGGTGGGCGACATCGGTGCCCGGTCCCTTTCTGCCGTGAGATGGATCCCCACGGGTCACGTCTGTCCACGGAGGCATAATGGGGCACTCAGGAGCGGCGGGCTGGCTCTGCACCAACCACAAGACACGATATCCATCCCGGGTAAAGCGAGAGGCCTGGAGCGGCTTCATTGGAGCTCTCAGGGCCCCGAGTATGGCGCTAGATGGCACCGGGGACATGATCTATCCCCCGGGCACTTTCTCCGGAGCTCAGGACCGCAGGCGCTGACAGCGTACCCGGTTCAACTACGGTAAGTGAAGTGCGACTGGCTTCACAACTTTCAGATCACCCAAAACGAAAAAATGAAAAATTACGACACAAAATACCTCCGAACCTTCTTCCAAATGTTGCATGTTTAAATTGAGAACCAAATTGAAAACAGACGGATCAGAGAGAGTATTTTCCTTTTTTCGTTTTATGAGCAAAAACGGAAAAATGAAAAAACGAATAAACAAATCAATTTTTCGTTTTTGTTTTGAAAACGAAAAATCAAATGAACGAATCATACACGGACCGGCTTGCAGAGTAAACACTGTATTGAGGCTTAGAATCAGTTTGACACACACCTGTGAAGGGATGTGGGGGGGAAGCATCCTAAAAGATACATAGACATTTCCTATTGGAGTGCTAGATTGGGTTATCATGGCTTTGATCTATGTAAATATTTCCAAAACAAGTCTCCTGTAGAAAGTATTTTTGACATGAACTATACTTTTAAATTAATTGAATGTTTACGTTTTAAAACTGGCAAGATTAAAATGTATTGTTTTCATATTGTTTGTGACCTGAATAGATACAGTCGGCATCAGATGGAACGCCCACAAACTGACCTCCATGGGGGAAAAGCAAACATAGCCTACATATAAAGATACAGCAAAGTGGTCGGACAACTCGAAATTGTAGTTTAAATATTCAAGGTTGCTAAGGGTATTAGTGGACTAAATTCTAGCACCTCACGTTAGATTTTATCCTTTACATAAATCTGTCAACTCCCATCCACAATTCATTTCAATTTTGACTAGACTTGAAGCAGACATGTTTAAAATACACTGAATAAACCAGATTAAAAAAAAAAAAAATTGAGAATCATGTCCTAAATATGACACGCTGCCGACTGTATCTTTAATTCATTAACTGCCAGTATTTACGTCACCATGCCAAACTATGCCATGCACTTCATATTACATTTACAGAACTCTTGTCAAGAGGGTTGTTCCGATACCAATATCGACAAAATCTCCCATACTGCACATTTTTCAGATATTGGTACTGACGAGTACTCATACCAATTCTCCGATCCGATACCGCCCTGTATTGTCCTGAATGAGGAGTGTAACTCCCCGATCGGAGTCAGTGCCGAATTTGAGTCAATCATGCTAGTTGTTAGCTTGACTATATTTTCATTGTTTAAAGTGCCAGAAACGGCTAAAAACGTTATTTGTCAGTTGTAACCTTAGATTGCCAATCATATGAGATTAAAAAACGTCCGTTAAGAAAGTTTAATAACGTCTATTTTTGTAAAACGCACGTAAAATCTCGTACTTTCTACACTCATAAAAACATTCAATTTAACACTAACAATGGTGACCTCAAAGTTTCTCTGCTCTGAGCTGTTTGCTTAAGTTTATTAACAGTTAAATATTGTGTTTCACAGACGTTAAGCTCATATGTAACCTAAAATAAGCACATTTAAAAAGTAAATGATAAATATAGCATATTCTGTTGTTTGTCCTCGTATGTGTTGCCGTAGTCAAACACTAACGTGTATGCCTGCGCAGATGCTTCTGGGCATGCGCACATCAACTTTTGACTCAAATTCGGCACTGACTCCGATTGGGGAGTTACAAGGAGCTGTAGATGCAGCAGTCATCTGTTCTTTTCTCGTGGCTAATGCTACAGCTAACACTCAGAGCAGCTACAAAAGGCTCTGTGGAGACTCTTCAAAGTTCAACCATAAAAATACTCTATATATGCAACAAACACATTTGTGTTACGTCTGTAATATTTGATTTAGCCCTTATAGAAGGACAGTGCTTAAACTTACTCTAAAAATGGTCCAATAGCAGCGCTAGCTAGCAGCACTAACATGCTAACTCAGACTTTTGTTTACATTGCATTTCATTAGGATGAGCGTCTTTTGATAGGCCTCACTGTTATGACACACAGAGGTTTAAAGGGACTAAAAAAATCCTAAACACAGTTATGTTTAATAAGTTTGAAAGTCCAAATACAGTTACAAAAAAAACTTTTTTATTACACAACAGTAATAGTACCTTTTTATATATCCAGCTCTTTTTGAATCTAATTTGCAGAAGCCATTATTATTATTGATTATTGATATACATTTGTGTTAAATTGTGTATGTTTTGTTTACTTTTTTAGCCATATAAAGTAATATTTGGTGACGGGACTGGTATCGGTATCGGCACATACCCTGAGACAAAGTATTGGTATCAGATCGATTAAAAAAAGGTACCGGAACAACAATACTTGTCAATAAACAAAACAAACATGAAAACAGAATGCACTTTGGACATAACATAGCCTGAAATGCTCAAAACAGGTAAGTGACGCGCATTGACCTGTGTATTTATACTGTACATAGCCATGCTGCCTTCCCTGGTCTTCCACCGTAGTGTGGTCAATCCGTACCAGAGAGGATTCTACTGCAATGACTCCAGTCTGTACTTCCCATACAAGAGGAGCACCATCTCCTCGGCCGTGCTCACCGCTGTGGGCCTAACGCTGCCTCTAGTGTCTGTAAGTGGAACAGGGCCACCGCCAGCAGGCAGCACAGCCAAGACTGAAGGATGAAGGAGACTGGAGAGAGAGAGTGGGACAGCAGCTTTGAGTAGCACACATACAGTATCAAAGTCAGAATGGTTCAAGAATGTGACAAATCCCCACAATGACAAATTGACATAAAAAAAAGCTACTAATATACTTGTCAACTATTTAGTAATCAAATAATTGTTAACTGGTCTTTTTACAGATTGCAAATATTCATTGAGCTGTAGAAAAGCGAAGATTTAACAAGAATTACACAAAAAATTTTGTAAACTTATTGCTTTTTGTAAAAGACTAGTTTGCCTGAGCCTTGTGTTTTCATAATACAAAACTTCAAAATCAATTTTAATACTACTTTTAATATGAAATAGATTCCATTCTTGATGAAGCCCAATTGTGAAACACAATGATCATTAAAATGCAGATATCTATAGATTTAAACAGAAAATACAAATGCATCGTTAATTTTGTTTTTAAGCAAGTTTTGAGAAAACTGTTCTTCTAAAACTCATCAAAAATATCGAGTTCTTCGTGCTAACATTATTTTTTTATCAATCCGTTTTCAAATGAGGATCTAGTTTTGATATCAGTTTAAGTGTTGATTAGTATCAGGCTCTCAGATACTTTTTACAAACCTAAAATCTACATCTCTGGACGTCCTCAAGCGATGTTAACTCAGCTAAACTCAGCAAAACTCTTCACTTTTGCATCCAAACAACTAATCGAAAGAATATTCGCCCAACTAATTGATTACCAAAATAATTGCATTGCCCTAGAAAATTTACAGTAGCCTATGGTTTGATAACAGAGCACATTTTTATCTAAGACTAAACGTCGTTCATCATTCGATGGCAAAAAAACGTAAAAAGTTGTAAGAAGCATTTCTGAACTCATGGTGGTGAACAATTAGTCATTTCAGAATGCATTTGGTGCTGTAAGTGACCAAAACATGAACTGCTGCAATAACATTATAATAGTTAGCCTGTGTTAGCCCACCTCTAAATACTAAAAGTGAATCCAACAATGTCACATGTAGAAATAATCATCCAACTAAAAAGTCCAAGTATTGTGTGCTTGAAGCTGGCTGTGGCCACCTCTCACGTCCGAGTTCCCCATGATCCTTCAGTGCTGGTGTGCTCCTGGTGCGCCCTGTGGTGTGGTCTGTTTATGTCTTGTGTCACTGACCTGGTGCTTTTCTGCCCTCTCTCCCTCTCTCTCCCCCTGCTGTGCCGCTCTGTCTTTGTCTCTTGTAGCTAGCCTGCCTTTCCTGATCATTGAGACTAGCACCATAACTCCGTACCGGCGTGGCTTTTACTGTTCGGACGAGTCCATCCGGTACCCCCCAAAAAAAGGGAGACACCATAAGCGATGCCGTGCTCTGTGCAGTTGGCATTCTTATTGCCATCTTCTCTGTAAGTCCAAGCATACGTTATTTTAAAATGACATCACACTTCAGGGCTGTGCAGTGTCAGATATTGTTAATTTCAGTTGTGCAGTACGATGTAAATAGTAAAGTAACAGTAAGAATAAAGTTAGACTCAAATGGGATATTACAGCTTCACTAAGAATATGGTCTTACAAAACAAACAAAAACAAGAATGAATGTAGATGTAATGTAAGATTTTACAAGCTAAATATTATAGTCTACTGTGCGGTATAAATTAGTGTATTCGGGAATAAAAACACTTCAAACCATTTATCTAAATGCACAGTGCATATCATTTTATCCAAAATAGTAATAATTAAAAAAAAATTGATTCAAACAAGTCAAAACAACCCATTTGAATTAATTGTGAGCAAACTGATTGGCTTATAAACATCTTTTTACAATCAACAAAGTGAAGCTGGAAAGAACCACCAAGCACAGCCAATCAGAGCGCAGCGTTTGGCTCCTGATTAGAACAAAAATTCACAAAAATTGACAAGCAAACATGTAAGCTACCTTAACAAAACTAAACAGGAAACGCTCTGCCAACAAAGGTAGGTGGGCAGAATAAGGTGAATTGTATGTAGCTTTTATCTTAAAATTATTATTGCTTTGATGTCATGTTCCATTAAATGGCATTCAACACATTTACATCTTTAAAAGCAGGTGACACTGTCCAAATTTAAAGTTCAGATCTTTGAAAAAGGGAGTGCATTGTCAGTGCCCACTTTGTACTTGTGTCCACTTTGTACCTTTTAGTACACAAGCGTAGGGCAAAATATACAAATTTCTTTTAAGAACAGTAATACTCTCATTTTACAATCATTTGATTTGTTGAAACGTGAGATGAGGCTTTGTTTTTAATTGCTAAGTTTCATCTGTGTTTAATCAAAATTTCAATACAAATAAAAATATGTAAGAGAATTAAAGCTAAAGGTACGAAGTGTGCTTCCGGTACGAAGTTTGCAATGACATGCATAATGCGTCACTGTAAAACGTGAATTTCAAGTAAAACTTTATCTGATTTTAATCCAGATAAGAAAGAGTTGCTTAAGCAATGCAGCATAATTCACTTCTATGAGAACTTTTTAGACTGTTTTCAAGAGATGTTAGCTTTGGACTATTGTCTTACTCCATTGGCAAATAGTTTAGCTCAATGTATTATATATGAACAAAACTATTGAAATAATCTATATATAGAATGTAAATACAACTTATCTAGTGAAATTGTAAAGAAACCAATATAAATATCTTGAATATATAATAAGACTTTTTAGCTCATCCAGTAATACAGTTTTTGCAGCGTAATAATTTCTTTCCTCAGGCAATAATAACAACAACAATTAAATGAAAGAAGAATAAGTTTAATGCCATATTGTGTAACATTCTTGGAAGATCAATGTCACTTGTATTGAAACAAACTGGTGGAAACTCAATCAAAAATGTTACACAGAATCTGCCATAAAATCTTTTCAACATTAGTGTAAATAATAAAATAATGATACTGTACAGCCCCAGCACACAAACACACCTCCGCCCTTGAGTCTTATCATGCAGCTCTGTCTCTCACGACTTGTTCTCCATGTCATTCCGACTCTTTTCTTTTGTCTGTATGATCTGAACCCAGGTTTATGACTTCTCTAAGAGCCGGTGGCAGTAAAACGACCCCCCTAAAGCGTCAGGAGGAAGTGTGTGTGGCGACGCACTCATGCCACCGAGACCAAAGACAGTTTTTACAGCCTGCCAGTTTGCTTCCATATACGATGTGTCCCCTTATGTGTTCATACTGTGTAGCTGCTAGCTCGAGGCTAAAGGGCTGATTATAGACTATATTCTCATTATTTGTGAGCAGTAACGGTTTTAGTGCAGTGCCAGAGGATTAGGGGGTCCTTCTGTCCAGTGGAAACATGTACTAATGACATCTATTAAAGCTGGGAGTGTACAGGAGGAATATTTACAGGCGGAGGACTTAACGTGGCGCTAAGACGTAGATTAAGCCTGCTTTAAGCTAACTGGTACAGTCATGCTAATGTCATTATTTCCATGACTAATATATTTAATAAATGGTGGTCGAATGTATAGCTAGAGCTTTCTGGGCGGCGTGGTGGAAGAGTGGATAGAGCTGTCGCCTCATAGCAAGAAGGTTACGAGTTTGATTCTCTCATGTCCCAGGCGTTTCTGTGTGGAGTTTGCATGTTTCTCCCCGTGTCTGGGTGGTTTCCTCCGGGCGCTTGAGGTATTCAGGCGACAGGCTTCTGCTGAGCTGCTCCATCAGTTTGTGAAATGTGATGTAAATAAACTATCATCAACCCCATTCTATTTCTTAGCATTATCCAAATGAAATGTTCTATAACCTTACCATAATTGTGAAATAATGCATCAACAAAAATATATTTCGTGCAAACAAAACAAAATTCCAAAATTTTAGCGAACCAAGTCAAAAAATTCAAACACGGAATTTGTTAAACTTGTTGCCAGGCTTTTACATGATTAACAAAAGTGTCACATGAGGCATAAACTAAAGTAAAATACTTGCATTCTTGTTTATAGAGACATATGCATTTTATTAGCTATTGGCTCTGTTCAGTTTATTTTAACTCTACTAGGTCAGGTATCGCCGGACTGCAAACGGTTCCCACAAGAAGCATTTGGAGATATGTACGGAAAATTTCCGTTAATTACGGAAAATAAAGTTTTATCATATCTTATATATCATATCATATGAAGGAAGTACAATCGTCCAATCAGCAGCGAGTTGAGAGAGCGTTATTGTCCTTTGACCTTGTGTCAAATATGAACTTTAATTAGAAAGTTTGCTACTTAGAAACTGCAACTCTCACTGACATGTTTAAACTGTACTTCCTGGACTTCCAAATGACCAAAAAGCAACGATCGGTTAAATAAAAAAAGTCAAACAACCCCCAGTGATGCAATTGTGCAACTGTTTCCACAACGTGAAATGAAGGCTAAGTTTGCATGAGGAAAAAAGTGCCATAAAACCTGTTCTATATCAACTTTTCATTCTAAACCAACAAATCTGACCATGTTCTTATTAGCTGCACACATTTAGACGATACAGTGTGCTGCGTGGGCCTCTCCTGTTCACATATGGCAGCACTGGCGTGTCTGACACAGCTGCACTCCATTAGCAGCGTCTCCTGTCTTTAGCGCGCTCACACATATCCACGCGCCCTGCTCAGGTCTGCCCATGTTTACGTCCACAGTGAGGGAAATCCCAGTAGTTCCCCGTCCAGACAGCTGACTTTTCCACTGTACCACAAGCTTTACAGTCATTGTCTCATCTACTGTTACTGCAAACAGATGAAAGGTCTGATTTTAAAATGTTGTCTGAGGTAAATAAACATATCCAGGCTGCATTACCCGCTTGTCAGTCTAATCTCACACACTTAACGTCATAATGTTTGCTTCTTTTGGCTTTAGGCCCATCGACAAACACCTCAAAGTCAGGACACAATGAGAACAAATAAACAATTCTTAGTTGAAACGATTTACTCTGGTTAAAATTAGACAAAAATATTTATCATAGTAACAAGAAGAAAGATGAGTAAACAACACAACAAGTGTTTATTAAATCGAAAGACATCTAATTTTAAGTAAACTTTTTTAGCTTGTGTCAGGATTAAACTGCAGTATTGTGCTTACATGTAGAAAATCATATTAAAGGTGCACTGTGCAACTTTCTGGAGGTAAAACATCGACTACACAATTAACTAGAAATAGAAAGTTGAAACCATACATGGGACTTGGAATAAATATGTTTTATGCAATAATGTGAAAAAATACAGCTAAAGTAACAACTTTTCCATGGAAGCAAGACAAGTAATCGTTAATTTTAGAATCATGACCGAATCAAGCTTTTATTTAAGTCTATTTTTGGTCAAAAAGTTACACAGTGCACCTTTCAGATTTTTTCCCTATGATGTTTGCATTTGGCTTGGACAAAAAAATCTCTTGGTAGTTTAAAAAAAGGATAAACCCCACTGCTGTTAATAGAAAAAAATCATATATTTCAATATAGCTGTAGCAAACTGACCTAAAGGCAGAAAGAAATGTATAATCATGTTTGAATATAGAATTAGGTAATTTATTTGTACAAAATTGCTGCATATTTGGAACATAGAAATTTGCAAAAAAATGACAAAGTCAAGTTGAAATTCAAGACAAGAGAATCTAAGGGAGGATCTGGATCTTACAAATAAGTGCAGTAACATACCTCATCCAAAATGTAGGTAATAACAACAAATAAGTTCGAGGCACGTCTGGTTAGCTGATGTTTTTAATAAAATAAATAAATAAATAATAATCAAGTTTAAAGTCCTTGGTTATTTTGCGTAAAAAAACAATTAAACAAAAAACTTAATCTGATTTATAATTTACAAAAAAAATCAACTTGCCACTTTATCCATCTCGTCCCAAGCCCAGTTGATCTATGAAGGTGTATACAGAGTTTCTGCAAGGTCTTAAAAAGTAAAAAAAAAAAAAAATCAGAAATTGAAAAGTTTTATCTTAAGGCCTTACAAAGTCTGCTGATGTAGGTCTTAAAAAATGTTGTGTGTCTTACATAAAAAAAAAAAAAAATTCCGCCAGCTTTCCCGGCCTTTCACTTTGCTGCAGGTTTTTCTGTCTGAGAACGTAACGCCGGCCGATTGGCTGACAGGAATGATTGACAGTAAAGTCGACCAGTCACAAACAGAAATGAGCAGGGGAGCAGTCTCATTGGTTTAACAGAACAGAACAGAAAGATTTTTTGTCCTTGTTTGAAGTGAGCCCCCGGGTCGCTGCACCTTTTGCGCGCCACCACTTGCTTTTCTGAACATGAAACGCAACGCAAATATGCAAAAACATTGAAAACAACATGATCTGTGTAAAAAATGTTGTATTATTTAGTTATTTTGACAAAGAAACAAATGTGGATTACACAGTTATTGCATATTTTGCAATCATTTGTGATAATTTCTTAGATTCTATAACTTTAACAAAATATCCAACTATATCATGTTAGAAGCTCTCTGGAAAAGATGTAGCAATGTGAAATATTGATCTCTCCATCTCTGCAGAAGCCCTATAGATGTATTAACTAAACCTTATTAGCATCAGATGTAGAAAAAAATAGTTTCTTTTCATGCATGGCAAATGAAAAATCCACGAGCAAGATTTTTATCGAGCCAATCCAACTTAGCAAATAACAGTGCTGAATGATACGTTCAATCCCAATACTGCGGTCGGGCCTGACTCCTGCAGGACTCCTTGGACGCTTTGAGGTTCGGGCAGAGACTGGGCCCTTGTGTGGAGGGAGGAAGGAAGTAGACGCGGTCAGAGCAGCAGCAGCCCATCAGACTGATAGATATACAGCTGCTCCACTTGTGATTGACATGCCTATACCTCCAGGGCTACTGTGGCGTACGCGAGAGGCCCACGTTACTTAAAACCACCTGGCTAGAATAGTGCGCGAGTCAGAGTTACGTCCTTTGACCCCCGGACCATAACCGCCACTGAGAGCCCACGCTGCTTTCAAGTCAGATTGTATGTTTTGTTTTTACTTCTCCCATCAAATCCATCAATCCGCCATCACCGCTTCTGCCTGAGGGAAAGGCAGGCCACGCTCTCTCCGTGTTGTGTCTGCGTCTGTGTTCGTCAGACTTCATGTGTGTTTAAGTCCACTTGGAGAAATGGCTGCATGATACACTCTCAGACTTTGCATGGGGTTATACACAAACAAACTTGCATGTTTTTTTGTTATTTGTGTTGATGTGGTATAACATTATGACCATAAACAAGTGCGATTTCTTCATCATGACTCCTGTTTCCACCTTCCAAATGCTCTCAAAGCACTTAACCATCATAATGGCCACTCACCCAGAGTAACAGACACTGTGGCATTGTGGGTAAAGTGTCTTGCCCAAGGACACAACAACAGTCCGCTCTAGTTGTCCCACTGTGGCACCTGATGTTCCAGCGGTCTCCCATCCAAGTTCTAACCAGGCCGTGACTTGCTTAGCTTCTGAGATCTGACAGGATCAGGCTAAACAAAACGTTTTATATGTTCCATTTCACAGAAAAAATATATAATATATATCAATATTCTGCCTCAAAGTTTGGCTTTTGCTCCAAAGCGAAGGACAAATGATTGGCCATTGGTTATCTTCATCTCTCGGTTACTTGATTAATTACCCAGCTGTAGTCACAGTATAGAAAGTCAAATAGTGAGCCTATGTGTTAGGTTGATGGTCATAATGTTATGCTTGATTGTTGTACTATGTATTTGTATCATGAAATATTATTGTTGTCTAATTTTTTTACATTTTCTTATAGATTGTGATTGGAGAATGTTTCAGAATTCACCAGCTTCATGAAGGAACCAAGTCTTTTGTTGGTAATCCGTACGTGGCAGCCCTTTACAAACAGGTGACTGCAGATTTCAGCCCACTTACATTAAAACAAATAACATACACATCATTATCTAACAGTATCTCCCCTCTACATTGTCTCACAGATGGGCGTGTTCATATTCGGTTGTGCCATCAGCCAGTCCATCACAGACATCGCTAAAGTGTCTGTGGGTCGAATGAGACCTCACTTTTTGGACGTATGTAAACCGGATTTCTCCACCATCAACTGCTCTTTGGGATACATCACCCAGTACACCTGCAGCGGGAAGGACAGCGAGGTGCAGGAGGCCAGGTCAGCTCCACAGGACTGCTTCAAATTCATCTGGCTTAGTAAATAGATAAAACTAATAAGGTATTCTGATGTGTTTTTGCTGCAGGAAATCTTTCTTCTCAGGACACGCATCTTTTTCGATGTACACAATGCTCTACCTGGCTGTAAGTAATAATGTTATGACTGTGATAAAATACAGATTCTACTAAGAAATAAACAGTTACTAGGTCTATATTTAGGATGTTAATACAGACTTTGTCACAATTTATTATTTTACTTCCTAGTTGGACATGGCAAAAATAAAACATACAAGACTACAACTGTTACCTAGCAACCATTTTATAATCCATGTGGTTCTCTGAAACGCAGAAAAATGTTTTACCGAGTTGAAAAAAAGCACATGAACGGAAATCGGAGTTCAACACCAAATTCAGCCAAAATTGTCATGTAGTCACTTTCCAACAACAACAAAAAATAGTAATTTAAAATCTGTGGCTAATTAAAGCAAAATGTTACAACAAAGAGACAGGGCTTATCTGTTCTGCAGTTTTGAACAGGAAGTCAGTGGACCTGCTTTTATTTCTAAGCCGTTTTAGCTTGATTTTGTGTCTTACTATAAACAAAATGTGAATTATTCATCTGCATATGACATAGTTTGTCCTAAATATACATAAAAATCACAATAGGTCTCCTTTAACGACACCAGATCTCACTGTTAGCTGTAATGTCATTATCATTGCTTAAAATGCAGTGTTAAAGATTTTATCAATGGTGAAATCAAAACTCCAACTTTCAGAGGTAAAACACACATGAATGCAAATAAAGTCTGAACCTCAACATCCCATCTCGGAAACCCGAGCACCCGAGGACCACACACGAATGCAGCACTGCAGCAGTGGGTCTATATCTACTGGTCAGAACAAGATTTCTGAGGATCTTTTTACAAATGCTTGATAAACATCACAACCTTTAAGTGCAGTGATAAATGTAGATTGATATTTGCAGACCTCACCAATTAATGTGCCTAGGCTCAAGTCGTGAAATAAAATCAAAATCAGGCTACTTTACTTTGCAGCTTTCCTCTGTCACATTGTATTAACTTAGCTATTTTGGAGACCACAACTGAAAAAACTGAGAATTACTGATTTACACCATAGTTTAATGTGAATAAATAGTACCCGAACTGTCATTTGTTTATTTAGGAAGTAGGGCTGAATTATAAACGCAAATGAATGTTTTTTACTACTACATTGTGAGTGTTAGGTGTTTACATAGCATTGTCTACTGTCAGAGTCATTCACAAACCAAGTAAATGTGCAGCTTTCAGGTCAACTGGCTGGATTTATACTACGTATATACTGTGACTGGACTGTCCTCTCTCACTTTTAATTCTCCAGCACTGCCCAGTTTGCCAGCTCTGTTTAACCTTGTAACTCTCAAAATCACATAAAAAAAAACTCAAATTGAATCCCCACTGTTGATGATTCAAACCCCAAAAGTCCCCCGCACTCTTTAAACAGAATAAAGCCATCTTTTGTGAGAATGACCTCCACTGACGCTGATGTTTTCCACCACTTTTATATGAAAACATCTGAACAAAGACGTGCACATTCGACTTTATCTAGGGACTGTCAAACAAAGCACACATCTGAATCACTTCCTCTTGTCCTCATTTACAAGAGTTTGATTCTTTTTGCATCTCCCTGGACAGAGTGGGCCCGTCCCATCTCTGCTCCTCAACAGTAAATCACATCTGCTGAGAGGAAACAGTATGTCCTTCACCTTTATGGATGTCTTTCCACAGTCACGCATAGGGATGTCATGAGGTTTAATTTTAGAGTTCAGATGATGCATGACAAAAGATCACAATATAATGACTATTCATCATTAAGAATACGTCACTTTTCATCAAGTTTGTGACCACTTAAGGTGCAGTTACATTACATCAAGACAGAGGTGGCAAAATTAGTGAAGTTAATTACTCAAGTAAAAATACAGTTACTTGTGTGAAAAATGACTCAAATACAAGTAAAAGTACAGCTGAAAAAGTGAGATTAAAAGTACAAAAGTACACTTGTGTAAATGTACTTAAAGTTGGAAAAACTAACTTTTTTAGTTATAAATTAGTAACCTTTGTGTTTTCCACTAAAACGTCTATGATAAATGCAGCACAAAATTGAGGCCACCGAGTATTGTCTGAACAGAAAAAATAAAGAATTTTAGTTCTGAGCTGAATGCAGCTGTCTGATTGGCTGAGCTTGGGCGGTAAAATAGCACTCTTTTTAAGCAATAATTTCAACCAAAAATGATACATGTTGATATTTACCTCAGATTTAGGAGAGAAACTTGTCAAATTTATATCCTTAAGTGTGGGTGGAAAAAACGCTACTTCACCTTTAAGTAAACAAGTAAAAAGTACACTCACACTCATCTTAATTTTAACCACTGTAACCAAAACATTACAAAACTGACCTTTACAAAAGATTTGAGCTTGAATCAAATTTATCCAATGTGTCCTAAGTCATAAGTAAATAATTTGGCTTGAAATAAGAAACCAATTTGTTGAAACAATGCATTAGATCATCAAGTAAAATCAAATTAACCAGAAAATATACCAAAAATAAAGCTCGGATGGCTTTCCAGTGAATTAATTACAATTCTTCTGTGAAAAATGCTTAATAGTTAGAAATGATAAAGTTTGGCAGGTTTTAAAAAGAATAAAAACTGTTTATGAGCCTATAAAGTAAACCTCACCTGTTTTTAAAATGTAAAGAGTAGAAAGTACAGATACTTCTTTAAAAATGTAAATGAAAGTCGCCAGATATTTTTATACTCAAGTAAAGTACAGATACTGAAAAAAAAAAAAACTACGTAAGTACTGGACTTGAGTAAACTTGCCAGCTCTGCATCAGGGTTGTTCAGTTAAATTTTAGATCAGATTTTCACAATTATTACTGTTACTACTTCCTAAAATTCAACTTTTTTTGTTGTTAGAAACTTCCAAACTAAGACAAAACCTGCTCTAAATTTGAATTAAATCAGATGTAATGAATCTCAATGAGGCTAGACCACCAAATCTGAACTGAAACTAAACCAGGAACATAAAGTCTTATCCATTTAAATAACATAACAGAATCTAGATCAAATTATGTAAATAAAAGAGCTAAGATAATGCGCTAAGAACAAAACAATTCAGCCTATCAAGCAACGTGATCCAGACATGCCTGTATTTCAGCATGCTGGGCTAAAACATACTGTTTACCATTTGAATTGCCCTGCATTACAGTTTCAATTTCAATCAGGATTCGTTTATCAGCAGTTTGTCTTGTGAACGCAGCCGAGAGCGAAACAAAACCAGGAAGTGAGCGGTGACATGATCCACCTGAGACGCATGTGAGGTTCAGAATCAAAACAAACTCATGTGTGAGATCGATAATGAGACAAATAATACGCAAAAACACATGAAAGTAGCAGAGAAGGCCAGAAGCTGATACATTTATAATTGAATATGAATACACAAACACGGCACTTTATCAACAATAATCTTGACATCCCTAGTCATGTAAGAACAGGAAAATCTTCACTTCTGTATCTGTCTGAAGCCTGCTGTTCTCAGTGAGCACTCTGACAGCAGAAGAAGTGAAAAGTGTAGGTTCTGAGGAGGCAGTGAACAAACAGAAGACCATGGACAGAAGGGTTTGTCTGTGTGTGTGCGTTTCCTGTCCTCCCTCGGTCCGTCCCACCTGTTGTGACTGTCTGCTGGGGCTTGACCCTCCACACACTGCAGCCATTCAATGTGTCCCAATGCAAGCACAGATGATTTATAGTCTCTCATTCGGAACTATAGGAGAAGCTGACATGTTTGTATAAAAGTCGTGGTAGGCCTTCAAATGTATTAGTTTCCGTTCCAATCTATGTAATCAATTATGGACTTAATAGAATAATGTACTATTTGGAGTGTTCAGAACATCCTTTTCACTAAATGAAGGCAAAACAATCACCATTTCTTAAATAAGTAAGTGTAATGCACAAAATGTATGAAAATAAATAGTTTTATTTTCTAAAATAGGTTGAATCCAAAAGGGTGCCTTAATCTAAATTACTTAATCTACCAAAATTTCATTATAATACAAGGATTATATTGAACAGCAACAAAAAGGAGTGAATCAGTTGAAGATTTGAGACAGAATCATTGGTCTAATCTTTCTTTGTATACATAAGTGTGTGTGTTTGCTATAAATCTTTGTTTTTGCATGAATTCCATTGGGTTTTGAGTGTTTTTGAGCAGTTTGGGTCAGATAAGCAGTCAGAGCTCGAGCCACGCCCCATTTTTAGTCGACTAATCGACTGATGGGATATGTCTTTGGTCGACAATAGCCGAAGTTCCACCCTGTGATCTCAGTAAGTGGTAGTTTTAAAGTCAACAGCGTTTTAGCTTTATTTGAACAAGGGACAAACTTGATTTTTTTAATATATTGTATACATCAAAACAACTTCAATCACTTTTCCCCTAGGACAGATATGTTGTTAAGGTATCTATATAAGTGTGTCCATCTAATAATGTACTGTTCCTCCTCTAAGTTTGTTTTTTTGTTGTTGTTAACACTATGACTAACTGCTGTTAGCATACAAGCACGTCTCACTCTTACCAGCTGTGAAAAAGTTTAAAACACATCATGGTGAACAATGTTCAGATGTATTAGGTAAAGGAGGAGCAAAACATGTAAATGAGTAAAATAAGAAGTTTAAAATACTTATTTCTATTTGCTTACATTTTAATGAAGCAAAAATCAAGTATATCATCTTTAACTTAGTTATTTTAAAAGCTGTGACAGGACAGTACAGCCTGGACTGTGAAGTTTCTTGTGCAACATGTTGGAACAAACACTCACAAACAGAGTTGACCCAACAACACATCAAATAATGCCACAAATAGTCTCACTCCCAGAGTATGTGGAGAGGCACACTGGCTTAAAATCTGGCTAAAACTCCTCTAGTGCGTCCTTAAGTCATCCTATTAAAAGATGGCAAAACTTGCAGCTTAATACTTTAATTGACTGTGTTCTAGATTGAACAGTCGATACGGTGCAGAGGGTAACTCCCAGCCTCTCTCTGACCCAAAGCTCTGGTCAGGCCATAGAAACAGATCTGGTGAATGAAACCAAGGGAAATTTCATCCGGTGTATCCAAACCACAGAGTGACATAAGAGCCATGTGTTCCAGCTGCGGCGGTAGCAGGACTCCGGCCAGAGGACACCGAGAGGAGAACAAAATGAATGTTATGTTGTGGAAAGTCAAACCAAAACACGACCCAATAGTGGTGGCATTCCCAGTGGAACAAAAATCCACGGCATCTTCTGTTGTTGCCAGTCACATCACAAGTTTAAAGTGTTGTTTTCATCCCAGAGTTTCCATAACAACACACTTTATGAAACCAAATAAACATCGTAAATTGTCCGCTCAGGGCTTGTAATGGTTTTCATAAGACATTTCATTGGTTATTTCTTTACATGAGAAACCATTACATAATGTCACAAATGATTTGCACAGACATTTCACAACATAGTCATTACGTAGTTACACATTCAGGCCTTAATCTTTTGGATAATGTTTTCTGTTATTATGATATTTTGAGTCATCCTCTGTTCATTTCAAATATATATGAATATTTAGCCTGGCAAGCCAAAACTTGATGTGGGACAAAAAAAAGCAAAGAAGAAAAAAGGTGTAGACATAGGGTTGAGCAATAGGACAGACATTTGTAGACTGTTCATTTTCTGATTCACTTTAGGTAAATAAAATAATCAACTTTTTCCAAAACATTCCTACTTCATTGATACTGGTAAATTCAGCTGTTGCTCACTCAGAGCAAGGCAAAGGATGATCAGTGTTGCCAGGTTTTCAGAGAAAATCAGGCAACCAAGCCGAATTTTGTTTTTTTAAATCAAGCAATCCAAAAAATCAATCAATTAGACAAAATTGTGTTAATGATTTTGACATATTTTAATATTTAACATTACTTTTAGAGATGAAAATATTTAAAAAGTCATAAATGAATGTATTTTCATCAACAACCCCAAAAAAAGCTAAGTCATAAAAAAAAAAAAAAAAAAAAAAAAAAAAAATCACCTTTTCTATGACTTGAATGTGCAGCCCAAAAACACAACGCCAAACTTCACAAGCAACTTCAAAAAAAGAAGCCCAAAATGCTAAAAAGAAGTGGACTTGGCAACTTTGAGACTGACCAATAAGAGAGCTGGGAAATTACAATATGACGATTTCATCAAAAAAGCAGATTGTCACAAAGTTGAACTATAGATTTGATTTCATCACCATATTTACCACCCTTTTATAGACACATTGTTCAAACCCTCAAAGGTTTGCACTGCCTGGAATATTCCCAACAATGGCTTTTACCAAAATCTATTTTCAGTTCTAGTTTAGCTTCTTGAAAACCATTATGCATGTTCTCATTTCCACAGATCTGTTGCCTGGAATTCAGAAATCTAAATCCAAAATCTATTTTTCATTCCCTCGTGATAATTTTTTAAGATATTTTTTTACCCTTTCCTCGTAAGCAGCCATGTTTGTTTTCATATGAGATCTGTGTTTCTGATTGGCTAATTAATCGTCAATCACGCTCACTGAAACTTGAAAGAGGAACTAGGCGATGTATAACATATGCGACCGACGACTAACAGATTTGGCCCGCTTGTTGCGTCATGCAGACTTACCCAAACTTTCTCAACTGTATCATTCAACTATAAAAAAATAAAGTTTCAAAATGTGGCTTATAACTGGTGTCAATTCCCAAAGTGGAAAAAGTCTGTCACTCGTAGTTATAGTTTTTAATCATGTGGATAAGCTTCGGGACAAATCCAGTTCTGATTTGGACTGATTTGAACTTGACTAAGTATTCTCTAGTATTCTCTTGTTTTAAGCTCATATTCCATTAAAACTGTACTGGATAGAATAGTTCAGGCCTGAGAGGGTTAAATCAATCAAGCGAAATCATCATTAAGCACTTACACAAATGCCTGTCTGCGTTTCTGAAAGCTCTCGTGACAGTGCCTGCTTATTAATTTCCTGTTTCACATTGTATTTCGGAGTGTGTGGCTTGTTGGTCTGTGGAGGCGGCGCGCAGATAACAGACGCAGATACGCACACGTAACCGCAGGGCAAAGCGTGCGCGCACATATCAGCTATTTTCAGTTTGGCGCATGCCTTTTGTTTCCCCAGAAATGACCCGAGATATTTATTGATACCAGAGAGTTTTAATCAAAGCACATTTTGGTGTTGTTACTGAGAAATCTAGGGTTTTACATACAAGCCATTTAACCGCTGCTGCATTTTTTTTAACATTGTGGTCGTGTGAGTAAAAACAAGCTGGCATGACACGATTTTTTTAAGCTCTAACTCTGAAAGACAGATATGACTGGGCGACGTGCCTTTCGAAACCACTAGACTCGATGTCGCTTTGTGAACGTACTAAGCTCTCTTCTTTTGGTTTTATTGTTGTTTTCCTCACTTTAAACTGTTTGGGAAGCGGCAGAGAAACTCCTCAGAGGCCAAACTAAGTGTCGAGCGTTCCTGTTGTTGTGAAGGAAGCCGTTTGAAAAAGGGAAGACGGTTGGAGCAGCTTCTTCTTATCACAAGTGCTGCCTGCCGCTGAATCAGGAGCAGCTGGTTGTTTTGGCTAGGTCATTGTCCTCTGTTGAGATAAAGTGATTGACAGGTTGAGTTAACTGAGACAGAGTTCATGTGAGGACAGTGGAGTAGACAAATGAATAGATAATGTCATAGTGGATATTTGTAAAATAGATTTGCATATATTTATTAGCACAACCTGAAAGTAGGGCCTGGTGGAGTATGATTGAATAAAGTCAAGATTTGACCTTGATTTACAAAAAAAAAAAAAAAAAAAAAAAAAAAGCAAATAATGTCAAATAGACTCTAAAGCAGAGGTGTTAAACTTTCTGATGATTATAAACTACTTGTCCCAGATTACACTGCAGCCTAGCTCCAATGAGAGAGCATATAGATAATGGATAATAAGCTTCTAGAAATGAAAGGCTTATATTGCTGAGAGGTGACTATAAAACCTAAAATGCACTGGAATTGAAAAGTTTGTCTAAAAATGTCTTGCTACAGTATAAATCTGGACACATACTGTATGTGTGTTAATATCTTTATGTTGCCATAATGCCATATTTCAATACAACACGAGGCCTATATTTTAAAATGCCGTTCTCGGCCAACTCTGACCTGGATTGATTTGGTCTCAGTTCCATTTGAGTTGGACAACCATGCTCTTAAGAACAAACAAATCTGCAGAAACAGGGAGTTAAGACTTAAAAGCTGCTGCTGAAGTTTATTTGACACAAAACAATAAAGAAAAAGTGACAATAATTGCAAAATGAACCCCTTACTTTATTTTTTGCATATGGAAAGTACTAGCAATATTTGAATATTAGTAACAGATACAGACAAAGTAAATAGTCTGTATATATATATTATGCTTATATTTATACTTGACATTTCAGAATGCTCTTGAGCTGTACCAGAAATAGTCAAATGATCATATGTTACAGAGAGAAATAGTGATATTTTGAAGAAAATTAAAGTTCATTGTCTAAAAAATTTGCATTTCTTTTTATCATTTTATGATTATTGTGGAAACAAACTTTGCATGAGTATTGTGCCTGTTCCTTTGAAGTGTCAGTGTAGTGATAACAATCCAAACCATACATAATAATAATTATCATCATCTAGTTCATCCTGTACAGGGCCGGATGCCCCAATTTGCCTGTCGTCTCGATTCACAGTTCTTTTGATCGTATGACTATAATTCTGCTCCGTCTATTGTCTGATGTTATCTGTCCACTTTAACCGTGGTCTTCCTCTGCCCCTCTTTGCTGCTATCCTTCCTCTTAAAGGAATTCTTTGCAAGCCATTGTAATTAATATTGTGGCCAAAAAGCTCAATTTTCTTTTCTGGATTTTCTTGAGAAGATCTCTTCAGATTCAGTTTGTCTTCTGACTTCCTCATTGGTAACTTTGTCCATCCGCATCTTCCTATAGCTCCACATCTCAGATGCTCGGTCCATCATTTGCTTTGAAATAGCCCATGTTTCTGATCCTTACAGTAATGTTGACCAGACAAAACATGTAGCATTCTTATTCAGAGACCAGAATGCTGTTTTAGAAATACATGTCCTTCCCTTTTTTTCTTCTTCTTCACATTTGGATTTGTGATGAGTTTATGGCTTAGACAACACTTGAAACTTGTTCTATTTCTGTTCCATCTATCTTTATGTTACCTCTTAACTGTTGTTCTTACTGATAACCATTGTCTTTGTTTTCTTTGCATTCATGATCATTTTACACTCCTTTCCCACCTTATTGACTTGCTCTAGTATAGCTTAGAGGTCTTCCTCATATGTAGTCTTGTATCTGTCTAATAATGATTTCAGTGTACAAGTTAAAAAGGCTTGGGGACAAAACACATCCCTGCCGAACACCCGTTTGATCCACCAAACATTCTTTTAGTAACTTTCATTAACTTTAAAGAAAAAACATAATTTTTCTCTCTGAACACCTGACCATATTATTGTACTAACAGAAGAATGGCCTTTAAAACATTTCCTTGGTCAGTAGAAAGGACTGAATCTTGATTTTAAGTAAATGTACTTAAGTCAGTGCAAGTGTACTGTTGCTGTTGTAACTTGATTTAGCACCATAACGTGAATTCGCTAACTTACGAGTCATAATTGACCTTTTACTTTCTCCTAATTCCACTCTAAAGTTTGCCGAGTTTATTCTTAGCAGCACTTGACCCAGCTGTGCACCTGAGGAAGCCTGGAGCTAAACACTGAATGAGACGTGTCTGAAGGGGATGGGCGGCTGTCTTCCTCGGCTTCCGTCTGCTCCAGAACAATGATCCGAGTGTCATGGAGGAAACGTATAACTTCAGCGCTCCACCACATACCTTTAGTGTCTCAGAGGAGGAGCTGTGGTCGTCTGAAGGGATTGTTAGAATGAGAGAGAGTCTGAAGGTTTGGGCAGGGCAGAGCTGGGTTAAAGCTGGGTTTATATGAGCTGTATACATGTGTGTGTGTGTGAGAGAGAGAGACAGGAAGTGAAGGCTCAGAGTGGGGCATTACAGTCTGAAGAACCTGGACTGACCTCGCCTTCTAAGTTTTATTATAAGCAGTAAGAGGAGCTGTATTTGATCTTTTTCTACATCTAACATATAATTGAAATTTGATTGGTATTAGATACAACAAACTACCATTAATTTAAAGTGCGATTAAAGTGCGTATAACGGGTTTCCACGAATTTCTCATTTCAATTTATTTTTATAGATTTACACTAGTTGTAAATATAAATGGTCGTTTTACATGAAAAAAGAACAAGTTTGCGAAGAGTTTTGGCCTAATTTAGCAGAAAGATTTATTGTCATTGTCACAGAGTACAACTAAGTTATGTTTAGAGTGAGCCTACGGGCCGCTGCACTTTTTTGCGCGCCGCCAGTCGTCATGCAATTATGCCATTACTATAATTTATACACAAAAGCAAAAGGGAACTGTGTATTTATATTAAAAAAGGCAGAATAGACCAATGATTTGGTCCAAATCTTCAGCTAATTTACTTCTTTTTGTTACTGTTTTATGCAAATCCTTATAATCTAAACAAAATCTTGATCGACTGTGATTCCATTGATCGATTAATTGACTAAACGACTAAAGGACTACAGCCCGAGTCCACAAAGATTGTTTGTTGTTTAGCATTATGGCTACCTGCTGTTAGCATAAGGGCATGTCTCGCTCCTAAAAAGCTTTAAACACATCATGGTGAACAATTCAAAGGTTCAGAATGCATTAGGAAAGTGAGAAAAACATTTGGACAAGTAAGAAGTTTGAAATTAATAATTACGGTTTGACTACATTTTCGGGAAAGCAAAAATGTAATATAGCATCTTTCAAGTATTCCAAAGAATATTTTTAATTTTGCATTTCTATGGAATCAGGCAGGTGACTCTTCAGCCCCAGAAAGTTACATACTGTCACATCAAAATACAGTTTTACTAAGTAATGAAATATCTGACAAAAGGTGTACAGTGAGAAGTAATTTGTCATAACTATCCAATGTCATTCTCTGTGTCTAAAAAATCTTTTGGTTTTGTTTTAGCAGTCATGTTGTCCAGATAATACCTTAACATTCAACAAATTATAAGGTTATTTTTTGTAGCATTGTTGTTCAAACTTTCCAGCACTAGTTGTAGTAGGCTTTGGATGAAAAAAGGAAACGGAATTAAGAAAAGACCAAGATTTATGAGGACTACCAAATGTTTAATCTCTATACGGAACATCACTGCTTGTTTACATGTTCTGAACCCCATTACAGTAACTGGAATGCCAACATCTTCAAACTCCACACTGGTTTTCGGTCTGGTCTTGTCTTGTTGTGGGTTCTTGGTTCCCTCTGGTCTCAGTAACGATGTGGTGTTGGTTCTTGTGGCTGTGCCTACAACACTTCTACAACACACAACAGCAGAGTGTCCAGAACTCCAGCTTATCATGACCCAGAAAACAAGCCACGGGGTGCATCCGCTAGTCTTTTACATACATTTTTAACAAGTTCAAAGCGTTGAGAAGAGCATGGCAGTGTGCGAGTTAGTATTGGAGCTGCACTCTCTGTGGTTGTCATGTTTTTACAGCTGGGGAGTTGAAGTCGAGTCCGGGGTTTGATGTGTGTGTGTGGGAGAGAGAGAATTCCCATGTTCTGCCATTTGGATTCAAAATTATGCTCTTCTTACCCATGGCACAGGTGCAAGGTTAAAAAGTCAAAAACACAAACCGGGCTGAAACTAATGACTTTGATGAGGATTTCCAAGCAGGTGTGTGTGTGTGTCAGTCTTTGGCGTTTGATCCAGCCATCAATAACATCGAGTAGAATACATATTATGCTTCGTACATGTTTCCTGGAGGTGTTTTCTCACATGTGTGCCAGGTCTGACCTATGTCTTTGGTGTCTGTGTGTGCAGTTCTACCTCCAGTCCCGGTTCACGTGGCGCGGCGCCCGTCTGCTCCGCCCCCTGCTCCAGTTCACCCTCCTGATGATGGCCTTCTACACAGGACTGTCCCGAGTGTCTGACCACAAGCACCACCCCACTGATGTCCTGGCAGGCTTTGTGCAGGGAGCCCTGGTGGCCTACTGCATAGTAAGTACACACACTAAATATCTGCATGTACACTTTGCATAGTACGGAAGCTCAGAACTGCCAATCTCCACTTTATTCTTTCCCCAGCTGTATCACGACATCTCATGATATCTATCAGGTAATAACGTGACACTATCAGGTAATAACTTGATATAAAATTAAAAAAAAAAAAAAAATTTATATCAGGTAAAAACGTGACTATCGCGTAACAATGTGATACCAAAATATTCTTTTTTTTAATCAGGTAAAAACGTCATAGTATTAGGTAATAATGTGGTACTATCACATAATAACGTCATACGAAAAAAAGGAAAAAAAAAACATTACCTAATACTATCACATTTTTACCTAATACTATCACGTTATTACCTGTTAGTATCACGTTATTACCTGATAGTATCACGTTATTAACTGATAGTTATCATGAAATTTCAAGATACAACTGAAAAAAAATAAAGCACAGATTGGCAGTACTGAGCTTCCGTAGCATAGGCAGTTCAGTTCATTGAATTTCTGTAAAGTCAAAAGTCAAGTATGAATCCCCAAACCAAAAAGATAAAGGCAAAAAAACAATAAATAGAGGAGGAAGTAAAGGCTGTAGATGAGTTGTGGTTTTGCTCTTGAACTCGAGATAAACCTCATTTATCAAACAAAATGTCAGAAAATCAAACAATAAAACTGTCATAGGTCAAAAACAGAAGCAGATTGTGCAACTTTCACAGCAAACAAGCACTGCCCTTACACCCTCCTTATCACTTAAGGAAAAACTTCAGCATCCTCTGTGGGGAAAAGAAATCTGGAGGGGAGCCACAGTAAAGAAGAGATGTTTTCCCATGGACGAACAATTAATAGAAGTAACCAAGACTGACATACATCCATTAGAGTTTAAGTCTGTAGAGTCAGAGTTCATCAAGCAGAGGGAATAGGGTTTAGATTCCGGATCCGAGCACGAACCTAGCCCATCTTTTGTACGCCAAATGAATGAAAGAGGAGAAAGAGATAAAGAAGGAATGTGTATGTGTATGTGCGCAGCAAGGAAAGATGAGGAAGCGAGAGAGAGATGTAGGGATGAAGTTCTTCTGGTTCTGGAGACAATGTATATGTAAACTAGGGTAACATCATAATGCACTTATTGTTGACTTGTTTGTGCACACGAACAAGCAAAAAGTACAAAATGTCTTCTACGTGATCTGTAACTGCTATCTTGTGTTTCGCTCTAGCTGCATGTTCTGCTTTCTGATAATGCACACAAATTCCACGTTTCCACATGCTTGGGATGGGCGACGCATTGGTTTCAAAATTTTGGAAAAGTCGACAAAAACTTGGCAGTGATAATATTTTGTATGCATTCCAAGTTCATTCAAAATAGAACACTCAAGTAAAAAGTTCATTTGCTATGCTTACTACAACTTACAATGAACCTTGCTTTGGGCTTAATGATGGAAGAGAGCAAATATTGATTATTAGCTACAGTAGCATGCCACATAACAGGCATTGTTAATAGCTAAAAACAAATGTCAGACCAACTCTAATGTCATAATTGTGTATTTTGTCTCACGTTTTGCAAGTTAAAAATGTCTTGGCCACTACAATGGCTTTGTCAGTATTTGCAGTAACATTTGTGGTTACGTTTCACATACATTTTGAGGTTGCTAAGCCAGCGTACCACAGACAGCTGATCTCGGTATGTAAAAGTAGTGGCCCTGACTGACCTATTTATGTACACCACATGCAATGAAAAATATAGACAGAAACTGTAACCAAACGTGTTGTGAGTAACCACTGGAGATCTTCCATGTCACTTTTCACATTTACTGCTGGCATTAAAGTGAAGAGAATCCTATTCCCTGTAATGAGGAACACATTGCTTGGAGCCAGTGCTGGTTGGTTTTGTGTGTGTAAATCCGTACTCCACTTAAGACTACTTTGGTGACATATCGTAAGAGCTGATGCCAGATGATTTTCGTAAAGCCTCATCGTTATAGTGGTCTTCGTGGAGCCAAGGAAAATTAAATTTGGTCTAGAGGAAAAATCACAGAGGGAGGAGCAGACAGAGTATGTGCTATAGGCTTTGAAAACAGGAATGAGGTTGTTAATTATTTGGACTGTTTTATTTGGTGGCTCTGTTTCTGTCTTCGCAGCAGGCAGCGACAGCACAAGCGCTCTCATGAGTGACCGATCCAACACGAGAACCAGTGGAGTGGATTAGATTCATAAAATATTTAGGAGCGTAGTGGTGGCGCCTGCCAGGCCTTGGCACTGCTGCATGCTTACACGCCATGTGGACATTGTAGATGCAAGGATTATTGGAGGATTGGAAAGGGACTCAAACAGGGAAGTCACACAAGACCATTAAGTTGGTCTGTACAATGTCGACCAAATGAGTTTAATGTCTGTTTCTCAAAGAAGTACTTGTTTTGTAAGGCACTTCACCCTGTGCCATGTTCAGTTTGTACTCTGACATCATACTAAGCAGATATTTCTTTATTTGTTCGAGAGATATGAACAACTTTTAGTTGATAACAAATAATGAAGTAACTTTTGATTGTTTTGTGTGGATTCAGGAAACATCACAGAGTTTGAAATAGCTGAAAATGTTGCCAAAGTAGAGCTATCCAAAGTATTAAGATTAAAATTATTGAACTATTATCTCTTCATATTTTTTAGCTTTATCGGAACTATACCACAATGTTTAGGACATATTGTTATTTTGTGTTGTCTAATGTCTAAAACTTTGACCTGCAAAGAACATTTTTAATCACATTGAATGTGTAGGAAGAAAAGAGAGGAGACTAAGGGAAGCGGTAGCATTCAGAAGAAACCTACGCAGACACAGGGAGAACAGAAAGGCCTGTGTCACAAGGAAGTCCAATTCAAACAGTTAAAGTTTGAAAATATTGTTAACTTTTTATGAAAACTGTTGAACTGGTTAACTCCTCTGCAAAAAAATAACTGTATAAAGAAGCACATTTTTTGACACTGTTTATGAGTAAATACAGTGGATGAGCTCAAACACAAGATTACTCAAACATGCATAAACCAATCCAGAAAGAATTTTGAGTAAACTAAATACCGTTTTAAACCTGGTTAAAGAAAAACATTCATACTCTTTTAGTAATAGTCAGAACAAATCTTTTCCTCAAACTTGAATTCTATCCAACCTTGTCATATTTCATGCTTTTATTGCTCTGCCCTTGTCTATATTGCGTCTTCAGCTGAGCATAGGTCTTGTCCGACATGACTTTTGACAGTTAACGTCTGTTTTTTTACCTAAACTTTGGTGAGAGGGAGCGAGGGAAGTGACAGGAGAGAGGAGCCTTGTCTGCAGCTTGGCCCCGGATGATCATGGGTCCGATCCAAGTATCCCACACAGGCCTCTCGCTCCAAGAGACAACTTAATACACATAAAGACAGAGTATTCACAGTCACGCACTTTCACACCACACACACACACACACACAGGCAAATACATGCTCCGAAGTGGTGCAGATCAAGGCAGCGGAGCACGTTTTTACAATCCCTGACGCCACTTTTCTGATTTGGTAGGAACACACATCTGCGACCACTTTAGCGTTAGCTCAATAAGCGGCGCAGCAGAAAAGAGCTGACAGCAGAGGAGGGCGGTGAGGAGAGGGAGGGTTATGACGTACGAAACAATTGTGGTCCAAAAGTAATACATCAAATGGTACAGGTTAGCTTATTAATCCTGTAAGCCTTGTAATCTTTAACAGTAGTAATAAAACTGTCCATCTAAGCTCATTTAGTCTAATCATTTATGCTCTGACATTACACAAATTTAAATTAAAAGTTTGGGACACAAGCACATCATAAGTCAGTGTGCCTCTCCACAAATCTGGGTTTGAGTCACAAATCTCACACAAGATCGTTTCTTTGCGTCACATGTGAATCTGTGAGTTTCTGTTATGACTCTTTGCAACAGCCAACTGCTTGCAGCCCTACACCAGGAGGTCTCTGGTCATGTGAATTAACCATAGTTCCTTTGTAGAAAATTCAAGGTTAAATGAAATAATCTAAAACACTCCCTTTTTATTCTAATCAGCACCTGTCATCATTGTTCTAATGTGTTTAATGGTCTTCTCTTAACGCAGATACAAAACCTGTACAAATAGACCTTGCATAATAGAAATCCTTTGAGCCTGATTTCCATCAAGTTCAGTGACATCTTCTCAAAGCATTATCTTTATCAATTCTAAGCAAACGTACATGTGATCTGATGTGATCGTCTGCTGCACATGCGCAGTTCATGTTCACAGTTCAGTTGTTTTATTCAAGTCTATAGACTTACAATATTAGGATTATTTATATTACTATCCCAAGCCTTTATCTTAATCATAACAGACTTGTGTCTAAACTTACCGACACTGGGTCTACGACAAACTAATGCTAAATTCTTGTGTTTAAATATACACGTTGTATATTGTGCTGACCAGTGGAAAATACTTGTACGATATTTGTCAGCCTTAATAATTTGTTCACAAACTATAGTTTGTGGTTGTTTCATCATCAGCTGTTTGGCCCAATGGATAAATGAGTGTTAAGTGTCGCTATGTCGCTACTTCATCCTCAGTTTTCCAAGTAGAAGCAAAATATTCACATAAGATGATGTGTTTATATATTATGCAAAATAAATAAAATGACATCTTGTACTAGTTTATGGACCTGTGGGTGTAGGTCACATGATTAAGGACCTCCTGGTGTAGGTCTGTGAGCAGGATTCTTACAAGTCTGCAGCCATACTACTCTTATAAGACTAAAGTCCAAGGATAGGCTCCAGTCACTCACGATCCCAAAACGTGAAAAAGCATAATATAATGAGTCTTCGTTACCTATAGCATCTTCAATCCCCATGCACATACAAACTAGCCTTTAAAATGAAATATTATTGCTAATCTTGAACTAGCATTTAAAACATTGTTATCCTTAATAAACTATGTATGTAAAAAAAACATACCTGTAAATAATAGAAACTCATTAAGCGATTCCCGATGAAGTGAAATTAAAACACACATGGGAGAAATTAGCTCTTTTTTCCAGTCTGCACCAGACTGTTTTCATTTTTCAGCAACAATTATTCTCACAGCAATTGTCTCGCGGAAAGAACTTTCTCTAAAAATACATCAACAATTACGAGGGTCAAACGTGTTGTTTTAGATTACGTTGTCATTGCTATTTCAAGACTCTATAAGCCAGTGTTGAGTCGACACTAGATTAACACACTTTTTTTCACAATTGCAGTCATTATCAACATTGTAGACTTAATCATAATCATTCATAACGTCCAGACTCTAAAGAATGAGCAGGAACCAAAACAGGAAGCGCTATCTGTCTGTCCCACACCTGATTAGTCCGATCAGACGCATTGACCTACTTGTGGCGCTCGTATGTGGCAGCGAAGGTCAAACGGGCTAAAGGCAGCAGGAAGCAGCTGTTTTGTGGAGAAAGCTCAAGAGTCAGTTTGTTTTGTGAGAAGCTCTTTGTTGCAGCAGACGGACTTGGATCAGGCAGTAACCAGTCGGAGGAGCAGGAGGAGGTGCTATCATTTCCTTGTTGTTCGTTTGGTCAAGGACAGGATGCACATGTCGCTAACAGTGATGCTTTGTCTAACGGCGCAGTAAACACACTTAACCGCTCTGTCATCACATGTTTGGCTTGGAACACTTGGGTGGATGCAACGTAATTAATGATATTAAAATGTCTTGCACAATGAAAAGTGTCATTAGGATAAATCAGGGCTATGGCTTGGGTTGCACAGTTTTGGGGAAAATAGATCAGATTTTTCTAAGTAGTATTTAAGTTAATTTTTTTCTGTTTCATTGTTTATTCTAAATAACAAGTCTATTCAGGAGACATTTTGCTGGATTAGTTTTTGATCCCACAATACTAGTTCAGCCAGTGAGACTATTTACTGGCAGATTTTGAACCAGAACATCTCATAATGTTTGACTTTTTTTCCACATAAAATGTTAAGTTGTTATTTGCACAATAAATTCTACAGTTATATGACATACTTTCTAACAAGCTGGGTTAAAAATACAAAATAAAAGCTAAAAACACATTTTCACTGATAATAATATTTGCATTTTAAAACACAGCACAGCTCACAGGTACACTTTTTTTTTCTTACTTTGGTACAAAAGGGAAAAACAAACATGTTTATCTATGATATATCATATTCTATAGCAAATGTGTTGTTTTTACTCTTTAGTATTGATACATGTGCACACAAAGACTAGAGAACCTCCTCTAAAAATATCAGCAGTGATCGGTCAATACAGATAACAGCAAAAATGGCCAATATCGGCCGATACCTACAGTATATTGCTACTGATATATCACCCATTGCTATTTTAAACCTGTTCATAAGAACTGAGAAATAAACTAAAGCAAGTACTGATTACACATCCTACATTTCAGCACATGTTCTCTGGTTAACACTTACTTTTAGCTTTGTGATTTGCCTTGAAACTTGTATTATTTTTTTTATCCATTTTAATGCATAGATAAATGGTCCATGAAATCAGATTCCACACTATAAACTTCGTGAAAAAGTCTCAAATTTTGAATGAAAACTTTTGGCATCAGTAAATCGATATGACACAGTCTCCCATATAAAATATACATACATGTTTTCTTTGTCAATTCAAAAACTGATTCCAAACCAAATACATGATCAGTGACTTGACAAAAAACATTGTATTTGCATATGTAGAAAAATATTCCAAAAGTATTTGATGAGGAACATGATATAAATAGTTGTGTGTGATGTATTTTTGCCTCTGGAGCAGTCACATGACAGACAGAGTGGTAGTTTGAAGATATTCATGTTTCCTCTGAGTTTCCTCTGTGACTAAGCCACTTCATGTGTCACCACTAATGTTTTATAGGCCTTATGGAAATATTATTTGAAACATGTTACGGGCTATAAACTTCGGATTAGCGGTTGTAACACAACAGTATGAGCTATGCATGAAGAAGTACAAGGAGGAGGGACAGAGGGACAGGGTCAAAGTTCAAGGTTGAAGATGGACACAGAAATGTGTAGAAATAGTTTGGCATTACCTCACATGACTTCACTGTTCACTTATATATTACAGTAAATGAGAGTAAAGGACAAAGAGGCCATTTAAAGTGGAAGACATCATGGGTCAAAGGTCATCTGTCAGAAGTCAGATTGTGCTCTGTAAAGGTCAGGCTCCCATAGAGAAACTTGTGTTTGTCTATGAATGGAACTTGTTGTACATAATTAGAGCGAGTTGGTTCGGGGAGATGGAAGTGACTTGGTTGCCATGGTAAGGAGTTTTCTTCTGTTGATGAACTGGCCTAAACTGTAATTTTTGCTACTTTTATAGATTAAATACGCAATAAAATGTGCTTTTCCTGAAGAAGATGATTTGGGTAAATAAAGCTTACTTGTTAACTACTACTAAAATCTTTTAGATGTTACAACTGTTTTCTCTAATTTAGAGAATAATCGATATGGGTTTTTCTTTGGGCCATGCCAATACCATTTTTTTTTTATTTTGTTAGTCAATGCCAACATCAAAGGCTGATTTTCAAGGTCGATTTCTGAGGCGTATTATCTTATTTTAGTTTTTTAAGACTAGGTTAAGATAGTGTATCAAAAAAAAGTTGTATCTTTGCTATTATTATGTCTTGTTGTTTCATGAATAAAACATGTTTATGCACTATGTGTTAAGTGTCTCAACACACAGTGATACAAAGTGATTTTATCATCACTCTATATACCAGTGCAGCCATGTGCTTTCTCTGTCTAGGAACATTAGTTACTGACAAACAAACAAGCACATATCAAAGCTTGAGCTGCAACCAAAGTCAGAACAACAACAACAACAAAAAAACTGAAGAGATTTTAATTATCAAATCAAAGCTGCAGACTTAGGATTGAAGAGCAATAAAGTAAGTCTAACTGTTTGTCTCCAAAACTAACTGGGAGCTCAGCTGATCACTGCTTCATCAAAAATCGACCAAAAATAATAAGGCTGAACACAGCCACTTTTTATAAATAAAAACATTATTGTTAGAGTGAAGTTAATGGATTTATTTCTGTTACAAAGCTGTTTTAGCTGAATATTGTGATTTACAACAAACAAAATGTAGAATGCTCTAACAATGCTAATGCTAAGTATAGAAAAGGCATAATATGTCTCCTTTATGTAACAGTTTTCCTATTCTAAACCCTAATCTAACCACTTCTGTACAATTATCCATTATGACCTTGTTTATTTATCTACTAGAGATGCACCAATACATTGATATCCTGTTTGTGTCTTTAATTGGATGCAATGGGATTATTTACTGACTGATGTTGCTTATCTGTTACTGTTGGAAATCGTAGAATGCTTAAAGCCAAATGATCCAAAGTTGGACTGATGCTTTCCTAAAATCCATTACTCTAGCTATGTTCCTACCCTAAATGTTATCACTTTGAAAGACAAACCATAAAAACAGACAATCCCTCCCGATCTGAGTATCTTGCACCTTGTACAATCTTTGGAATCATCAGAGTATTTTGGAAAATTGAATGAATAGTCAAACATTTGCAGTTTAGTCATGTTTTTCACATGTAATTGAGCATTGTGCTGAAGTGTACTTTAATGACATTCTGTTGTGTGACCACAGTCGACCTCTGTACATGAAAAGGCTGATGTAGTGAACTATAGCCTCCATAGTCCTTCTTCCTGTCCACTCCTTTCCATGTCCTGTTTGACGTATGATGTCACGGCCAGACCGGGAAGACATTTTTTCTTTTTTGTCATGTTCATAATGCACACACACACACTGCCCCAGGACTGGACTGATGTCACGGTCTGGGTCGATAACACAGCGGAAACCACACTCACAGTTTGGTGAAAAGTGGATTGGGTTCAGTTGAGAGGAAGTCAGTGTTGGTTTAAGTTGAGCTACACAAAGTCAGTACTTAGTCAGCGATGTAAATGTGTGATTAGAAGACTGTACAAAATGTGTCAGAGGGACTTTTCCCTTTCTTTGACTCCATGAGGTAACACAGTGTGCCTCCACAGGAAAATTACGCCAAGGCAATTTGTGTAAGTCATGAGTAATACAAGTTAATGCTGCACAAATCAAGATTTTTCTATTCCAGTGCAGACATTGGTTGATTTTTATGCAATAATAATAGGCAAAGTGATGTTAATATTTACTAGATTAAAGAAGGTGAAAAGTATCTGACTTCTCAAAATGGCTCATTTCAGTATCAGAAGTTATAATAAATTCATTCTTCCAGTTTTGGTTGCTACTATGAAGTTTTAGCATCGCAACTAACGAGCTATCATTTATACAAGAAGCCCAGGATTTTGTTTTCTCTTTGATCTTCAGAGACACATACTTTTTTGGCACCCCTGATTTAGAAGATCTCAGAAAATACTTATGACATCAGAAAACTTCAGAAGAGTGTCTATAAGGCTCAGAGGTAGAGATGCACCAATAATCTTTTTTAAGATTGTGACATTTTTGTTTTCAGTATTAGTGTAGGGACTGGATTTTATTTATTTATTTTTTTTCTCAAACTTGGTTAACTATTTGGGTCAGAGTGATATGTACTGTAACTGTTATTTGTTGTGCAACAACAACTTCAGTCTCAATAAGTTCAGTTAAGGATTTGACCAGGATGATATCCTATGACTGATATCCAATTTAGCAGTATTTCATCGATCAACGCTACAGTATATTTGATCCTTGTATCTAGAGCTGGCAATATAAGAATTTAGATTTATTTGAAGTTGTTATCATTTATTTAAAAAAAGATATCACAAATTCAATAACTACAGAAAGCCAATATTTTCTTTTTTTTTTTTTTTTTTTTTGCATAATAATTTAGTCAGCACTAAGTGACCAAATGTTATTATACTGTATAAGAAGGATTTGAACACACTTGCAAATTTATTATACCTTTTTAACATCTGAAAAGTACTCAAGTTCCAGAATCTTGAAAAAAAATGCAAGTATTAATACGAAGAAATATTAGCTTTGATTATCCAGGTGAAAGTTTTAAGGCTTTATATTTCTCTATTTCAAATAATTTAAATATTTTCAAAAGGGGGCGTGTCCTTTTAGTCGCTTTTAAGTCCAATATTAGTCTCATATTAAACTTGAAGTAGTATATTTAAAAACATATTTGAACATTTTCTGGTGGATTGCCATAATATCGTCTGAATATTGTGATATGCCAAAAACGTATATGCATTTTTGTAATATCACCCAACCCCACCAGTATGGGATCTGTGCAACACTACTCAGAGGGGAAAGAATAATATCTTGCAGACAGAACTCTCTTTGTGTTTTTGAAAACCCAAAAACATACAGTAATGTTCAAGGTGTCCTCATATTCATCCAAAACCATCTTCCCATTTCCTCACCATCTCTCTCTTTGTCTTCCAGGTTTTCTACGTCTCGGACCTGTTCAAACCGCGAGTGAAACCGGCCACTCCCCCTCCGTCGCCCATCAAGAAAGAACTCCTGCCTTCGTCTGACATCATCGACAGGAACAACCACCACAACATGGTCTGAGCCTTCCCCCCCTCAGGAGCCTCACATCGGACAGTAGAATGTAGCGACGAGAGACCATAGCTGCTTCTCCGTGGACCTTTTTTGCGTCACCATTGGAGATTTGCACAGCAGAGTCCACTCTCACTATCAAGACTCCTTATATAACCATTATGTTAACTACTAATCTACATTTGAGCCCTTTGTTTTTTTGAGCACAAAATATCGATGATTGAATTGTTGACCTGACAGGCAGAGAAGAGAGCGCGGGAGTTTGACGGGAAGCTTTTGAAGGCAAATCACTTGAAGAAAAGACTATAAGTTAAGTCAAACCCGCCGGCTGAGGAGAGAAGAACGCCCACTCTCCTTAAGAACTCTGTGGCCTTCGAACATCATAGGACAACAACTTCCTGAACCTATGGAAGGATATTACTGCAATATTAAGCAGCATAGAATTATTAACAGTATAGAAATTGTAACTTATAGCACTGTTTTGTTTTTGTTCGTTGTCCATCACCACTCGCTGCCTGAGGAGTTTCGCCGCAACAGGTCTTGACGTGAAGCCAGATCAATGCAAAACCTTTAAAGAAACTTCCAAAATTTTCAAAACAAAAGCTTCAGTTTTTTTCAACGCGAGCACTTCAACTGTTGTGGCGGATCATCGGCGCGGCCTAAAAATGTTTAGTAAAAGGGTATATTCTGTGGAAAGATGTAGTCAGATTGTGAAGCTCTTGTCCCGGCGCTGGAGAGGAGGGGCGTGGCTGTGCCTTGTCCCCTCCTGGTGCGGGACCCCTGTGTTCTCAAATGGGACAGGGACACGCGGTTTTCGAATGTGCTTGGATCGGCCGCCATGGAAAGAGGCGTTTGAGCTTAAGCTGGCACATTTTAGTTTGGGATGAAGTGAGTTCTTTCCGCTGGCAGGGAGGGACTCTCTTTCACCCGCCCAATCACTCATTGGCTATGGACGTGTCTGTGTGTGTGTCGTGTGTGTGTGTGTACTTATGTGTGCCTTGTGAAGCGAACCCTTAAGTGTCAAATGAAACCTCTGCTCTGTCCCGTGGCGTATGTGTGAATGTGTGTGTCATCGGTCTAAAAACTGTGGATCTTTTGTTTCTCTTCTCTTTTTTTGGGACGTCCCGTATAATCACTAACGTTTGTACAGTACCACACACACAAAGCCCTGTTTGTTTACATCAGATAAACTCCAAGTTCAGAAACAATCTGCCATGTTGCACATCTTCTCCTCGTATAGTCCGTCCTATCATTTCATCCTCACTTTTTATAAATATATAAATAATGTATAGATCACTAAACTCTGTAAGATATTGTTTTTAACATGTTTAGATATATCCACTATTACAGACCTGTGTTCTTTACAAAATGCTGCTTACGAAGCATCGATTGACAGATTTTTGTATCTAGAAAAAAAACTATTGTAGTTTGTAATAGTTTTTATTATGCATCAAATAAATACACACACAATTGTATTCAAATTCAATATTAGTATTTTTGTATTGTCTTGTTTTTGTACAAAAGAAATAGTAGTATTTGTGTTGTTCTGCTAAATGTACTTGGCTCTAATACATGTGCTTTTCAATAAAAAGCTCATTGTGACTCGACTCTTTGTCATGTGCATTAGTGTGACTAACAGTGTTTAAGTGTAGACTAGTGTCTAACCCAGTTGTGTAACTGCACTTTGTCAAGGCTCACAACATAATCTCTGTTCATAAAGCTTCAAAGAAACACACTTACATTGAGAAGACTGGCTGTAGGCTCATATGACAGGTCATGTTTTTCTAATTATGCATTATATCTGTTTATAATAACCTGGTCAGCCTGATGGATTCTCTCACAATATTTGTAAATTCACAAAACACAAACTCTCTCTCTCAATCTGGAGTATAAACTAGTGGTTTAATGATCCAATCACATCGCAGCAAGGGGGTGGGATGGGTTGTTACCAAAGACATCAGCAAGTTGCACCTGAATCAAAACAAAGATGGCAGCTCCTGTGGATGTTCGTGTTTCTGCTGCAAAAAAGTCTGTTTTAGCAGAAACACAGATTACTTCCTTTTTGAAGAGACGTGTTCGTGCAGACATTGGATAGGCCATTACAATTGGTGGCTGTGATTGGATTGGGGTTAGCTAAGGCATGCCAAACACCCAATCAGCTCGAAGTATTTCATTAAACGTCAACTTTTCCCAAACAATCACCACAGTTTAACACAAATCTGTCTGGCGTGTTGACTTGGCCAGTATATGAACAATTTCAAAACAATTTCACTGTCAGGAGTAATGCACCACAAAAGTATTAGTTGCTATAATATGTATTCCTTTAATGTAACACAGTGTTGTACAAAAAAAAAAAAAAAAAGTTGACAATATACAGTATTATTAGCTACAACCTGAGTAACATGGTCCTAATGATGATGGTTAAGTTTCTAAATATGAAAAAAGATCACATTTATATAAATGGATTTGTACTGAAGTCTATAAGTAATAAAATTAGTATTGTACAATATCTTAACATATCATAAGTGTGATAAAAAAACAAACAAACTCAAAATAGTGTAACTCAGACAGTAACTTTTTATACTAATTTTATGCATTACCATTGTACTTAACATGGCCAATGATGACTGAATCTATTTATGTCTAAGGAAACACAATGGCAGACATTACCAAAATGGTAATAAAATATAGTCATCGAAAAGTGAACAAATGTGGAAAAACCTAATATGCACTTTTAGAAAAGTTATTATTTAGTGATGGAGTAATACTCAAGACCGGTCTCCAAACTGTTTTTTAAGGTCTTGGTCTCGTCTCGGACTTGGTCTTGTCTTGGTTTCGAGGGTTTTGGACTTGACCTTGTCTTGGACACCAGGACAATATTGCATTACCACCACGGTCTTGTCTCGATCTTGACCTAGAAAAGTCTTGGTCTTGGTTTGTCTTGATCTCAGCCCTCGGTGGTCTTGGTCTTGTCTTGGTCTTGGGACTCTGGTCTTGAAAATGTCTCGACTACTACACTATTATTTAGCGCACTATGAGTAGGCTATACTGTATTCTAATATAGTAGAGTTTTATTGATAATCCAATTTACTGCGGCTGTATCAAACATGGCACATCTCACGCCATGAAATCATTGATTACTGCTGCATGTTTTATTTCCCCAACACCATGACTCTGCTCTTTATAAAACATGGTGCATGACATTTGGGTGTAACTGTTTCTGGAAAAAATGTGTGATTTCACATTCTGGCAAACACCAGATCCACCATCGGTTCTCAAGTCAAACAAGAAGCCTCATTTGACCTCAGTGTTTGACTTAAAAGAAGCAACGCCTGACAGACATCTTCACAGTTTCGCCGAGTCTTATCCAAAAATCACCGAACAGTTGGCACGATTATCAGAATACCATGAAAAGCAAGATCACAGTGGCTGGTACTCTGCAAGCGATTAAGTCCTGATAGCATCGTTTGAGTGTCTCTTGTGGATTGTAGTATGTTTTCTGGTCGGTGACAGTGCAGCTGATGTGAGGCGCGTGGGAAAGGCCTGGAAACAGCTGTAGACCCGGGCCGGAGCGCACACTGCAGGTCTGTGTTGTGGTCGTGTTTCTCGGAGCACTGGAGCGGAGCCGGACTTGGCTGTGGGTCGGGTCAGGAAGGCCTCCTCTGGTCCACACACATGAGCGAGGAGAGAGGGGTGTGTTCTCGTCACTGCAGCAGCTGTTTACATGTATGAGCTCAAGCAGTCCAAAAGGTACTTACTTCATACTGTGTCGAATGCTGAAGCACCTCCACCCTTCACTTTATTTATTTAACGTTTTTGAAACAAGATAGTGTTATATTATGTAAGTGAAAACATGACTGCGTGATACTGACATGTTTAAATAAAGATGACCAAACGTTTTCCTATGCAGTATTCAAATTAGTCATGCACCGATACTGATTTGGAGTCGCATATCGTTATTGATCTATGACATTTATTTTTTTATATTTATAGCCATACAACCATAGATCTATTAAAAAATGTGGATAGGACATTGCGTGATGTTTAAAACAGAAAGTGACTTTGACCATGCAGAAAGATCCGCTCTCCATCCGGTTAGCTGGGGAAGCTTCTAAGAATAAAACAACAAAACGGGATGAGAGCTAGCTGTTTTGATCTCCAACACAGTCTCACTAGAAGGCGTACATATAGCACGACACAAAAAAAGCGTATTTTTGCATGATGTCAGGCCTTTTTTGCGTACTTGTGTTATGCGTTAATATAGCACGATATGAATAAGCGTAAAAATGACTCGAGATTTGGTTGAAGCCACGTGGGGACGTTTTCTTCAGGTGAAACGGGTAAGTTCAGGCATAAAGTTACTAAAATTGGTAAGATTAGGTCTGGGGCTTGGGGCAGGTTAAGATTAGAATCAGATCATTAATATTCATAAATAAAACACGTCTTAACAGCCACCATTGAAATGAATAGGATTGTGATGAGTACTATAATTACGCAAAACAGCTGTGAACTCGTGCTAATATACCTAATTTACATATTGTGTAATGTCGTGGTAATGTACGCTTTCTTGTGAGGTCGGACTGTTTTCTCGCTGTTTTTCACTCACCTGAATGCAACTTTAGGGTTGTAGGGTCAAATTTCATTCACAAATATTGAATTAGCACCAGAACTTTTGTTTTTGCACCAGTGATAAACTCTTGAAGTCAGCTGACAACCCTATAGCTCGAGTTATTGCTCCAGCTTGATCAATGAGCGGCATAAACAAGTAGTCCCTCTATGGCTTGCTTCTAGCTGTTGCAAGACTGCCCAAGTGGCCGTCCATTGGTATTGCAGCAGAATATTTCTGTAAAAATGTTTTCCAATAGAGTGCAATGGAAACACACAAACTGCTTGTGTTTAGCAGAAAGAGCATCTAGCTTTGGATCTTGTGGCAATTGTTTCTCTGGTTCAAAAGTCTTACATTTTGACAGTTACACAGCTTTTGAAAGTTAATCTAAACCCTAAAACTACTTTTTTGGCTGTTACACTATATGGGGTTTAAATAGAATTACCTACTGTCATTTTTTGGCATTCTTTGTCAGTCTTCTAGATGTGACCTCAGCGTGTATTGTCCGGTCAAAACTGAGCACTAATTGCAGACACCTACTGTCAATCCAACCAGACTGCTGCTCCCCCCTCTGAGCCCCACATTTTCCTTTTCCCAGTGCCTTTCAAGGAGTTTGCTGTGTTTGAAATGTGTTGGTGGGCGGAGCTTAGAGGCTGCTCCGATTGGTCAGAAAGGTCACGTGTTCTGCTCCATTCGTCACTGTTTATCATGGAAGAAACACAACTGCACATGTTCAATAGCTTATAGAAAACATATCAAAAGGCTAACACTTGACGCAAAACATTAATGTATATGATCAACAGGGACTGGCTAAAACTCAGGAAGTGTGCTTATTAATGTTGCTAGCACAAACTATGGGCATACTAACACGACTTGCTCTGACATCGGTGGAGAAAAACCCTACATTTTTGATGCCTGATTAATGACAAACTACAACAAAAACACAGCATGAGCACAGTAGCATTAAGCTTTACGTGATCTCCTACATAAACAACAATGGATTCACATTTTTGTAACATTCATTTAGCAGCTGGTTAGTTTTATCCCAGCTTTTATGACCGAAGTGTGTTAGCGATTATGATGAAATTACATTGGAAATACAAAAAAAAAGATTGATCACATATGTCCTACAGTGCACAAACGCAGCTCGGAAAAGTCTGAAGTCTAAAACATTACAGTAGTCAGTGTGTGTACATGTGGTCACGGGGCTGTCAGCTGGCAAACCAGACGTGAACAGGCTCCATGCAGTGCTGCCGGTGTAGATTCCCTGACAGGACGTCCCACCGGCATGTACGATATAAAAAGCATCGCCTCGCAACAAGACGCCCACTGTGTCGAGCCTACGTAGCAAACGCATGGGTTTACCTGAGCTCAGTGTGGCCCGGAGCTCAGAGGGTCTTTTCTCTGCAGCAAGGGATTCTGGGTAAAGGGAAATAGCTGATGGAGAGCCAGGAGAGAGAGAGAGAGGACTTCCTTTTGGGGGATTAAGAACAGCTCACAGTAGCATCAGTGTCCGTGAGTAAGCTGTAGAAGTAGACAAAATATGACACACCCTCAGAGCAGAGGCGTGTCAATATGAGGGCTAAGCTGAGCTGCAGAGTCATAAAAAGGTTAAATGTATTAAACTTTAAAATGTACATTGAAATTTGAAAGAATTTATCAATCATTGTGTTTGTGGAACAGTAAAAATAGCACAAATGTGTCAACAAATGTAGCAACTATTCTGCTTTGTGTAACCAAGGGAGGAAGAGGACATGAAAGAATGGAATAATAACTAAACTAAACTAACTTACTCATGAAACTATGAATCCAGAACCAAAGCCACCTGAGTTTACTCCAGAAAATAAAAGTAAGGACACAGGTTTGTTAAATTGAGTGGACAGAGGCAGAAGTTTACAAACGTTTGAATAATTAAATTATAGTTTAAGTTAAAAGTCTTGATCGTGACTTTTAAACAGTTGCACATAATCAAGTTACAGTCCAGAGTTCACAAGACCAGCTTTAACACATCATCCAGCTCATATCAGTCACAAAGCTAGGTCCACAGAAGAGGGAGGGGCGACCTGCCCTATTAAAATAAACAGGTAACTAACAAAGTCTAACATCATTATGCACTAAAGATATCAGAGCTCCAGGACGTGGACAAGGCGCTGAAGCCACAGCTACTGACACCCTGAACGCTCCGTTCAGTTTGTAGTAGCTCTCTCTATGGCTACCGTACACGCTAAAACATTAGCATAGCAACGCACCCCATTAAGAAGACTGAATTGATCACACAGCGGATGCTCACCAGTGATGCAAAGCGTTAGTTGTGTTATTTGAGTTTTTTGGCTATGACGACCTTCGTTGGCCGCTTGACGCTCCTATCACAACAACATCAACATCAGGGGTTAGCTTTATGCGCTAACCCAAAACCTGCACAGCAGTGCCCCAAAACCTCAAACACCTGTAACTCAAAAAATGAAAACAGATCAAAGTAGGCTACTATGCGGAACATTTCAAAAATGTTATTTATTCCACAACATGGTTTCAGTAATGAATCTAAATCGTTCATGATAGAATTTTCATACAAGTCAATCAAATTCCTTTTGCCTTCTTTAAAAATCTACTGCTCTACAAGTGATAGGCTTGTGGGTGAAAATGACAGTGTGCTTAAATCCCTTGTGTAGACAGAGGGATTACATCTGAGGATTAACTGTGTTTGTATGTGGGTGAAGATCCTACATTCAAGTCTGAGGCCCACCACTGTTTGGGTTGTTCTGATATTGGTGAAGGTCCATTTAATCAAGCAGAAACAGGAAGTGGATTAACCTATTCTGTAGCTCAAATTGAATGGGTTTGGAACAAAACACTGGAGCTCATTGTTAACAGCTCCTCTGATACGGTCACAAATCTCTTTTTATACCTGTCTTTTATAATACCCAGGAGAGGAACACTTTGTACTGTGGCCTTCATTTGGAAAGCCTCTCAACATTCTGACACGGGTAACTGATGTTTTTTTTGTTGCTGTTTTTTTCAGTCTATGGAACTTTCTGACAAATTAACTTTATGCTTTAAAATGATATAAAAATCATACCGTTACAGTCCGTTTCTCACGTCAGGAATTGAGTTACAGCTCTATCTACTGGTTTGTATAATGGTAGTAGAGTGGGTAGTGTTCCTGTTGTTTAACAAATATCTTTTACCTGATTTCTCTTTGCATGTCAGATACAAGCTCAATATTTACCTGAATTGTGAGTTGATTATTTATTCACAAACAGCTACTTTTCCAGTTTTAGTTGTGATTTTACAAGAGAAACATAATTTCTGCATAATCTCTACACCGTCTAATATCAGCAAGGAGTGACAAGTGACTGGACCTCAGCCCAACTGGCCCCTTCTGAGCGGTGTCCCAGTGTGACATAGTGTCTGTGGAGCCGGTGATCTATGTGGAAAAAAGAGAGAAGGCTCAGGACAGAGAGGTAATAAACTGAGCAGATGTTAGCGTTACGTGGGGCAACAGGTGATATGTCATCTTCACATAAAAGGTCTCTGTGTCCCAAAATGCCTCACTCCACAGGTCAAATATTCCTCTAATGTACAGTACTTTGGCCTTGAGCTCATGATGTAATGTCATTTCATTTCAACACCTATGTTACTTTGTTTTGTTTGATCGCACAAAGCAGGAATAAACAAGCTGTGGAAAGATTACAATGCCAGAGAATACAAGGATTAATGCCAGAGAATTCAAGTTTGTACTAAATAGAAATCGGAAAATAACAAAAATCCAGGCATGAGCTGTGCACTGACATCATTTTCATTGAGTAGCTTTGGAGCTGGAGAGTCTGGATTACTTGGTGCAAAGTGTGTCTTTGACAGTGTAAAACTGAAACTGAAAGTTGTGTTGGCTAAACTTTGGCTCCGTACAGTGGTAAAAGAACTCAAAGCACTTTACAGCGGATTCTGCCCTGGGACAGGACTGACATAAGCAGCCTTCTAGTCCCTCTGAATTTCAGCACACCAATTATAGCATATTTTTTGTCAAAATACATAACAAAGGGAGATAATAACACATTAGTGGAATTATCAACAAAAGCAGTCTAATCCAAAAGTCTGTATCATTAGTGTGGGCATAACTTCAGTGTTTCTATTGTTTATTGGATTTCTATAGATAGAGTTAGCATCAAAGCCCTCTAACAATCCTCCATGGGGTAGACTTAACATTGAGAGTGAATCAGAACAACATCTTTATTGTTCAACAACTACAACAGCAAATCTGAACTTAAGGAAATATATTGTGTCAATAGACACAAAGACATGGAGCTGAATAAAGTGATCCAGCAGTCCAACAATGTAACGATAGCTGCGAGCTAAATGCTAACGTCATGCTAGCGCCACCTTTTAGCAATTTTCTGTTAACTTATCTGACATAACGTCACATCTAATTCAAGTGTTGCCACAATATTTTCTTAAGTCCACATTTGCTGTTGTAGTTCTTGAGGCCTAATAAAACTATTGTTCTGATCCACTCCACTTTCCCCTATGAAAGTCCAGTAGTGGTCGTGGTCTCCGATGCTGACTGTATTTATTGCTGTTTGCTTCATACACCTTGACAGAATAACTTTCAAATAAAAACTGGTTAGTAGGCTACATTTATCCACATTGTGGCTGATTAAAGCATGTTTCTGTAGTTTGATTTGAGTTGTTACTAGTATAAACTGTCACAACCTGCTTATATAGGACACCTAAAAATAGGCAAGAATTAAGACCTCGGAGGATAACTGGAACGCAGCATTGCTTTTTAATATCGAATACATATAAAATATCAAGCATCGAGCTGTAGACTTTTATATTTCTTTCACATTTTTGTTGTTCAATGAGCGACTGTTGGTGAAATTTTTTTGACTCACCACTAACCATCAAGGTGTTAAAATTCATTGAGAATTGTCATTACCTCATCTTTTAGTTGTTTTTCAATGCCTTTTATTTTGAAATACCTTACCACTGTAGAATTCAGTGCTGTGCAAATTGGAGAGTTTCTTTCAGTCCATTCATGTAAAAGACATCTCTGCTTCTTTCCTTTCCCCCTGTGGTCATACATATATGAGGTTGTTAAAGGTCCGCAGGTGTTTCAGTTTTAGCCTACTGGTACAGTTTATAGGATTTCATTCATCAAAGTTTTGCACAAGACTATGAAACGTCTCAACGTCAGCAGCTTAACTGAATCGAGAAAACAGACCCAAGCCACAGAAGGTTGAGGAAGACTGGAACAATAAAATCAAACTGTGATCTTATGAACTGGCAACAGGCCTGTTAAAGATGATTCAGAGACTTTATAGAAGTGCAGTTAAAATTTGGGAAAACGTCACAGATTAAGATGTGTTAAAAATGAAGATGATTTATTTTATGTAGTCTGTTAAAGCAAAGAAAGAAATACATCTCAGAGAGTAACAAAACATTCAGTACGGAGTATATACTGTAAATATTCAGCCTTTTTGAAAATAAAAGACTAAAAATAGTATTTTTTATCACAGAACATTTTCATAGTATCCCATAGGAAAAAAATAAATAAACTAATAGTAAGAGTTTAATGTTTGTTGCAGAATAGCTATGTGCCAATTCAGGGTTTCCCAAGCTTTTCAGACCGGGACAAACAAACAACCATAACACCAACTCACACTCCCCACAGCAAAACAAAATATATGTCTGTATTTCAAGTTGAAAAACCTTTTAACTTGGCTTACAAAAGCTTTGTTTTAGTAGTTTGTTGTTTTATATGGCCAAATATGTTGCATATATAGTACATTTACAACATAAATAAATGCAACCTGTTCATTTATATTATAATTACACAAATTGTCTCTGTTGCTGTTTAGTCTACGTACCTGGCATCCAGTGTGTGCTTTCGTGGCCCGCCCACGTTTCCTCTTTGTGTGTAGGAACTTCCTCTTCCCTTTTGAAAAACCCTGTGATGGAAGAGTTTGGGCCAACTGTTAGCAGCACATGTTGTTAAAATTAATTAATATATCTACATTATATACCGAGTCGTAATGGTAAGATTACATTTTGAAATCACCTCGCGACCTCCAGATTTTGCTTTGCTACCACCGAGCACCACTGCTAAGATTAATTGGCCAATCAGGGACACGCATCATTTCCCATATGAAAACCAACATGGAAAATATGGGGAAAAAAATCATGTGGAACTGAAAAACATCACGGATTTTTACAGAATCAAGCGAAGCAAAGCTATTTTAATGTGAGGTGAGTGAAGTTGGATTTTTGTCTAAATGACAGACGACCACTCAGCTCCTTTGTTTCATGTGCGTCACATAAATAAACTAATCTGATTGGCTGGTATGTTGTGCAGTTGATCCCAGGCAAAAAGTAGAGCTGTAAATGATCCAGAGTTCATGTCTGTTTAAGGTTTTTTATATTCCTGTCTATAGCTGATGGCAGGTAAAAAATTACACTTAATATTTTGTATGCTGTTAATCCAAAAAATGCTGTTCATAGACCTTGAGGCAAGAATTGTTCTGGGAAATCCACATTTTCTTGCCCATTTCGTTTTGCACAAAATGTGAAGCAAGAAAAGATTGGGTCAAACTAGTAAATGGAAGCCGTGTGATCATCTGTGTGGGTAGAAAATATGTCCAGACACCAATCGCTTTTCTTTCCTTTTGGCTTGTCACGCTTGTCAAGGAGGATTTGGTCATAGAGCCCGTGTTGCTTAAGCCTCTATGTTCACCTGAAATAGCACAGAAAATATGACCACATTTTTGGATGTTATGTTGTTAGGAATGGGCAACACATTTGATTTGTGATTGTGTCAATGTTCTTTTGAAGATGTGCCAATAAAAAAAAAAAAATCAAGTTGTCCTAGAAGAATCATTTCTCTTCCCCTTGTATTCTCTTTTCAGCAACTTCCAAATAGTCTTTTTTTTTTTTTTTTTTTTTTTTTTTTTGCAGTTCCTGGTCAGGGATTCTTGTCAGAGCAATACCTGTTTAGCATGCATCAAGTAAATCAAATGCTAAATGTGCGGGCATGTCCAAATTGCGGCTTGGGGGCCAAACTTGGCTTTTGAACCAACTGTTTTTGGACCTTGATTGGTTCAAATTACAAAAGAGTATAGTCTTTCATGTCAAATTTGAACAGTTCATTTTTCCTAATAAACATTTTTGATGTTATATAAACCTAAAATAAATATTTTATTTTATTTTTTAATAAAACATGTTAAGTTCCAGTGAAACTTAGCTGTTTTTCTGGAATGTGCATACCCATATGCAGAAGTTACAGTCTGTCTGCCTTGATGAGCCATCATTTGAATAAGGCCTTCTAGTTTATATAGATACTGTATGTTTGGAATTTGTATGAGAGACAATACAATTCTTAATTCGATTATGTTTAGCTTTAATTGCAAAAAAATATTTTGTAGGCGTTTTGGAAAGAATTGAACATGATATGTGTATTGTGGTGAAGTTGAGCTTTCTAATGATGTATAGCAAACCCATATTTTTTTGTTTTTTTGTTTGATATGTATATCTGTTAAAAAAAAAAGTCCCTGTTCAAGGGATTAAAAAGGTTAAAAGTGTGGTGGTTCATAAAAATTACGTCAAATGTAAAATTTTGAATGATTCACTTCACAACCATGCCCCTCATATAGGTTTTCCATATGAACAAAGCTTGGACCCCCCTGCTGTAGTGAGACTGACTGACTATCAAGCTGCTAGCTAATGTAGCTGCATCAGGGGAAAAGATTGGGGAAAAGACTTACTGCCCCACAGTGTATGTATCATTATTTTTTTTTAATATAAATATCATATATTTTTGTTATTAAGGTTTCCAGAGGTGGCGATCATGGAGCCCGATCTCACAAGAAAGCGTACATTTACCACGACATTACACAATATGTAAATTACGCATGATTAGCATGAGTTCATGGCTGTTTTGCATAATTATGGTACGCATCGCATTCCCAGTTCATTTCTATAGTGGTTGTTAAGATGTGTTCTTATTTATGAACATTAAGAAAATCCTTATCCTAATCTTAACCTGCCCCAAGCCCCAGACCTAAACTTACCCATTTTAATAAGTTGATGCCTAAACTTACCCGTTTCACCTGAAGAAAACGTCCTCACGTGGCTTCAATCAAATCTCGTGTGATTTTTACGCTTCATATCATGCTGTACGGCGTAACATAAGAACGCAAAAAAAGGCCTGAAATTGTGGTCATAATACACTATTTTTGTGTTGTGGTAAATGTACACTTTCTTGTAGGACTGTGTTGGAAGATCTTCGTGCTTCAAACCTTGAGCCCAAAAGACCTAAACAATGAACTTATTATTAAATATAATGTTGCATGGTCAGCCCATCAGCCAGAAAACAAGAAATATAAACACTGGATTAAGGAGGCCATTGAGATCAGAAAGCGGGGCACCAACTGCATCAGAGCTTTCCTCTAGCTACAGCTGCTGGCTGCAAAAGAAATCACACATGATAAATACTCAAAGTGATTTTATCTGATATGCTAATGTTGCAGAAATACTTGAAATGAGTCTAGATGATTTATGGACATAAAACAATGAAAGATCTGGGAGACTTATCTAACATCACAGATCTGGAACATTCAGAACAGTGTGTTCTGACGTTTAGAAGGGAACAAAAGCTTTAGTAGAGTTTTTGATGAGAATTGAACAGAATTAAAAACTTCTTTAACCGAGAGGGACATTTATAATCAGCCTGTCTTTGTAAGTTATTGGTGATTGGTCCATTATTGATTATGAAAATAACATAATTTATGGTTTAGTCTAATGAAATCATGTGTTGTGTAGTGCCATAATAAAAACTAAATGTGTGATTCAAACCATTCTCTCAGCTTAAAGGATCAGAAGTGACCGTGAACGCCTCATCACGACTCTGAGTCCTTCTGGCACACGTTCATTGACTGTTTTAGGAGTAGACCTACATTGATACGTGTGGATGAGGATAAACGTACAATTGTTTGCGTCAGATTGAAATGAAACAGCAGTGTGAGTGGAGCTGAGGGACCATCCGTCTGAATATGACAACAGCATGATTAACTCTGCAGACTTTTGGCTCTGTCCATCTCATAGTAATGCTCATAGTTCGACTGACATATCAAAGACGATTACTCAAGTCAGTCCTATTACCAACTCAGGAATAGGAAAGGAAAAGTGGATGATTTGATTTTGCAACAAGTGGTTTTCCGTGATTCTACAAGCATTGAAACAGATTCAGAAGTGACTAATATATCAAACAATGTTGTTTTGCTGCATATTAAAGGAGACATCTTTTTTTTCATGAGCTCAATTATAAACAAGAACATTTGTAGATCTGTAATTTAGATTTTGTTCATTGCAAAAGTTAAAATCGGGTTAAATCAGCTTAGAAATAGAAACAGGTCCATCGACTCCATGTTCAAAACTGATGTCCTGCCTCTTCATTGTAAATATTATAAATATTAGAAGCAGCATCATGGACTGAAAACATCAAGTTCAAATGCTGGGTCAAGCAGGCCATAGAAATCAAGAAGCAAGACCCGAGATTCGAGATGAAGGAGTGTTCCTCCTTTCATCTATGGGACTCCCTTCTCCAGGGACCACTGGGCGGCAGAAGGCGTGGTCAGTTCGAGCGACCCAGGTCGCATCGGGTTGACCACGCTTCCAGGAAGTAACATTTAATAAATGACACGTCACCACTGTTTTGTAAAGCACTTTGAGTTGCTCTGAGTATGAATTGTGTGCTATACAAATAAATTTGCCTTGCCTTGCCTTGCCTAAAAAGTTGTCTGAATAGAAGAAATCAGGTACTGCTGACAGAATTTTTTCTTCTGTCATCTTAAAACCTCATCAACAATGAATTTACCTACTTTACATCATCCACACAAAGCAGGAGTGTGGAAACTAATATTCAGGTTCCAGAGTGGAAAGATTTCAAAACTTTGGTCTAGCATTCCTGTTTTTAAAGATGTCTTAATGCCTTATGCATCATGTACTGACCTTTACTGCATGAATTTTACAGCAGAATCCACACTTTTCACTTCACCAGATGAAAAAAATTCACTACACAGTTTGTTTCCATTAAGTCTGTTTTGAAGCTTTGTCATAATACAGCATTTCTTTAGATGTTGTTGATGCAGAATTCTTTGAAACAATCTTTGAAAAGTTGCAATGTTTGCGCATGCTCACTGTCACGTCTTCTTCTAATTTTGTGACATTCTGGGTCACAGTGCCACACTCTGATCAGTTACAGTTATTGCAGCAGATTTAGTGATTCTAGAGCAGTGATTTTCAACCAGTGTGCCGGCGAACACTAGTGTGCCTTGAGATACTGCCAAGTGCATCCTTGAAAAAATTACATTTTCACAACTAGTTGAAGCTAAACAACCACCATTTACTAATTTAATGATCAACTTAAAGGTGCAATATGTAACTTTTCCTACAAAAGTTTGTTACTACTTTGACCATGTTCCATAGTAAAAGATTAAACATATCAAACATGTATTTGTTCAACTATACAGTAGATCATTTTATATAAAAAAAAAAGCTTTAAAAATGCTTCTCCATAATAGACCTCCACATAGATTTGTAGTAAGAGGGTCATTCTAAGCTACCAGAAAAGTTAGATAGTGAACCTTTAAAGCTTAATAGGCAATATTTACAACATTAAATAATTGTTTTCAAAGTAGTTTGATTCAGCCGTACTTGAGAACTAACAAAGTTGTGCCATGACTGAGAAAAAGTTTGAAAACATTGTTAGTGGACGCTCACAAAAACTGAGCTTGTTCCCATGCGTTTGCAATTCACTTTTAAAATGATCACTTTAATGTTGGTGTGGATAAGTTAGGAGTCTCATTAGAAGCCCTTGTTGAGCTTTAGTGTTCAATTTTAGTCACAACTTGAAGAGCAGCTGTAGTTGATGAAGATTTCTTGAGCCACTTATGACTGAGGTTCTCACAATAACACAAGTTTTTAAAAATTAAAATTCTCTTACAATGTTCTGCTGTGAAGTCTCCAGTGTAATAAAAGACTGGTGCGTTGTGCAATCTGAAAACAGAAATCCATGTGCTGTTTTTCTCAGTCTCATGACATCATTGTTTTCATCACATCCATTATATCTCTTTGAGGCATTTTTTAAAGACATATACATCATACTGTACCTCATGAGTCTTTATACATATGTTATTCTGCTTTGGCAAAAAAACACAATATTTCTTTTTTGCAGGAATGTGAAAATGCTCAGATGATCTACGTTTTTAGAAATGTAATTAAAGCGTTCTTATCAGCACACTTTACCCCCTTCGGTAACCTTCTTCACTCACACAAAACTGTCCGGTTGAGTAATGTTGTTAATCTGCAAATGTTCTGTACTTTGTTTAAAATGACATGTTTTAGTTAGTCTGGGTAAGTTCTCGTGGTTTCAGTCGTTTCCCATGAATCCATTGTATAAACCTCTATTACACCAGTTATCGCATCTATCTATTGGCATCTAGTTTGTTTTAAAAATAGTAACATATTTTTTTTCTTTTAAGTGAATGGCCATGCTCCCTCCTGCTCGCTGACCTGATCTGTCCTTGTGTCCCTTTTGCACTCTGAGGTCAGAATACTTTCTCTTTGACAACTCTGTGACTAAACAATCTCAGTTTTTACTTGTTATTCTCAAACTGTGAGTGAGATGTTTCATCTAATTTTGGTCTTTTAGTGCATGACTTGAGTCCTGTTTTTTTTTTTTTTTTGTTTATGTATAACACTTTGATGAGCTGTAAAGATTTTTTTTTAAATGTGCTTTAAAGGTGCACTGTGTAACTTTCTGGAGGTGAAAAGTCATCTACACAGTTCAATAGAACTAGAAAGTTAAAACTATACTTTGGGACTTTCTGAATGGAGATGAAAACATATTATGCCATAATATAAAAAAGTCAGCGAAAGGAACAGCTTTTCTATGAAAACAGACGTGTTTGAACACTCCTCCAAGCCAAATAACAGACTATTTTGTGGCTATGCACTCAAATGAAAAACACAGATTTTTTCACATTTTTATGAATTATTTAGTTTACTAAAAGCATCTAAATGACAAAAAATAGGCCTTTTATTCACAGAAGTGCACCTTTAAAGCCCATGCACACATTTATATTTAATTTACATTTTTCTCATTTTGACTTAGTTTCGAGTGATAGTTTTTTGTGGTCAAAATGTATCAGTTTTACCGCAGTAAATTTTCAAATTTTGAAGAAATTGACGACTAAAAGTAGACAATTACAGGAAGTGATTTAGGTTTAAACAGCTATTTAACACAATTAAAGTGTTATAAGATACAATCATTTGTCACATTGTCACTCCTGAGTTATTTATGTTGATTTGGGCCCAGATTTATAGTGCGTTTCAGTGGTACTCGGAGCTCGGATCTTCCGAGTTCCAACTTGTAAATTCTCACTGGAACAGCCCTCAAACTCGGAGTTCTCACTCGGCTCCTTGGAGAGAATTTCAGCGTCCGAGGTAGAAAATCGAACATGGCAGCGCCCTGTGTTTTGAGAAAGAAAAACCTCCGACAGCTTCACTGCTGATTGTACCTGTGTTATTTTGTCTTTAGTTTGTCTCTACAGTTCACTCTCCTCTGTGACTTTGCTCCTGCGCTGCCTATGCACGTCTGCCGTTATAAACCTGCTGTTATGTGCTGCAATGCTAATGTTGCTAACGGCTACACAGAACTAATGTAAACAAAAGCACAAATTCACTCTTTTGCGATGTTTTACAAACTGTAAATGTAACAGCAATGTCTGAGTTGATAAACTGACATAAAGAGATCTGTATTTTGGCTGTATTGGGCAGTTTCCAAGCTATTTATAACTTGATTGGCTCATTACTGTAAAAGTAATCCGACTTGGAACACACAACACTCGGAGAAAGCATCACTCCGAGGTCCGAGTTCCGACCTCCGAGGACGACTGGAACGCACCATTACACAGTAGTTGCTAGGTAACATTTGTGGTATATCATATTACTGTGTTTTAGAAAAAATGTAGTCTAACCTGTCACACGCACTTAATAAACAAAGTTGGGTATTCGGAGCCAGAAAGAAAAATACGTAATCTTCAACAAAAAGTAAGATTGTTTTACATCAATAACGTGCACACAATGAGTTATTATAATGACTAGAAAGTATTTCTATGGCAAGTGTTCAGTTCCAGCAGCCATCTTGTGTAGGTTTACTAAAAATCTCAGACAAACTAATAAGAAGCTAAACTATACTTTTTCACTTAAATATTATTCACTCCTTTACATCCGCTACTTTAAAATGAAACTTATAAATGATCATTAAGTTCATTAGGATAAAGACAGTGTAAGGATTACAAGTCAGTAAATGAGCTTCAAACTAAAACTTGATGTTGCATTTTCAGATGTTGGTTTTGGTTATTTCTGCTTTTGATGGTTTTATTTTGTGACTTCTTAGTATTTTTTTTCTCATTTTTCAACTTTTCCTCTTCTTTTTCATTATACTTTTGGTTGAAAATGTCCGAAGTGTCCATCTAACTAATGTTTTTGCCTGTACAATGGTTCTGTGATTTGTCTGAAATGACACGTATTCTTACGCACACAAACAGAGAGAAAAAGAGCAGAGGCAGGGCTAAGTGAAGGATTTCACGCCTGTCTCTGCTCGGCCTGGACTTAACCCCGTCTTCTGCCCTCAGTCTGAAACTCTCACACTCACAAACCTCACTAGTCACGCGTGTTTTTGACTTACAGGAATGAACTCCCCAATGGACTCAAAACAAACCTTTACAATTATGACTCGTCGCTCGCCCAGCCCCCTGTGGTGTGGAGAGGAAGTGAGTCAGGGACAGCTATGGACGACCACTTTCACTGGGATCTGTCAACTACATTTCCCACAATTTTATATTTTTTTCTGTTTTATTTTTTATTATTTTTTTTAATGTACTTAGATTTAATGCTCACGACCATATCAAATGATATGGAGCACAAAAAGTTATTTTTATAACCGCACAAAGTCATGCAAGACTATTGTAAAGACTTTTTTCAAAACGGCACCAAAATTATAAATCACTTTCGGACTTTTGTTTTGCAAATCTAATAAACAACACATGTATACATTGCTGGGTGATTAACATAATACGTAGGTTTAAACCTAGAATCTAAGCAGTGCTGGTGTAGTAATGACTTTCAACTGTTGTTGTGCTACGCAAGACGCTTAACCCACTGACTCACTTCCCTCAGTCTGCCCCAGGGCAGCTGTGGCTACAGTTGTAGCTGATAACCACATAAAATAAAGGTGAGGATATAAGACACTACTCATCTGTTTGGTTATTCTTTATTAAAGCCTGATTGAAAAGGATCTACATTTCAGGGGATCCTGACCAAGTTTAAGATTTGCAAATCTTACACATTTAAGAATTTAGAATTAGAATTTTGAGGTCTAAATACTAATGTTAGCATTCTTTAGAAGCTATATTAACAATTTGTTCAATTATTTCACAGCTGCAATAAAACTGTTATTTTTTATGTTCCATCTAATTCTTTTTTATACATGTTTTCGTGGTTTATGAAAACCATGACCAAGCCTACACAGACACGTGGAGAACATGCAAACTCCACACATGGCTCAGACCCACTCCTGTGTGTCAGAACACAAACTGCTGCACCACTGTGCAATAATCTTGCTTTAACTGTTGCAAATTCTGTCAAACTGGTACCACCAATGTGACACCAAAACCTTTCTCATTCGATACGTAAATACAATGTAAGCAGTCGACAAATCCTCTATTAAAAGCTATTTTGAATGGCAGCGTAAGCTACAATAAAAAAAAGTTTGAATTGTTTGCACCTCAGTGCAACAAAGTCCTGGACAAATCACTTTGTGTTGTTTTTTTAAATCAGGAAATACAGTATGATTTGGCTCCAGTCCCTGTGTTTACATGTTATTTCTGTCCGTGGCTGTTTACACACAAGACAAAAGCTGTGTCAGCTTCATTGTTTAAGATATAATGTTGTTTACACTATTGTTGAGGCAGAGGCTTCCATCTGTAAATAGAGATGAGTATTTCTAACCGCCACCTTCTGTCTTCCACCACTATCATCGTCACTGCAGCATCATGAACACAAACACAGCACAAGATGTGATTCAATGTTTTTTTATTCTGACGTAAACAGGTTTAAGTGCTTTATTTGTCTATTCTTAAACCTGAGAAGTGGTTCCATTAAATAGTTTCATTTTCACTTTCAGTAGGTGACTATGAATTTAATGGTCTACTGTTTTAATACAAAACTGCAAATATTGACTCTTAAATGGCATTTGTTGCAGAGGAGAGATGATTTAGTGTTACCAGTGCACCCAAACCACCGCTATTATTTTTGTTTCATAATTAATGTCGCACTAAACAAACATCCTGTTTCATAAGCACTCATTCCTCTCCGTCCCGGCTCCAAACGCGTCCTCGCTCACAACAGTGCCGCTGCAGCCTCTCTCTGACGCCTCTCGTCTTGATTGGAAAGCTCACTCGTCATGTTGTTTTGATTCTTGAGAGCGGCTCTTCAATCCCGGAGCTGTAGATGAAGGCATTCCAGGCGTCACATCTGTACTTCGTCTGCTCCATCACTTCCAACAAGGAGCTGCAGAAAGCCTATCAGAGTCTTTTCACCCGCTGGCTTCCATTAGGAGGCAGGAACACAGACTTAACCATCATTTAGCTTCACTCGGTTTACTTTGAATTGTTGTAGCAAAAGTATCAGTGGTCTGTCCTTGTATTCTTGTTGTTGGTTTTCAAAGAAATTAGTTCTTAGTTTGTGCACTAACTCGAAAATAAAATGTTATTGTAATATTTTATAATTGCGTGAAATGTCTGTTAATTTTCATGTTTGTTTGTTTTTTTTTTCTAAAAAGGCATTAATGGACATATGGAAACTGGAGCACCTGGAGGAAACCTTTACAGACGAGGGGAGAACATGCAAACTCCACAGAGAAAGGCTCCAAGTCGCCTGTGAATTGAACCAAGGACTTTCTTGCCATGTTGCCTGTCCACAGCGTCGCTCATGAGTTCAAATGTTTACAAATATAATTGTGGGTGCTCACCAAGAACGATGCAAAAGATAAATTGACCCAACAGTGTTCAATGGTGACGCTGAAAACGAGAGTAACAAATTCGAGGCACTCTGGATAAAAGTCCTTTATTATACGGCACAGTGGCAGAGGGTTTGACTCTTGCACGGCCCAGGCCTTTCTGAGTGGAGTTTACATGTTCCTACCCGTGTCTGGGTAGGATTCCTCCGAGCACTCCGGTCTCCCCCACCAACCAAAACATTAGAAAATATCCTCCAGTTATGGTAGTCCTGACCTAGTAAGAACATCTGGAGATGGGTCCCTGAGCACTGCAGTAGACAAACTTCCCTATGAGGACAATAAAGTGTACCTTTCCCTTAACTTTGTCTGGGGTTTTAGCCAATCAGGCCTCGTTCAAGGCAAAATTAAAAAAAAATATATTGACAAATCTAATCCAAAAAGAGGTAAAACACTAAATAGCTGGTGAAGTAGAAAGTGAAGTAGCTGATTTGACATTGCAAACACAATTTAGGTTTTAAATTTGACAACTTCCTTTCCTGATGCATTCATTTTTGATTGCAATTATGGCTTGTAAACTTATTTTTACAAACAACAAAGTGAAACTGGAGAGAACCACTCAAACACAGCGAATCAGAGCACAGCATTTGGCTCATAAATCTTAACCTACCCCAAGCCCCAGCCCTAAACTTACCCATTTTATTAACTCTAGGCCTACCCATTAATCCCAAAAATAAATGTCGTTTCGACTTTTCATAACTCATTGAGGTAAAAAAAGGAATTAAATTGTGCTTGTCGTTTTTGACATTTTGTTGTATATTTGCATTTTCTTCGGAGACTGTGTTGCCAAGCAAGTACTGAAAAAATACCTGGTCCCTGAAAAACAGGGCTAGTGTAAACACTCAAAGTCAGGGCTGAGTAGAGCAGGGCCAAGTCAGGCTAATGAAAACGCATTCAACTTGTCACGTTTATCTATTTCCTTTACTTTCTCAAATGAATATCAAGTTTCTGTAATAAACTACTCAAACCCAAAAGGCATAGTTTCTTTATTTCGTTTATAGTTTCCATATGCTTTATTTTAAAGGCATCTTGTGCATTCATGAATCCTCAGAGACATTTCCTTATATATTTTTCTACGTGTGAATATATTTGTCATCTTCCCCTCTCTTAAAACAGTTCTTCGTCTTCTCTTCCCCCCTCCTCCTCATTCCAACATCTGCTTCTAATCTCAGACTAGATTACAGACGTAAGCATCAACAGCTTTGCCCTCTCCCTTTCTTTTTCTCTTTCTCTTTCTCTCCCCCAGCAGCGTTCGAGCGAGTCCGAGTAGCTCACTTCCAGGCAGTCAAGCGATGACCAACGAGTTAAGCAAGACTGGACACTTGGGAATTTCATCTTTACCCAAATAATTATTAAGACCAGACCAAACAGAAAACAGACAGAAGATGATTAAGGACAGAGGGGCTGAACGTGACTCTTAGAGGTGAAAGGTCATAGGTCAGTGGATTGGTTGGAGGTCAGGGGGTCGAGAGATAGTGAAGATGAAAGTTTAAAAGATTGTTTATGAGTGATGTGAAGGAGAGGACAGTCAAACAGCAGCAGTTGTATCTGTTGGAGACGATCTGCGTGTCTGGGCGTCTGTGGTTCTTCGGGAAACTTGTATTTATATGTTTTAGTTCAAATGTTGCTCTGGGGAAAAATAAGCATCAAAATCTACGTGTGCAGCACTCCAAAACAACAACAAATCCATTGTAGGGACTTAACCAGAAAGTATTAGAAAAAGGTCTGTCTCCAACCTCAGGAGATTGTTCCATTGTTCCTTAAAAATGTGGCGCTGATTCTCCATGTTTAGTCCTGACTCTGGCACCAGCAGGAGGCCGGTCCATGTTTAGTCCTGACTCTGGCACCAGCAGGAGGCCGGTCCATGTTTAGTCCTGACTCTGGCACCAGAAAGAGGCTGGTCCATGTTTAGTCCTGATTTTGGCACCAGCAGGAGGCCGGTCCATGTTTAGTCCCAACTCAGGCACCAGCAGGAGCCGGTCCATGTTTAGTCCTGACTCTGGCATCAGCAGGAGGCCGGTCCATGTTTAGTCCTGACTCTGGCACCAGCAGGAGGCCGGTCCATGTTTAGTCCTGACTCTGGCACCAGCAGGAGGCCGACCCATGTTTAGTCCTGACTGACTAAATCTGGCACCAGCAGAAGGCCGACTCTGGCACCAGAAAGAGGCTGGTCCATGCTTAGTCCTGATTTGGCACCAGCAGGAGGCCGGTCCATGTTTAGTCCTGACTCTAGCACCAGAAAGAGGCTGGTCCATGTTTAGTCCCAACTCTGGCACCAGCAGGAGGCTCTGAGGTTTTCAGAGTTCAAATGGGTTCAAGGCACTCACATGCTGGACATATAGAGTATAATTCTGGAGCTAGGCCATGGAGAGACTTGTACACAAACAGAGCTGCTTTAAACTATTTTCTTAGCCACAGGGAGAGCAGGGCCATAGTCTGAGACATCTGTATTTCTGCAGATTCTAAATCAGTCTGGTCAGCAGAATCATTTCTCCAGTTTGGATAAGTTTGATTGACGTGTGAATTAATGAAATGAAGGACGTGCATTGTTCATATGGATTAAAACAAACACGACGTATGTTGGAAAAAATGCATGAACAAAAAGTAAATAAATACAGGACCTGGAAACAGATCCAGAGAAGCTTGCCTTAGCCTGAAATATAAATAATGAATGAGTTACTTGCTTCATGTGCTTCACACAAATAAACTTGTTTGCTTGGAATGTTGTGGATTTGACATGGGAAGCAATAGAGAGAGTGGTGACCAGACCCACTTTTTGTACATAAGTGTGGTTTCTGGATTCCAGGCAAATACTAGCTATTAGTCAATTATAAGTTATGTCTTCCTCACTGTCCACTTTAGGTTATCAACAACTGACTGCAAATAAGTTTTGGTCCACATCGGGTCATTTCCGGTCAGAACTCAAAGTCCAGAGAGTAATGTCCTGCAGCTGTGGATGCCTTCTTCAGTCAAATCCATATTTCTGTGTTTGTAACATAAGACAGACAGGCCCAAAGCAGCAGAGGCAGAACTGAGAACTTTACGATACTGTATAGGCAACCCACAATCTCACGAGAGATTTTGCAAGATCTATTTGTCACTATGTTGTGTATAGCTGTAAGTGATTTATGCTATGTAGCTGTATTGCACAAAAGGCACATCTGCATGTTCTATGTTACAATATTGGTCAATGGGAAATGTGTATTCTTTCGGTTTATTTATTTAAGTCAGACAAAATGTTGCTGCTGCTGCTGATATAAAGAAATAAGTTACAAAGACTGGCTTTAGTGGTTGTCATTCCAAATCAAAACAAATATATTTTTGTTTGTGTTTTTGTTTAACTTAAAGTACCATTTCTAAATTCAGCTGTTCAAAGTACTTTATAAACTATGAAAATTATTGTATGATTGGAAATTGCTAACCAGGCTTATACCAGATAGGTGCATCATTCTACATTGAGTTCTACACATTAGCATCTGGACGGGCTCTCGTCAAAAGCAAGAGTGGAAAGCAAGACTGCAAAATCATTTTAACCCAGTCCAAGTTATTGCAGGTGGACTGAATCTCTCCGACCACGCTCACCATTACGCTGGAACATTTTGATTGACTGTTTACATTTGTAGGCATTTTATTTATTTTCACAGGTCGCCAGAGCAACGACGAGCGATCCCTCTTTTGGAGAAATTTGACCCACATCTGGCATTTCACTAAAATCACTGCCTCCATCTTGATATGAGCTCAAAAGTTGACAGAGCTCATTAGCCTTTTTCCTTTTTAAATTATTTTTTTCCAGCACTGTGGACTTCAGGTCCTGGGGCAAGCACTGATATTTTAATTAAACGAGTCACATTATTTACTATAGGACTTGAATTATGTTGTGTAAATGCAAATAGGAATTACATTTACAGTCAAATTTGCACATTCTGTTAGATTCTTATGGAAACATTGGGCTTGCTTACACTTTTTATGGTTCTGTTTGTCCAAAGTCTAGGAAGTGCCCTTGAGTTTCAATTTCAAGAGCAGGTTTTGTGAGTCAACCAATCACAAAAAACTCACCAATGACGCTCATACAGCGACACATAAACTGGACGATATTGTAAATGTGCAGCACAAGGATTTATTTATTTATTTATTCTCAGTACAAAGGTTCTCAACACGGCTTGTTTTAAGGAATCGAAATGTTCAGGATTGTTCAAAACCAAAGAAAAACCAAAGAAAATCAGCAAATGTTTTGAAATAGTTGAGGAAAAAAAGTTTTTAAAGAAGGGGGTGGTTGTTTGAGACTGGATCGTCCTAATTTTGGACAACAAAGTCTGACTGGCTCTGTCTTTGGATTCAGACCCTTCTGCATTTGAAAAGAATGGAGAAGATGCTGATTGGTCAAGGAAGCTGCTAGCATGCAAACGCCTGTTTTTTTTTCTCCAATCCAGTTTTGCCACACACCATCACTTTGCATTGATGGCTATGATAGCTAAAGGGTTAGAGGGTTAGATGTAGGTTGAGTTATTGTGGTTAAACTTAAGGATTTGGGAATATGCTAACTGGGCCACGGCATAACTGCCAACACAGCTCAACTCACAGTGACTTCTAAAAAAATGTGAAAAGTGCTTCTAAACTCATTGGACAAATCTATATAAGTGACAAAACATGGACTGTTGACTTTTAAAAAATTATTATTAAATATAATTTTGTTTGTTTAACTTTTTAAGATGACAAAAATGATACAACAATTATAGTGTTACAGAAAACATGCTTGTTGTTGTTTGTTTTTTACAATAAATAACTTAAAAACAATTCCTCCCAGCACATACTGTATATCTTGTGAATGTATTCAGATGGAAATGTGTCCACAATGTCCTGACTACATCTTCTAATGTTTGTTCACCAAACTCTACTAAGTATGTCTTTTTCTACTAAGTATGTTGTTGTTGTTGTTGTTGTTGTTGTTGTTGTTGTTAACAGCAGCAAACTGGCTAACTGCTATTAGCATACTGGCATGTCTCGCTCCTAACAGCTGTGAAAAAACTTAAAACACATTGCTCATGAACAAAACGTGTAGACTGATGTAGGAAGTTTAAAATGTATTATTTCTGTTTGTTGAATTATGAAGAATACAGAAATCAAGTATACTACCTTTAAAGGTGCACCGTGTAACCAAAAAATATACTTGAATAAAAGCATGTTTTTCTAGTTCTAGTGTAGATATGTTTGTGACACTGACTAAATAATAAAAATGTGTAATTTTAGTATGAGAGAGCTTGCATGGCCACAAAATGTACAATTATTTGGCATAGAGGAGGGCCCACTCTTGTTCATTTTCATGGAAAAACAGCTCCTTTAGCTATGGCACGAAATGTGGTATTAAGAATGTTCTAAAGAATAATTTTGTTTTCCTATTTCTTTTGAAGTTGACTTTTCACCCCCAGAAAGTTACACCTTTAAGTATAAGCATTAGCACATTCTGTAGCAGCATAAAGCATTTAATAGATTGCTTATTTTACTTTTCTTTTTTGGGTGAGACTGTTGGTTGCTTGTTGCTTTCTGAAAACCTGGCAACCCTGCTCATCACTTGATACCAGGTTCATGTTACATGAATCTGGTGTAATGTTAAAGTAATGCACTTCCTCTGAGGTTTTCTAACAGCCTTGAGCTAATCCTTGTGTTTACAGGACCATTAGATCAGAGCACAGATTCTTCAATGTCTATATGTCTGTATACTAAATATGGGACTCACAAAAACATATTAAGTAATTATGAGGTGCATCTGATGTTTTGACAAGCAGGATATTGGGAATTCAAATATTTCACTTTATTTAAGGAAGTGCTGTTCTGTATAGTAAACCATACCACAATACCAATGAACTGAAAATTACAGTGACAGCTCTGTCTGTTTGCTGTGACCACAATGTTAAATGTGGTTAAACAGTTTTCTGGTACGTGACAATTATAAAACAGGCTTTGTTTAAAGTATGTTTCTGATACCACAAATATGCAGTTTTATCGTGTACAAACCACAAAGTGTCAGAAACCAGGCTTGTTGTTTGCTAAACGTGCATCGTGCAGTTATGAGACTTTTGGGCAACATAATGACAATTGAAAACACAAATAAGCAAAATAAATACCACAAAGAATAAAATGAATAGACTTAAAATCTTCTCAGTGCAGACACATTGTATATTGGGAGACATACTGTAACATCTATTTGTGAAATTTAGTTGCAGAGAAACTTGAAATGTACAATAACGCAAAAACGCACTGAATTGCACTGGACAAAGTCATGAAAGACGATTGAACTTATTTACATGCTCTTTTCACAGTTTACTGTTACTTCTAATCCAGAGTCAGTGTGTCCCAGTTTTTAAATTAGAAATTATGTTCACTCTACATCTCTCGTATGTCTAATAATGGACAATATATGTTTTCAATCTGAGTCATCAAAGCATCAATACATTATCTTTTTTGTTAAATCGACAAGAGAAAAGCACGTTTCCTTTCCACAAATGGACAATCACCTCTGTGTGCACAACAGGCAGTAGGCTATATCTGTTGAAAGAAGAACCTAAATCTTGCTATGTTGTTTTGTATGCTTTAATATGGACTTCTGTCCAAGCTACAATACTGTCATGTGATTAGTCTGCTGCTGCTTTGTGATTGGTCAGTATCACGACTTTAGCCAAATGGCGGTTGTTTCTCCTGAGGGATTCTCAAGACTGTGCCTTGTCTTGAGTCACGAACCCATCTGGTAAAGCCAAGTTAAAACTTTGCCTGATCACCACGCCTCCTCACGTCATTGGTTGTTGACCAATAACGACTTCCGCTCTCAGACTGACCAAAGACACTACAAGCGGTGCTGAATTGCAGTAGTGACACATTTGTTAACCAAATCCCGGTGATGAAAGATGGCCGCCGCTTTACGTCAATGGCTGCGATCAGTGGCGTATATGTAGCGTTTAGCTAATCGAATTAAGCTAAACCTCCATCCACCGAACATGCACAGTTGTTCTTTCTCTTAGCGGATGTGTGCCAGTTGGAAAAAAGGTTTCGGGATTTTCCAGCTGCAGTACCAATTGAGCGGCCAGTACTACAGCTCGAGACAGTATTAAGCAAGCAATGTACTATCCAGATATTTTAAAAGATCAATGTTGTTAACCCCAGGTCTCTAGTCTATATGTTTGTAAGGTTTGATATATTGTTTGATAGTTGTTTACAGAAAGGCCATCTCCTTTGGAAGGGTACTAATGCTAGCTAGGCTAAAGCTACATCATTTTTATCAAGTTCATAAGATTGTATTTGATTACTTGCACTCTTCTCTTATTCCCTGTAAAAGTTAATACACAGCATTGACTTTAACTAGCTGTAGCTTATGTCCATGTGCATTATGCAATTTTTTCTTTGCAGTGTTCACCTTTTGCTGCACTTTCTCTGAACGTGCTCAGTGTTAAATTATAGGTGGCACAAATACGCTTTCCCAGCCCTGTAATGTTACTCCGTTGTGGTTTAAAAGAACTCGACAAACTACAAATGAGCTGTGCAGAAAAATCTGGAAATGGCAAGTTGATTCTCATATTTCGGTAACACTTTAAAGTACCGCCCGCTAGTTAATAGGTAACTACGGGGTACTTACTGGTACTTCTGGTGTTAGTACCAGTGGTAGTTACTGGTAACTACAGTGGTACTTGTAGTGGTACTTAGAGTCACAAGTACTGGTAACTAAAGTGACAGTTACCAGTATATTTAGTATTAACTACAGTTGTTAGAGTTCACTGTCANGTTAGAGTCCCTGATTCAGGACGTCCACCGGCTCGATGTACTATCTGGATAATAAGGATGCGCCGGGTCGCAAGCAAGACGACCTCACGTTGGTCGAGTCTAGGCGTATCGCAATACGCGGTGGCGTTTTGAGCGTGCATTACCTCTAGTTGTGGCGGCGCCGTTGTGCCTCACCGTATTTACAGCAGGGTGCTTTTCTCATATGCATCGGAACCCACGTGCCCTGGTATTGGATTACTGTCGTAATATATGGGAGATATATAGTGCTGATTGGAGAGTTGAAGCCAGGAATGAGATATACGTATCGAGAATCTTTCCATTTTCAGTAGTGCTGGGTGGGGAGGTCATATGATGGGAGAATGCCTCTACGCACTCTAAAGCATACAGATGGTCCGGAAGGAATAGGAAGTAGAAGTGACAAATATGACACACCTACAGGAGGCGTGGTCAATATGAGGGATAACTGACTGCAGAGTCATAAAAAGGTTAAATGTATTAAACTTTAAAATGTACATTGAAATTTGAAAGAATTAATCAATCATTGTGTTCGTGGAACAGTAAAAATAGCACAAATGTGTTAACAAATGTAGCAACTATTCTGCTTTGTGTAACCAAGGGAGGAAGAGGACATGAAAGAATGGAATAAACTAAACTAAACTAAGTTACTCATGAAAATAACCAACAAAGCCACTGAGTTTACTCCAGAAAATAAAAGCAAGGACACAGGTTTGTTAAATTGAGTGGACAGAGGCAGAAGTTTACAAACGTTTGAATAATTAAATTATAGTTTGGTTTACGTTAAAAGTCTTGATCATGACTTTTAAATCAGTTGCACATAAAGTTACAGTCCAGAGTTCACAAGTTTGGACCAGCCTTTAACACATCATCCAGCTCATATCAGTCACAGACCCTATTAAAATAAACAGGTAACTAACAAGTCTAACATCATTATGCACTAAAGACGCTTGTCAAAACCTACCAGGACGTGGACGCTACAAACATTAGCATTAGCAACGCACCCAATTAATAAGACTTAAGAAGAATTGGTCACACAGCGGATGCTTACCAGCGATGCAAAGCGTTAGTTGTGTTATTTGAGTTTTTTGGCTATGACGGCCTTCGTTAGCGACTTGACTCTCCTATCACAACGAGTACCACGAACATCAACCTTTAGACACATCAGAGGATGGAGAGACAACGCACCATGAGTGACTCCCCAATTTATAGAACACTGTCAAAGCCACAAAATGGGCTTTTATTTGACTTGGAGAAGTGTCTCTTCTTGTATGTTTTCAAGGAAAAGTTGTTCCTTTGGCTGTCCCCCCCCCTTACATTATTGCATAAAATGTATGTATCCCTATTCATATAACCCAAAGTATGGTCTTAACTTTCTATTTTTTGTGATTTTTCGTGGTTGACTTTTCACCTGTAGAAAGCTACACAGTGCACCTTTAAACTGAATGTTTTAGATCTAAAGCAACACCTGTAACTCAAAAAATGTAAAACAGATCAAAGTAGCTACTATGCGGAACATTCCAAAAAATTTACATTATTGCCACAACATTCATTCATTCATTTTCTACCGCTTAATCCCGTTAGGGGTCGCGGGTGACTGGAGCCTATCCCAGTGACTTTGGGCCTTAGGCGGGGAACACCCTGGACAGTGGCCAACTTGCCGCAGGGTTAGACAGACAAACATTCACTCTCTCATTCACTCACTAAGGGAAATTTACAGTGATGCCCAATTAACCTAAACATACATGTTTTTGGAGGTGGGAGGAAACCGGAGTACCGGAGAAAACCCACGGTGACACGGGGAGAACATGCAAACTCCACCCAGAGAGATCATGAGATGTTAGTATGGTCCGACCCGGGAGTCGAACCCACAACCTCCTTATTGGGAAACCTCTAACCACTTGGCTACCGTATGCCACAACATGGTTTCAGTAATGAATCTAAATCGTTCATGATAGAATTTTCATACAAGCCAATCAAATTCTTTTTGCCTTATTAAAAAATCTAGTGCTCTACAAGTGATTAGGCTTGTGGGTGAAAATGACAGTGTGCTTAAATCCCTAGACAGAGGGGATTACATCTGAGGATTAACTGTGTTTGTATGTGGGTGAAGATCCTATATTCAAGTCTGAGGCCCACCACTGTTTGGGTTGTTTCTGATATTGGTGAAGATCCATTTTAATCAAGCAGAAACAGGAAGTGGATTAACCTATTTCTGTAGCTCAAATTGAATGGGTTTGGGAACAAAACACTGGAGCTCATTGTTAACAGCTCCTCTGATACGGTCACAAAATCTCTTTTAATACCTGTCTTTTATAATACCCAGGAGAGGAACACTTTGTACTGTGGCCTTCATTTGGAAAAGCCTTTCAACATTCTGACACAGGTAACTGATGTTTTTTTTGATTGCTGTTTTTTTCAGTCTATGGAACTTTCTGACAAATTAACTTTATGCTTTAAAATGATATAAAAATCATACGTTACAGTCCCGTTCTCACATCAGGAATGAGTTACAGCTCTATCTACTGGTTTCATATTGGTAGTAGAGTGGGTAGTGTTCCTGTTGTTTAATGAAATATCTTTTACCTGATTTTCTCATTTGCTGTCAGATACAAGCTCAATATTTACCTGAATTGTGAGTTGATTATTTGTTCACAAACTACAGCAACTTTTTCCAGTTTTAGTTGCGTTTTTACTGAAGGAAAACATCATTTCTGCATAATCTCTACACCGTCTAATATCAGCAAGAGTGACAAGTGACTGGACCTCAGCCTACCTGGCCCCATCTGAGCGGTGTCCCAGTGTGACATAGTGTCTGTGGAGCCGGTGATCTATGTGGAAAAAAGAGAGAAGGCTCAGGACAGAGAGGTAATAAACTGAGCAGATGTTAGCCTTACGTGGGGCAACAGGTGATTATGTCATCTTCACATAAAAGGTCTCTGTGTCCCAAAATGCCTCACTCCACAGGTCAAATATTCCTCTAACGTACAGTACTTTGGCCTTGAGCTCATGATGTAATGTCATTTCATTTCAACACCTATGTTACTTTGTTTTGTTTGATCGCACAAAGCAGGAATAAACAAGCTGTGGAAAGATTACAATGCCAGAGAATACAAGGATTAATGCCAGAGAATACAAGGTTGTACTAAATAGAAATCGGAAAATAACAAAAATCCAGGCATGAGCTGTGCATGACATCATTTTCATTGAGTAGCTTTAGAGCTGGAGAGTCTGGATTACTTGGTGCAAATTGTGTCTTTGACAGCTGTAAAACTGAAACTGAAAGTTGTAGTTGGCTAAACTTTGGCTCCGTACAGTGGTAAAAGAACTCAAAGCACTTTACAGCGGATTCTGCCCTGGGACAGACTGACATAAGCAAGCCTTCCAGTCCCTCTGAATTTCAGCACACCAACTATATAGCAATATTTTTGTCAAAATACATAACAAAGGAAGATAATAACACATTAGTGGAATTATCAACAAAAGCAGTCTAATCCAAAAGTCTGTATCATTGGTGTGTGCATAACTAGAGTGTTTCTATTGTTTATTGGATGTTCTATAGATAGAGTTAGCATCAAAGGCCCTCTAACAAACCTCCATGGGGGAGACTTAACATTGAGAGTGAATCAGAACAACATCTTTATTGTTCAACAACTACAACAGCAAATGTGAACTTAAGGAAATATATTGTGTCAAATAGACACAAAGACATGGAGCTGAATAAAGTGATCCAACAGTCCAACAATGTAACGATAGCTGCGAGCTAAATGCTAACGTCATGCTAGCGCCGCCTTTTAGCAATTTTCTGTTAACTTTTCTGACATAACGTCACATCTAATTCAAGTGTTGTCACAATTGTGACTAGCCCTGTGTGTGTTAAAATACACCTAATTTTCCAGAAAACGTCTTAACATAGTCATATTCGGGGGCGTGGCGTGCTGAGGGGAAATATTATGTTAAGGCATGGGAAGCTAAACTTTTTACCCTTTTTAAGATGTTTTCTGGCAATCTAAGTGTATTTTTAGCACAACTTTTTCAAGTCGGGTCACAACCATGTTTAAATGGTTGCTAGAAAAAATAAGCAGAAAAAAGTTAGCAGAAAGTTAAATAATGATATCAAAACATGCCAGCGCTATCATATTAGCATCTAGCTTGCAGCTATCGATAGCTTTGTTAGATAGGCTATTTATTTGATATAGTTGGACTGTTGGATCTCTTTTTTCATCTCCATGTCTTCTTTGTGTCATCTATATTTGACACAATATTTTCTTAAGTCCACATTTGCTGTTTTAGTTGTTGAGCAGTGAGTAGGCTAATAAAACTATTGTTCTGATCCACTCCGCTTCACCCCTCTATGAAAGTCCAGTAGTGGTCGTGGTCTCCGATGCTGACTGTATTTATTGCTGTTTACTTCATACACCTTGACAGAATAACTTTCAAATAAAAACTGGTTAGTAGGCTACATTTATCCACATTGTGGCTGATTAAAGCATGTTTCTGTAGTTTGATTTGAGTTGTTAGTATAAACTGTCACGACCTGCTCATATAGGACACTTAAAAATGTCTCTCGGAGGTAAGAATTAAGACCTCGGAAAATAACTGGAACGCAGCATTGCTTTTTTAATATCGAATACATATAAAATATCAAGCATCGAGCTGTAGACTTTTATATTTCTTTCACATTTTTGTTGTTCAATTATCGACTGTTGATGAAATTTTTTTGTCTCACCACTAACCATCAAGGTTTAAAAATTTATTCAGAATTGTCATGATGTCATCTTTTAATTGTTCTTCAATGCCTTTTATTTTCAAATACCTTACCACTGTAGAATTCATGCTGTGCAAATTGGAGAGTTTCTTTCAGTCCATTCATGTAAAAGACATCTCTGCTTCTTTCCTTTCCCCCTGTGGTCATACATATATGAGGTTGTTAAAGGTCCGCAGGTGTTTCAGTTTTAGCCTACTGGTACAGTTTATAGGATTTCATTCATCAAAGTTTTGCACAAAGACTATGAAACGTCTCAACGTCAGCTTAACTGAATCGAGAAAACAGACCCAAGCCACAGAAGGTTGAGGAAGACTGGAACAATAAAATCAACTGTGATCTTATGAACTGGCAACAGGCCTGTTAAAGATGATTCAGAGACTTTATAGAAGTGCAGTTAAAATTTGGAAAATGTCACACATTAAGATGTGTTAAAAATGAAAGATGATTTATTTTATGTAGTCTGTTAGAGCAAAGAAAGCAAAATGCATCTCAGAGGGTAACAAACATTCAGTACGGAGTATATACTGTAAATATTCAGCCTTTTTGAAAATAAAAGACTAAAAATAGTATTTTTATCACAGAACATTTTCATAGTATCCCATAGGAAAAAAATAAATAAACTAATAGTAATAGTTTAATGTTTGTTGCAGAATAGCTATGTGCCAATTCAGGGTTTCCCAAGCTTTTTAGACCGGGACAAACAAAACAACCATAACACCAACTCACAATCCCCACAGCAAAACAAAATATAAGTCTGTATTTCAAGTTGAAAAACTCTTTAACTTGGCTTACAAAAGCTTTGTTTTAGTAGTTTGTTGTTTTATATGGCCAAATATGTTGCATATATAGTTCATTTACAAAATAAATAAATGCAACCTGTTCATTTTATTATAATTACACAAATGTCTCTGTTGCTGTTTACTCTACGTACCTGGCATCCAGTGTGTGCTTTCGTGGCCCGCCCACGTTTCCTCTTTGTGTGAAGGAACTTCCTCTTCCCTTTTGAAAAACCCTGTGATGGAAGAGTTTGGGCCAACTGTTAGCAGCACATGTTGTTAAAATTAATTAATATATCTACATTATTACCGAGTCATAATGGTAAGATTACATTTTGAAATCACCTCGCGACCTCCAGATTTTGCTTTGCTACCACCGAGCACCACTGCTAAGATTAATTGGCCAATCAGGGACACGCATCATTTCCCATATGAAACCAACATGGAAAATATGGGGAAAAAAATCATGTGGAACTGAAAACATCACGGATTTTTACAGAATCAATAAGCGAAGCAAAGCTATTTTAATGTGAAGTGAGTGAAGTTGGATTTTTGTCTAAATGACAGACGACCAATCAGCTCCTTTGTTTCATGTGCGTCACATGAATAAACTAATCTGATTGGCTGGTATGTTGTGCAGTTGATCCCAGGCAAAAGTAGAGCTGTAAATGATCCAGAGTTCATGTCTGTTTAAGGTTTTTTATATTCCTGTCTATAGCTGATGACAGGTAAAAAATTACACTTAATATTTTGTATGCTGTTAATCCAAAAAATGCTTTCATAGACCTTGAGGCAAGAATTGTTCTGGGAAATCCACATTTTCTTGCCCATTTCGTTTTGCACAAAATGTGAAGCAAGAAAAGATTGGGTCAAACTAGTAAATGGAAGCCGTGTGATCATCCGTGTGGGTAGAAAATATGTCCAGACACCAATCGCTTTTCTTTCCTTTTGGCTTGTCACGCTTGTCAAGAGGATTTGGTTATAGAGCCTGTGTTGCTTAAGCCTCTATGTTCACCTGAAATAGCACAGAAAATATGACCACATTTTTGGATGTTATGTTGTTAGGAATGGGCAACACATTTGATTTGTGATTGTGTCAATGTTCTTTTGAAGATGTGCCAAAAAAAAAAAAAAAATCAAGTTGTCCTAGAAGAATCTTTTCTTTTTCCTTTGTGTTCTCTTTTCAGCAACTTCCAAATAGTCTTTTTTTTTTTTTTTTTGCAGTTCCTGGTCAGGGATTCTTGTCAGAGCAATACCTGTTTAGCATGCATCAAGTAAATCAAATGCTAAATGTGCGGGCATGTCCAAATTGCGGCTTGGGGGCCAAACTTGGCTTTTGAACCAACTGTTTTTAGACCTTGATTGGTTCAAATTACAAAAGAGGGTAGCACTTTAAAAGACCTCCACGGTACCTACCAGTTAAGTACCGTGTCAGTTACTAGTAAACTAACAGTGACACTTACTAGTACTTACTCTGGTACTTACTCTGGTACTTACTCTGGTACTTACTCTGGTACTTACACTGGTACCTAGAGTGGTACTTGTACCAGCAGTTACTGGTACATACCACTGGTAGTTACTGGTACTTACTGTGGTACTTACACTGGTACCTCAAGTGGTACTTAAGGGGTACTTGTACCAGCAGTTACTGGTACATACCACTGGTACTTACTGTGGTACTTACACTGGTACCTATAGTGGTACTTAAGGTGGTACTTGTACCAGCAGTTACTGGTACATACCACTGGTACTTACTGTGGTACTTACACTGGTACTTACACTGGTACCTACAGTGATACTTTGAGTGGTATTTGTACCAACAATTACTGTAAATACCACTGGTAGTTACTGGTACTTACTGTGGTACTTACACTGGTACCTACAGTGGTACTTAAGGTGGTACTTTACCAGCAGTTACTGGTACATACACTGGTAGTTACTGGTACTTACTGTGGTACTTACACTGGTACCTACAGTGGTACTTCAGGTGGTACTTGTACCAGCAGTGACTGGTACATACCACTGGTACTTACTGTGGTACTTACACTGGTACTTGCACTGGCACCTACAGTGGTACTTGAGTGGTCTTTGAACCAACAGTTACTGGTACATACCACTGCAGTTACTGGTACTTACTGTGGTACTTATACTGGTACCTACTATGGTACTTTGAGTGGTACTTGTACCAGCAGTTACTGGTACATACCACTGGTAGTTACTGGTACTTACTGTGGTACTTACACTGGTACCTACTGTGGTACTTTGAGTGGTACTTGTACCAGCAGTTACTGGTAAATACCACTGATAGTTACTGGTACTTATTGTGGTACTTACTGTAGTACTCACACTGGTACTTACGGTGGTACTTGTGTCAGCAGTGACTGGTACTTACAGTGGTAACTATTTGTACACTTACCACTTATATTAATTTGTGGCACACACGTGTTTCAGTGGTGGTATTATTGGTACTAAATTAAAAAAAAGTAGAGCTTATAAATTATGAATAACAACAAAATGCAATGTTAAAAAGCACCAATGTCTTTATTTATGTCACAACAATATTGGGTATTGAAAAATACCAAAGTAATTATTTGTTTCAGTAAACAAAACAAAGAAAACAATTTACAACAATCTTAGCTTAATTCCAACATTTATGACATTATACAATAGTGGTACTACAATGGTACTTATTACAGTAAGTTGACAGTTAACTACTGGTAACAACGGGACCTGTTCTAAAGTGACACATACTGGTACTTGGGTGGTACTTACTATAGTAATTGACCGTCAACTACTAGTAACAACGGGACCTGTTCTAAAGTGACACATACCGGTACTTCAGTGGTACTTACTATAGTAGTTGACTGTCAACTACTGTAGTAGTTGACAGTCAACTACTTAACCCACATGAGGTACCAAGTTGGAGAAGTGTGTGGTAGTGGTGGGGATAAACTCACTCCCCTCAGATAAGATCTGACCGGCAAACTGGCTGAGGGGAGCGTTCCCTTAGCTCAATGAGTTGTCGGTCGAACGCCGCAGAGACCCGGGTTCAACTCCACTCAGGGCATGTGCAAGATCCTACCGTCACACTAGTAGTTGACTGTCAACTACTGTAGTAAGTACCACTTAAGTACCAGTATGTGTCACTTTAGAACAGGTCCCGTTGTTACTAGTAGTTGACTGTCAACTACTGTAGTAAGTACCACTCAAGTACCGGTATGTGTCACTTTAGAACAGGTCCCGTTGTTACTAGTAGTTGACGGTCAACTACTATAGTAAGTACACCCAAGTACCGGTATGTGTCACTTTAGAACAAGTCCCGTTGTTACTAGTAGTTGACGGTCAACTACTATAGTAAGTACCACTGAAGTACCGGTATGTGTCACTTTTAGAACAGGTCCGTTGTTACTAGTAGTTGATGGTCAACTACTATAGTAAGTACCACTGAAAGTACCGGTATGTGTCACTTTAGAACAGGTCCCGTTGTTACTAGTAGTTGACGGTCAATTACTATAGTAAGTACCACCAAGTACCAGTATGTGTCACTTTAGAACAAGTCCGTTGTTACCAGTAGTTAACTGTCAACTACTGTAATAAGTACCATTGTAGTACCACTATGTACATTATGTATCATGGTATTTGTCAATAAATGTTGGAATTAAGCTAAGATTGTTGTAAATTGTTTTCTTTTGTTTTGTTTACTGAAACAAATAATTACTTTGGTATTTTTCAATACCCAATATTGTTGTGACATAAATAAAGACATTGGTGCTTTTTTAACATTTGCATTTTGTTGTTATTCATAATTTATAAGCTCTACTTTTTTTTACCAATAATACCACCACTGAAACACGTGTGTGCCACAAATTAATAAAAGTGGTAAGTGTACTGATAGTTACCATTGTAAGTACCAGTCACTGCTGACACAAGTACCACCTTAAGTACCAGTGTAAGTACTACAGTAAGTACCACAGTAAGTACCAGTAACTACCAGTGGTATTTACCAGTAACTGCTGGTACAAGTACCACTCAAAGTACCACAGTAGGTACCAGTGTAAGTACCACAGTAAGTACCAGTAACTACCAGTGGTATGTATCAGTAACTGCTGGTACAAGTACCACTCAAAGTACCATAGTAGGTACCAGTATAAGTACCACAGTAAGTACCAGTAACTACCAGTGGTATTTACCAGTAACTGCTGGTACAAGTACCACTCAAAGTACCACAGTAGGTACCAGTGTAAGTACCACAGTAAGTACCAGTAACTACCAGTGGTATGTACCAGTAACTGCTGGTACAAGTACCACTCAAAGTACCATAGTAGGTACCAGTATAAGTACCACACTAAGTACCAGTAACTACCAGTGGTATGTACCAGTAACTGTTGGTTCAAAGACCACTCAAAGTACCACTGTAGGTGCCAGTGTAAGTACCAGTGTAAGTACCACAGTAAGTACCAGTGATATGTACCAGTAACTGATGGTACAAGTACCACCTTAAGTACCACTGTAGGTACCAGTGTAAGTACCACAGTAAGTACCAGTAACTACCAGTGGTATGTACCAGTAACTGCTGGTACAAGTACCACTCTAGGTACCAGTGTAAGTACCACAGTAAGTACCAGAGTAAGTACCAGAGTAATTACTAGTAAGTGTCACTGTTAGTTACTAGTAACTGACACGGTACTTAACTGGTAGGTACCGTGGAGGTCTTTTAAAGTGCTACCCAAAAGAGTATAGTCTTTCATGTCAAATTTGAACAGTTCATTTTTCCTAATAAACATTTTTGATGTTATATAAACCTAAAATAAATATTTTATTTTATGTTTATTAAAACATGTTAAGTTCCAGTTAAACTTAGCTGTTTTTCTGGAATGTGCATACCCATATGCAGAAGTTACAGTCTGTCTGCCTTGATGAGCCATCATTTGAATAAGGCCTTCTAGTTTATATAGATACTGTATGTTTGGAATTTGTATGAGAGACAATACAATTCTTAATTCAATTATGTTTAGCTTTAATTGCAAAAAAATATTTTGTAGGCGTTTTGGAAAGAATTGAACATGATATGTGTATTGTGGTGAAGTTGAGCTTTCTAATGATGTATAGCAAACCCATATTTTTTTGTTTTTTTGTTTGATATGTATATCTGTTAAAAAAAAAAAGTCCCTGTTCAAGGGATTAAAAAGGTTAAAAGTGTGGTGGTTCATAAAAATTACGTCAAATGTAAAATTTTGAATGATTCACTTCACAACCATGCCCCTCATATAGGTTTTCCATATGAACAAAGCTTGGACCCCCCTGCTGTAGTGAGACTGACTGACTATCAAGCTGCTAGCTAATGTAGCTGCATCAGGGGAAAAGATTGGGGAAAAGACTTACTGCCCCACAGTGTATGTATCATTATTTTTTTTAATATAAATATCATATATTTTTGTTATTAAGGTTTCCAGAGGTGGAGATAATGGAGCCCGATCTCACAAGAAAGCGTACATTTACCACGACATTACACAATATGTAAATTACGTATGATTAGCATGAGTTCATGGCTGTTTTGCATAATTATGGTACGCATCGCATTCCCAGTTCATTTCTATAGTGGTTGTTAAGATGTGTTCTTATTTATGAACATTAAGAAAATCCTTATCCTCATCTTAACCTGCCCCAAGCCCCAGATCTAAACTTACCCATTTTAGTAAGTTGATGCCCAAACTTACCCGTTTCACCTGAAGAAAACGTCCCCACGTGGCTTCAATCAAATCTCGTGTCATTTTTAAGCTTCATATCATGCTAAATGTACGGCCTAACATAAAAACACAAAAAAGGCCTGAAATTGTGGTCATAATACACTATTTTGTGTCGTGGTAAATGTACACTTTCTTGTAGGACTGTGTTGGAAGATCTTCGTGCTTCAAACCTTGAGCCCAAAATACCTAAACAATGAACTTATTATTAAATATAAAGTTGCATGGTCAGCCATCAGCCAGAAAACAAGAAATATAAACACTGGATTAAGGAGGCCATTGAGATCAGAAAGCGAGGCACCACTGCATCAGCTGCAAAGACAGAGCTTTCCTCCAGCTCCAGCTGCTGGCTACAAAAGAAATCTCACATGATAAATACTCAAAGTGATTTTATCTGATATGCTAATGTTGCAGAAATACTTGAAATGAGTCTAGATGATTTATGGACATAAAAACAATGAAAGATCTGGGAGACTTATCTAACATCACAGATCTGGAACATTCAGAACAGTGTGTTCTGACGTTTAGAAGGGAACAAAAGCTTTAGTAGAGTTTTTGATGAGAATTGAACAGAATTAAAAACTTCTTTAACCGAGAGTGACATTTATAATCAGCCTGTCTTTGTAAGTTACTGGTGATTGTTCCATTATTGATTACGAAAATAACATAATTTATGGTTTAGTCTAATGAAATCATGTGTTGTGTAGTGCCATAATAAAAACTAAATGTGTGATTCAAACCATTCTCTCAGCTTAAAGGATCAGAAGTGACCGTGAATGCCTCATCACAACTCTGAGTCCTTCTGGCACACGTTCACTGGCTGTTTTAGGAGTAGACCTACATTGATACGTGTGGATGAGGATAAACGTACAATTGTTTGCGTCAGATTGAAATGAAACAGCAGTGTGAGTGGAGCTGAGGGACCATCCGTCTGAATATGACAACAGCATGATTAACTCTGCAGACTTTTGGCTCGGTCCATCTCGTAGTAATGCTCATAGTTCGACTGACATATCAAAGACGATTACTCAAGTCAGTCCTATTACCAACTCAGGAATAGGAAAGGAAAATTGGATGATTTGATTTTGCAACAAGTGTTTTTTCGTGATTCTACAAGCGTTGAAACAGATTCAGAAGTGACTAATATATCAAACAATGTTGTTTTGCTGCATATTAACGGAGACATTGTTTTTATTTTTCATGAGCTCAATTATAAACAAGAACATTTGTAGATCTGTAATTTAGATTTTGTTCATTGCAAAATAAGGTTAAATCAGCATAGAAATAGAAACAGGTCCACCACCAGGGCTCTATCTGTGCACATCCCTGCTGCATCCTGTTCTTCTCCTCCGTCATAAGGTAAAAAAAAACACATGCCGTGGCCAAGAGAGACGGAGTGAAAGAAAGGGGAAAATAAAGAGAGAGAGATGGAGAGAGACGGGAGCAATTAAAAACCATGTATTATGTTTGCGATGCAGTCTGCAATAGCAGCACTGTATCTTTCACCGTAAAGCCATATCAGACGGGTGCGTCGCGGTTGAAAGTCACCTGTCAATCACTTAATCCCACTGCAAACGAGGTTCAAAATAAACTGCTGTGATAATTAGGCTATAGTAAAGTCCAAGCATGAAAGGGGAGGTTCAGAGGACGGTTCTAATGTAATTGTCTATAGCTTTGGATGGAATATTTTTCTTGTGCGCAACCTAGAATTTCTGTGCACCGTGGGAGTAGTGCGCAATTGCTCACGCGCGCAGCTTAGAGGGAACACTGGTCTTAATGCCTTATGCATAATATACTGACCTTTACTGCATGATTTTTACAGCAGAATCCACACTTTTCACTTCACCAGATGAAAAAAAATCACTGCACAGTTTGTTTCCATTAAGTCTGTTTTGAAGCTTTGTCATAATACAGCATTTCTTTAGATGTTGTTGATGCAGAATGCATTGAAATTAATCTTTGAAAGTTTCAATTTAGCTCCTTTTCTGCACAGTGCCACACTCTGGTCAGCAGATTTAGTGATTCTAGAGCAGTGATTTTCAACCAGTGTGCCGGCGAACACTAGTGTGCCTTGAGATACTGCCAAGTGTACCTTGAAAAAATTACATTTTCACAAATAGTTGTGAGTTGAACAAAATTTTTACAAATACTTTAAGCTAAACAACCAACATTTACTAATTTAATGATCAATTTAAAGGTGCAATATGTAACTTTTTCTACAAAAGGTTGTTACTACTTTGACCATGTTCCATAGTAAAAGATTAAACATACCAAACATGTATTTGTTCTGTGTATTGTTTTATATATATATATATATATATATATATATATATATATTATATATATATATATATATATATATATATATATATAGACCTCCACATAGATTTGTAGTAAGAGAGTCATTCTAAGCTACCAGAAAAGATGGATAGTGAACCTTTAAAGCTTAATAGGCAATATTTACAACATTAAATAATTGTTTTCAAAGTAGTTTGATTCAGCCGTACTTGAGAACTAACAAAATTGTGCCATGACTGAGAAAAAGTTTGAAAACATTGTTAGTGGACGCTCACAAAAACTGAGCTTGTTCCATGCGTTTGCAATTCACTTTTAAAATGATCACTTTAATGTTGGTGTGGATAAGTTAGGAGTCTCATTAGAAGCCCTTGTTGAGCTTTAGTGTTAAATTTTAGTCACAACTTGAAGAGCAGCTGTAGTTGATAAAGATTTCTTGAGCCACTTATGATTGAGGTTCTCACAATAACACAAGTTTTAAAAATTAAAATTCTCTTACAATGTTCTGCTTTGAAGTCTCCAGTGTAATAAAAGACTGGTGCGTTGTGCAATCTGAAAGCAGAAATCCATGTGCTGTTTTTCTCAGTCTCATGACATCATTGTTTTCATCACATCCATTATATCTCTTTGAGGCATTTTTTAAAGACATATACATCATACTGTACCTCATGAGTCTTTATACATATGTTATTCTGCTTTGGCAAAAAAACACAATATTTCTTTTTTTGCAGGAATGTGAAAATGCTCAGATGATCTACGTCTTAAGAAATGTAATTAAAGCGTTCTTATCAGCACACTTTACCCCCTTCGGTAACCTTCTTCACTCACACAAAACTGTCCGGTTGAGTAATGTTGTTAATCTGCAAATGTTCTGTACTTTGTTTAAAATGACATGTTTTAGTTAGTCTGGGTAAGTTCTCGCGGTTTCAGTCGTTTCCTTTAAGTGAATGGCCATGCTCCCTCCTGCTCGCTGACCTGATCTGTCCTTGTGTAACTTTTTGCACTCTGAGGTCAGAATACTTTCTCTTTGACAACTCTGTTACTAAACAATCTCAGTTTTTACTTGTTATCTCAAACTGTGAGTGAGATGTTTCATCTAATTTTGGTCTTTTAGTGCATGACTTGAGTCCTGTTTTTTTAATTTTTTTTTTTGTATAACACTTTGATGAGCTGTAAAGATTTTTTTTAAATGTGCTTTAAAGGTGCACTGTGTAACTTTCTGGAGGTGAAAAGTCATCTACACAGTTCAGTAGAACTAGAAAGTTAAAACTACTTTGGGACTTTCTGAATGGAGATGAAAACATATTATGCCATAATATGAAAAAAGTCAGCGAAAGGAACAGCTTTTCTACGAAAACAGACGTGTTTGAACACTCCTCCAAGCCAAATACAGACTATTTTGTGGCTATGCCCACTCAAATGAAAAACACAGATTTTTTTCACATTTTTATGAATTATTTAGTTTACTAAAAGCATCTACATGACAAAAAATAGGCATTTTCAATGCCTATTCAAGTTTATGTTTGGTCAAAAAGTTGCACAGAAGTGCACCTTTAAAGCCCATGCATACATATTTAATTTAAAATTTTCTCATTTTGACTTAGTTTCGAGTGATATTTTTTTGTGGTCAAAATTTACCGCAGTAAATTTTCAAATTTCGAAGAAATTGACGACTAAAAGTAGACAATTACAGGAAGTGATTTAGGTTCAAACAATTATATAAACACAATTAAAGTGTTATAATAATATAATAATTTATCACATTGTCACTCCTGAGATTTTATGTTGATTTGGGCCCAGATTTACACAGTAGTTGTTAGGTAACATTTGTGGTATATCATATTACTGTGTTTTACAAAAAATGTAATCTAACCTGTCACACGCACTTAATAAACAAAGTTGGGTATTCAGAGCCAGAAAGAAAAATATATAATCTTCAACAAAAAGTAAAATTGTTTTACATCAATAACGTGCACACAATGAGTTATTATAATGACTAGAAAGTATTTCCATGGCAAGTGTCCAGTTCCAGCAGCCATCTTGTGTACGTTTACTAAAAATCTCAGACAAACTAATAGGAAGCTAAACTATACTTTTTCACTTAATATTATTCACTCCTTCACATTCGCTACTTTAAAATGAAACTTATAAATGATCATTAAGTTCATTAGGATAAGGACAGGGTTAGGATTACAAGTCAGTAAATGAGCTTCAAACTAAAACTTGATGTTGCATTTTCAGATGTTGGTTTTGGTTATTTCTGCTTTTGATGGTTTTATTTTGTGACTTTTTTTCTCATTTGAAAGTTAGTTGATTTTTTTTTTTTTTCAACTTTTCCTCTTCTTTTTCATTATACTTTTGGTTGAAAATGTCCGAAGTGTCCATCTAACTAATGTTTTGCCTGTACAATGGTTCTGTGATTTGTCTGAAATGACACGTATTCTTACGCACACAAACAGAGAGAAAAAGAGCAGAGGCAGGGCTAAGTGAAGGATTCACGCCTGTCTCTGCTCGGCCTGGACTTAACCCCGTCTTCTGCCCTCAGTCTGAAACTCTCACACTCACAAACCTCACTAGTCACGCGTGTTTTTGACTTACAGGAATGAACTCCCCAATGGACTCAAAACAAACCTTTACAATGTATGACTCGTCGCTCGCCCAGCCCCCTGTGGTGTGGAGAGGAAGTGAGTCAGGGACAGCTATGGACGACCACTTTCACTGGGATCTGTCACTTACATTTCCCACAATTTTATATTTTTTCAGTTTTATTATTTATTATTTATTTTATTTATTTTTTTTTTTTATGTACTTAATTTAATGCTCACGACCATATCCAATGATATGGAGCACAAAAGGTTATTTTTATAACCGCCCAAAGCCATGCAAGACTATTGTAACATAGAAAGGACTTTTTTCAAAACGGCACCAAAATTATAAATCACTTTCGGACTTTTGTTTTGCAAATCTAATAAACAACAAATGCATACATTGCTGGGTGATTAACATAATATGTAGGTTTAAACCTAGAATCTAAGCAGTGCTGGTGTAGTAACTGTTGTTGTGCTACGCAAGACGCTTAACCCACTGACTCACTTCCCTCAGTCTGCCCCAGGGCAGCTGTGGCTACAGTTGTAGCTGACAACCACATAAACAAAGGTGAGGATATAAGACACTACTCATCTGTTTGGTTATTCTTTATTAAAGCCTGATTGAAAAGGATCTACATTTCAGGGGATCCTGACCAAGTTTAAGATTTTGACATCACACATTTAGAATTTTGAGGTCTAAATGCTAATGTTAGTATTATTTAGAAGCTATATTAACAATTTGTTCAATGGGTTTACCATATTATAATGCATTGTTTTATCTGATGCATTTATAGACATTATTTCACAGCTGCAATGCAGTTGTTTTTATGTTCCATCGGAGGCTTATGTTTTAGTGGTTTATGAAAACCATGACCAAGTCTACACAGACACGTGGAGAACATGCAAACTCCACACATGACCCAGACCCACTCCTGTGTGTCAGAACACAAACTGCTGCACCACTGTGCAATAATCTTGCTTTAACTGTTGCAAATTCTGTCAAACTGGTAACACCTATGTGACACCAAACCTTTCTCATTCGATACGTAAATACAGTGTAAGCAGTCGACAAATCCTCTATTAAAGCTATTTTGAATGGCAGCATAAGCTACAATTAAAAAAAGCTTGAATTGTTTGCACCTCAGTGCAACAAAGTCCTGGACAAATCACTTTGTGTTGTTTTTTTAAATCGGGAAGTACAATATGATTTGGCTCCAGTCCCTGTGTTTACATGTTATTTCTGTCCGTGGCTGTTTACACACAAGACAAAAGCTGTGTCAGCTTCATTGTTTAAGATATAATGTTGTTTACACTATTGTTGAGGCAGAGGCTTCCATCTGTAAATAGAGATGAGTATTTCTAACCGCCACCTTCTGTCTTCCACCACTATCATCGTCACTGCAGCATCATGAACACAAACACAGCACAAGATGTGATTCAATGTTTTTTTATTCTGACGTAAACAGGTGTAAGTGCTTTATTTGTCTATTCTTAAACCTGAGAAGTGGTTCCATTAAATAGTTTCATTTTCACTTTCATTAGGTGACTATGAATTTAATGGTCTACTGTTTTAATACAAAACTACAAATATTGACTCTTAAATGGCATTTGTTGCAGAGGAGAGATGATTTAGTGTTCCCAGTGCACCCAAACCACCGCTCTTATTTTTGTTTCATAATTAATGTCGCACTAAACAAACATCCCGTTTCATAAGCACTCATTCCTCTCTGTCCCGGCTCCAAACGCGTCCTCGCTCACAACAGTGCCGCTGCAGCCTCTCTCTGACGCCTCTCGTCTTGATTGGAAAGCTCACTCGTCATGTTGTTTTGATTCTTGAGAGCGGCTCTTCAATCCCGGAGCTGTAGATGAAGGCATTCCAGGCGTCACATCTGCACTTCGTCTGCTCCATCACTTCCAACAAGGAGCTGCAGAAAGCCTATCAGAGTCTTTTCACCCGCTGGCTTCCATTAGGAGGCAGGAACACAGACTTAACCATCATTTAGCTTCACTCGGTTTACTTTGAATTGTCTAGGTTGTAGCAAAAGCATCAGTGGAAATGTCTGTCCTTGTATTCTTGTATTATTAGAATCTATTTGCTATTCATATGCCATTTTGTTAGCACAGAAATAACCAGCTTCTCAGTGGCTTCTCTCTTCATCCACAACATTTATTTAAAATTGCATTATTTCAACCTGTTTATGCTGAGCCGTTTTTTGTTTGAAACCATAGTGATAAAGCAAGCTTGGAAGACATACAACCATAAATGCATATAATTCATTCAATTTTACCGACCTTTATTTATTAACCCGGATAGACCCAATTATTTAGAATCAGATTTAGAATCTCTTTTGCAGGGGAGTCCTGGGGAGGCATTAATGGATATATGGTAACTGGAGCACCTGGAGGAAACCTATCCAGACACGGGAGAACATGCAAACTTCACAAAGAAAGGCGCCAAGTCGCCTGTGAATTGAACCCAGGTTTTTTTTGCAGTTTTGCCCGTCCACTCATGAGTTCAAATGTTTACAAATATAATTGTAGGTGCTTACCAAGAACAGTGCAAAAGATATAAATTGACCCAATATACCCTTCAATAGTGACGCTGAAAATGAAAGTAACAAATTCGAGGCACTCTGATGGGATTAGAAAATATCCTCCAGTTATGGTAGTTTTGACCAAGCCCAAGAACAACTACAGATGGGTCCCTGAGCGCTGCACTATGGTGCTCACTGCTCCTGAGGAGATGCACCAGTAGTATGGGCCAAATACAGAGGATAACTTCCCTATGAGGACAATAAAGTTTACCTTTCTCTTAACCTTGTGCTGCATGGGACACCAATGGGTTTTGGCCAATCAGGTCTTGTTCAGGGCAAAATAGAAAAATTTGTTTTTGACAAATCAAATCCAAAAAGAGGTAAAACACTAGATAGCTGGACTTACTTTAAAGGTGAAGTGGCTAATTTGACATTGTGTTTCATAACTTATTGACGTAAAAAAGGAATCAAATTGTGCTTATCGTACTTTTTGACATCTTGTTGTATATCTACATTTTCTGCGGAGATTGTGTTGCCAAGCAGATACTGAAAAAATACCTGGTCCCTGAAAAACAGGGCTAGTGTAAACACTCAAAATCAGGGCTGAGTAGAGCAGGGCCAAGTCTGGCTAATGGAAACGCATTCAACTTGTCACGTTTGTATCTATTTCCTTTACTTTCTCAAATGAATATCAAGTTTCTGTAATAAACTACTCAAACCCAAAAGGCATAGTTTCTTTTATTTCGTTATAGTTTCCATATGCTTTATTTTAAAGGCATCTTGTGCATTCATGAATCCTCAGAGACATTTCCTTATATATTTTTCTACGTGTGAATATATTTGTCATCTTCCCCTCTCTTAAAACAGTTCTTCGTCTTCTCTTCCCCCTCCTCCTCATTCCAACATCTGCTTCTAATCTCAGACTAGATTACAGACGTAAGCATCAACAGCTTTGCCCCTCTCCCTTTCTTTTTTTTCTCTTTCTCTCCCCAGCAGCGGTCGAGCGAGTCCGAGTAGCTCACTTCCAGGCAGCGAGCAATGACCACGATTTAGCAAGACGGACACTTGGGAATTTCATCTTTACCCAAATAATTATTAAGACCAGACCAAACAGAAAACAGACAGAAGATGATTAAGGACAGAGGGGCTGAACGTGACTCTTAGAGGTGAAAGGTCATAGGTCAGTGGATTGGTTGGAGGTCAGGGGGTCGAGAGATAGTGAAGATGAAAGTTTAAAGATTGTTTATGAGTGATGTGAAGGAGAGGACAGTCAAACAGCAGCAGTTGTATCTGTTGGAGACGATCTGCGTGTCTGGGCGTCCTGTGGTTCTTCGGAACTTGTATTTATATGTTTTAGTTCAAATGTTGCTCTGGGGAAAAATAAGCATCAAAATCTACGTGTGCAGCACTCCAAAACAACAACAAATCCATTGTAGGGACTTAAACCAGAAAGTATTAGAAAAAGGTCTGTCTCACAACCTCAGGAAGATTGTTCCATTGTTCCTTAAAGATGGGCGCTGATTCTCCATGTTTAGTCCTGACTCTGGCACCAGCAGGAGGCCGGTCCATGTTTAGTCCTGATCTGGCACCAGCAGGAGGCCGGTCCATGTTTAGTCCTGACTCTGGCACCAGAAGAGGCTGGTCCATGTTTAGTCCTGATTTTGGCACCAGCAGGAGGCCGGTCCATGTTTAGTCCACTCAGGCACCAGCAGGAGGCCGGTCCATGTTTAGTCCTGACTCTGGCATCAGCAGGAGGCCGGTCCATGTTTAGTCCTGACTCTGGCACCAGCAGGAGGCCGGTCCATGTTTAGTCCTGACTCTGGCACCAGCAGGAGGCCGACCCATGTTTAGTCCTGACTGACTAAATCTGGCACCAGCAGAAGGCCGACTCTGGCACCAGAAAGAGGCTGGTCCATGCTTAGTCCTGATTTTGGCACCAGCAGGAGGCCGGTCCATGTTTAGTCCTGACTCTAGCACCAGAAAGAGGCTGGTCCATGTTTAGTCCCAACTCTGGCACCAGCAGGAGGCTCTGAGGTTTTCAGAGTTCAAATGGGTTCAAGGCACTCACATGCTGGACATATAGAGTATATTCTGGAGCTAGGCCATGGAGAGACTTGTACACAAACAGAGCTGCTTTAAACTATTTTCTTAGCCACAGGGAGAGCAGGGCCATAGTCTGAGACATCTGTATTTCTGCAGATTCTAAATCAGTCTGGTCAGCAGAATCATTTCTCCAGTTTGGATAAGTTTGATTGACTGTGAATTAATGAAATGAAGGACGTGCATTGTTCATATGGATTAAAACAAACACGACGTATGTTGGAAAAAATGCATGAACAAAAAGTAAATAAATACAGGACCTGGAAACAGATCCAGAGAAGCTTGCCTTAGCCTGAAATATAAATAATGAATGAGTTACTTTGCTTCATGTGCTTCACACAAATAAACTTGTTTGCTTGGAATGTTGTGGATTTGACATGGGAAGCAATAGAGAGAGTGGTGACCAGACCCACTTTTTGTACATAAGTGTGGTTTCTGGATTCCAGGCAAATACTAGCTATTAGTCAATTATAAGTTATGTCTTCCTCACTGTCCACTTTAGGTTATCAACAACTGACTGCAAATAATGTTTGGTCCACATCGGGTCATTTCCGGTCAGAACTCAAAGTCCAGAGAGTAATGTCCTGCAGCTGTGGATGCCTTCTTCAGTCAAATCCATATTCTGTGTTTGTAACATAAGACAGACAGGCCCAAAGCAGCAGAGGCAGAACTGAGAACTTTACGATACTGTATAGGCAACCCACAATCTCACGAGAGATTTTGCAAGATCTATTTGTCACTATGTTGTGTATAGCTGTAAGTGATTTATGCTATGTAGCTGTATTGCACAAAAGGCACATCTGCATGTTCTATGTTACAATATTGGTCAATGGGAAATGTGTATTCTTTCGGTTTATTTATTTAAGTCAGACAAATGTTGCTGCTGCTGCTGATATAAAGAAATAAGTTACAAAGACTGGCTTTTAGTGGTTGTCATTCCCAAATCAAAACAAATATATTTTGTTTGTGTTTTTGTTTAACTTAAAGTACCATTTCTAAATTCAGCTGTTCAAAGTACTTTATAAACTATGAAAATTATTGTATGATTGGAAATTGCTAACCAGGCTTATACCAGATAGGTGCATCATTCTACATTGAGTTCTACACATTAGCATCTGGACGGGCTCTCGTCAAAAGCAAGAGTGGAAAGCAAAGACTGCAAAATCATTTTAACCCAGTCCAAGTTATTGCAGGTGGACTGAATCTCTCCGACCACGCTCACCATTACGCTGGAACATTTTGATTGACTGTTTACATTTGTAGGCATTTTATTTATTTTCACAGGTCGCCAGAGCAACGACGAGCGATCCCTCTTTTGGAGAAATTTGACCCACATCTGGCATTTCACTAAAATCACTGCCTCCATCTTGATATGAGCTCAAAAGTTGACAGAGCTCATTAGCCTTTTCCTTTTTAAATTATTTTTTTCCAGCACTGTGGACTTCAGGTCCTGGGGCAAGCACTGATATTTTAATTAAACGAGTCACATTATTTACTATAGGACTTGAATTATGTTGTGTAAATGCAAATAGGAATTACATTTACAGTCAAATTTGCACATTCTGTTAGATTCTTATGGAAACATTGGGCTTGCTTACACTTTTTATGGTTCTGTTTGTCCAAAGTCTAGGAAGTGCCCTTGAGTTTCAATTTCAAGAGCAGGTTTTGTGAGTCAACCAATCACAAAAACTCACCAATGACGCTCATACAGCGACACAATAAACTGGACGATATTGTAAATGTGCAGCACAAGGATTTATTTATTTATTTATTCTCAGTACAAAGGTTCTCAACACGGCTTGTTTTAAGGAATCGAAATGTTCAGGATTGTTCAAAACCAAAGAAAAACCAAAGAAAATCAGCAAATGTTTTGAAATAGTTGAGGAAAAAAAGTTTTTAAAGAAGGGGGTGGTTGTTTGAGACTGGATCGTCCTAATTTTGGACAACAAAGTCTGACTGGCTCTGTCTTTGGATTCAGACCCTTCTGCATTTGAAAAGAATGGAGAAGATGCTGATTGGTCAAGGAAGCTGCTAGCATGCAAACGCCTGTTTTTTTTTCTCCAATCCAGTTTTGCCACACACCATCACTTTGCATTGATGGCTATGATAGCTAAAGGGTTAGAGGTTAGATGTAGGTTGAGTTATTGTGGTTAAACTTAAGGATTTGGGAATATGCTAACTGGGCCACGGCATAACTGCCAACACAGCTCAACTCACAGTGACTTCTAAAAAATGTGAAAAGTGCTTCTAAACTCATTGGACAAATCTATATAAGTGACAAAACATGGACTGTTGACTTTTAAAAAATTATTATTAAATATAATTTTGTTTGTTTAACTTTTTAAGATGACAAAAATGATACAACAATTATAGTGTTACAGAAAACATGCTTGTTGTTGTTTTGTTTTTTTTACAATAAAATAACTTAAAAACAATTCCTCCCAGCACATACTGTATATCTTGTGAATGTATTCAGATGGAAATGTGTCCACAATGTCCTGACTACATCTTCTAATGTTTGTTCACCAAACTCTACTAAGTATGTCTTTTTCTACTAAGTATGTTGTTGTTGTTGTTGTTGTTGTTGTTGTTGTTGTTAACAGCAGCAAACTGGCTAACTGCTATTAGCATACTGGCATGTCTCGCTCCTAACAGCTGTGAAAAAAACTTAAAACACATTGCTCATGAACAAAACGTGTAGACTGATGTAGGAAGTTTAAAATGTATTATTTCTGTTTGTTGAATTATGAAGAATACAGAAATCAAGTATACTACCTTTAAAGGTGCACCGTGTAACCAAAAAATATACTTGAATAAAAGCATGTTTTTCTAGTTCTAGTGTAGATATGTTTGTGACACTGACTAAATAATAAAAATGTGTAATTTTAGTATGAGAGAGCTTGCATGGCCACAAAATGTACAATTATTTGGCATAGAGGAGGGCCCACTCTTGTTCATTTCATGGAAAAACAGCTCCTTTAGCTATGGCACGAAATGTGGTATTAAGAATGTTCTAAAGAATAATTTTGTTTTCCTATTTCTTTTGAAGTTGACTTTTCACCCCCAGAAAGTTACACCTTTAAGTATAAGCATTAGCACATTCTGTAGCAGCATAAAGCATTTAATAGATTGCTTATTTTACTTTTCTTATTTTGGGTGAGACTGTTGGTTGCTTGTTGCTTTCTGAAAACCTGGCAACCCTGCTCATCACTTGATACCAGGTTCATGTTACATGAATCTGGTGTAATGTTAAAGTAATGCACTTCCTCTGAGGTTTTCTAACAGCCTTGAGCTAATCCTTGTGTTTACAGGACCATTAGATCAGAGCACAGATTCTTCAATGTCTATATGTCTGTATACTAAATATGGGACTCACAAAAACATATTATTAAGTAATTATGAGGTGCATCTGATGTTTGTTGACAAGCAGGATATTGGGAATTCAAATATTTCACTTTATTTAAGGAAGTGCTGTTCTGTATAGTAAACCATACCACAATACCAATGAACTGAAAATTACAGTGACAGCTCTGTCTGTTTGCTGTGACCACAATGTTAAATGTGGTTAAACAGTTTTCTGGTACGTGACAATTATAAAACAGGCTTTGTTTTAAAGTATGTTTCTGATACCACAAATATGCAGTTTTATCGTGTACAAACCACAAAGTGTCAGAAACCAGGCTTGTTGTTTGCTAAACGTGCATCGTGCAGTTATGAGACTTTTGGGCAACATAATGACAATTGAAAACACAAATAAGCAAAATAAATACCACAAAGAATAAAATGAATAGACTTAAAATCTTCTCAGTGCAGACACATTGTATATTGGGAGACATACTGTAACATCTATTTGTGAAATTTAGTTGCAGAGAAACTTGAAATGTACAATAACGCAAAAACGCACTGAATTGCACTGGACAAAGTCATGAAAGACGATTGAACTTATTTACATGCTCTTTTCACAGTTTACTGTTACTTCTAATCCAGAGTCAGTGTGTCCCAGTTTTTAAATTAGAAATTATGTTCACTCTACATCTCTCGTATGTCTAATAATGGACAATATATGTTTTCAATCTGAGTCATCAAAGCATCAATACATTATCTTTTTTGTTAAATCGGACAAGAGAAAAGCACGTTTCCTTTCCACAAATGGACAAATCACCTCTGTGTGCACAACAGGCAGTAGGCTATATCTGTTGAAAGAAGAACCTAAATCTTGCTATGTTTGTTTTGTATGCTTTAATATGGACTTCTGTCCAAGCTACAATACTGTCATGTGATTAGTCTGCTGCTGCTTTGTGATTGGTCAGTATCACGACTTTAGCCAAATGGCGGTTGTTTCTCCTGAGGGATTCTCAAGACTGTGCCTTGTCTTGAGTCACGAACCCATCTGGTAAAGCCAAGTTAAAACTTGCCTGATCACCACGCCTCCTGTCACGTCATTGGTTGTTGACCAATAACGACTTCCGCTCTCAGACTGACCAAAGACACTACAAGCGGTGGCTGAATTGCAGTAGTGACACATTTGTTAACCAAATCCCGGTGATGAAAGATGGCCGCCGCTTTACGTCAATGGCTGCGATCAGTGGCGTATTGTAGCGTTTAGCTAATTCGAATTAAGCTAACCTCCATCCACCGAACATGCACAGTTGTTCTTTCTCTTAGCGGATGTGTGCCAGTTGGAAAAAAGGTTTCGGGATTTTCCAGCTGCAGTACCAATTGAGCGGCCAGTACTACAGCTCGAGACAGTATTAAGCAAGCAATGTACTATCCAGATATTTTAAAAGATCAATGTTGTTAACCCCAGGTCTCTAGTCTATATGTTTGTAAGGTTTGATATATTGTTTGATAGTTGTTTACAGAAAGGCCATCTCCTTTGGAAGGGGTACTAATATGCTAGCTAGGCTAAAGCTACATCATTTTTATCAAGTTCATAAGATTGTATTTGATTACTTGCACTCTTCTCTTATTCCCTGTAAAGTTAATACACAGCATTGACTTTAACTAGCTGTAGCTTATGTCCATGTGCATTATGCAATTTTTTCTTTGCAGTGTTCACCTTTTGCTGCACTTTCTCTGAACGTGCTCAGTGTTAAATTATAGGTGGCACAAATACGCTTTCCCAGCCCTGTAATGTTACTCCGTTGTGGTTTAAAAGAACTCGACAAACTACAAATGAGCTGTGCAGAAAAATCTGGAAAATGGCAAGTTGATTCTCATATTTCGGTAACACTTTAAAGTACCGCCCGCTAGTTAATAGGTAACTACGGGGGTACTTACTGGTACTTCTGGTGTTAGTACCAGTGGTAGTTACTGGTAACTACAGTGGTACTTGTAGTGGTACTTAGAGTCACAAGTACTGGTAACTAAAGTGACAGTTACCAGTATATTTAGTATTAACTACAGTGGTAGTTCACTGTCAGTTACTATAGTAATTGATAGCTAACTAACACTGACAGCGGGTCGTATTTTAAAGTGGACAAGGTGGTACTTCACTGTCAGTTACTACAGTAAACTCACTCCCTCAGGTATAGGAACCCACAAAAACTGGGCCAAGGGGAGCGTTCCCTTTAGCTCAATGCGTTTGTCAGGTTGACCGCCGCGTGGGAGACCCGGGTTCGACTCCCGCTCAGGACATGTGTAAGACCATACCCATACACTATCAATTACTGTAGTAACTGACAGTGAAGTACCACCTTGTCCACTTTAAAGTATGACCCGCTGTCAGTGTTAGTTAGCTATCAATTACTGTAGTAACTGACAGTGAAGTACCACCTTGTCCACTTTAAAATACGACCCGCTGTCAGTGTTAGTTAGCTATCAATTACTATAGTAACTGACAGTGAAGTACCACCTTGTCCACTTTAAAATACGACCCGCTGTCAGTGATAGTTAGCTATCAATTACTATAGTAACTGACAGTGAAGTACTACCTTGTCCACTTTAAAGTACGACCCGCTGTCAGTGTTAATTAACAGTTAATTAATGCAGTAACTACCAGTGAAGTACCACTGTATTAAACTGTACAAGAAGACCAGCTGTCAGTGTTTTTTTTTTTTTTGGAACTACTACCAACTTTTACTGTAATTTAGCTAGTGCTCAATACATTATTTACTAGTAACTATTGTTTAAAGCTCAACCAGCTGTAGTATGCAAATATTTTTTGGGGTTTATTGATAAACATTTTGTAAATTGTTAATGTGTTTCATATCTGTTGTGGCTGTGAGCATAATAAAGAGGTGTCTCTTTGTATTAGATTGCCCAGTGTTTGATTTTTATCATAATCTGTATTATACACAATATTTGCAGTAATAAACTTGTTTCATAACAGTCTTTACCTTGTTTGTGTAGCATCACAAATAGAACCACCAAGTACACAATTAAGTATCACTAGAGGTACCCGTATAAGTACCACTAATTAGTACAAATGATGCCACCATAATCCCTAATTATCATTCCACAAAAGTACCAGTAACTATCACTATAATTAATACTTAACTAGCCGGTAACTGTCACTTTAGTGACCAGTACTTGTGACTGTAAGTACCACTACAAGTACCACTGTAGTTACTAGTAAGTACCACTGGTACTAACACCAGAAGTACCAGTAAGTACCCCCGTAGTTACCTATTAACTAGTGGGCGCTATTTTAGTAACTGTCAATTAAGTACTAGTAACTACCACTGTAGTTAATACTAAATATACTGGTAACTGTCACTTTAGTTACCAGTACTTGTGACTCTAAGTACCACTACAAGTACCACTGTAGTTACCAGTAACTACCACTGGTACTAACACCAGAAGTACCAGTAAGTACCAGTAAGTACCCCCGTAGTTACCTATTAACTAGCGGGCGGTACTTTAAAGTGTTACCCATATTTCAAGGAAGTGTCGTGTCATTATTGGTGAGGACAAGATGGCGTCCGTAGAGATTCGGTTGGGGTCTGGAGCAGAGCGGTGGACTTTGCATGCTCTCTATCCAAAATACACACAGTCATCCAGATGTCATTTATTCCCAATTTACCAAAAACTGGATACATCTTGTCTCTAAAAAAAAATAATGAAAAAGAAAGGGTAAAGTGTGTGTTTTCTTATTAGGAGCAAGCACTAAGGCTGTAGTGAATTCATTTGGAAAGGCCACAACAGAAACACTGTCCCGGTCACTGGAGGAGGTGAAGAGGAGTTCAGTGAGCCCTGGAGACATGCATCGTTGTTTGTAGATCTTGGAAAAGCCCAAGGTTGTGACTTTACATTTCTAAACACATAGAAGGAAAAAATAGCAAAAGTCTAGTCACTGAGACAGCCACTCTCTCTCTCTCTAATACTTGGATAATGAACGCTGTGTCATCTGAGGTTGCTCATGACTTAGAAATTCCCGGTTAAATTTATTTAGTTTCTACATAGTTTGAGTGCGTTTACCCGAAATGAACTCAAGCTTGGCGGATTTTACCACACAGATTATTCCTCAATTTGGCAATTTAGATACACAGATACATGACAGTGAAATCCTGTCTATGTACTTTCACTGATATATTACACATCAGTAGTTTATTTGGCTGCATTTGGATGTGTTGAGTCACTAGAATTTCTTATTAATACACATGACAATAGATGAGGAATGTCCAATAGTAGACTAATTTTAACAAGAGGTAAAAGTAGTGTTCAAAAGACATCACAATATTCTACTTTAGGACAAGAATATTTTCTAAAGATGGAGGGCAGTTAAAATTATTAACTACATTATACCACTACAGCACAGAAGTAGTCTCTCTGTTTCAACATGAAGATAAAGTACAGACAAAAATTTTGGACACACTTTCTCATTCAAAGACTTTTTTTAATGTTCATGACAATGAACATTGTAGATTCACACTGAAGGCATCCAAACTATGATTTAACACATGTGGAAGTATAGTACTTAACCAAAAAGTGTAAAACAACTGAAAATATGTCGTATTCTAGGTTCTTCAAAGAAACCACCTTTTGCTTTGATTACTGCTTTACACACTCTTGGCATTCTCTTGATGAGCTTCCAGAGGTAGTCACTTGAAATGCTCCTCCAACAGTCTTGAAGGAGTTTCTAGAGATGCCTAGCACTCTGGAAATTATTTTCACTCTGCAGTTTAGCTCAACCCACCCTCCTGGATTGGGTTCAGGTCTGGTGACTGTGGAGGCCAGCTCATCCGACGCAGCACACCATCACTCTCCTTCCTGGTCATTCATGGTGTTTATACCTTCAGTGTGAATCTACAATGTCCATAGTCATGAAAATAAAAGAGACTCTTTGAATCAGAAAGTGTGTCCAAACTTTTGGTCTGTACTGTCTCAGACAAGTGCCTTTAAGAACTGGATATACAGTACTATCAATATGTAACTTACAGGATTGACAGTTAAAAGTATGAGGCCTGAAAGTGATTTGTAATCACTTACTGACGTGTTTACCAACAGCCAATAACAGCACAGATTGAGACTTGTCACAAAAACTGACTGATTGAGCTCAAAGTGCTTAATGTCTAATGAAAACCTGCCATCTTTTCTAGTAGTAGCTTATTGTTGTGTAGGCTAAGCTTATGGTCGCAGAACAACGCTGCTGCTTAACATTATTTTTCTCACCTTTAGCTGTAACTAAAAAATAGGTAAAAAAATGACTATGTTTAAGTTCTCACATGAAAAACATTTATACAAATAAATTAGCTTTACTTTGTTTTTGTTTTTTGCAGTTGTAATGTTTTTTAGCAGTTCATACATTATCAAAACAAAAGTGCGTCATGCCATGTAGACTGTCCCACAAAAAGAAAAGGCAAAGGCACACTTCTGGCACATTTAAAGCACAGTTAGTGCTAGATAGTCTTTTCTGGAGTGACGGAAGTGAGCTGGTGGCCATGGTAATGAGTTTATCTCTCTTGCTAAACGCGCCTAAATTGTTATACCCTAACCCTAGCCTTACCCATTACCCTAACCCTTTTCCTAACTTAACCTTTCTCTAAACTTAATCTCCATCCTTCAGGACCCAACTATCTAACATTTACCTTTGACATCACACGTTGGCTCGGTGAACATCCTATATGTGATTGAGGGGTCAGGGAATGAGTGTGGAGATTCAACCACAGCCTCTTATTTTAAAGTAGTGTGAGAAAATGTGCGTAAGAGACTAACCAACATTTGTTCCAATGACACTTAGCCATTTACAGCCCTTGACCACATGTTATAATGAGCATAATCATAAATCTTAAGACTTGGAGTTTTGACCATTTTCACAAGCTGAAGAGGTGTTTTGCAGATCATTCAACATCTGGTCTTCCAAACGTATTCAAAGCTTGGCTGAAGGACCCGAAGGTACAACCAATACTTTTCAGTAAATCCAGAAAGCACACACGAGGAAATTCAAGATGGCAGCTCACCTTAGCAGATGTTATTAGCCTGATGGAATTTTAACAGTGAAGTGTCCCTAGACTTACTGAAGTACCTGCTCACAATGAGTTTTCCTTGCACTGCGATACTGTTGGCCAAAGACTGGGTCAAGAAAAGGGCAGTGCTCTTTCACCACTGCACTTAACTCTCGAATACACGTGGGAGATTACTTAATGTGGTTAACACTAGCTGAATGTGGGAGCTGATTTTGTCCTATGGAATGTGTCAAAGACTTAAGTTCCGATCTTTTGATGCTTTAGGTTACTCAATATGTGGTCCGGTGCAGACATATTATGAGTAAATAAGTCAGTAACTTTCGAATTTTACTCGCTTAAGTGAAGGAAAAAGCTGTGGAACAGGAAACAACATTTGAGAAATGTAGAAAGTGTAGTTTATTGTTCAGTGTCAACAATAAGAATCTGACAAAATACAACATATAAAAAACGGTATAAACGATGATCAGTAAACTTAATCTTTAGTGGTTCTTGTGTAAAGTTAGCAATCATTTCTTGTTACCATCTTACTTTCCAAAATTGTTTATAAAGATTAATGTAAAGGCATAGTTTATATCGTATCGAGTTGTCTTAAATGTTTCAATATTATGTGGCAGTATAGAAGCTTAAAAAGTTAATTGCTGTTGGTTATTCATTTCAGCTGTCAGTCAATAAAAGCTTGCACACATTTCCAAACATTTAAGTTGTTACCGACATATTGCTATACGTTTGTGTGTTGTGGCACCAGATCGTGAGTTCACTCTGAGAAGAGTGAATGTAAAAAACTTTTGGGTTTGTAGCACACTAGCATTGACCTGTTGTGATTACTTCACAACAGGTGTCCTACAAAGTAAATATTAGATAGGTTCATTAACCAGCTCACTTTAAAGCGAACCAGGTATATAATCACATGTTTATCCTAAAACACTTATAATATCATCACTTATATAAATACAGGACAAATACCTTGGAAGTATTTGTAGTTTATTAAAATAGTGTTTTAAAGAAATGACATGGAGGCTGCCATTTTGCTGCGTTATGACATAAAATAGTTTTGTCAAGGTAACAGGCTGTAGCAGGTAACTAAGCAACATGAATTCCTGGGTTAAACCTTGTCAGTTTGAGCCGGAGCAAAGCCAAATACAGAACGATTCTGTGGAATCTAGTAAAACTGAAGATAATCAAGAGGAAGAGGCAAGAACTGGACACTGTCAGTGGTGTTTTTGTGGCAACTGTTCACAGATAAAATTGTGGTAGTAACCATGGAAACGCTATTTTATGTCATCAACCAAAATGGCGGCTCCCAGTGGCTTGAAAACAACATAAACAATGACAATTTTATAAAAAATAGTAAGCAGTTATATATTTGTTTGTAATTTATTTTAATACGCATGACCAGTATAGTGTTTTAGCCATATTTGTCTTCATACCAGGGTTCCCTTTAACAAGTAAATCTTAACTTACCCCAAGTAACCTGAAGCTTAAACTTAGCCGTTAAACCCAAACAAAATGTAGCTTCAACCAAAATGTTCACATATATTGAAAAAAAGCCATGAAAACTTGCTTTTCGTTGACATTTCCTTGTATTTTCTCCAGAGACTGTGTTGAGTGGTTTGAGTGCAGTTTTGGACACAGCCATAGAGTAATATTTTGCCTCTGATCTTAGCACAAACATTAACTTCAGTGTGGACTAGGTGTGAGAGCGGAATAATCACAAGAAAGAGTTGTTTTTGACCTCAGACTGGCAGACAACAGAAGACCCAACACCGCCAAAAATGTAACTCTATTTCCAAAAGTCTCTGAATTTTTTTGAATTATTCCATCATGCAGCCTAAATCAAACCTAGATGTTGTTGTGCATAATTGTGGAAAGCTGTAATAGAAAACTCATTTGCACATTCCTATTGTAGCCCTACCCTGAAAGAAAACAAATGACTTTCAGGTGCAAACAAAAGGGTCGATTTTAAATGTCCTATGCAAAATTTACTTTAACAACTTTTAGTCTGACTAAACATGAGAGAATTTTGGGTTTAGCATTTGTGAGTGACGCAAAATGCAACATTAGGTAAGTTTTGAATTGATCTCCTGACCCGGGACAGCAAAATCAACATGGTGCTGCGACTGCTTCATCCATATCCCAAATCTTGAAGAGATAAGCTGAGCACTTTCAGTTGGATGTAGACCTTTTGCGACTGGCCACCATTTTACAACCTTCCTTAATCTCAAATAAAAGTCTTCATTTCCTGCCTCTGTCTCACTTATCTGACTATGAAATAAACAAATTCTCAGAGGTCTATGGTGGAGCAGATGGAGGGTGCATGAATGGAAGTGGCAGACGGGTTGTTTTGGTCCAGAGTTTGGCTGGCACACACAGAGCAGTCAGCTGATCACATGTCCGACATTCCGGTGCACACAAATTTAGCCCAGGGAGGTGCAGAGGACAGGGATTTGATACAGATGAATGGGCAGCATCGGCCTTTAATCTGGGGATGAGAAAGTATAGATATGTTTGCTCAGTTTGGAGCTCCGTCCCAAAGATTGTCCATGGAAACTGCACACCAAGTACTGTTCTTGTGTCTTTGGGCAAGAGACACCCAACTTTGTCTAGACTATAGCCTCGTATCCATCCATCTTTTTACCAAAGCAGCTGAGATAGTAGTCTAGTAGGAAATTAATTAATTAATAATTAGTTATTTAAAGGTTCTATACCCAATTTTTTCTCACTTATTGTATTCTTACTGAATTCTTTACCTCTTTATTTTTCACTATTAAGTGTTTTGAATCTCTCATTTAACTTTAGAAGTCAACATAGTTAGCCAAATCCTAACAATATAAACAGTCACACTTCCTGTATTTGGGTGGACAGATGCTCTATTATTAAAAGTAGGCGAGACACTGTGAACTAACTTCCAACCGAATAGATATTTTGACTGTGCTTTGGAAAAACGAATTTTAAGTTATTTTGTTGAGGAAAAAAAAAGTTTTAAATGTGGTGTTCCTCAAGGGCAAGTGCTTGTACTGTATTGTATACTTTTAAAAATATTTTCTCTTTTTTGGATACATACATGAAAATACTGCCTAGTAAATTTTGAATTTGTGGATCTTAAAAATCTCTATTTAAGCTATCAACCAGTCCAATATCTACACCAAGTAAATAATGCTGATTTGAGTTCAGTTTCTAGCTTTTCATGAATCTTACAGGGGCTATATCCAATTTTCCTTTCCATAAAAATGTTAAACAACACATCTTAAAAATTTTATTTAAACTTCCTACATCAGTTTACCATGATTCCACTGACTTAATTTAATATGGTGTACATGATGTATGTAATATGTAATGACTTTACTTGTCTGCAGACTGAGGACTGTATCGTCAGGTCTTATGAGTGTACTGTTCTATCGTTATTGGCACACTCATTGTGATAAATGGCCTTGCGTGATATCACATATGATACTACAATCTAACAATAACATGCAATACTTCAAGATAATTCAAAATGTGGTTTTCCCATCTTGGCCGTCCAAGCTTTTTAAGAATATAAGCAGTTATTTTGGAGGTCAGCATAGCATCTAAAATATACCAGAATACAAAAGGTGACAGATTATTTGATGAAGCCTGATAAACCCACTTTTATAACACGTATGTTCACTTTTTTGTCTTGTATATTTTTTATTTAACTATTGTGGCTTTTTTGCTGTAAAAGGTTGCAGACCCCTTGTTTATACTTTTGATTTAACTATCCACTCGGTCAAAGTTCAATGTTCTGGCTTGTGGTTTAAAACTCTCTCACTGGAAATGAACCAGTCACACTGTGGCTTCTTCATCTCTCTACAACTCATGCATTTCTGAATCCCATTTTGTTGCCAGTACACTTAAAATGTCCCCAATCATCTTCTTTAATTGGTTTTGGTACTTCCATCACACTTGTGGCCCCTAAGTCTGATTGACTGTCCTCTCCAGCTGTCATTATTTATGAAGACATTACAGATTGGTCGTTGAGGAAAATTGCCTTTGGCGTTTTGAAAAGCACTTCCTGGAAACGGAAGACTCAAAGGGAGGGAAAGTGGACAGCATGAGTGATGAGGAGGTGAGGAGAGGCTAGATAAAGTTGTTGTTCTAGGGCTGTCCTCCCACATCACGAGGCACTGCAGACACAGATGGATCATTTTTATCAAGAAAATGTATTAGACGGTATATTTTATTGACTGCAAAAATAATATAACACCGTCCCATTTGGATTTTGTAATTATAGTTCATTATGACAGGTTCTCACATTTGTATGACTTAGTTTGGTGTGGCCCTGTCCCTGTGGAAAATATTTTTCACAGTTTTACATCAGACAAGTTGCATTTTTTGAAGAAAAAGTAGGACATTTAAGGATCAGAGTTGTGTTCAATGGAAGCCATTCAGCTAAACCATCAAAATACAAAAACAGAAAATTGTCATCTAACTTGTCATATACACTTTAAGAAAAGACATCCTCACACATTTATTTATTTTATTTTATTTTATTTTTCAAATGTGTTTTAAGGTTGCAGTGAAAGTACATAAAACTGTGTCTTTACAGTACTGACAGACTGTGTCCTTGCCTAACCCTAACCCAAAAACATATAATGATTTTCTTTGACCCAGATGCAGATTTATAGGCAAATTTAAAGTAAATACAGCGGCATCTTTCTTCACACTTTTCTGTAAGATTTTAAATCAAACTGATATTTACTCAGAGGATGACAGAAGCTGGGTAGTAGGAGTGTGCTTGGAAACAGAACATTTATGAATGACAATATGGCTGTTGCCCCATAGAAACAGGAGCCAGTGATATGGTGGCACAGGGTTAGCATTAGCCTCATGGCATGAAGGTCCTGGTTGGTTTTCTATATGTGGAGTTTGCGTGTACACCCACATGTCTATGTAGATTTCCTCCGGGTGCCGGTTTGCCCTACCACCAAAAAACAAAACAAAAAACTTTCAAAAAATATACAGGTTCCACCTCTCTGCTGCACAGAACTGACAGCTTCAAAAAAGCTGGTACAAGCATTTTTGTCTCATCTTTGTGCCTATTGTAAATGTACAATGTCCTAAATAATTACTGAATTAATTAAATTTGTATTGCTACATCTCCCAGCCCTAGCCCATCTTGGCTGGATGTTGTACCATATAATCACAGGTAGTTTTTGATTCCACGTCAAAATATTTCCAATAAAATTGTGCCGATTTCCCCTCCATTACTTCCTGATGGGAAGTGTAGTGGTCTATCTGTCAGCATTCAATCCTCAAGTAATTACACTCCGCCACAAAGATAGTGTTGATATCTGAAGTGTCAGGATGGTAAATGAAAAGAATAACCCCCTGACCCTTAGCCTGTGTGATGGCCTGGTGAAACAGACTGGCCCGTGCGTCACACTTTAGTTCCCTCAGCTTATCAGCACTCACACTAAATGATCCTATTTCCACAGGAAGGTGCACAGAGGACGGCAGGGCGTGGTGACCCCACTGTACCAACACAAACCATGTCATACTCAATCAAAATAATGGCACTGAAAGAGTGCAGAGGTGAAAGGAACAATTTCACTTTGTGTATTAAAGTGAATGTGATTTAAATGGATTGGCAAGAGGCTGATTTCCATTCAGGAAAAAAAGCATAGTTCAGGTGGTGTGATAGGGCTGGCAATGCTTTGATTTGTCTGTTTGAAAGCAGCTTAGTCAAACTGACGTCTTCTATTGTCCAGTCTCAGACATGCTCTGAGTAAGTCTAAGTATAGTGTATTTGAAGACATTTCTTTAGACTGACATATTGTCTGAATATTATTAACAATAAACTCTAAAAGTTTTTAGCTAAAAAAAATTCAAAGTGATACAGCTGAAATCATATGGCTAAAAGAAAGTCATGATAAACAATTGTTTTTACTGTGAATATATTGGTGGTTACGACTGCAGTGACTGACAAAGAGCTCAATCAAAACTTTGACATAAAGAATAAAGAAGAGACAGGTCAAGTTGTTTGAAAAATAAAAGCACTGGCATTTATTTAACAGAAAACAACTTTATTGTTGTGTTCAAATCACTGCGGACTTCAGATGTAGGACAGAAGTTTGTCTGATCCATCTTTCTGGACAATACTTCAAAGAGTAATGAAGACCATGACAGTGGTTTCCTGCGAGTCGCTTCCTCTTTCCTGTGTCCTGGAAAATGAAAGGCATGTGGTTATTTTAGTCCATCAGAAAGTATTATGTTTATGAATGAGATGTGTTTGAAGTTACTGGCTTGTTGTCGCCAGTCACACTGAAGATACACAACCCACACTTCAGCAATACTTTCTGCCAACACATTTTGTATAACGTAAAATGTGTATGTTTTGTATAACGTCAAATGCAAAACACAAAGTTTTGTATAACATGAAATGCGTACGTTTGGACAGCGTTCGCTTTGTGGATTTATTTCTTCAGGAGGGGCAGGTGCCAGCGAGGTAAGTGTTCGCGCAGACAAGGTGTTCATACTGCTAACATGTTTTTAAGTAAGTAGGCTAAATAAATATAAAAATCTATTGACCATAAAACACAGAAATATCCTGTGCATTTAGAGCTGATTCACAATGTCCTGGCTGGGTTAGACCTGGTTGAGTTCTTGGTTGGTCCTGAGGCTGCGTCAGGTCCACTCCTCCTGCGTGATCCAAGTTTTCTAAAAGAGCTTCTGTGCTGTTGTCTGTGAATGCTGGTAACTTATAGCCAAATAGCCACAATAGCCAAATAGTGTGTTTTAGTGCAAATCATGCTATGCAGTAACACAGCATAGACCTAGACTGGGACCATGCGCTGTACACTGTAAAATATAGAAAATTTCCCCCAAAAAATCTGCTAAACAGCAAGATGAACAGTGAACCGCGATACAGCAAGGGAATACTGTAGTGTCAAATGCATAAGTTTTGTATAGGGACGCACGTTTTCACATTTTTACTTTAACCGTTAGTTGGAGCTCTTCACGGTCAATAATCGGTTAACCGGTTACGTAAACGCAGTTTACTGTTGTTATTTTCACTAGATGTGTTATAATTGAGCATAGCAGCGCTACGAGAGTGAATGCAGAGCAGAAACAGCAATCGGCCCTTGAATTTGGCACAACACGACTGAATAAAAACCTCTATAAACACCGTTTTAATGCACTGTTGCACTATGTATTTAATAAAACTACTCATAAATAAGGTGTCACGTTTTAAAGTTGCTGGCTGCTAATGTTAGCTCTTACCTTTGATAGCTCTGACCAAATCTGAGTAATTCAGTCTGTTTTCTTCTCCAACGTAAAAATCCAAGTGAATAAATCCTGCATGATTGATATTAGTTCATAAACACTGCAGTGTCTCAGGTCTGCTCAGTCCTTATGAGATAAACAGTGTTTATGTAGTTTTAGCGATCTTTGTTTTCACTTTGACAAACGCAGAGTTGTTCAGGGGCAGTTAGCGCCATCTGTGTCAGTTAACCGGTGAAAGACGTCTCACTCGGTTATGCCATTAGTCACGGTTAACCAGTTAATCGATTAACCATAAACATCCCTAGTTTTGTATAAAGTCAAATGCGTATGTTCTGTATAACGTCAAATGCAAAAGCTTTGTATAGCGCAAATGCATACGGTTTGTATACCGTCAAATATGTATGTTTTGCAAAACGTAAAATAGATATGGTTTGCACGAATACACTTACAGTATTGCAAAAATTTGAGTCCGATTACATCTTTGCTGGGGGCGCTGGAGAGCCCTCTGCAACTTCGATTACTTTGATTTCACTCGATTACAACTGAACATTTGAAATGAAGTTGTTTAGATCCCAAATGACTTTTAAGCAGTTTAGTCTAGATTCTGTAATAATATCTCAAGTAAAGAATATTGAAAATCTCTGCTTCATACCATTGTGTTTTGTTAATGAGCTGATTGCAAAACCACTCAGTAATTAAATTTATTGGTCTGTAAAAGCTGACGATGAAGCACACACAGTCCAGTGTTTTATTACTTTAAATTAAAACCATCAGTCTGTGAGAGGTCAGAATGTGGGCTTCTTCAGATTGGATCATAACAGGCCTCTATGGATAAAGAGATGCATGTCATTTGTAAATACAGCAAAAAAAACTAAATTATAGAGTCATTTCTTTATTGGTGATGAAATATGTTTTATTACAGCGACAAACTCAAGTTAGCTTCATGAGAAACTTAAACTTGATAGAAACAGGCTTAGATCTGATGATACTCGGAAAACCAAATAGTCGATTGGTGTTAGAAAATTGTTGTTGCGTAGTTATTCATTCTATCAAATAAAGTTGGAACACAAGCGAGCGTTGTTTTCCCAAACCCTCCAGCCTCTATTGGTCTCATCCTTGGCTTCAGTCCACAAAATCATTCAGGCAGAGACAGGCTGGACTCACCCCAATCATATTCCTCCATCAAAAACAACCCAAACAGTGGGTCTCCAGCAGCAGCAGTGCGTCAGGGCTGGCTTATGAAGCAGAGTTCAGCCACAGTTCCCAGGGCTCATTCAGGGGACCAGAGGGTGGGCTATGGACATAATAAAAGATGTGGTAGCAATTTAGATTCCTCATAATGTTGTCAGATTCACCACAAAACACTTCCAGCTTCATGTACAGTGCTGCATGGAAGAGTCGGTTAGTGTCAGATTGTGAATAAACAGTATTATATTGGATAACTTCTTTTTTTATTCAGAACTTATATCTCCCTCTAGAGCATGAGGAAGTAAACATCTTGCACTTGATACTGTGAGTTTAAAGGACATTCATCAGTGCTGAGGAAATGCAACATATAGTGCAAGGCCATTACCATGTTGTCAGCATTGAGACAGAAACACTAAGCAAAGTTAATGGAGGCTTTGTTGTTTTTTGAAGCCATTAGATCTAATGGAAAGGAGAAGGTGCAATGTCAGCAGTCTGCAGTCTGGAGTGCTTTGTCATGAACTAAGTGTCAGTGCATGTAAACAATGGAAAAAAAAGTGTCTCTTGCAAAATTACTCCAATGAGCCATGACAGTGTGACCGCTAAAAGAAGGAAGTCATCATAAATCATTGCATTACACATAATCCTTCATTTGTACATGAATGCTGAAAGAAAAGGTTTTTAAAGGACAACTATGATGCATTGTTTGTATTGTTCTTATCTTTTAATATGCTCTTGAACGTCAAATGGTCTTTCATATACAACCCCTATTCAGTGTCTGTTCAAGTCACTTTGGGGTGCACCAATGTGAAAGAACATTCACACAAACATTATCCAAATGGAACTCAATTGCTGAGCAAATAGCAAAATGGCATGTATGTGACAAAATATTTGATGAAAATGACAAACCATAAGTTGCGTGCGAGAAGTTGTCAAACTCTGACGGAAAACAGAAGTTGCTAGTCATGCCTTGGTTCCCAAAAGCTGCGTTAGTTAGCCACAAGAAAGCAGTCTTACCTGACAGATCAACTTCTATTTCCCGCCACAGTCCAGCCTTTGTACAGTGGCTGCTGTTACTCAGCTCCCTCTTTGTGTTCCTCTGTCCAACTAGTAGTCATTCTCTGTAATTATGTATTATAAATAACAACACTCCATACTTAATACTGTTTTTTGTAATCTGCTGGTTTGCCAGTAGCTACGGGCCAATCAGCTGCAGATGCCGCAACTGGCAACACAGACTCTGCAAACAAGTTTTCAAAAACCTGACTTTACAACCAGCTGTGCCTTCTTCTGACCCCCGACAGTGTAATTCATACTAAACACATCTAAGCCGCCTATCGTCAAATTTGCCAATGGCTTTTGCTCACTGGCATTTGTTGCTTGTTGATGCCTTTTGAACCAACCTTTTCAAACCAATCAAGAGCAGGAGTTCTAGAGCGAGCAGCAGTAGCCGAAGCTAAAGCTTAAGAAGCCGTTTTATATTAAACTAAAACCTTTTGAACTGTAAAAAAAAGTATGAAAATGAGTGAGAACTGCCACGAAATCCGACCATTCTTAAAGCTTTAGATGCTGTTTTGCATTGTTGTCTAAGGAAAAAAATGCTTTCTAGTCTGCAGAGGGACTTTCCTGAAGCAGCACCAATGGAACGGCCCCTGCAGCTGATTTACAATAGCCTCAAGCAATGTCATATCCAGATAATATAACAGATCCATGGTTCTTGTTAGCTAAATGTTGATACTGTAAACAAGACAAGTACTCCTAGTGCCACCTGCTGGGACTACTTGCTGTTCAGTCCAACTTTTTGGATGTGAAAGTTTGGACTTCTGTGTGAGGCACAGTGGAGGGCGTGGGAAGGTGCTCCAGGAACATCCACATCCTACAGAAAGATATTTTTAGCTGAAGAGGACATGGCGATGAGATGACTGTTATGAGCCCGTCCCGGAGTTGGCACCAAGAGCTGGTTTTGACAGACCGGTCCAGAGACGTTCTACATCCTCTTCCTTCTGCAGCGGTGACAGCGTCCTCTGAGTCTACTGCTGTTGGTTTTTCCTGTCGCTGCTTGAGTCATATTTTCTGAGTGTGGTTTTGGATCAAGAATGTGGGCATCATAAATCATTCTTCGGTCGGATATATGTCTGTTTACAAATGTGTGTTTTCAGTGTGTGCAAAGGAGGGCATTGTGATACTTGGAAAGCCTTCTTCCTGTTAATATAACTCAAACAATCGCACGCATAAAAAGAAGCATGAAGTCAAATATATATTACAGATGAGACTAAATAATGCTTGGTGTACAAAGCTTAAACTACATTATTTACTATATGATTATTTGATGTATACAAAAATGGGTATAGCACCTATAAATTAAGGAAAAAAAAGTAAGTTACCCTAGTGCCAAAACAATGTATTTGTTTTGGCACTAGGGTAATTACTTTTATATTTTGAAATATAATCCAGTAAACAGGACTTGATAGTTTAGATTGGAGAATCCTAAATGATATCTCTCTTTTCTTTTATTTAAGAAGACTTGAGTTTGGAATTATCCAGGCTCCTGAAATGGAGAATCTACAGTCTGAAGACGAACCTGGATTGACTTGGTGCAAAATAATGGACCAATATATAATATTTTGCACATTTTAAATTGCAATACTGAGCTTAAACAAGTCTGCTTATTTCCATATTCAAAATCCTGGAGTTATGAGAGGTGTATTTTAGTGGATTTTTTATGTTTTGTGCCAATAAAACTCCACTAGACTAGTAGAAAATGCATTTACAGCTTAAAATACCATTTCTTGAAGTCTAATGAGTTGGAATCAACATTAAAAGCTTCTCAAAGTCAACTTAGAATAATCTCTTTAAGCTAATTTGAGGAAAATTTTAATCTTTTATATTTAGTTTTAATACCTGAAATAAACAGAAAAGTATATTCAAGTTTAGCTTGAAATAAGTGTTATTTGCTTGTATTAACTATTATCAAGGCATACTGTGTATTAAAATGTCTTGATTAGTTCACTTCACTCATTTGCAGTTTATTTTAACATAAAACAAGTGGAATTTTTTTTTAAGGAGGTTTGTTTTTCCAGCATTTTTCTAACGCTAACAATAAAAAAAATAACTGTGCAGATTCCATAACAAGGGACACCGTGCTAATTTCTGGGAGTGAAAATCCAAACGCACAATCCCACAGAAGAAAAACAAAAAAAGTTATAACATTAGCTTGAAGCATTCTTCATAGATTACATACATTTTGTGGCATATTGTGGAATATTATAGGTAAAAGAACCCTTGAAACAAGTAAGACGATGTTTGTTTATGTTTATTTTTTGGCTAAAATAGCACAATGACCCAGACTTCTACACATAAACTGATTTAGTGCCTTGACCAAATGAAGATTCTTTGAAGAACATTCATCATTGTCTCATGTTTCTGTTAGTGCTCGGCTTTGACATGTAACACTTGCAGACAGACACTGGTGGTTACAGTGTGTGGTGGTCACCCGTCATCTTTCACTCAGCAGCACTCGGCTCTCCTCCACACGTACAGTACATTACCTGGAGCCTCACTTTAGCCTCACGCTCTGGGAAATGAAGCAGGCTTTCTTGATGAATTCCCTGTTGACATGTTTATTGTTGGCGGTAAGGACACACAGGTGGGTGGTCACTGTGGGTCTGTGGCATGTCTGCTATGTTAACCGGCTCTGTGCTGCTATTACTGTAGCCGCATGTGCCCACATTCTGACCACATTCTAGTCTGTCTAATGCTGCCTGCCTGGGTTTTCCCTCATTTAAATGCAAATCCCTGAATACAAAAAACATTTAGAGGATTAAGGATTGTCCGACTTTTTCGTGACAATTATAAGTAGTTTTAGCGACAGTCTAAATGAAAATCATTTAGACTTTGTATTGTCTTTGGACTGTAAAGGTTCCATATTAAGTAAAATGGACCTTTTGAGCTCTTAGCCATTTCAGAATGTTTTTACTTTATCAAAACAACCTTGAAGTAGTGTTTAGTTCACAATTGTTTAAATAATCTTGGATTGTTCAACTGTTTACATCTTTAAGGCTGAAAATGCTCTGTTCCACCTGGTGACATCATGGTAGTTTTATTGTTATTTGATATTCTTGTTATTTGATATATAGAATACCAGAAGAACATGAAGGATCTTGTCAGGTGTTAAGATTTCTGTAAAAGCCTTCAATGTCTTGTTTTAAATTGTGAAGCAAAGCAGTTCAAACAAGGTTAATGCCAGGACGGCTGGTATCAATGGGCTAGGTGGCTAAGCCCCTCCTGTCATTTCAGGAAAGAAAATGTGGTTATAACTAATTTTTTTTTTTTAATAAAAATGTCACCTTTAAACGTATTACTATGAGTTATTGTAGTTTCAGAATTGAATTATGTCAGTTTTGCTGAAAAATCCTTAAAAAAACGAAAGCAGGGCTAATTTTCCCCTGTTCTGTTGCGCACGATAAAGTTCAGCAGCAGGGCTAATTCAAATTAGTCCAAAACACATCATTGGCTCTTAAAAGAGATTGACAGTTAGTTTGACCAATCACAAGCAGCAGTGGGCGGTTCTAAGATTCTCATTGGTTCAGAATCGTCATGTGTGAACAGTGGCTTCCCAGAACATGGACGCGGAGAATACAACAGACAAGCCGATTTTAGGAATATATTTTCTTTTTTTTGGCGAGTTTTTGTGATGGAAGCAAAAACTAACGGCAGCAGAAGAAAAGCCATGTGAGTTTGGAGTTTACAGAGCCATGAAAAGACCTGAGTTAAGAGTTTACAGAGCCATGAAAAGACTTGAGTTAAGTGAGTTTGGTGAATGCCAAAGACAACTTCTCTTCTCATGTGAATGCAGCTATTTTAATATATTTTTGCCGGTTTCATAAGTGTATATAAGTGCAGTTGTGTAGCATCCACGTGTTTATAATGTCCAAATAACAGCGTGAGTCTGGTAAATATGTCATTTGGCTCGTGTCAGCACAAAGATAACTTGCCCTGTGTTGTTGTTGTTGTGGACACATCTGACACACATCTTTGTGTTGATGCTTTTGAGCCGCTTGGAGGAAAAAGTCTTTCTCTAACGCTGATTACTGGCTGTATTTCTCCATTTGTAGAATAAATAAGATGATAACTCATTTACTGTAAGTGTTGTCTGGTGAGTTAGTGTTGCAGTTATGTAGCCCTCCGTCAAAGTTGTCACCAGCCGCCACTGGTTAATGTAATAGCTTTAGCTTCCAGTTTGTAAGTTTAGTAAATCCTAGTCCGAAGAAAGCAGTGAAGGTGTAGCACTTCCTATATTTCGCTTAACGACAGTATGAGGAGAAACTACGTGTTTGCAGTTTAAGGAAATCATATAACTTGAACATGCTGATTTTTGTGCTAAAATTGATGTGGATGAAGCAAAGCACAACTTCAGGCATGTTTTTGGTGATGAAAACAACATTAAAGTATGAAATATGAGCATATTATAGGACCTTTAAACATCTTGACTTAAAAAATATATCCACAAAAAGCATAAATTACTTACTAATGAGGTGTTTCTCACATCTACTGAATACATAGGGAATTACAAAATGAAAGAATCAGCTTTCCCACAACTTGCTAATACAGTAACCTGCACAATAAAAGTACAGTACAATTTAATACACCCCAAAAAAACAATAACAGTGTTTTTTCTTTTGTTTTTTTTTCCTGGGAAAGGACCCCAGACCCCCTTTGTTCATTGCGCTATGTATGTGAGATATTAGTACACAAACAGACACATGATCACACAAAATAACACCAAGGTCGCACTGCATCCAGTCCGGCCTATAGAGACTTTCTGTTTCTTGAAAAGTAATGAGAGTCTCTCACATGGCAATTTGTTCGGTCCGGTGAGCTGCACTGCTCTGCCCCATTTGTCCGAATCTTTTCTGTTGGCAGGAACGTTAGCCCTTTTTGATGAAGTTGTGAAAACAAGCCACAACAAACAGGAAACCAAGCGAGTGCGGGTGAAGTGCATCCAGTGGTTTTCAAAGTAAAATCATTACGTGACTACTACTAATACAAATACGTAAAATTCTGGACATATACATGACTATATAACAGAGAACGTCCCGTGCTTATCCATTGTGTGGCGAAAAATAAAACAGTAAGCCCTAAACTCGGCACACCGTTCTTTGTTTACATACATATTGTTTTACTCCGGATCGCAGTGTGAGTGGCCCCCGGACCCAGACCAATCCAGATCTGGACTGAAGCAGTGTGAGCCCGGTGTATTGAACCCCCTTAACCCATAAACCCCCATTTATTTATATATAAGTAGAAAAAAAAAAGAAATGTAATCGAAAAAAAAGCCTATAGAAAATACACCACGTGGAAGGTCCCATATTCAATTTTTCCTTTTCCTGCAAAATGTCCGCCACTGGTAATAGCTCGATGATTGAACTGACTAACCCATTACTGCTGACAGACAGACGAGTGCACTTGCCCTGATGCATTAAAACTCCAATAATTTTCCTAAATTGTTGTGAAATTTCTTTCTACTGTATCATGTTTGGCTTAGTGTCCAGGTGCAATTTAACTCATAGTGTTTCTGATGCCTTCTACGGAGCACTTACACAACACCTGATATGGTTATGTGAGCGTAGACCTCCTCTCCAAACATGGACAAATCTATAAACAGTGTGAGGTGATGAGGATATGTAGGACGTGGAAGAAAAATGAAAACTTCAAAGATTTTTCTCTCGCCTTGCTTTCTGGTGCAGGTTTGACGCTTGTGTTTGTATTCGGCGAAACTCATTTTACAGCTACAAAATGACTCAAAAGTGCTGACAGCTACTCTGGGGCATAACAAGCGTGACCATGCCCGACCAAAACATCTGCAATCCTCCGGGGTCGCTTAGCGTTTGGGTGATCTGCGGATGTCTCTCTGTTTTTGTGGTGTTTTTTTTCCTAGAAGAGCACAGACCTCCAGATTGAGGGCAAAGGTCTGGTCCTGGGAGAGAGAGAAAGAGGTGAAGAGGGGAACACGAGGGGCGCGAAGGTTAAACAAACACAGGTGATGATGGCCTCCTGTCATAACCATCCAAATCTAATCTGGGGCAGCGCTGAGGCAGGCACCGAGTCGGACAAACTGATAGTGAGGAGTGCCAACAGACGAGAGAGAGGAGCTGGGACAGATAACTGGGACTGACACAACGCACAGGCCGTAATTTAAGGGACACTAAGGGGTGTGGAAGATTAATTTGTATTCTTCAGTTTTAAAACTATGTTCCTGTGACATCATAACTGTCTATAGGCCAATAATATTTAATAATACATATGTTTGACAGATAGTGAATATTAATTAAAGGGTTTTCTGAGTTTACAACATTCAAACATCTTTAATGTTTTTCAAAGATCAAAAGAGATTGTTATTCTGCTAAAATGAATTAAGCCTGTCGGCACTACAATGTCTCTTTTGGTTCAAATGCGCCTTTCCATCCAAACCACAATGGTGCGCTGTGATTGGTCTGGCTGACGTTGGCCATCTTCTGCAGATTTTCAGAAATTCATAAATATCTTGATAATTTATCTGTTAGTTCCAGGTTAGGCTGCACATGCAGGCCAGGGAACTGGATAAGCCCAGTCAAAAAAAATTGATTTTACTAAAATACTGTACATGGTATTTGAATTTGAGGTTTTTGGAAATCTAATTGACATATGGTTCCCACGATTGTAAACAGTATTCACACGTGGATTGTGTGTCTTACACTGCCATTTTCTTGGTGTCGTATAGACACACGTTTTGGTTGAGGACACACAGGAGGTTTTTTTAGGCTTAACAACTAAGTTTAGGTCTGAAGCTATAAAAATGACAGGTCTTTTTATCCACCATAGAAATGAATGAAGGTTGCAAACGCATGAAGGCACGCAAATAACAGACATTTTGTTCATATGACACGCTGTTTCAAATTGCGGGTATAAACACGCATATCTGTGAGAACAAGCTGAAATGTCAACGTGTTCTCATGGATTGCGTAAAATAGCACGCTATGACAAATTGTGTGTCATGACGACGCCCTCTGTCTGTTTTGGCGTGCAATTACACGCTTCTTTTTTCTGGCGTGCTATGAACACGCGATGTGGTTGAGGACAAACACGAGGTTTTCAAGGGATTAACGGCTAACTTATAGCCACTGAAGTTGCAAAAATAGGTAAGTTTAGGTCTGGGCTTGGAGTTGGTTAAGGCTAAGATTAGGATTGTGTTAGTTTTCATGAATAATAAATGTAATAATAACATGTCTTCAACATTCACCATTGAAATGAACAGGACAGAAACGCGTCAAATAGACACGCACAAAATAGAAGTTGCGTTCATATGACACGCTGTTTACAATAGCGTGGTATTGACACGCTTATCCATGAGAACAAGCTGAAATGTGCATGCCCACACCCTGCGCACTCCACATCCCAGCAGTGAAGTTAAGAAGTTTGGAAAGTTTATAACAAAAAAGTCCACTGTACAAAGTGGCATCAATGCCTCATTTAAAGTTGCACACTGTGAGCAGTTTTACCTGTAGCAAAAGAGCAGAGGACGTAGTGCTTCCACAACTGTAAATATATCCAAAAAACACATTTCCGGTGCAGGGCCTTGTGTCTGAAGCCTGCTGTTCAATAACAAATTCATTTCCAGTTTCATGTCTATGAAAAATTTAGAAGAGGTCCTGTATTATGCTCCAAATACTGTAATTGCTCCAAAGACCTCCTCCCAAAGTAAATGTTGCCAAAACAAAAATACTATCCAGGCTTTGTCATAACCCTTCTTACCTCGGTAGACACAGTAAAAGCAAAAAATACCCTCTGCAGGTGTGATTTTGCATTGTGTCCATGAGAAGATAGTAAAAGTGAAATTAACACTTTTACTTTCTTCTCATGGACATATATAAATTACATTTATATACAATGTTTACAACGCATCACACTTTAAACAGTCTGTACATAATTCATCATAATGCATCTGGGTATTCCCGTACTGAACCCGACGTAGCAGGACTACACTACATCTACATCTACGTGTAAACTGGAGCAAAACCGGTCCAACACATTCAAGAGGAAAGTTGAATTGAGTTTGTTTTTTCAGTGAAGCTAAAGTTGATGCAAGTCATTTTAAGTGGTTTCTTTATATTACTATTTTTGCACAGGAGATAAAGTATGAAATGAGATGAACTTGAAAACAGTTATGACTCAAACTCAAGTCCATTGGTGTATTTTTGTGTTCGGTTCTCCTCTCTCTCCTCAGCCTGTTCACATTCTCCACACAGCCCCAGGAGCCTATTGTAAAGACGAGGCTTGTGCACATGTGATAATGTGTGTGGAGAATGTGATTGGTTACCTGGCCCTCCTCTGAGAGAGCATGAGCGCGGGTCTCCGTGGAGCCTATGGAAACTTATCCTCAATCATATGTCTCTTTTATGGACCTACAGGCCCTTGGTGCAAGCGTAGATAATCCACTTAACATAACGGCAGCCTCTAAGACTCTACGGCTCAGCTTCAATTAGACTTATCTCTAATGTATGTGCAACTTCCCCTTTCACATAAAGCTGAATACTTTTGGTCAGCTGTAGCATATTGTATAAAAACAGCAGACAAACCACTGAAAATATGTGAATGTGGCATCAGAAGGAACAGCTGAAGGGAGGATGATGGGCTGCATTTCTAACGCTCACATCCTTCACAAGATACAAACTATGGAAATATAATTGCTAATGTAAAAATACATCGGAAAACAGACAGCTCATTGTTCTGTGAGATCAGGTTTCTAATATGATTCAAAAGCAAACTCTAGTTTTGAAAAACGAAACTTCAGATACAATCGGTAACAGGTCATATTTGGGGGCGTGACTTGCTGTGAGGGAATTTTATGGTTTTATGTTGCGGTCATGGTCCTGATGTCACTGCTGTGTGGAGATGTGGAGACTGACAAATATCTGGAAAATAAATAAAAACAACCTTTAACGTCACTTTTGAACAGGCTAGCATCAGATTTACTGTTAGGTCGATTAACCTTTTAAAAGTGCTGTTTAATGTATTTATTATGGTTAACAACAAAACCTGACTTTCCATGGCAAAAGCACATGAATGCAAACAAGGTCGGAATAAGAATAAATGCAACTAAAAATCCATTAGAATATTAGAATGCAACTTTCTTGTTTAAGAAATTTCCTGGTAGTTTAAGTACATTTTGAGCACAACTTTCAAGTCGAGTCACAACTAAGTCTTAATGGATGTTGCTCAAGTGTTGTTATCTCAGAAAAGTAAATAGTTTTTCTGTAGATGTTAAATATGCCAGATGGCACTAGCATCACAGTATATCTAGCTAGCATTTAGCCCTCAGCTATACTGTTAGCATTGTTGATATATTTACAAACTTGGGTCGTTGGGTCGCTTTGTTCTTCTCCAGTGGCCACACCAGCTTGCCAAAGCCTGATCTCGGCAGATCTCAGAAGCTAAGCATGTAGGGCCTGGACAGTACTTTGATGGGAAACTGCTTTAACCTCAATGCCTCATTGGGGTGAACAGAGGAAAAACTCGTGTTCTTAGGCAACTTACCTAACTTACCACTACCCAGTATGCAATTAATGGATAATGCATAATGTGAAGCGTCTTCGGCTGTGTTGAAAAGCGCTGTATAAATCCAATGCATTATTATTATTTCTTTGAATCTTTAGTTGGAACAATACAGTATATCTCCTTAGGTCCACATTTGCTTTTGTAGTTGTTTAGTAGTCACTCCCGTCGTACACTGAGTGCGAGGCAGAACTCACACAACTTTCGCAAGACCTAAAAAATGGTTAAAACCAATGCGCTCTTGTATGCAGACCTCAAAGCAGTGCCAGTGCACGTCTGAGAGTCGCGCAAATTTTAGTGAGTTTTGTCATAGGCCGCAGCCTACTGATGCGACTTTCATGTCATAATACGAGCGTGTTTGTGGGAATCCACGTGAATCCACATGGCTTGGGCATACAGACGCAGTGGACTGGAGCTGGTGTACAAGCACTACGCAGAACTCGTACGTCTCCCGAACCAAACTTAATGGGCGGGGCCTCTGATGCCGACTGTATTTATATCTAAATTGTCTGAGTAGCTTGTCAATAATCCTTTTTTTTTCTGTGCTGGCTTGTTAAAATAAATAAAACCAAATGTTTATCGGTACCAAGCTGTTTTGGCAACATTTCTGAAGCCATCAGTACTGGAAGGGTCTATTATAACATTTTTCAGTCATGTTGGAGAATATATTGTTTGACTGCCATGTGGAGCTATATTTCGTTTTACAGCTTTGTTTGGCCAATAAAACAAAGCAGTGGAAAACTGTACAGACCTCATTATGTTAACACCAAAAGTCAGATTAAAGCTTTTCCTGAGAGCTGCTCTACTTTCCACCTTATGCCGTGATTTGCTAACAAGAGCAATCTGCTATCAGCTGTAAGATATAAAACTGTGTCCATGTGTGTGCACTGGACCAATCAGGACCAGGCACACTGTGCACTTTTCAAGTCGGGAACAATTTATTGTCGGGAAGTCTTTAATTCAAACCAGGAGCTAAAACAACACGCACAAAGAGAAAAGTACAAATAACATGACAGGGAAAAGCTGTGCCAAAAAAACTACAAAACCCATAAATGATACGTGACTCATCCTCGTGAATCACATGACTCCACCTGCTCTTGTTTAACACACAGGGTCTGAGTCTCTTGTTTCTCTTAGTAACAGTCCTTTTAGGGTTTAGGGTCTTCACTCTGCAGGGGACAGTGATGCATCGTGTTTGGTACAATCACATTAAAATACACTTTTATCACGCTCATGTAGACTTTTATTCAAACCAAGCTGTAATAAATAAATAAACAAAATAAAGAAAAGTGCTCACTACTTCAAATTTCTATTGTAGCCTAAATGAATTAACTCAGCTGTAAAGAGCATCTACTGTCTTGAATTATTGGTAGAGTTAACTACACATAAGTCATTTTTAACAATCTTATACATTTTAAGCGAAACTTTTCTTTAAAGATACAGTATGTTTGCTTCCTTAAAACAAACAGAAATAATATATTTTAAATTACATCAGTGCACATGTTTTGTTCACATATTGCATGCATTCTGAGCCTTCAATTGTTCATTACAATGTGTTTTAAGCTTTTTCACAGCTGTCATGAGCGGGACGTGCCGGTATGCTATTGGCAGTTATTTCCCAATTCGAGTCACTTGTCGAAATTGAGTCAATCATGCTAGTAGTTAGCATGACTACAGTATTTTGATTGTTTTAACTGCCAGAAACTGTAAAAAATGTTATTTTTCAGTTGTAATCTGACATTGCCTATCATATGAGATTAAAAAACTTCCATTAACAAAGTTTTCTAATGTTTATTTTTTTTCACGTAAAATCTTGTACTTTCTACACTCATAAAAAACATTGAAATTAAGTAGCACACACTGCAAACAGCAGCAACAGTTGAACTTCATGAAGTTTGAGGAACAAACAGAACATCATTAGAAGACTTTGTGAACTCATTTCCAGCTGAATAGATACATTAACAAGATTTATGCTGGGGAAAATTAATTAATTAATTTTAAGTTTTTTTACTGTAGGAATAAAAGAGTATTGTCCCAAGCCTGAGGCGGTGGAGATGCTGGAAGGCCCAGAGTTCTGCTTGCTGAAATGGACAAATCTTTACTATGCAGTTTTGTGTATGTGTATGTGTCATGCTCTGTGGAACCACTGCTGGTTTTGCCCTCAGCTCTGTGCCCCATCAGGACAGATGTTTGCGGCGGGACACCGGGACGAGTGAACCAGTCAGAGGACACAAGCGCACAGCCGAATACACTTCTGAGAGACTGGCACAGACATGGTGACTCTTGACTTCTAAAGTGATATTTTAGGACATTGAACATTTTTATTAAATTTGCCCCATTGGACATTTTTTTATTGTATAGATCAGCGGTCTCCAATATAGCTCGGGAGCAACCATTAGTTTGCCAAAGGATTTTTAAAAACTCTATTACTCCAATTTTAGGGTGCATTCACAATACACTTTTGATTCGGATCAGGATTCGTTTGCCTGGATAGTTCGGTTCGATTGGGTAATTGTGAACGCGCAAACGAATTCTGATCCGGTCTAAAATGTCCAAATCTGGTTCGGTTGGAGAGGTCGGTCTCGGCTCGGTTGAATTGAGCTCTAGAGCGGTTCGTTTGTTTTGTGAACGCAAACGGAGCGAGAGCGAAACAAAACCAGGAAGTGAACACTGACGTGATCCAGGCTGAGACACACGTGAGGCTCAGAATCACAACAAACAGCATGTGTGAGATCGATAATGAGACAAATAATACACAAAAACACATGAAAGTAACAGGAGAAGGACGGGGGATGATTAAGTCGAATTAATTATGATCACACGATCGTATGTCACTGTTTTCTCGCGTTATTTACAAAAATAACAAAGTTATAACTCTTAAACGAGTACAGAAAGTAACACTACAGCTCACATTACCGCGGGGAAATGGTCTATATTCATTTAATATGTAGTTACACAGTTAAGTGAGCAGATGACTTACCTTTCAGAGCCAGATTTACTCAAATTGATGAACTTTACGTTGTACTGTTACGTTTTACTTCCTAGCCCTCCTCTCTCGTCTGAAGTGAAAGTCCACATTGTCCGCTCCGACACTTCGTCTGTCACTCACTCAGGTCCCGTAAATGTGAAAGAAGTTGTGGGATAGATCCATAAAAACACAAATACAAAGTCCAGCAGCGTGTTTGTTTCTGATGTAAGTTAGCTGTAGCCGCTGTTAGCCGAGAAGCCGGTGTCTTTATTGCTGCTGACGTAACGTGTTTCTGCCACAGCGCCTCTACAGGCGAGGAGCAGAAGTGTCTCTTCTGCGCTGGTTCGATTGGCAAAAAGTGTATTGTGAACGCAAACCGGGCCAGTTTACAGAAAGATACAATGTTGCAATTTTGCTTCCCAATTGAGCCGAGCTTGGTTCGGTTTGTATTGTGAATGCACCCTTATTTATGACATGCCTCTTTCTATTGTAAATGTATCTTTAGATGCCTAAGCACTTCCAATTAGATATTGGGTACATTTTCAAATAGGCCTCTAAATATGCCACAGTTCACTTCAATTCTTGGTTCTCGCTAACAGTTGTAGCTCGCCACTAGTTTTCTTTTGCAGAAGTAGCTCTCCAGCGTAAAAGGTTGGAGACCCCTAGTATAGATTGATAGGCATATAAATACATTTTTGTAAAGATGAGCCTTTGTTTCTGCTGTGTGGCCTGGGCTCTGTATCTATAATATTTTAAACTCTGACAGACTCAGTGACTTTTGTTTTTTTAGAAACAAATTCATCTACAGTTATAATAACAGTTTCTCACCAGTTTCTTTCATCTAAGCTCATGAACTCTGGATATTTCATTGCTGTTATTCTTTCAGCTGGGTCCAGTATTGTGTTATTTTTCCATCCTGTTTACACCCAATTTGTGTGTTGACAGCTTATACACATCTGAAAATGCTCTGCTTTCCTTCCACTGTCAAAGCTCTCAGGCAGCTCGTGTTTACAAATAAAGGTCTCTATAGGTCTGAGCTCAGTCATTATGGGGTCTCCTGGGCCTTCTGCCACGCTGATGTAAAGGTCCAGGGGAAATACACTGGAAGTTACCAAAGCTACAGCCCAAAACCTTCATTAGAGTCAATGCCGAACATATGGTGGCAATCTTTACAGAATGTGGAAGAGAGGGGCGGGCTCTGTTATGGAAGAGAGAGAAATGTTTAGTGGGGAAAGAGAGAGGGAAGTGGAGATCATTGACTTCCAAGAAATGTGTGTCTGTTTTGCTTCCAAAATGTTGTTTTCTGTTCATGTGTTGTGATGAACTTAGAAATAACCTCAGTATATCAACTACATGAGATTGGTAGAAAGTAGTGGCAATAACAATCAGTACATGTATTACCACTTAACAATACATTCAGAGCCTCATTGATTACACAGGCATTTGTTCTGGCACTATGAATGTAAATTGAGGTGTATTGGTTTTGTGAAAGATTTTGTGTTAAGTCATTATTAGCCTATGCAACAGCAGAAATTATACAATAGAGCTCAACAGTGACCACTCACTTCCAGGTTCAACAATTTCGCTCTACAATGGGGCAACTTACTTCCAAAACCAGGGCGATCTTTCACAGTTGAGCTCCATAGTAAAGCATTAGTATGAGCATTAGATTAGATTATTATAGTAGTACAGTATAGTTCAGTATACAATTCCTAGCATTGCATTACAGATGTACCACATTTTCACACTGCTAACAGAAAGTCGGTATAAAGGTGCTTTTTCTTTCATCTAAATAATTTAATGTATCTATTCAGATGAAAATTAGTTCACAATGTCCTCTCTCTGTCTACTAATGTCCCGTTTCTTCACCAAAATCCATGAAATGTATATATTGTTGTTGTTAGCAGTGTGGGTTATTTTCGTTAGCATACTGGCACATCTAGCTAGCTGCTAACAGTTGTGAAAGAAGCTTAAACACATCTTGGTAAACACTTTGTTTACAGACAGCAAAGTGAAACTGGAGAGAGCCACCCAATCACAGTCATTAAGAAAGATTTTAAATACTCAGCTTTACTCACAAAATACTGAAATTAGGATATAGTTTTTGGTGGAAAGGGCAAAGCTCATCCTGAGAGTTTGTGGCCATGATAGTGTTACTAACCTGCTTCAGCTGCTTGGCACTCGCACACACTTCTGTCACGTCACAGAGGGAAAAGCAGGGCTAATCTTACACTAATTAGGTGATGTAATGTGCCGTATAGAAACCTCAGACCCACCATCATCTCACTGCTATGTATATCAGGCGCTGCTGTAAACGGATCTATGACTGAAATAAAACTATGATTTCAAAGTCTTGTTTGACTGGGGCAAAGTTGGGTTGTAGTTGTATCATTTTTGCAGCACATGTATATTTGTGAATGAAACTTTTCAGAGCAAGCAGACGTTCTATGGGCTAAGTAATGTAACAAAATATGTTGTTTTTTGTAGGTAATAGATAATACTTTAAATAAAAGAACCATTGTGTGACTTTCTGGATGTTAAGGAAGAGTAAGCTCATTTAGGCTAAAGTAAAGTTAGTTTTTGGGAAGATCTAGCACAATAGGGAGACACATTGCAAGACATTTTTGGTGCAACAAAACATTCAAATAAACAAACATGGTCTAAAAAGTTGCGTGATGATGATGATAATACATTGAGTTTACAACAACACGAAGTTTGTAAATATGTAGCGCAAGGATCAGTCTGAAGGTTCTTAACAGTTTGCTTTTCAGATTTTAAGGAATTGATTGTTCGCCAAAGCGAGCCAAAAAAAAAAAAAAAAATTTAAAATGATCGTCTGCCATCTGGAATGCTTTGAAATGGGTTGAAATTGGCGAGGTGTGGGGGAGGAGAGCAGCCGTTTGAGATTGGACTGTCCTAATTTTGGACTAAGTGATTGGTTCTGTCTTTGGTTCCAGACCCTTCTGCATTTGAACAGAATGTAGCAGGGGCTGGCTGGTCAGGCAAGTAAGTTCCAGGACTGGCCCTTGGCATAGGCAAACTAGGGGGTGGCCTAAGGCACCAAATTGCAGCCGTAATAAAATGAAAATAAAAGCTAATAGCTATTAGCCAATTTTTATTTTGTGTCAATAGGACACATACAGCATTCCATAAGTTATGACCACAAATAGCTGGTGAATTTATACAGCTGCAAACAAATAGAAGCCGCATAAACATGAGGCTATTTGTCCTGGACAAAAGTTCAAGTGTTAGTATTTCTGTTCACAAAATCTTGTGCAAGAATGAAGCTTATTTGCTGTGTTCAACACCGCAGAAGGAACAGTGGTGGAGGGGAGAGGACTCCATATTTTAGTACAAAATCACACACAAATTAACAATTGTAAAAGATGCATCAGTTGGTCAAAAATAGTCCACATTACTGCATTATAGCATTTTCTTCATAAGTTAAAAAAATATATATACATCTCCCTGTTTTCAACACAGATAAAGAATATAGACCTATATTATATACAAATTATATTCAGAAAAAAGTTTCGCCTACGGCGCTAAAAGGACTAGGACTGGCCCTGGTAATTTCAGTAGTAATGTGGTAAGTCATGCTTTAACAATTCCACAAATGTGTAAAAGCCAACTTAGTCAAACTTTTGCACTGCTTGTAGTAGGCTATTGTCCTTCCTCATCAGCATTTACTTAAACAGCATGTTCATGTGGGCTGATGGTTATTCCATATGAGCGGCTTTAATGCAGACCAATTACCTCCTGATTTACCACTAGCATCAGCCACAGCGTAACATCAAAGACAGAGGGCTTATAGGTAAAAGACTGCAGCGGTACATGTGAAAGTGAGCTGTAAAACAGTGTGACGTTATGCTTATACAGAACTTGCAATTATGCTTGTTTTAGAGTAGGGGGGGGGTTTGCTGATGCCAAACTGTACAAATTATAAAGCTATATGTTGTTAAAATGCCGCCAACTTCACAGCGCTGTAAAAACAAAAACGTAGAACCTGTTTTAGCTCTGAAAATAAGACCAAACTTGGCTAGGCTACATGATTTCATCTGGTTTAGCTAAAGGACAATAGCTAAAGGCAATATAATCCATAATTTCCCCCTTAAAATCAGTTTTGCATCAACACAGATATAATTTGCAGTATCGTGTTTATGTCTACTAACAGTGCCCTTCTTATTGTTTTTAGCATTCCAGCACTGCTGAAAGTTGTGAAAGACGCTTCTAAATTTATGGTTAAGAATTTTTAGGCATTTAATGCATTTTGCAAGTGAGCAAATGTGGACTTTTTCTGCACACTATAGAAGACTTTCAGCCAGGTTTTAATGTTGTTGTTTGTTTGGAAAACCCAAACATTACATCTATAATATAACATCTGGACACCAAATTCATCTCTCAGATGAGTTAGCCAATCAAAAACACCTGTCATCTATCAAAACAAACATGCTTACAAGGAAAAATGCATGACAAAATATTTATAATGGGAGTTGAGCAAATTTCTATCAAATCAGTGAGTAAAGCACAAAACTCTTTTTGTGAAGTGGGAGAACTTTGTGTTCAAATGACCAAAGAGCTTTATGTGCGTCTCTCAAATAAACTCATCTGATTGCACGATACTTTGACTTGAGATGTGTTGGGGAGTGAAGACCAGACACATTCTTTGTAAAGTATTACAGAAACATGGGAAAGTTTGACATGCCACTTTAGCTCCGGGAGGTGTGATAGAGTAATGATTCTCTTAAGAGACAGACAACATGTGGCTTTGCTGCCATGATGGCTGCTCTTATAATGTAGAATATAGCCAACCCATTTTGTGCAGACTTTTTCATCGCACAATGAGTCTGTAACTATTTTTTTTTTTTTTTTTAGCTCTATCTATTCTCTTGCTGCTTTTACAAACCAGGTTCTTTGTGAAGTAAGACTGCACAATTAATCAAAATAGAATTTCAATGCATGCAATGATCAAATCTCAAAAGCTGCAATTTAAAAAAAAACATATTTTCTAACAAATCCAATTGCTTAAAAACTGTTAATCCTGAAGATAGATCTGAACAACTTATTTTATTATTTTGTCAGTTCATTAACATACTTCATTTTGTTAGTTTTTCTGAACACAATGTAAAAATGAACTCTTGGTATGGATTACAAATCAAATCACAATATTGGACGACACCATGATGCAGTGGTTAGTGCTTTGGCCTCATAGCAAGAAGGTCCTGGGCCCTATCTACAGTATGTGGAGCTTGTACGTTCTCCCTGTGTCTGCTCTGGTTTCCTCCAGGTGCTCCGGTTTCCCTGTGAAGCTAGAATCTACTGCTTAATGTAATTATGCAACCCTAATGTGAAGGCAACTCAAGCTGCTCACCTCATGTATGTTTTTAGATTGTGCTTGTAGAAAATCTTTGCTGAATTCGACAAGTAAAAAAAATCATTGCATTGCAAATTGTCCTCATGTCTGTGGCCTTTGCTGTTTTTGACCAGTCATCTAGTGTGCAGTCAGCTTTTAAAGATTGGTTTATCTTATTTCAAAGTTGCCTACTCTTAACCAACTTTCATAGTTCTATTGCTACCGACAAACTCCAAGTCCTACCACTTTTACAAAGCTGTAAAAACATAAGCTAAACTTTTTAGAACTGTGTTTTGATAATACTAGCTGAGAAAATATCAAGATGAAGGTGTGTGAAAAAAGAGCGACTTGGACTGAAAGGTTGTGGTAAGTTGGGCTGAGAGTTCATTCATGCAGACGCCAAAGAAGAGATTTTATTATGTCAAGAGTTCATAAGTTCATCTGAATAAATGACTGTTTACCTTTGAGATACATGTTGAGAGGGTGCGCTGTTGCTACTGGGTTCAGGAGCAGGGGAGACGTCAAGAAGTGAAACATGGTGTCAGACTACAATGCATTTTATTTCTACAAGTACAGTCAAAATGTTGGTGTATTACACTGGGGTCATGAATTACTTGGTAGAAACTGCAAGGTAACATCACATCTGCATGTAAAAGCCCTGGATGTCTAAACAAGTTGTCATTGAATATGTTTTTGTAATGATACATTTCAACCAATACACTGCCTGACAAAAGTCCCTACAAACAGACACTGTACATGTAGAAGGTTTTGTTCAATCTAATGTTGCATTACAGCGTGCTTCCACTAGTCTAATTGATCCGTCCTGGTTGTGTTTCCATTGCTTTAGAATCTGGTTCTGGACCCACAGCAAAAGCCCACAACCAATAGTTATAGAAACTTCATAACCAGCACCCTGGCCAATTGATTAAGGTCAACTCACCAAAGCACAGCTCACTGCGGTGCATTTCTTGCCGCGCGCCAATCTCATACGTCAAGACACACTGGATGTCATGGCGCTCAGCTTAATTTTTCAATGAGCTGTCATAATAAGGGAGCATAAAAAGTGGTTTAAGTTGTTAACTGTGCGCACATTTTTGGTACAAACCACAAGAACAAACGACTGGTGCTGGTAGAGACCTTTTCAGGCAGTGTTAGAGCATCCCAAACCCAAAAAGTGTAGCTGGGGTGTGGGGTCGAGTGCTGTTTATGAGCAAGGACACTCTAAGAAAACATGGAGAGGAACAATTTGCTTAGTTAATTTATTTATGCGCTTTTTCCTTTTGTCTGGAAAGATAAGGGATTATTTGCGTATAATTAGAGTGGAAGCGCCTGGCCTGATGTATCCGTGGAAACCGTCTGATGTCTCGCAGCATTGGAGCTTGCTTGTTTTTTGTAGGCAGGTCCTTTACCATACGATACGTACGCACTGCAACTAACACATTTGTTTTAGTCCGAGAAGTACAGCGCAAACACATATAGTTGCCGTTTCCACAGAGTGAAATGAAACCGCCTGATACATCAGGCTAGAGCGGCATCATCACATAATAAAAAAGTGATATTTAAATATACATTTCTGGCAGCTGCTACTTTAACGGCAAACTTGCGGAACTACAAACAAATGCTTGAATTTGACGTCACCGCTTATTTTTTGTTCGTGATTGGTCGATCGTCTCTCAAGCTTGATCAAGAAGCAACAAAGACTAAAATTCCTGACCTAGTTGCTGGAGTGAAATGAAATAGAGCAGAAGCACTAGGTGGTGCTAGGATAGCTAAGCGCCATGGATCTGGGTTTCACATTCGGAATTCTTGCTAGTTAAAGGGCAGGTTGGGGGCAAGAGGCAGTTTTCCCTATTAGTAACATTGGACTTTGCCATGAAATATTTCCAAAAATATTTCACAAATTTAAAAAGTGGTGATTTCTCGGTGACTGGACCAATTTAACTTTTGTATTACAAAAATAAACTCAATTTAAACAAACTTCATTTCAGCTGCCCCCAATCTGATTGAAATAACATTGGCCTGTAGAATGTTGTGATGTCATCTGAAACCCAGCAATTAAAATATCTGGATAGGACATTGCTAGCTTAACACCGTCTTGAGTTGTGGTAGTGGCCACTCGATTAGTACTGCAGCGGGAAAATCCCTTCTGTCCAGAAAGCATTTTTTCCATTGAGCACAAGTAATCACAAACTGCTGCTGCTCGCCTCACAGATCACTTACACACCTCTAAAAGGTTAGACTTTGTGACAAATCTTACCTAGTTTCACGTCATGAACTTTTTCCAGACTCAAAAGTCTTCAGTTTCATTAAAAAAAAAAAAAAAAAAACATTTTAATCTTTAGCTTCGGCTACAGCTCTTCTCACTCTAGCAATCTCCCGCTTTGATTGGTAAGCGTGGGTCACGTGTTATGCGAGTCCGCGTGAGAGAAAGAACAACTGTGCATGTTCAGTGGACGAAGGTTAGCTGAATTCAAGCTAGCTAACAACCTGCGAGCAGAAAGAGAACTGTAAGTAACACTAGCCAGCGCTGTTGTCAGCTAACTACATGAGTTTATCATTGTGCAAAAACAAAAGCTATGCTGCAATAATTGTGAATGAAATTTGTCTTTACACGTAAACACAATACATTCAGGTAAATGAAAAAAAGCAAGAAAATCATTGTCTCAAGCTTCAGAAACCAGATGTCCTTCATACCAGTTCATCCCTTATCAAAACAGCTAGCTCTAAGGTCATTTTGTCGTATTTATCAGAGAAGCTTCTTCCACCAACTTGACAAATAGCCATCTTTCTTTAGCCGACAAACACAGTAGAGCGGAAAGTGACATCCACCGATAATTTTCCAAAAGAATAGTTGCATCTATCAACTTGAGATACTCCCTTTATTTTTTTTCTTGCTGCACAGTAGGAAAATCTATTGTAGAAAAAAAAAATGCATTGGATATATTTAAGTAGATAAATAGCTCAAAGACAGACTGGGTGAGTTCTGTGTTTATGGAAGCCAATGGTATTCAATCTAAAATAAGCCATTTTCCAGTCAACTTTAAGTTCTAATTTTATACACAGTCTCCTAAGTCTATCTTATTATTTATTCATTTTGGAACGACTTAGCAAACACGCCAACGAAAGAATAAGACATGATGTACTGATGCTAAAGAATAAGACATGAAGTACTGTTGATAACCCTGACCTGCAGTGAACTAGAAAAGCTGCTGTTGAGTCCATTGTTATGAAACAGGCCAGCAAACTAATAAGGTAACTTGTTGTTCATATTAGAAAGCAATAATTTCCTGCTGAACTCTCATTCTATTGTGTTATGCTGTGTCTCCCGCAAAGAGCCTTTCTGAGCAGAGAAAGACCCCCACACACAGATTAAAGACAGGTCCAGCTGCTCTGGGGCCAAAGCCTGGAGGTCACCGTTTGACAAGTGCACCTGTATATCTGCAAACAACTGTCTTATGTTAACATGCAATATCTAAAGGAAATTGCCTTCAGCGTAGAGGGGGGTGTTTCTGTTCTATGTGTGGGGGGGCATAATCCCAACTGGTTCTCTCAAGCCAACTTCTGCCTCTGTTCTTGCTTCACTCATGGGCCTGACATACTGAATAGTCCCCACAGCAGGTTCTCCTCCAAACACTGACTGCATACAAGAGGAATGCATGAGTTGGACGCTTCTCACATGGATACACGCAGAAGTGCCCATAAAGTCCGATGAATCAGGCAAGAAATAGCTGCTCCGCTCGGATTGGACACTTGCATCTGTGTCAATGAATTAACATTGAAAGTGCTTTATTAGTTTACTTTTTTTACTGTAAGACATTGTAGGAATTTGTGTCCAGCTGGGTATTGACGTTTCTAAACAGGAAAAAGAAAGATTTAAGCCATTCAAACTTACAAACCCTTTGGCAGAGCACTATTTTCCAGTTCAGTCTACGAGGAAAAAAAGTTATACGACAAAATGTCAAAAATTTACGATAAGCACGTTTTCACGCTTTTTTACGTCAAGCCAAAATGTAAAAAAAAAAAAAAAAAATTTGGTTGAAGCCACAAGGGCGACATTTTCTTTCACAATTCTAAACTTACCCATTTTAGTAACTTGAAGCCAAACTTTCCCTCTAAACCCAAAGAAAATGTTGCCTCGTAGCTTCAACCAAAGCTAAGAGGTATTTTATTTTACATTTTGGCTTTTCGTAACATATTGAAGTAAAAAAGTTGTGGAAAAAGCGCTCTTCGATTTCTTCTGAGACTGTGTTGCTGCTTTCACATGCTAAGGTTTTTTTGAAACAGGCTTCTGAACAACCAGATCTCATCCCAAAGAGTTGTATGAAGACTCATCTGGGAACCTCAAGCATAGACCTGGCTTGCTGACCTTAAAGCCCAACTGGGGTTTTGAACTTTCAAAAGTCCAGTCAAGTAAAATGGCGCAAGGCCGCCAAGAGCCTTAAAAACAAAAATTACAATTTTAAAATTAATTCTAATAGAAAGTGGAAGCCAATGAAGTTCAGAAAGAACCGGGTGAGGTGCTTACATATGGGTTTGTTAGTTAAAAGACGAGCGGCAGCATTTTAAGTTGGACGACTAAAGACAGACTGGGAATCACCCACATAAAGTGCATTTCAGTAATCTTTTCTAGATCTATCAAAAGCATGAGTAGTCTCTTCCAGATCTGCACGATTTTAAAAAGACTTTACTTTAGATAAACAACGCTCTCAATTTGTTTATCAAACTTAAAATTGATGTAAAAGTAACACCAAGACTACTTACAGTTAGTTTTAACTGGGATGACAACCAATCAAAATCTGTCGACCCATATCTTTAAATTGTAATGCAGTTAACCAGAGATTGAAAAGCATTGCTTTTTCTGGAAACACAGATAATACATTTGTAGATCATCTGCATAACAACAATGAAAGGCTAGACTGTGTGGTTTGTGGGTTTATGTGGGTTTAGATCAATTGCTGAAGGTTTTGTAATCTATACATTCATTTAACTAGCTATTCAGCTATGTATTCAGTACAGAGCCATTAAAATTGGCTACTTTTCATATTTTTTAGACAACTAAAATCAGCTACAGCACAGTTAAAGCAGATATGTTAGTAGTTGTGACAGTTGAACTAAATGAATCAATCCACTCCCACACTGCTCTGCATCTGAGATTGGACCTTTGAATCTGGCAACAGCAGGTGGTCCTTCATCGCTTTACTGGACTCACGGACCCTCCCTGTACGAAGGCCAGAGAGCTGCTGCTTGTCAAAATAGATCGTGGTATGAAGGTTCTTGAAAAGCAATTGACCCATGAGAATGCTTTGAATGCGACCTTTGGCTGCCGCAGTTACACATTCACACTTACACAACGAAATGCAGGATGGACTCCCACATATGCAGTACAATGAAAGCAGGCAGAACCTAGCACAGTGCAGGGTGGGTCTATTGAAGGATATCTATGACCTGGCACCTGCTGAAATTCTTCCGAGAACAAAATAAAGATGGCATTGAATTAAAAGTAGACAAATGATCGGGCTTAGTTTCGATGCACAAAGCAGACTTGGTGGTGACATGCCTAAGTCCTGAATTGAAACTGATCCACGGGCTGGACTGAGAGTTGGACCGTTTAATGCAGGAAGAATTTAGGCACGATTTCACTTGGCTTGACTTTGAGAGGCTGGCTTCTTCGACTTTCCACTGTTATGTGGATAACTGGGTCATGAACTTCCCACCTGCTGAGGTGAAATCGGTATGAAATGTGCTGTTTTGATGGAGAAGAGTTAAAGGTTAGGAAAATGCTTGTACAGAAAGATGTGTTACAAAAAGAGTTTTGACTACTCGAACTTAAACTGGTCAAGTTTCATAAAAGCTGGAGAAATCAAATGAAATCACAACTTAGTATGTAAACAGTGAAAATCCAGGTCAGTCTCCAAAGAAAATATACAACAAATGTCAAAAATTTCATTTCATAGCAAGAAGGTTCAGGATTTGTCTCCTGGAATTTGCATGTTCTCTCTGTGTCTTGCAGTTTTCCTCCTGGTGCTATGGTTTGGCCCGACACTAAATACAATAGGCTCCTCTCTCTCATCTTTAAGGATTTCCCTTTCTTGGTTAAAATCCTTTCTAAATCCTGCTTTTTTCCCCCAACACATTTGACTAACTAAAACTGTTTCTGAACTCTTTGGAGCACAAGCAAATGGCTGGAGTCATTGTGAAGCTATTATTCCTGCAGTTTTAGCTTCTGATGACTAACAGGCTCTGTTCAGAAGTGAGAACTTTTTTACACAAAAGAAAAATAGAATCTCTATCATTTCCATCTTTTTTTTTTTTTTTATATAAGGATTTGTAAAGCTGGTGTTGACAGCTGATACCTGAATGACGCTAATTTGGCATATTTATGCTTTTAAAAATGAGTTTTAAAAAAATTACTCAGAAAAATGCTGGTGAAGCCTATGCTAAAGTGAGTGAGCCGAACCACCGCCGTTTCGGACTCTCAAACCAATCGGGCGGTTGGAAGGTCAGATGGTTTATCTTGTGTTTGTGAATTCACAAACATCACAAGATAAACCATCTTCTGGCCAGGTTACTTTTCTGGTTTAGTTGGCCAGAAAAGTTCAGCAACACTATGAACCCAAATAATTAGATCAGCTGAATCCTGGATGACCTTATTATTCCATTAATGGCTTTTTTCTTTTCTGATGGATGCGTGGGCAAATTCCAAGATGGCATTGGCAGGATTCATGGGGCTCACGTTGTAAAAGAGTGGTTCAGGAGCAGGAGACCTCATTATCACACATTTAACTGAACAGTCTCCTGATCTGAATCCCTGTGAGAATATTTGGAAAGAGCTGGAAATTCACAGTCTACTGAATATAACACTGTATGTCTCTTTCATGACAATATTTCAGTAATCAAATCTAATCAATTAGGCATATCTTTGTGGCGATTTTGTCTGTTTTGTTTACTTGTTCTGACTAAACAGTGTATGTTTCTGCTCTATTTTGTGAAACATTTCTTACAAAATCTCTCTAAGCATCTCCTTTTCCTCTTCATAAAAATAGACGCTCTGAGTTTGGCTCATCATTGGAAGTGCAGACACATGAGTGTGGGGAAGCCAATGCTCTTAGCAGGCAGAGTGGTTGTCTGTGTCGTTGTCACTTTCTTTTATAGCCGTCTTGTCACGGGATCAAAGCTTAGCGTGTGTTACTGAGACAGGGTCGGCGGTAAGTGGAGAAGGTGTGCATGTCTGGCACCAAAAGCCTTAGCCATGCAATCCACCAGAGCCGCTACATTTAGATCTGACGCGTAATATTAGCCACTCAACATGCAGTGCAACTAAGGACTGTGAATTTTTAGAGATATGATGCCAGAACATGCAGTCGTGTTTACAAGAGTTAGGATTAGGAATAGATAGAGTCGCATCAGAGGCCACGCCCACGAAAGAACCAATGAGGGGGAAACTTATCATTGAGAGTGGAACAGCTTTATCACTCACTGCTCAACAACTACAACAGCAAGTGGACTTAAGGAAATATATTGTGTCGAATATAGATACGGAGACATGGTGATGAATAAAGTGATCCAACGGTCCAACAATGTAAATATATCCAACAATGCTAACGGTAGCTATGAGGTAAATGCCAACGTGATGCTAGCACCCCTAGTGTGTTTTAACATTTTTCTTTTACTTTCTGTTTATTGTTTCCCCATTTTGCACTGAACATATTATGAATACAAATTGACTACATTATGCAAATGTTGTGTTTTCATATTTCATGGTGACCTTCACGGACCCTTACCCCAACCTTGCATAAACGTAACCTAATCCTCACCCTAATCTTGACCTTAACCCTATTCAAACTTAAAACCATGTTTTTGATCTCATAGTGATGGATTTACATCATGTGGACATGCTTTTTATCCTCATAAGGAAAAAGGTCCCCGTAAAGTGAGTGTGTATACAACTGTTGTGTATTTAGTGTTTTTATCTTTTGACTTGAATTAGTTGTGCTATAAATTCACCAGAAAACGTCTTAATACTTTAACATGGTAAGGCATGATATCTTACTCCCTCATTGGCCACGCCCCCAAATATGACGCGTTGCTGACTGTATATGGGATGAATCTCAAAATAGCACTGATCCGTACTGTACTGGTGGTCAACTGTAGTGTTGGGTTGATCTTTATGTGGCCGTTTATGCCTGTGTTGTCATTTTCTGCAGATAGAAGGTTAATATCCCTGTCCTGACGAAACAGCAGACTTATATTGCTTTATTCTAATAGAGGTGAGTTTAATCTTTCATGCACTATTTGTTTAACACATATCAACACAAGAATGATGTCATGGACTTAAAAAAGAACCCATATAGAGATTAGGGTTATTTTCACTTGTATTTGATCAGCACAGAGGCCTTGCTGTGTCTTTTTTATCAAATATATCACAAAATAGACACATTTGATACTGCATATCTAATAGCCAAAATCAGCATACTACTATATTGTATCATAAACACACATAAGACATTTTTAAGTTTTAGCTAAACAAACTTCTGCCTAGATCACTATGACTACATTAAAAGAGTTATATTGTATTTATTGAAAACTATACTTAAAGGTGCTTTACTCGATTTGTGCTTCCTTAAAAATTAATGAATGTAATGGGGTGCACGTACCAAGTGGTTAGTGCTCTGCTTCCCAATAAGGAGGTCGTGGGTTCGACTCCCGGGTCGGACCATATCAACATCACACGATCTCTCTGGGTGGAGTTTGCATGTTCTCCCCGTGTCACCGTGGGTTTTCTCCGGTACTCGGTTTCCTCCCACCTCCAAAAAATGTATGTTTAGGTTAATTGGCATCACTGCAAATTTCCCTTAGTGAATGACTGTGAGAGTCTGACCCTGCGACGAGTTGGCCACCGTCCAGGGTGTTTCCGCCTAAGCCTAAAGTCACTGCTCCAGTCACCCGGCTACCCCACGTTGGTGAGTCACAGCCTTGTAGATAGATAGATAGATAGATAGATAGATAGATAGATAGATAGATAGATAGATAGATAGATAGATATTGTATTTATTGAAAACTATACTTAAAGGTGCTTTACTCGATTTGTGCTTCCTTAAAAATGTAATTAAACAGAATCAGTCTACTTTTGTTGCTCACTTACTCAATGCATTCTGATTTTTCGAACTGTTCACCATGATGTGTTTTCAATTTTTTTCTGTTAGGAGCCAGATGTATCGGTGAGCTAAAGTTAGCCACAATGCATATATTTGTGCTGGTGTTGCGCCTTTAATTTAACAAATTAACACAAAGATTTTGTGAAGCTTTTGTTCTTCTGAGGCTCAGTTAACTCAGTCTAAAACACAATTGTCCCGTGACTAAGTATAATATCAGATATTTAAATTGACATAGTGGAGATAATCAAGACGGGCAATTCTTCAAATCAGGAAGTCACAAAATGAACCCACAAAAACATACCATTGCTTATCATGCACAATAATTAGTTTTCTCTGCTTCGTCACACTGCCAAAACATAATTTAATCCCTCATTTACGATCATTTACCATAATGATCTGCCGGGCAATAACACTTTGTTGTGATGCATCAACACAAAAACATTGGCTGGTGTTTGTTGTGTGACTCACTACGTTTTAAGACAGTTCTGCTTCACTGTTCTTAGTCATTCATAAATTGTTACCATTAAACTCTGGAAGGCGTGGTTCTTCATTAGCTTTGGTTTCCTTTTAGCAGCTGGATGTTTGTGATTATTGATGACCTACTTCCTGCCTGATCAGAATTACACTCGGTGCCCAGATGATCCACGGAGAGCTAGCATGCTTTCCCAGTACATACGCCCACATTCTCCAGGCTGGAAATTGCACTGGTCCAGACAGCTGAGTTTGGAGTATTGGTCATTGCTGCACCTGTCAATAAAATCTATGAGCGCCTTCTCTAAAAATTACAGGCATTTCCTCATTTGAAGCTCATAAATATATAGTACGCCTTTAAACACTAACTCAGTCCTTTAGGTCTTGTGTTTTTATGTGACGTCCAGCTCTCTCTTAAGATCGTCTTGGAGTCATTGGCTGAAACGGCTCTCGGTTACGTTTCAGTTACATGAATGAATCATAGCATCGCCATTTTAGCAGCTGCAGCTCATTCAAGTGGATCTGTCTGCCCATGACATTCAAAAAGGCTTTTAGGAAATGTCATGTCTTATTATAAATCTATTAAAGTTGGTCATAAAATGGGCTAGCCTTATAAAAGCACTGTCTTGAGTTGTATCTTCAAAGGTCTACTCGTGCTTGTGTCATTGCAGGTGCGTGGAGGTTTATTGAATAAGCAACTGCATCTGTGCCTTAAGCATGTTGCATATTTACAAATGTCTGTTGGTGTGGCTGTTCTAAAAAAGAAAGAAAAAAGTAAAAGAAACAAAAAAGAATAAAGAAAAAAAAATCTCACTTTTTTTTTTAGACCCAATATTGATTTCTATGAGTTTTTGTTATATTATAATGTTCACCTATTATGGTCCATTCACATTCTAGACTTATGTCAAAAGTGGACAAGAAGCAATTGAGAACTATTATATCATTCTACTTTCAGCTTATCTCAGTTTAATCATGTTGCATATATATATATATATATATATATATATATATATTTTTTTTTTTTTTACTTTCTGTTTCTGCTATATCTGTTCTAGTAAGGTTACTGTAATTTGATTCCTATGAGTTTTTGTTATGTTATTGTTTCCCTATTTTACGCTGAAGATATTATGAATATATTATGCGAATGTGCTTTCATATACTGTATGTTGTGTTTTCATATTTCATTCATGGACCCTGACCCTAACCTTGCATAAACTTGACCGAACTTCACTTTATTTGAACTTAAAACCCTTTTGCTGATTTCATATGAAGAATTTACATTATGGGGACCTGCTTTTTGTCCCCATAAGGAAGTTAGTGAGTGTGTAAAAAATTTTTGGTCCTCACAATGTGATGAATACACAACACACTCACATTCACTCACAACACATACACATTAGCGTATTTAAATAATGTGATAATAAAACTAACCGAAAGTGGCTTCTGGAAAGACATGTTTGTACCCATAAATGTAAGTATATGTACAACTTATAGTATCTGTACATATACTCACAATATGTGTGTGCTATTCTTTTTGGGGTCCATATATACTTTCAAACTTACAAATATCTAAATATACAATAAACACTTTACAAAATACATAAATACACAAAAACAAAACTATAGTGCAAAGTATCATAACCATTTGTAACTTCACAAATGCAGCGGTAGCAGCGGCTACCTGACTCTGCAGACTTCTATTACATAACTGACAACAACAATATTACAACAACTGATATAACTGACAACAAAATTCATATTTATTACATAATTCTAAAATGTTTGTGTCATGCAGTACAAAAACATACAACATTGTACAGTACAAATACACACATTATAACAGTTATTTATTAAAACATGGTCTAAAAGTTTGTTTGAGTGGGTGATGATGCCCAGTAGTTTTGATTGACACCTGTAATTGGTAGTGACTATTGGATTTGATTTGGAGCTGGAGAAATGGTCACAAAGTAAGATTTATTGATGTGATAACGGTTCAGTTTGATTGCCTTTGGGTTTTGTACTTGTCCACAATCTGGCCTTAGGTCATCATCACATTCTAGATTAGAACATGAACACAGCCCTATATATAACTATATAAGAAAGTGTAATGTGTACAGTGACAAGGTCAAAGAAAAATCAAAATTATGTCTCGTTTTTTTCTTCATTGCATTGTCAAACTTTTGCTATAACCTATTCTTTTTTGTTGATGTTTATTGTACATTGTTGCTGTAAAATCGTACTCACATCACAGAAAAGTGACCATTTGTGTAAAGATGAGGCCTATTCACTGAACAGCAGTTTTAGTGTCTGATATTGTTGTGTGCAATACTTAACAAGACAAGAAGCATGAGAAATAACACACTTTTTTTCCCCCCAATGCGAATGTGTACACATTTCTTCTGTTTTTCAGTGACTTTGCTTAGTAAACACACTTATGTAAGCTCATAGATCACATTGTTTTTCCCAAACATCTCAACACTGCATACCACAACAGAAAATATGTGCACGACTCAGCTGCCTCTAGTGGTGACTTTTTATGAGCTACAACTGTGGTTTTAATGTTTAGTTGCCTTTTCCTGTGACTCACGCTAAAACAACAAATACCCCTCCTCAATTTACCAATTCTCAGGCACGGGACATAAACCAAATCAAAGGTGGAGGGCTCACTCACGGCTCCGATGTGAGGCGCTGCTCTGGTCTGTGTCAGAGCAGGTCACAGTGTAATGTATGCAGCTCCAGGCACAGCTCCTTGTGTTAATGTTCTTTGCACCGCGGCCACTCAGCACTTTACATCAAACCACTAATGATGATGTGTGTGATCGCCACAACTCAAAGTGTCGCCATGGAAACGTCAACAGGTAATTATTCAACTATATTTGATGTCAGAGCTCCTGCCTGATGTGTTTTACACAGAAAGGGCTTAACTCTTGTGGGAGGTAGACGCTGACTCAGCCAAGAGAGGAACATGGCTACGAGAAAGGATTTTTAATGTTTTTGTTATTTGTAACGTGTTTGGCATGACAGCAGAGTGGTTAGAGCTTTGGCAATAAGGAGATGTAGGTAGGATCAACCCCTCTGGAGTTGTTGCATGTTCTCCCTGTGTTACCGTGGGTTCTCTCTTGGTACTCTGGCTTCCTCCAACCTTTAAAAAACATGCAGGTCAACGCTGTAAATAAGTGAATGAATGAGAGTGTGAATGATTGCCTCTGTTAACCCTTAGCCAAAACTACATAACAGTGAACTCTATTGTGAATGTTTTTTTGTTGTTGTTGTTGTTGTTGTTGTTTTTCTTTTTGGTTGTTCTGTTTCTCACCCCTGTTACGCTTTTAAAACTAAAATAAGAAAATCAGGCAAAATTGGTTTAAAGAATTTCCAATGGAAAACATTATACAATATACAGTAAAAAGTCAACAAAACAGCTATGGAACAACCCAATAAGCTGCAGGGTCAGTACTGGTTAGTTTGTTTATCACTCTGTAGTGTCAATAGGCCTTAATAAACACTATTTTTGTATTCAGCAAATTAAAATCTCCATTGGTTTAACATTAGACCAACTGAATATTCTACTGTTGTGTGATGTCATCTTCCCGAGCCTTATATGTTTTTGTTTGGCTGTGCAGAGAACGGTAACCCTTCATTACTTTTATATTTAAAGGTGCACTGTGTAACTTTCTGGAGGTGAAACGTCAACTTCACAGTTTAGAACAAATAGCACTAACTTTCCAATTGGGGATACATATGTTTTATGCTATAATGGGAAAATAAACAGGAGGAGGCCCTTCTTTTCACCATGGTCATTCAGAGTAAATCAGACATTTTTATTATTTACTCAGTGTCACAAAGACTAAACTAGACTAGAAAAACATGCTTTTGTTTGTTTGATTTTTGGCCAAAAAGTTACACAGTGAACCTTTAAAAACATTGTTGTTTTTTTCAACATTAGCATTTATACTGACTTTGACAAATTGATAGCAGTAGGTAAGGAATAAAAAATAATTTACAAAGCAAACTGAACCAACAATGCAATCTTCTTAGAAATGGACATCAGACAAACTTTGGAGCCAAGAGACATATGCTGAACATATGCCAGAATAGATACTTTTTCCTTAAAGATAAGGAAAGTTATTGAGCAGGATCACTTAATTTACCTTTTCTTTTTGTTCGTATGATTTCCTGATCAGGTTTCAAAGCCTGGACATGTATCAAACCCCGGCAGATCCAACGAGGTAACATCATCCTTTTTCATTTCAATAAAGTTCTTGCATCTGAGTTCGGAAGTAAACATGGATTCAACTTTTTAACAAAAATTCTTTTACATGCTCCGTTATTACTCAAATGCACCCTTTACTTTTGCAAGTTTCTGAAATCTGGGGCGTCTGTTTTTTTTTGCTGAGTTGACTGTGTTGGCTGGAGGCTGTTTCCATGTTTCGTCAAAAACATTTCTGTATCGCCAGTGTGTTGGTTAATGTGAAGTTGTCCTGTAGTAAATGATTGTCAGATATAATTAATGTTGCTCTGTTCCAGTGTCAGACACAAAGTGAAGCTTTGTCAGAGCCAGGCCTCAGGCACACAGCAGCTGGATCTCCTGTGGCACTGTAATGTTGCTAGCCATTACATAGGCTCCATGTTTTAAATATATTAAAAATGACAAAAAACAAGAATGTTTTAAACGTTTATTAAATAAAGTTATTTGAACATATAATTGTGCAGAATTACCTGTAAAGAAGATAAAAGGAAAAAGGATAAGTACAAAGTAAATTTACCTGTAAAATAAAGGTTTACTCACCTCTTTGTCTGCCTCAGGTGCGCCAGCCAAAAGAGTCCCCGGGGAGCTGGAGCACCTTTAAATGGTTCCGGGGCAGACCATTGTCAATGTAGGAGGAGGGGTGTTTGTTTTTTAGCAGTTTTAAAATGTATATTTACTTGAAACATTTCACTGCTAATTTAACATCAGATCCTATTTTTGTACTATGATTGAATCTGTGAACGTTACACTGTTTTTCTACTGTGGTTTTTATCTTTTGTTTATATTGAATGGTAAATTGTACTTACCTGTGTAATTTATGAGTTTGTCCAATTAGACTGAGGGCCTTTAAAAAGGTGCTTCAGGGCATTTGCAAAGGGGTTGGTGCTGTGTGGACATGTTGCTGCTCCTGTTCTTCATGTAAATATGTAAATAAAAATGTCACTGGGATTCTGCACAAAACTTCGACTCAGCTCTGCTCTATCCTCCTTAAACCGTTAAGGTTGCTATCACGGCGTTACAATTGGTGTCAGAAGCTGGGGCCCATGCAACAGAGTAACTGAGGATGATGACTACAAGAAGAAAAGGGCAGAATGACCTACATGAAGATCCAGATGTTGGGACAAGTGAACCTACTGAAGCAACTTGCAACCCTGGGGACAAGATTGAAAAGTTGACTGAGCTGGTAAGGTCACTCGCACAGTCCCAAGCAGTCAATAATCAACGTCTAGAAAAAGAAGCAGCACATCAAGAAACAAAATGGAGAAACATACAGCACCAAATGAAGGAAATGCAGTTTTGGTGACTCGCGTCATCCAAGGACAGATGGAGAGCAAGAGATTGCTCCCCCTACAGTTCAGAATGAAAAAAATGAAGTTGAAGGCCCTCTACCTGTGAGCACAACAGATTTTTCAGAGAGATGGTAATTCACAGAGAACCAAAGCTGTTGCCTCTCTCCCCCGACGATGACATCGAACATTTTCTCACCACCTTTGAGAGAATGGCTCAAGTCTGCAGATGGCCAAGAGATGAGTGGGCTCTCCGCCTAGTGGCACTTCTCACAGGCAAGGCTCGCAGTGCATATGTACAAATGGACTTTGCTGACGCTGAAAATTATGAAAAAGTGAAAGCAGCAATATTGACAAAATATGAAATAACATCAGAGACTTACCGTAAAAGATTCCGGTCGACAGAAATCCTCCAAGACGAAACCCCAAAGGAGTTGTATGTGCGACTGAAGGACCTATTCGCAAAATGGGTCAAACCTGAAAAATCTACAAAACAAGAGATGTCAGAGACTTTAATACTGGAGCAGTTCCTGCGGATGGTGCAACCGGAGCTCGAGGTGTGGATCCGTGAACGGGACCCGAAAACGGCAGAACAAGCAGCAGAGCTGGCAGAGGTCTTCCTAGCTGCGAGGAAAGGACGTCACAACGCCACCTATGGGCACAACTCTTTCCAAGACCAGAGAGGCCGAGACAGAGAACATGGACACAGAGACAAAGCCCAAAGTAAGTCCTATGGGGGTGAAAGGGGTTTTGGTCAGAATAGGGCTAGGTCTAGACCCAGGCAATTTACACCTAGCTACCCTCAAAAGCAAAGTCCTGCCCAAAGTTCTCATAGGCCTAATAAAGAGCTCAGGTGTTACTTGTGTAATGGCTTAGGCCACACCCAATACTCCTGCCATTAACTAATAAATCCAAGCCTTCTCTTTATTGTGCAGTGCCCAGACCAGCTGTGCCCAGTCATTTTCTTACTACTCAGAAAGCTCGTACCTCACCTGTACTGATTAATGGCCACCGTACTACAGCACTTTTAGATACGGGTGGGTTTCAGTCTGTGGTTTTGTCCAGCCTGGTGTCAAGGGAGAAATGGAGTGAAGACAAAACTAGCATTAGCTGCATTCATGGTGATGAACATCAGTATCCTACAGCTGAGATTTATTTAACAGTTGGAGGTCAAACTTTTCTAATGCCAGTGGCATTAGCTCCAAATTTACCATTTGATGTGATTCTTGGTAATGATGTGCCAATTTTGCTGGATTTGGTGCAAGAATCAGAAAATTCACATGAAAATCCTAACTATACTTACAAAACTAATCAAAAATTCCTAATCTACCTAAAAACTTACCTGTGAGTCCACCTATAAATGTGACAAAGAAAGCAGAGCCAACCAAAAGTTATAACATGGTTATGACAAGGGCTCAGACAGCAAATGAGTCTTTGCAAGAGTTACCATTCTGGGGGGTAGATCTTGAGCCTGGAAAAGAAAAAACTGTTAAATCCAAAGCGCAGAAAAGGCTGAAAAATTCAAAGCAACTCTGAACAAATTTGCTGAAAAAACAGCCAAACCTTCTCACCAAATAGATTTTGAACTCCCACCAGATGTAGCCACTCTACAAAAAGAGGATGTAACCCTTAAACCTTGGTTTCAAAAAGTTTCAGAAATTGAAGGGGTTAAAAGGGCAGCCCAGGATGTTTAGATGAGGCAACATATATTATTAAAGCTGGCATTCTTTATCAATGCAAGGGCACGGTTGAAGCCTTAGCATTACCCAAACCAATCAGAACCAAAGTTATGGAGCTCGGACATTCAGTGCCATGGCGGGACACATGGCTTTCCAAAAAACTTTGTGTAGAATTGCAAGCAGATTTGTTTGGCCGGGCATGTACAATGATGTTTCAAAATTTTGTAATTCATGTGAAATATGTCAACTTACCTCGTCCCGTAAAGCCCCAAGAGCTATGTTGCAGCCTCTACCCATCATTGAAACTCCTTTTGAAAGAATAGGAATGGACATAGTTGGCCCACTAGAACGCAGCAGTACAGGGAACAAGTTCATTTTAGTTATCTGTGATTATGCAACAAGGTATCCAGAAGCCTTCCCTTTAAAAACAATTAAGGCCAGAAATGTTGCTAACTGTTTATTACAGCTATTTTCTAGAGTGGGAATCCCGAGGGAGGTTTTGACTGATTGTGGGACAAATTTTATGTCTAAGTTATTACAGCAGGTTTACAAGCTCCTAGGTATTAAGGGTATTAGGACCACCCCATACCACCCCCAGACGGACGGGCTAGTTGAGCGGTACAACCAAACTTTGAAAAACATGCTGCGTAGTTTGTGTCTCACACAGGAGCAGACTGGGACCAGTGGTTGCCGTACTTGCTGTTTGCATATCGTGAAGTGCCACAGGCCTCAACTGGCTTTCTCACCATTTGAGTTACTCTATGGACGCCAAGTAAGAGGGCCACTTGACCTCCTCAAAGACTACTGGGAGAACCCAAACCCCTCTGAAGAGAATGTGGTGGCCTATGTGGTAAAAATGAGGCAACGCCTGGAAGAAATGTCTGCACTGGCACAAGAGACATTGAAAACCGCTCAACAAAACCAAAAGACCTGGTATGATCGCAAAGCCAGAGAAAGAAGCTTTGAACCTGGTCAAAAGTGCTTCTCCTCCTCCCACCTCCGACAGCAAACTTCTCTCCAAATGGCATGGTCCCTACGAAATCACCAAAAGAGTGGGTAAGGTCACATATGAATTGTTTATGCCCGACAGAACCAAAAAACACCAAACGTTTCATGTGAACTTGTTAAAAGAATTTCAGTCTCGCCCAGAACCTGTCCCTCAGCTGCTGATCTGTGCTGTTCAGGATGAAGAAACTCCGGAGAAGTTTATGCCTGGAAGTCTGAGTGAGTCACCAGTTATGGACATTTCACATTTGTCTATCTTTCAGCAGGAACAAGTGACTCCTCTCATTGACCCAGAGCTATTCAGAGACACTCCTGGTTACACTGACCTGGTCCAGCACAACATTCGGCTGAAGAAAGAGGCACCTCCCGCCAAAAGAGCTACAGAATCCCAGAGCGGTTGGTGCAAACATTAAAAAAGGAGATCAAATTGATGTTGGAATTGGGCATAATTGAAGTCTCAAACAGTGAATGGTGCAGTCCAGTGGTGCTAGTGCCAAAGAAAGATGGCTCACTGAGATTTTGCATAGACTTTCGTTACCTGAATGCTGTGTCTTTGTGTGACCCTTACCCAATGCCTAGAATCGACGAGCTGGTGGAGCGAGTGGGGCAGGCCAAATACATCACTACCTTAGACCTGAGCAAAGGCTATTGGCAAGTGGCGCTGGCTCCGGAGGTCAAAGAGCTGACAGCATTCAAAACTCCTTTTGGTATGTACCAGTTTCGAGTTATGCCATTGGACTTCAGGGGCACCAGCCACTTTCAAAGACTAATGGACTATGTTCTGAGAGATGTTTCAGACTTTGCCGCTGCATACCTGGATGACGTTGTGATCTACAGCCAAACCTGGGAGATCACATGGCTCACCTGAAACAAGTCCTGGAGTGCATTAAGTCTGCTGGCCTAACCATCAACCTCAAAATGCTGTCTGGCTCAGAGAGAGGTGGAGTACCTGGGTTTTGTTATTGGCATGGCAAACTCAGACCCCAGGTGGGAAAAATGGAGGCTATTCATTCTTTCCCCGTTCCAGTCACTAAGAAGAAAGTGAAGAGTTTCCTAGGTCTTGTGGGCTGGTACAGAAAATTCATTCCCTACTTGCAGACCGCTCAGCAGTGCTGAATGACCTCACCAAATCTTCAGCACCAAGGAGAGTCAAATGGACAGAGCAATGTGACTACGCTTTCAGAGATCTAAAGGAGGCTCTCAACAAACACACCGTTCTGCAGACCCCAGACTTCAACAAACCATTCATTCTGCAGACTGATGCATCTGGAGTCGGCCTAGGTGGAGTTCTGTTGCAAGAGGTGGATGGAGAGAGAAAGCCAGTGGTCTTTTTGAGCAGAAAACTTCTGGACAGGGAGACCAGGTATTCGACTGTCGAAAAAGAATGTTTGGCTATGAAGTGGGCAATCGAGTCACTGAGGTATTACCTGCTGGGGCGTCATTTCAGCCTGGAAACTGATCATCGCGCTCTCCAGTGGCTCCATAAAATGAAGGACTCCAACACAAGAATTGCTGGTTGGTACCTGGCCCTACAACCGTTCAACTTTACAGTCTACTACAAACCTGGAAAATCCAACATAGTTGCAGATTCCCTGTCTAGAGTGTACGAAGAAGAGGTACTGTTCCCTTAAAAGAGGGGGGAGGAAATGTAATGTTGCTAGCCATTACATAGGCTCCATGTTTTAAATATATTTAAAATGACAAAAAACAAGAATGTTTTAAACGTTTATTAAATAAAGTTATTTGAACATATAATTGTGCAGAATTACCTGTAAAGAAGATAAAAGGAAAAAGGATAAGTAATAAGTAAATTTACCTGTAAAATAAAGGTTTACTCACCTCTTTGTCTGCCTCAGGTGCGCCAGCCAAAAGAGTCCCCGGGGAGCTGGAGCACCTTTAAATGGTTCCGGGGCAGACCATTGTCAATGTAGGAGGAGGGGTGTTTGTTTTTTAGCAGTTTTAAAATGTATATTTACTTAGAACATTTCACTGCTAATTTAAAATCAGAGCCTATTTTTGTATAATGATTGAATTGATTCAAGCTACACTGTTTTTCTATTGTTGTTTTTATTTTTGGTTTAAATTAATGGTAATTTGTACTTACCTGTGAAAATTGATGAGATTGTCCAATTAGACTGAGGGCCTTTAAAAAGGTGCTTCAGGGCATTTGCAAAGTGGTTGGTGCTGTGTGGACATGTTGCTGCTCCTGTTCTTCATGTAAATATGTAAATAAAAATGTCACTGGGATTCTGCACAAAACTTCGACTCAGCTCTGCTCTATCCTCCTTAAACCGTTAAGGTTGCCATCACGGCATTACACAGCCGCATCTCAGCCGCATCAGCCGGATCTCAGCCGCATCTCAGCCGCATCTGCCGGATCTCAGCCGCATCTGCCGCATCTCAGCCACATCTCAGCCACATCTGCCGCATCTCAGCCTCATCAGCCGGATCTCAGCCGCATCAGCCGGATCTCAGCCGCATCTCAGCCATGTGGAGCAGAGAGGACAGAGACACAGAGGAGAGAGAGAGAGAGAGAGAGAGACGTGTGGAGCAGAGAGGACAGAGACACAGAGGAGAGAGAGAGAGAGAGAGACGTGTGGAGCAGAGAGGACAGAGACACAGAGGAGAGAGAGAGAGAGAGAGACGTGTGGAGCAGAGAGGACAGAGACACAGAGGAGAGAGAGAGAGAGAGACGTGTGGAGCAGAGAGGACAGAGACACAGAGGAGAGAGAGAGAGACGTGTGGAGCAGAGAGGACAGAGACACAGAGGAGAGAGAGAGAGAGAGACGTGTGGAGCAGAGAGGACAGAGACACAGAGGAGAGAGAGAGAGAGACCTGACTTGTTTCTATAATGCTGTTTTTTTTTTTTAGTCTTTTTCATTACTGTATAGTTGCCAGGTTTGGATAACTGACTGTACAACTTAAAACCAAACATTCCTTATAAACCTGGCTTTTGCTTTTATGTGGATTTGTATTGCTGAATCAGCTTAAATGAAGGTTGTCATTTTGATATCTGTGCAGAGACCTGGACATTGAACCGTGGGACTTTGGAAGGATCGTTTTGTGTGTGAAGTTTACTGTTGTTGCTTGTCTCTGGATGTTTGTTGTATTAAATGTGAGTGTGTACGTGTGCACAGTTGCAGGCAGCGAGCCCAAGACAATTTTCCTCACTTTATCTTATCTTATAGCTTGCAAAATGAATTGGCAACATAATGAAAATGTTTGCTAATAAAAAAACTCTTTTGTGACAATGTTAGATTATTCTTTGACACACTACTACGGACTTAAGGTGAAGTTGTATGCTTTGACTTTATAATTTGATTTTGTAATTAACATGTATAGCCTTTTAGGTCTTTTCATGTACAGTATTGTTCACTTTACACAAACAAGTGGTGGATTTGAGCTAAATGAGCTTGTCATTGTTTGTTTTTGTAAAGCTATAATTTGACAAATGTTTACTATGGAGCTCAACAGTCCCACTCACTTTGAAGACCTCTGTGATTCTGGAACAAGAGTTTGACGTCAGGTCGGGGGAAACCAGCTTTGTGCTAACTGATGTTCTTATTACGATGGTTTTCAGTCCAAAAACACATTTTAAACTTGTAATTAACTGTATGGTTCATAAGTTGAGAAACTAAATTGTAGGTTTTATGCTTATGACTCGCCACAAGGGCTGAAAGCATTTTTGTTTTTATTAGTAAAGAGGTTGTTTATATCACGGACGGTGAATATATTAACAAAATCGGACCAATAAGAAGCTAAGGAGAGTCTGCTTGAGAGAGAGTTTGTGTTGGTCTGCAAGCTTGTTGCAGACCAACACAAAGCTTTGAGGAAGTGTTTAATCTTTCTCTCTCATAGAATCAATGCTTCCAGATCTAATCAGTATCTGACGCTGCAGGGCTCCAAACAGACTAAGTTTACAGTTGAAACTCTACAAAACTGATCGTACTGACAGGCCTCAGTCTCACTGACGTCACAACACATGAGAATATCATGACATTAGAACTTCTATGGCTTTCTTTAGATGTTCCTTTTGTTCCAGTTTGAAAGCTCAGTCAATGTAAATGCAGCCTAAAGAATCTTTCTTGTGTTCAAAATGTTCTGGTGTCTGTTGACGGAGTTCTTATGACTGTAATTATTAACACATCGATAATATTGTGGTTGACCTTTTGTACTTTAGTTTTCAGGAAGTCCTTCAGGATTTTCCAGTCTGAAGACTTTACTGAGCCTTAGTTCAGATTATATTACATATAGTAAATGAATGTCTTAGTAGATTGTAACTTTCAGACTGAAACACAGAGAAGAGGTGAGTCTGACTTGTTTTAAAACTCTTTTGCACTTTCTTGAGTGTCTCTGGCTGGCTTTAACACAGAGTGTATTTGTGGTTTATTGTTTATTAGATCCCCATTAGCATCAGCAGCAGCGTCAGCTCTTTTTCCTGGGGTTAATTTAAATTGCAAATATTACAATAGACAAATGTGAACACATTTCCTGTAACACTATAATTATAACTGTTTACATTTCCTATAAAAACACTAATATTACTACTTGTTTTGGACCAAAAAAAGAAGCATTACAACAACAGTAACATGATTGTTTCACATGAGATCATAGTTTTTTTTGAGGCTGTAAGTAGTAATTCATTCTCGTATGTTGTGAGGTAAATGATTCCACTCTTGGCTCCAAACATCATTGTACGTTGGCTCAGTCTAGTTTTACTTTGGTAAAGTGAAGCACTGTCCTTCTGAATGTCATGTAGAATAATGATCCATATTATTACTGAAAGGCAGTTTTAGGTAACATTAATGTCTGAGTTCTAATAATTATTTGTAAAATATTCTTTACAATTAGTATGGCGCCCGGCAAAGGACATTGTGCGCGTTTTATTATTCATTCTTTTGTGAAATAATGCAAAAAGTATTGAGCAAATGCCTAATAGTCGCGCCTGGAGCAACGTTGATTTAGGAGAACTGTAGGCTAATTTTAAGAAAATGATTATGATAAAAGGGTTTGCGTAAAGGAAGAAAAAGGCTTCCTGGACAGTGCACGTCACTTTTTGAGCGTAAATGGATAGGCCTACATAGTGTATAGGCTTGTGGCAGTTTCTTCTTCGTGTCCCATTAAATAACCCTGGGCTGCATGTTGTATTAAGATTTTCTTTATGGAATGTTGAGGAACATCCTAACACTTTGTCCGGAGGACTTAGCTGAGCTGGTTGCCATAGTAATGAGCTTAGTTAGCCTATGCATTTCATTTCCTTTATGTAAACCCTTTTACCATATTCCTTTTCTTAAAATTAGCTTACAGTTCTCCTAAATCAACGTTCCTCCAGACTATTAAGCATTTACCCAATACTTTTTTTTGCATTCCCTCGCAATACTTTTGCGTTCCCTTTTGCGTTCGCCGTACTAATAGCACGAGAGCAGTGAAAGCATTTTGGCAACAATTGTTCTAAAGACACATTTTAGAGCCTGCTTTGTTTTGCACCAGCTGTAGTTTTCTAATATTATTCAGTGAAGTAGTAGACCATACAACTGCACAATAATCCAAATGTCTAGACTTTGAAAAACACATGAGTCATTTGCTTAGTCAAGTATTTTCAACATTGTTTTATGACTGCTAGACTGCTCCCATTTTAGAAACTACACTGTTGACTTGATGGTCCCTAGACAATGTACAGTCTATTTAGTTGAGGTTTAGTTGAGGTTTAAGTCTTAGGGAATAGTTACTACCAATAACTATGCTTATTGTTTTCTCAACACTCAAAATCAGCTTGTTAGTTTCAACTCAGCTCACTATTTTTTGAAGTTCCACTTCTAAATTTGTTCTTACTTCACTAATCAATTTGCCTGACGAGTAAATGTTTTATCGTCAGCAAACATTGAAATTTGTGCTTTGTCTAACACTGATGGTAAATCATTAGTAAATATTGTGAACAAAAGCGACCCTAGACAAGCTACTTTGTCTCATAGGTAATTCCATTTTTTCTAATAACATCTTATGTACTATTAGATCAAGGCAGCTGTAAAGTCCAAAAGAACAACTCCTATTATTTGTCCATTTCTCTCAGCCAGTCCTCGTCAGTTGGGTTAATACAGTCGCTGTTGAATATTTTTCTCTGTAAGCATGCTGATAATGAGTTATTAGATTCTTTTCTTTAAAAGTGAGTTAATCTTTCATACATGATTTTTTTCCATGAGCTTACTAAGAAGTGGAGTAAACTAATTGGTTGACAATTTGTTCTATAAATAGCATTTTTCTGTTTTAGGCAAAGACATGATTGTTGATACTTTCCAAGCAGACAGACAAATATTATGATTAAAGCATTCATTAATAAGGTGAGTAATAATAGCAGGTGCAATCAGTGAGGCTATTGGTTTTAGCAGGCGACAATCCAATTATCCACTCTATACATCATTATAAGCTGTTCAACTTCTGAAATGCTCATTTTCATCGTTTTGTTTATAGGTCTATAAACTTGCTTTTTTTTGTTTCTGCTGAAAATTATTTCTGAATGTAGCTACTTTTTTAGGAAAATATGTATTGAAATGATTGACAAGCTAAGTTGTACTAAAAATCCCTGTTTGGTTTCCAAATATAATGGAGTTGATGTGTTACCATAAAGAAGAGAATTTAAGCTTTTCCATAATTGTTTACTGTCAATCGAATTACTTAGTTGTTATGATAATATGCTCTTTTTTTTCTTTAACCACACAATTTCTAAGTCTATGTTTCAATTTCTAAGTCAATTTAGCTAGTACTCTGTTCGTCATTAGATTTTAAGTTTTCATCTACCATGAACTATTTGAATTGCTTGCTGTATAATTTCCTAATAGGGCACAACTATTTACAATTTCTGCTTTTCAGGGTCTTTTACTTTGAGAATTTAAGACCAGTTTGTTTGTTTTATTTCTTTCACATAGTGATCAAGATTAAAGTATTTAAATGATCTTTTCTTTATATTTTTTGGACCATTTTTAGAAATGTAGTTTTCTTGCTTATGGTAATGAGATTATAATCACTAAAGCCGACAGGAGTGGATGCAGTGCCAGAGAGCCCGATCTCATCTGTACTAAATGTACACGAGGTACATTTACCATGACATTACACAACATGTAAACTACGTATGATTAGCACGAGTTCACAGCTGTTTTGCCTAGTTATAGTACGTGTCACATCCGGTTCATTTCAATTTGGTTGTAAAGACGTGTTCTTATTTATGAATAGTAACCAAATCCTGATCCTAATCTTAACCTGCCCCAAGCCCCAGACCTAAATTTACACATTTTAGTAACTTTAAGCCTAAACTACCCGTTTCACCTGAAGAAAACATCTCCACGTGGCTGCAACTAAAACTTGTGTTTTTACGCTGTGAAATCTCGTGTCATTTTTACACTTTTTCATATCGTGCTAAATGCTGGTCTAGTGATACTGTGTGCCAGAACGTAAATGTGGCATACTTGTAAAAATATGGTCTGTACATAGCTGCTTTGGTGCCATTAGTTCTAAAGTTGACTCTAGTAGGTTCAAGTATCATTTGTGTCAGACCATAGTCATCAGCTTTGATTTCATTGGACAATTTAAGTTCCAGTCGATGTTCAAGTCTCTTAATAAATATATTTCAAAATTTGTATTAGTAACAGAATCTAGCATTTGGCAAATATTGTCTAAGTATTGTTTACATGAGTTTGGTGGCCTTAGCACCCAATGAGTATTGGCTTAAGATATTTTCCTGAATCTGTACCGAATAGATTCAGTTGTATCAAACACTAGATCATGCCTGACTTTAACTGGGAGGTGACTCTGAACATAAATTGTGACTCTTCCTTCATGTGCATTTTTGTCTTATATATATGTTATACACTTCCATTGTTATTACGCCATCTTCAAAAGTTGAGTCTAAATGAGTTTCTGATATTGCAGAACTTGGAAATTATGTAAAATTGCTAAATGTTCTATTTCAGCTAGTTTGTTACAAGCTACATTATTTTTATGTGCTATTCTTATCACTTTTGTCAAGGCTTATCTGACATTAGCATTGTTTTGTTTTATAAAATAACCTGATTAGGGTTTCAGATACAGAATGAAATTTAATTTACAGTTTATTTGTCCAAGTCTTTCAACTCCCTAATTAGTTAATTTAAGAACACCCCAGATCCCTTCAGCTTCCTTGTCCGCCGAAGCAGCTCAACCTTCTGTTTTCTGTTCCAGAACAATACAATAATACAATACATTTTTATATTTATAATTTTATATTTTCTGTCTGGACACTCAAAGATGCTTTACAGACGAAGGCAGTTAAACAAAGGTACAACATATAAAAACAGTTTGTAATTAAAACCTTAATCAAACAGAGCAGATTTAAACAAATGGGTCTTCAGATTTTTCTTAAAAGTGGTGATGTTTTTTTTTTTTTATTCTACTCGCAAGCAGCAATGTATTAGTGTTTGTAGCCACACTAGCCTCCAGCCTTTGAGTGTTAGCAGAACTCCAGCAGCACATAGCCTCTCCTCTCCTCACACACGTTCATCTGCTGCAGAGTGACGGGTGGTGTTTTAGTCTTGATCAAAGTGTGGGCCTGAAGCAGGAAATGAGCTCTACTGAGAAATGAGTTTTCCTCTAAAGTTCAAAGCAGTGCTAATGTGACTTTTGTAGAACTTGTGTTCAAATGACTAAAGCCTTGTTTCAAATGTTCAGATGTAAAGAGTGAAACATGTCTCTATGGTTTCTACTCCAGGCTGAGCCAGTGGGAACATGGCTTCAGAGAGTGAGCAGAGAAAAGGATGTTCCATCAGAAAAGAAGCTCCAGGGGGCAGCACTGAGCCGGATCTCTCTGGGACAAAGTGAGTCCAGTCATTTCTTCTTCACTGTTAAAGTCCATCAGATGATGAACAGATGATGTTTTCTCTGCAGACACAGATCCACAGCCTCAGTGTCCAGTGGTGTGTCCATGAAGAGTCATCACTCTAAAGGTAGACCTCCAGACTTCAGTCCTGAACCTGCTCCTTCAGACTCACAGTAAGAACAAATGTGAAACTCAAATCAAATGTTTGTATTTAACCTTTACTTTTACAGAATATTTATCAGATATTCATAATAAAAGTGTTTGTAAAAAAAATCTGAAAACTTTATTGGTCTCTAGAAGGGCATTTTATTGCACTCTCACAAGAAAGTACAGAATAGGCATGAGAATTTCACTTGGATTAGGTATAAAAAGCTCACAATAAACAAATAATAATTAAGTAGCTAATTTTAAATGAGTCTGTCAGTATAAAAATCTCACTTCTCGAGCAGCATTTAAGAATCTAGTCGCAGAAGGAATAAAACAAATAGAGTAGCGATTAGTTCTGATCAGAGTCATCTTATATCACTAATCAAGATGCATTAAGGTAAAACCTGTGAAGTCAGATCTCTCTGCTGGGCACCAATGATTTTAGAACAAACTTTAACAACACTGTTTAAGCTGTTCTTTTCTTTCACACAGAGACATCCAAACAAGGAAACAAAAGAGTAGGTTAAGACACTTTCAATGTAGGAGCGATAACAAACTTTAAGAATTTTCTCACTCACATTGAAGGACCGAAATTTATATAACAAATACAAAATATGTTTGTCTGCTGTGCTTTTTTGGCTATTTTTTTCCATATTGACATTAAACTTGAGGTTAAAGTCACTCGTGGTTCCAAACTATTTATAATGATCAACCATTTGAACTTGTTCACCATCAACTGTGATCCTCCTTTCTTTGACTAATGTTTACAATTATAAATATTAATTAATGTAAAATATATTTAGTAAAACAATAACTTAAAAAAATCCTTTTGCAGGTCTGTTTTTAGCTTTACCATGGCGCTTCCTCTTTTTTTTGGCTAATGTCAAGTGAATAAAACGCAAAAGTTGAAGAGATTTAATAAACCAACTTGTAAGTCAATCAAAGAACTCTTTAGTAATTAACTTTGACATTTAGCCTTGTACGTGTTCTAAAGGAAAAACAAAAGTCTGTGTAAAGTAGGTTTATAACAATTCATTTCATTATTTAAATGCTATATAAAGCATTTATTTAACCAGTTAAACTGCTAAGAAATATCTCAAAGATGTTTTACAACATTTATAATGTATGTATGGTAAAACCCCTGCACATTATGTTTGGTGGACTCACCATCGTCAGATGAGGGTCAGTTGACCACCTTACACAATAAAAGTATGAAAACAGTGAGACCGTGTACGAACCATTCCTTAAAAGTTAAGTACCGTGTCCTCCTGCGCACCTTTTTCCCTGCAATGACATTTATAATATGTAAATTAGGGGTTGCACGACTAGTGAATTTTAGTAGTCGACTAGTCGAGAGCGTTAGTCGCGTCGACTTCGACTAGTCGATGACGTCATTAACAAAAACAAAGATCCAAAGGCACGATGATTTTGCCTGGGTAATTGTGAGAAACAGCTTATTTATACTGACCATATTATCAGAAAACATTGGACGTACCTAATGCAATGTAATAAAGCTGAACGTAGGCTCTTTGATTTTACATAAAAGAAGAAAAAAAAAGCGAAATAAGCCTATTTGTGCGTGCGTGCGGAGGCTCTCGCTCTGACAGCGGCTTGGATTCAGTCTGCACACACTCACACACTGAGCTGTGGGACGTTTGGTCAGTGCGTTTTGAACAGTGAAGGAAACACAAATCCACCTGAAGCCCTGGTTCCACACACATCACTCATCACTCTTTTCCTCTCGTCTCCTTCTCCCACAAACCGCGCCGTAAAACGTAAGACCAGTGTAGATCCACAGACTCGGATCCAGGGGGACGATGTGCGCTTGGAGACGGCTGGTCAGGGTGCGTTGGAGCGAACGGTCCGAGCGCTTTGACCCGGGGTGCAGCGTGCATCAGGCGCCTGTGTGTTTGGCTAGACGTAGAGGGAGCGAACGGTCTGAGCGCTTTGAGCCGGGGTGCAGCGTGCATCAGGCGCCTGTTAGTTTGGCTAGACCTAGAGGGAGCGAACGGTCTGAGCGCTTTGACCCGGGGTGCAGCGTGCATCAGGTGCCCGTGCGTTTGGCTAGACGGAGCGAACAGTCCGAATGCTTTGAGCCGCTCGGCAATACAACGCGCTCGGCTAGACAAAGCGTTTTGTGACGGACAGTTTGTGCGTTATTGGAGTGGAGCCCGGGTCGTGCTCGGTAGTGGAGGCACAGCCTGTCCGTGCGCTATGCAAGGCGGGGGTTGTCTACAGCGCGCTCCAGTGTGCCAAAGCGAAGGGACAAAGCATCCCTGGGCAGAAAACACCGCGGGGAGAGACGTAGAACGGGCCGAGGAAAAAGACGGACGAGTTGCTGACATTTATGTGTTAGAAATACAAGTGTAAAAGAGCTTTTTCTTAAGCCAACCTCTGATTTAATTATTCTTCGACTAGTCGACTACCTCTCAAAGTAGTCGCGGGGGACCTTTATAGTCGACTAGTCGGTGCAAGCCCTAATGTAAATAAAGTAAATTAAAAAGTCAGGTGCCATGAGAAAATACTGGTATTCAGCACTTTTATACTTGTTTTTTGCACCACTTGGATCCAGTGTTTTAAGTTTTCACTCTCTTGAATTGTTTCTAACAACAGCTGATGTTTCTCTGCAGACACAGATCCACAGCCTCAGTGTCCAGTGATGTGTCCATGAAGAGTGACTGGTCTAAAAATAACCCTCTAAACTTCAGTCCTGAACCTGCTCCTTCAGACTCACTGTGAGGACCAAGACCTAAATAATAAAAGTCACTTCATCAGTTTCAATCAAATGAGTTGAGTGTTTTTGTCCACAGAGAAAAGTCAGTGGGAGACTCCAGGCCCAGGGCTCAACACACTGACATGACAAATGAAAAGCAGGTCCACAGCACTACACAAGGTGAGTCTATATTCCACTGTTTATGATGACACATTCAACACATGTTACTTGATCCATGTGCTGTGTTCCTCTCACAGCAGCTGAAGAGCTCCAGAAGCTTCTGCAGGACCATAAGCTGAGCCTGAGGAGCAGATGTGAGAGTGTGACAGAGGGAACTGAAGGAGCAGGAAGTAGAACTCCTCTGAACAGCATCTACACTGAGCTGTACATCACAGAGGGCCTCAGTGAAGAGCTCACAGCCCAACATGAGGAGAGGAGGCTGGAGAAACTCTCCAAGAAGACTGTCCAGGAAACCTCCATCAGGTGTCAGGACATCTTTAAAGCACTGGCCACTGAGGAGCAGCAGGGGGCGCCACAGCAGGAGGAGCAGAAGGAGCAGAGGTCCATCAGAGCGGTGCTGACCTGCGGCGTGGCTGGAGTGGGGAAGACCTTCTCAGTCCTGAAGTTCTCTCTGGACTGGGCCCAGGGCTCAGAGAACCAGGAGCTGGACCTGGTGGTGCCGCTGTCCTTCAGAGAGCTGAACCTGGTCAGAGGGGGGCGCTACAGTCTGATGGAGCTCATACAAGTGTTCCATCCAGCGCTGGACAAACAGGTGACTCTCCTTTATCTGCTCTTCTGCTTCAGTCTAGTTCAGAGGATGGAGTTTGAAGGACACCACAGCAGTGTTTGGTCAGTTTACAGGATTTAAATGAGCTTCAGTGATATTACAGACGTCATCTGTGTAAAGACTGAACTGTGTAAGAAATGTGTCCAAGTTGATCCAGTGTCGAGTGTTTCCGTGACCATTATATACTGTACATATACTGACTACTGGTATACTGTTTAATTCCTTTAATTTCATACTTACTCTGTTAAAATGGATTAATATTATAGCATTATATTGTAACAATATGGTATATTGTTTGTATTGACCACAATAGATCCGCCACTAGAGGGCGATCATGAGTTGTTGTTACCAGTTTAAGCCAGAGAGTGTGACAATGAGTTGACACTGAATGCTGCATGTTGAATAAAAATGCCGACCCTGTTGGGCCAGAGCAACGAAGCTGGACTTGTTTTATTATGAAAAACCACACTTTAACATGGTGGCAGCGGCAGAGAACTTTGCCCAAGTTTTGTGAGTCCTTTTGAGCCGTTTGCTGCGGAGGCACCGAGAAGACGGTAAAGTGCTAACAGTTAGCAAAGATTAGCACCGACAGTGAACAAGCTAGCAGCATGGACGGACTGAAAGCTCCACAGACGCTGTGTCTCGACTCCAACAACCTGTCTAAAACGTGGAAGACATGGAGGAACGAGTTTCAACTTTATGTTGGATTAACTGTTGCAGCAGATGACGAGGAAAAGAAAGTGACTCTCTTCCGTTATCTGGTTGGTGAGAGTGGCAGAGAGCTGCTCGATACGTTAATGAAAGACACAGCGCAGTCTGACCTGAATGTGAACGGACATGATCGAAAAATTTGACAACTACTGCAGTCCCACGGTGAATGAAACAGTGGAGCGATACAAATTTAGCTTCTCGCTAAAACGTGCAATTTTGGCACTTTGAGAGACTCCCTCATTCGAGACAGGATCGTATGCGGAATTAACAACACCAGCATGCGGGAAAGGCTTCTGAGAGAACGAGCCATGACTTGAAGTAAAAGGTGAAAACGTAAATACTGTAGACTCTAACATGGCAAAATACACTAAACTGTTTGCAGGTATGCTCTTAGGCAAGAAATGTGTCAGATTTCAAATAGACTGCAGGGCTACATGTAATGTGTTACCTGTTAACTTGTTAAACAAAGATGTGAAACTTGATGAGACAAAATCTGTGCTAGTGATGTACAATGGTAGCAAAGTGAAGTCACTGGGTAAATGTAAAGTGAAACTGAGAAACCCCAGAAACCAAAAACTGTACCAGTTAGAGTTCCAAGTGGTAGACAGAGATTGCACTGTGCCACTGATTGGTAAAAGAGCTAGTGAGGCTATGAAACTGAGAACATTATGGCCATTGATAGTATTGTGACAAAAGAAGAGGACACTAAAGGACAACGGACATTGGAGAAAATTAAGACAGATTTTGCAGATGTGTTCACAGGAGACAGTTGTCTGTAAGGAGAATACAAAATGGAAGTAGACACGAGTGTAAAGCCAGTGCAACTCCCAAAGCGACGAGTCCCAGTCGCCATGATGAAGCCGCTGAAAGAGGAGCTTCAGGATCTGGAGCGTAGAGGTGTTATCACCCCGGTTGACTGTAGCACTGATTGGATCAGTAGCATGGTGGTTGTACAAAAGCAGAGTGGAAAGCCCAGAGTTTGCATTGATCCAAAGCCCTTGAACAAGGCACTTAAACGCAGTCACTTTCCATTAGCAACTATTGAGGATGTACTTCCAGACATGTCTAAGGCTAAAGTGTTCACAGTTTGTGATGTTAAGAGTGGATTTTGGCATGTTAAGCTGGCAGAGGAGTCGAGTTACCTGACTACGGTTTTTCTACTCCATTTGGGCGCTACAAGTGGCTTAGAATGCCCATGGGGATTAGTCCAGCACACGAGGTTTTCCAGAGGAAACTGACCCAAGCACTGGATGGGTTGCCAGGTCTGTACATTATTGCTGATGATGTGCTTATCACAGGCCAAGGTGAGAGTCAGGAATCAGCCATTCGGGACCATGACACAAAGTTGAGACAATTTCTGGAACGTTGCAAACAAAAGAACATTAAACTGAATCCAGACAAGTTCAAACTGAGACAAAGTGAGTGCACATACATTGGACACCGCCTTACAGCGAATGGACTAAAAGTGGACCCGGACATGGTTCGTGCCATTGAACAGATGCCGAGGCCCACAGATGTGAAGGCAGTACAGAGACTGTTAGGCATGGCAAATTATCTGTCCAAGTTTTGCCCACACCTTTCAGACCAGTGTGAAGTAGAGACCTGCATCGGGCGGGAATTCCCGCGGACCCACGGGACCCACGGGACCCGTGAGCAAACCCTCGGGATCGGGCGGTTTTAACGTTGCCTCGGGCGGGAACGGGCGGTCAGGCCAAACGCCTCGGGTCCCGAACGGACCCGCGCTCTCTCCGCTGTCTTGAAAATATTACGTAGCAAGAAAGAAATACGGCTTTGTGCGCGCTGCTGGTCAACAGAGAGACACAACACGGACACCTGCGAGGTGCAGACACGTAAACTCACTGCTGTATTTCCTAGTCTAGCGTGCCTATCGGAGCATCGTCTGTGCGTCCTTGCGCCAGCAGCAGCCGCAGGCGCAGCACGGACGTAAGCTTTCCCAGAGGAGTGAATGAAGGACTGGCTTTTACGCACGGGGAGATGGAGATAATACACACGGAGTTTGGGCAAGTAAAGTGTTTGTTTAGCTGAAACTGGAGGTGTGAGGAGCTTTGTATTTCAGGTAAGAAATACACAGACATCATGGCTTTATGATTGAATGTGTCAAACGGACATAATCGCCTTGTTGCAGATTATTTAGGCTGGTGCTATCATTTTTAAACTAGATGCAGAGAGTTATGCAGAGTTTAGTCATTTGTGTCCGTGTTGTTATGCCCTGGGACCGCCACGCAACCTCCGTGTCACAAAAAAAAAAAAAAAAAAGTCGGGACCCAACGGGACCCGCGGGAGCTTCTCGGGCGGGCAGGCACACGGGGGCGTCGGGATCGGGCGGGAACGGTCACGGATGCTTCGGGATCGGGCGGGAGCGGTCATGAAAATCTAGTCCTGTGCAGGTCTCTAGTGTTAAGACAGTTGACACACAAATAGGGCTGGGCGATTAATCGCATTTGCGATTATATCGCGATATGACAAGACGCGATTATGTAATCGCAGAAACGTGCAATTATTGCCCACGTGCGTTTTGTATTGGAAGTAATTGAAGCGCCGCTTGTGAGTGCGGCCGTGTGATTGCTGCACCTCCGGTCTGCAGCTTCATGTTACGCTCCACCGACACCTCCGTGTGCTTGTGCTTCACTTTTCTCTCAGTGATTCGTGTGCTCATGAGATCGACGACATGTAATGACAATACCAGGCTCATCGGTGTAAAACTGTGCTTTGTGTCAATACTACAGCAAAGGATTTGGGCTTAAAGCGGCGGTGAACGAGGCAGGCCCGGAGCCAGCACTGTACTTCGTTCTTTTTCTCTTTTCTCCACTCTCCCCGAGAGCTCTCTTCGTTAGTGACACGAAACACAGACATAATAGTTGTTTCAGGTGAATGTCTATCGCTTCTCTTTGCCTTTTAGAGCGTATGTGCGTGTGCCTCTGACTTCAAAATCTCACTGCGTTACGAGTCCGCGCTGTAACATGAAGTAGTCCGCGGTGACGCGCTGCCAAACGAAGGATAAACTTTTTAATTCCAAACACGGAGCTCTACAGTTCTCTGAGTTGACAGGGACAGGTAATCGTCCCGCCTGAGTGAGCGAGTAGTTGAGACGGAGAGGGGGAGAAGGAGAAGCAGCAGCAGCAGCAGCAGCCGAGAGACGTGCGTAAAGTTAAAGGGGAACACACTTAGTTTGGATATGAAAGCCTATTTAACACTGAGTAGCTCTGGAATGAAATATAAGTTACAGATATCACTTATTTGAACTTAAATAAAAATAAACAGTGAATTAATTTGCACAAGTTCAGTATAACTGGTTCATGTCTGTAAAAAGCAGAGCTGGTTAGGCTATAGCCTATAGCTATAGTTTTATCCACCTCCACAATTAAACGAGTTAATTAATCTTGTTGATCTAATCAGTGTTGGGGGAAATGTATTGAAAAAGTAATTAGTTACTCATTACTTTTTGAAAATGTAATTAGTTAAACTACTTAGTTATTGCCTCAAGAGAGTAACTTAGTTTTGGATTACTTTATGTGCATTATTGCAAACATCAATCAAAAATGGGATTTAAAATTGTATCATTGGCATTTAAACAAAGGCAAACAACAAAAGAGTTGCTTAGATTCAAATTCAGTAATAAAATCAATATTACAAATGATTCTGTGCACTGTTCCAGCTGCAGATCTGTGTCTCTGTTGTTTTATCTCACACAAAAAGTCACTTTTGTAGATTTTTTTTTAACTTAAAAGTGAATAAGAGTATTTTGTTAGTAACTGTAATTTAATTACAAGTCTTTTCACAGTAACTAAGTTACACTACTAGTTACTCAAACATGTAATTACAATAACTAAGTTACACCCAAAACTGGATCTAATTTAGCCAAAAATCATTTCACAGGTACATTTCTAGCAAAATGTAACAATTCTTATAATAAACTGTTGATTTTGTGTTACTTTTGCTCATGTTTTATGCTGTGGGAAAAAATCGCAAAAAAATCGCAATCGCAATATTTCCTGGAAAAATCGCAATAAGGATTTTTGGCTAAATCGCCCAGCCCTAGGAACAGAATGGGAATGGACAGAGCAACATGAGAATGCTTTTGTGAAACTTAAAGAGATTATTGCAGATGCTCCTGTCCTTAAGTACTACAGCCCTGAAGACGATCTGGTGGTACAATGTGATGCATCAGACACAGGTTTAGGGGCAGCGCTCATGCAGACGGGTAAGCCCATTGCGTTTGCAAGCAGAGCACTCACACAAACAGAACGTGGTTATGCTCAGATTGAGAAGTCTCTATTTCTGCTCCCACAAAGACTTTCTAGAAGCAGTGTATGTAGTGTATGTACCAGGCAAAGACATGTTACTGGCAGACACATTGAGCAGAGCATATCTCCCAGAATGCTCCCACAAAGACGCTGTAGAAGCAGAAATAGAGACTGTTAATATGGTGCAACACTTGCCTATCTCAAGTGACAGTCTTAGCCAGATCAGAACCGCTACAAAAGATGACAAAACACTACAAACTGTTGTCAAAATGATGCAGCGGGGATGGCCATCAGACAAAAGAGCCATAGCACCTGAAATACGACCATACTTTTCATTTCAAGATAAACTTAGTCACCAAGACGGCAGTGTGTTTAAAGGAGAGCGTGCTGTTATCCCTTTTTCACTCCAGAAAGACATCACCAGCCGCCTACACTCGTCTCATCTTGGTGCAGAAGGATGTCTACGGAGAGCCAGGGAATGTGTGTTCTGGATTGCATGAACAACCACGTGAAGACACATATCGCTCGTTGTGACATTTGCAGATCAGTGGACGACAAACACAAAAGGAAATGCTTCACCCACACGAAATGCCAAACAGACCTTGGGCCAAAGTGGGGGTTGACTTATTTCAGTTTGACAACAAAGATTACCATGTGATAGTTGACTATTACTCCAACTATTGGGAAATAGACTTTTTGCCGGACACGAAATCTACTACAGTGATAAAGAAACTAAAGGCACATTTTGCGAGATATGGCATTCCCAACACTGTAGTTTCAGACAATGGACCTCAGTATTCTTCCCAAGAGTTCCAGAGATTCAGCCAGCTGTGGGAATTTGAACACAAAACATCATCTCCAGGTTTCCCACAGAGCAATGAAAAAGCAGAGTCTGCTGTTAAGACGGCTAAGAGACTGTTATACAAAGCTAAAGCTTCTGGACAAGATCCTTATCTTGCACTCTTAGACCATCGTAACACACCATCACAAGGACTGGACACCAGCGGCTGCTGAGCCGTCGCACAAGGGCTTTGCTCCCACTCAAAGCTAGCCTTCTCCAGCCCAAAGTGATTCAGGCCGAGCAGGCACTGCATAACAACCAACGTCGTCAGTGTGCTTACTACAACCGATCAGCCAGGGATCTCATTCCCTTGAAAGCAGGTGATTCTGTGAGAGTACAGCCTTTTCAGCCGCACACCAAGTGGAGGCTAGGCACTGTGAAAAAATGTATTGACTCTAGATCTTATGAGGTAGAAATGGAGTCAGGTGCAGTGCTTAGGAGGAACCGTAGCCACATCAGACGGGCTCATGAAGCACCTCAAACAGTGCCCACAGATATAGAGACTGTAGACCCACAAGTTTACCAAGCCAACCCAGTACAAACTCAGACAAACCCTCAAACCATCAGTGAGATGCCACTAACAACTAGAAGTGGTAGAGTTGTTCACAAGCCACAGCGCTACAAAGACTTTGTCACCTAAACAAGAACTTATTTGTGAAAAGAGAAAAAAAAAAGGAAGGAAAAGTTACTGTTTTGAAATGTTACAGCACTTTTGTTTTTTGTAATTTTGGGGTCATGCCACTGCAAATCGGTATTGCTGTTTATTAAGAGGTTATAGGTGGTGCTTATTTATTTACTTTGAAATATGTGCATTGTTATGTAAAGCACTGAGGAAAAAAAGGGTTGAGACTAAACTTTCTGAAAAGGGAAAAGATGTAACAATATGGTATATTGTTTGTATTGACCACAATAGATCCACCGCTAGAGGGCGATCATGAGTTGTTGTTGTTGTTGTTGTTAACAGTTTAAGCCAGAGAGTGTGACAATGAGTTGACACTGAATGCTGCATGTTGAATAAAAATGCAGACCCTGTTGGGCCAGAGCAACGAAGCTGGACTTGTTTTATTATGAAAAACCCTTTACAACAAACACTTTAACATATATTATTTAAATATTTTTTCTCTAAAACATTCCAAACCAATAACCCATTATGTCATTTTCGGTCATTTACTCCAGTCCTTTGTCCCTGAGTGTGTTTCCATGTGTGGATAAATGTGTCACATTTCAATGTTTGCTCTTGTTCATGTTGTTGTTGTGTCCACAGACGCTCACAGCTCACACTCTGTCCGTCTCTAAACTCCTGTTCATCTTCGACGGCCTCGACGAGAGCAGACTGTCTCTGGACTTTAACTGTCAGCTCATCTCTGAGGTCACACAGAGGTCAGAGGTCAGCGTGCTGTTAGTGAACCTCATCAAAGGCACTCTGCTTCCTACTGCCCTTATATGGATCACTCCAGACCAGCAGCAGCCAATCAGATCCCAGCGCAGTGTGTGGACAGGGTCACAGAGGTCAGGGGCTTCATCACTGAGCGTCAGAAGGAGGAGTACTTCAGGAAGAGGTTCACAGATAAAGAGCAGTGTAAGACAGTCCTGTCCCACATCAGAACCTCCCGCAGCCTCCACATCATGTGCCAGATCCCAGTCTTCTGCTGGATCACAGCCACAGTCCTGGACCACATGTTGAGAAGCAATGAGAGCAGAGCACTGCCCCAGACACTCAGCGACATGTACGCCCACTTCCTGTTAGTGCAGACACAGAGGAAGAGGAAGTATCAGCCAACATCTCAGACCTCACAAGAGAAAAAGAGTTTATCACCTGATCTGTTCATGTCTGGACAAAAGCAGAGGCCAGAGAAAACACTGGAGCTGACAGAGACAGAAACAGACGTCCTCCTGAAGCTGGGCAGACTGGCCTTTGAACATCTGCAGAAAGAAACATCATGTTCTACCAGGAAGACCTGGAGCAGGTGGGTCTGGACCTGACCGAGGCCTCGGTCTACTCAGGACTCTGTACAGAGATCTTCAAACGAGAGAGTGTCATCTTCAACAAATCAGTCTACTGCTTCATCCACCTGAGCGTCCAGGAGTTTTTGGCAGCAGTTTACCTGCTCCACTGTTTTGGAAGTGACACAAGTGTTGTTCAGAAGTTTCTTGGTTTAAATGTGAATGAATGAAAGCTCAAATTAACTGTAGTGCATTTTCCAACAATGTCTTGACAAATCCCTGAAGAGTTCAAACGGCCATCTGGACCTGTTTGTGCGCTTCCTTCATGGCCTCAGTCTGACTCCAACCAGAGACTTTTAGAGGTCTGCTGAGTCCAGTAAAACAATCTGAAATCCCCAACATCATTCAGAACCTGAAAGAGATGAGCTCAAAGGAAGTGTCTCCAGACAGAAGCATCAACATCTTCCACTGTCTGATGGAAATGAAGGACCAGTCTCTTCTGCAGCAGATCCAGGACCTCCTGAAGTCTAGAGAAGGATCACAGGAGGAACTGTCTGAGTTCCAGTGCTCGGCTCTGGCCTACATGCTGCAGATGTCTGATCAGATCCTGGAGGAACTGGACCTAGAGGAGTACAAGACGTCTGCTGGAGGTCGACAGAGACTGATCCCAGCGGTGAGGAACTGCAGGAAGGCTCGGTCAGTCCTCATTCACAAACAGCAGCTTCACACACCTGTGTTAGGACTCATCAAACACATTTAATTCAACATCTGCTTACAGGTTTGTTAGGTGTGGTCTCTCAGAGACTGACTGTGAAGTGGTGGCCTCAGCGTTGAAGTCCAGCCCCTCACATCTGAAAGAACTGGATCTAAGTCGGAATAAACTGAGTGACTCAACAGTGTCTGTGCTGTGTGCTGGACTGCAGAGTCCTCACTGTGAACTCTCCACTCTCAGGTCAGTCTCCTCCGTCACAAACACAAGATTATCACACTCTGATACATTGTTTAGTTTTAGTGTTACAGCAGTTCAACTCTTTTTTTTTTCACTTACCTAAAGCGTTTTGAGTCATAAATATTCACCATGATGAGTTTAATACATACTGGCCACTTGATAAATTGAGCCGACAGACAAATCAAAACTATAGCACATTAACACTGACTGTTTCCTGTTCATTGATGTACAACCAGTAGGGGGATGCGAGGGGATGCCACCCTTTGTTGACAACGAAAGGAATTTTTTTTTTTTTATCGATGCATTTGGCATACAGTATCCTGCTCCGCTCAGTTATGTGAATGTGAGTTAGTGCATTGCTTCACTGAACAACCTTTTCACATAAAACCTTCAGTACCTGAAATAAACACAGGGATTTTTATGTTGAAAACACCACACGAGAAGCTGTTACTGAACCTGACGCAACAGACACGCTCAAACTTTTGCTGAGGTTTTTGCAAAACCAGGACTTTACAGCGCCTCATGAACCACAATAAAACACGCAGAAACAGAAAGACGACAAGGATTGCGTCGGAGGAACAGATCGCTCGTGCATCAAACAACAGGTGAGTTTGCTCTGCTCTAGGGACGCTCATTCTCATGCGGCCAGAGGGCCATATTCAAATCTAGACTAGTGGCAAAAGGCCAGACCACAATTTTTATTTATTTATTTTTATTAATACTTTATTTTTACAATAATAATAACCACAAAAAATAAACACCACATTTTAACACAAATTTTACAAAAATAAAAATGAAAAATAATGATAGAAGAAAATAATAATAATTGTAATAGTAATACTTACAAAAAAATAAATAAATAAAATAATAGAAAAAAATAAAAAAGAAAGAAATACAAAATAAAAAGAAGTAATTCTATTGTATCCATATATATATATATATATATATATATTAGGGATGGGACGAGATCTTGTGCCGCGAGATCTCGCAAGATCAAACTGTCACGATACTGTGCGCACACGTACTGATCTGTCTCGTGAGATTTTTCCATGATCATGAAATTAAGTTTCGTATCTTTGAGCAGCTGTAGCAAATATTCTCCTCCACACACAGACTTGTAGCAGACTTATTCTGACAGAAAACAGTCTAAACTCTGTCTCAGTTTTTATTTCGTAAAGATAGGACCAATATTGACAGAGATAATTAGTCCTAAACATTGTAAAAGTTAGCGCGAAAATATATATAATCGTCAAATATACGCGCGGACATCTCGGGAACAGCGCAGTGTTTTTCACACTTAAACATTGTTTAAAATAGATCCACAAAGAGATATTTTGGCCTCTGTCAAGTAAAAAGTAGGAAAGTCTCCTCATCTGTGTGTGTCTGGTCCCTGCAGCAGCAGCAGCAGCGGCAGCGCTGTGAAGCAGGGTAAAGGGGGCGGAGCCTGAGCTACACACGGAGGAGTGGATCAATTTCAGTCAAAACACAGATCGTTCAAATAATAAAAATCCAAGGTGATACACATATTGAAAGGTAAAGCTAAACTAAAAGAATATAAACTAACAATAATAAATAATACAAATCAAATTTTGTAATTTGCCTTGTTTAATTTCTAAATTGAAACAATTAATGCAAATTATTTAAAAATCTGTCTCGTCTCGATCTCGTGGACTCAATTTCGTGGCTCGTCTCGTCTCGTGAAAATTCTGTCTCGTCCCATCCTTAATATATATATATATATATATATATATACAGTGTTGGGTAAGTTACTCTAAAACTGTAATACATTATATATTACTAGTTACAGGGAGAAAATTTAATACATTTGTATTACAATATTACTGTCTCAGAAATGTAACTGAGTTACACTACTGTGAGTTACTTTGAGTTATTTGAGGTAATCACACATTTGTTAAGACATTATACAACACTAACCTGTTACATTTACACTTATTTACTGGTCAATTTGTGGAAATGTGAGGCCACAACACATTTTCCTCAAAATATTTGATTTACCTTTGAGCAACAGACAGTATTTTAGTGATGTTTTGGTCCTGAAGTGTTGTTTTCAGTAGAATATAAAAGCAATGAATTTATATGAAAGTAACTTGAGTTACTCAGATTGTAACTGTAATATATTATCAACATTTTTACATGTAATGAGTTACACTACTTAGTTACTGAAAAGTGGAATATATTACAGTAACTAGTTACTAAAGTAACTAGTTACTCCCAACACTGTATATATATATATATATATATATATATATATATATATATATATATAGATAGATATAGATATATTAGGGCTCCACAATATATCGAAAAATATCGATATCGCGATATTGACACGTGCAATATCCATATCGCAAGGATGTGTGATAATTTCTTACATTTTTTATGCATTATTCATCCGTTTTAGTGCGAGTGGTTTGATTCCGACGCCACCTTAAGCGCGCCACTTAAATCTGCTGCTGCCGCTTAGCTAGCTAGAGCGAGGCGCAGTGAATGAAAGCAACTAACGTACATGTTTCCATTTACGGGGTACATTCTGATCTCAAGTTGGCTTGGTGGGTGGTAGAGCCCAATGGTGAGCGGGAGGAGGATGTCGGTCCGGCTGTGAGCTGTGAGCTCCGTGGACGCACCCTGAGTTAACTTAATACATGGCTTTGCCTGAGTAATAACTCTGATATGTCCAAATGATATAACTTCAAAGAGGATACTTTTCAAAAGGAAAAACTTTGAAAGAGTTTGTGGCGAGAAACTAGTGCACTGATTGGGCTAATCGTCCTCACCTGTGTGGGTGAGCCTGAACGCTGTGCACTGACAACCAAAGCATTAACTCTGACATTTGAATCTTCAGATTATGAGCAATATCGAGCGCATGCACTCTTATGCAAAAAAAGTAATGAATGAAGAACCTGGAAAGATGGATGAGACACGAATGGAAGGACTCTCTACAGACTCTGGTAGTTCCAAAACCAAACCCAGACCATCCAAAAAATCTAAAACTTTTGCCAGCGCAGGGGACGAAAACAACTTTGACATCTCCAATGCGCTTATCTTTGCTGCAATTGAACGAATTGAGCGCCTTCAGGAGGAGACGCTCAAACGCACACAATCGGTGGAAAACACTGTGAAAGAGGTCAAAACCACACTGGAGGGGATGGAGACGCGACTGGAAGAAGTTACAAGCAGAATGCAAACATTGGAGGCCACTGTGGCTACTCTTCAAGAGGAGAACGCGGCGCTTCGGGAGAAATGCAACGAGCTGGAGTCGTACAGAAGGCGCTGGAACCTCCGGGTGTCCGGGATTCCCGAGAGAGCTGGAGAGGACACTAGACGACTTATCATTGACCTGTTTGAACAAGTCTCTCCAGCTTCAAAGGATTTACTGGAACTGTCTGTGGACATAGCACATCGACTGGGGCCACGCTCCGGAGAGCAGCGCTCCAGCCGTAACATCATTGTGCTCTTTATGTCCAGAGCCCAACGAGATCGAATCTGGAGTGATGCCAGGACAGCAACGGTACTCAAGGAGCGCAAGATTCGCATCTTTGAGGACTTGACGCAACAAGTGAAAGAGGCTCGCAATAAACTGTGGCCCCAGGTGGAGCAGGCCCGCAAAGAGGGTAAGAAAGCTGGCTTCAGAGGAGCTTTTGCCTACATCGACGGACGGAGAGTGACTGCGTGATGTAAGTTGTTTACATAATAAATCTACGAGATAAGAAACTGGAAAAAACATGCATTTAATAGGCTTATAAAGACGTTTTATTTTCTTTTTCTCTTGGAATATAAACGAGTAATTAAGAGGATTATGGTGAAGCCTGTTGTTAAGAGTTTAATGGTGCATAGGTAATCTCGACCTAAAAGAGGTTCGAGGCTTTATTTTTATCGGCTTTTCTTTTCTTTTTTCTCTGTTTGTTTTTGTTTTTTTGTAACTATGTCTTTTTCTGTTTTGTCCATTAATGTCAGGGGATGCGAAACAATATTAAAGGAAAGGGTTTTTTCTATTTTGTCAGGGGAAACAAGCAGATTTTTACTTTCTTCAAGAACACATGCTGAGGAAGCTGATAGATCATTTTGGAGAAGTCAATGGGGGAAGGATGTCTGGTTCTCAGTTGGTACAAACAAATCAGCAGGGTCGCTATCTTAAAGGGGAGCTACAAAGGTCAAGTTATTAAACATCTCTCAGATGACAAGGGGCGGTGGATTATGTTGGTATTAGATATGGACCAATCACAGTTTATTTTAGCTAATGTTTATGCAACTAATAATAAAAAGGAAAATGATAACTTATTTCTGACTGTAGAAAATACTGTTAATGAGTGGCTGTCAAAATTCCCATTAGCTAATGTTATTTGGGGTGGTGATTTTAATACTGTTATGAATGATCAAATTGATAGATTTCCCCCAAAAAGTAAGAAGAGTAATGAGCTGGATAATGTATGTAGTAGATTAAACTTAATTGATATATGGAGACATACACACCCACATGAAAAAATGTATACATGGAGCAACAAAGATAAGACTTTACAGTCCCGCATAGATTTTTGGCTGATTTCTGCCAGTATTGCTGATAAAGTAGAAAAAACGAATATTGAACCAAGTATTCTTACTGATCATAAAGCAATTTCGATCAAGATAAATCTGTCCTCAGATGTAGAATTAACACAGATTATTGGAAATTAAATAAAACACTTATCCAAAATCATTCCTTTCAACATCAAGTTGAAAAAATTATAGAAAAATACTGGAGACAGGCTGTGGTTACAAATTCTTATGGGCAATCTTGGGAGCTACTAAAATATGAAGTTAGAAGAATCTCTGTTGCATTAGGCAAAAAAATAGCTAAAGAAAAAAAAGAGCGGGAACTTCAAATCAGTACACAAATTATAACTTTAACTGGAAGAGAAACCCTAACAGTAGGTGAGGCAGAAGAATTAGCATCAGCGCAATTAGTACTGGACAAAATTTATGAGGAGAAGGCCAGAGGGGCTTTTGTTAGATCGCGAAAGAAATGGCTTGAACAAGGCGAGAAATGCTCTAAATACTTTTTCAATTTAGAAAAACGCAATTTTGAGACGTCCTCTATAAGCAAACTTATGATAAATAATACAATTTGTGAAGATGAAACAATTATTTCAAAATATGTTGCCAACTTTTATGAACAATTATACTGCAGACAATCTCTGGATGAGGAGCAAATAAACCTGTTTTGTCAAAGTGTAAGCCATAATATTACAAATATTGAAAATAACTTCAAAGAATTATGTGACCAACGGATTCTCAATTCTGAAGTAGTAAAAGCCATAGAATCACTAAAAGACAACAAATCTCCCGGAAATGATGGTATAACAGGCGAATTCTATAAAAGTTTCAAAGACACAATCACACCGTTTCTGGTATGTGTTTTTGAAGAAGCCATTTCCAGAGGTCAACTGCCACCTACATTACAACAGGGACTTATAAAATTGATACCCAAGCCAAATAAAGATAAATTGAACATAGAAAATTGGAGGCCTATAACTTTGCTAAACAATGATTCCAAAATATTTGCCTCTATCTTTGCTAAGAGATTAAAAACAGGACTTGCCGAAATGATTGATGAAGAACAATCTGGGTTCATGGCAAGTAGAAGCATTGTTAATAATCTGAGATTAATACTAGATTTAATTGACTATAATGAATACATATATGAGGACAGCCTTGTTTTATTTGTTGACTTCTATAAAGCATTTGACACAGTAAACCATAACTTTATATTCCAAACACTCAGCACCTACGGTTTTGGTGAACGATTCTGTAACACTATTAGAACGCTCTACAATGGATGCAACAGCTCAGTAAAACTAAAACACGGAACATCCCCTAGATTCAAAATTGAGAAAGGAATAAAACAGGGTTGTCCTTTAAGTCCATATTTGTTCCTCTTGGTGGCACAGATGCTGGCCACACGAGTTAAAATGACACACTTTCATGGTATATGTGCCTTTGACAGAGAATTTAAAATATCACAACTGGCTGATGATACTGCTATTTTTATTAGGGATCAAAGTGAGGTAAATGTAGTTATAGATTGTATCCAAAATTCTCTGAGGTCTCAGGATTAAGTATGAATCTGGGAAAATCTGTATTGTTCCCTCTTAAAAATTGCAGTTCTCCAGAAATTTGTAATATTCCTGTCAAAACCACCGTTACATACCTTGGGGTAACATTAAACCATGACCAAATCAACCGGGCTGATTTAAACTTCAACCCCGCTGCCAAGCAAATAAATAAGCGCTTTAACATGTGGTTAATGCGGGACTTGTCAATTTATGGAAGAGTATTATTGGCTAAAGCCGAAGGAATATCAAGATCCGTGTATTTAGCTTTGTCAATGGATTTGCCTGCAAAAATGTGTAAACAGCTAGATAAAATGCTGTTTAATTTTCTTTGGAAAAATAAAGCCCACTATCTAAGGAAAGACATTCTCTGTAACCAAAGGGGAAACGGGGGACTGGAAGTGTTAAGTTTTGAAACTGTTAATAATGTTCTTAAAATTAATTGGTTATGTCGTTTAGTCAGGGAAAAGGTGAATATGTGGAATGCAATTCCAATATATTTATTTAATAAAGTTGGAGGAATAGAGTTTTTACTAAAATGTAACTATAAAGTGAATAATTTGCCTATCAAGTTATCAAATTTTCATAAACAGGCACTGCTCTCCTGGAGGATGGTTTATAAGCACAGCTTCTCGCCAACCAGCTACTACATCTGGAACAACGAGTATATTAAACATCAAAAGAAAACAATATTCAACAAAGCGTGGTATGATAATGGTATATTATGGGTAAATCAATTAATTGATGAACAAGGACGAATATTACCATATAACCAGTTTCTTAACAAATATAACTTCTGTATCTCACAAGTTGATTATACAATTGTATCCAATGCAATACCAAATGGTGTGCTGCAAATTTTGAAAGGCTCTCAGTACAACCCTCCTATGCAGATAAATACCAAAGTATTCCTTAATGACATAGATATAACTAACAAAGTATGCTCTAACAAGTTTATCAGGAATCTCGTTCAACCTTCAATACGACCCCAGCCACGTCCTTGTGGAATTCATTATATGGGGAGATAAATTGGAAAGGGGCATGGCTGGTTGGTGAGAAGTTGTGTATTCATAACAAAGTCAAAGAAGTATGTTTCAAAATTCGACACAATATTTATCCAGCAAAAAAAACTTTAGAAAGATTCAGACTGAATATAGACTATAACTGTGACTTTTGTCAAGCAGAAACAGAAACCATTACTCACCTGTTTTATCAGTGTTCATACAGTAAAAACATCTGGTCACAACTACAAGGTTTTATTCATAATATAACTGGATACAGAATCAGCCTCCAGGAGAGCCATATCCTATGTTACTTTGTTGACCCTTCCATTCCTCCAGACCTTTCCCTGTTGGTACAAGCGACTATTATGCTGGGCCAATACCATATCCATAAAACAAAATGGGCAAAACATAAACCTAATTTCATTCACTTCCAGAACGAGCTGAATCAGTATTTTTCTACCATAAAAACTTTAAACAACAAAAAAGCTATTAGGTTGTATAATCTGGCCGCAAAGTACTTACAGAACCATGTATAGAACATTTACAACAAAGCGAATAGAATAAGCCTTCTTCTGAAGAATATAGTGAACGTGTTTGTGACTGAAATTTAAATCAACGCGTCGCTTATTTTGCCCACTTTGATTGAGTTAAATGATTATTATGTGTAAATTGTCATTGTATCTTGACGGCTGTTGGGGACATACAGTATGTGGAGGGGTTCTGTTTCAGAATTTAGAATACTTCCTACATCTTCTTAGTATTGTCTGTCTATTGCTTCATGAGTTGTAGTTTGACTTTTGTGGGGCTGTGGTTTACCATAAGGATTATCGCACCGAATTGAGTCAAAATTACAAAGTGCTATAATCATTAGGGGTGTCGGATCGGTGTACTGATTGAGATTAGTTGATTATCGACATATTGATCGAGTGAATTTTTTTTTTAATCACATTGATCTATTTGGGATCTTTTTTTGCTTCATTGTTCCCATGTGCGGGCTGCAGAGTGGGCATGGGGGTTGTTCGGCTTGACAGGTACCAATGGAAGACTCCTTAAGGTCTTAATTTTTTATAATGTTGAAGGTTCCCATCTGCAACCATGGTGTATTTAATTGAGTTGGCTGAGAACAAACAGAAACACTTGGTTGTTTCTCTGCAATTTTTGGATGAGATTAAAAATAGATTAATTAATCATATGGGCTTAAATGTACAATCCTCTGTATGAGTGTATTGTGTATTTGTATTCTACGTATATCTACATATGTACACAGCATATTCCTCTGTTCTTCTTCCCCCTCAAACTTTAGGTTTACTATTATTATTAGTTTTGTTTTGTTTGTTTTTTTTCTTTCCTTATTTCTTTTTATTTCATTTATAAATATGTGTTATTCAGCTGGCTACAAATGCTTGTAATGATACCCTGTGTTCAATAAAAAAAAAAAAAAAAAAAAAAAAAAAATGTTTCCATTTACGGACATTCCATAGCAGCTTCGTTCCATTCTATGTTAATAAAACCATCACTTTTTTGTATTCAACGAGTCCTAGCACAGCCAGTTTAAGTTTGACACAAATGTTATTAGTATGAAATGAAAGCTTATTTTGTTACGTTTCTGTCAACACCTTGCTTTACTGGTTGTGGACGCAACTGTTTTCAGTAGGTCTCGCTAAAGTCCGCTTTTCCCATGATTTTCGCTAGCTAGCAGCTATGACCCATTATCGGACACTTGCATTATATCAGACGCTTGCTCACCTTTCCTGCGTTTTTGGCTTTTTTTGTTGAAGTTTTCACTTGAAGTTGACCATATTTCTCCTTCATTATAATCTTGAGGTGTTATAGTACAGAAATACCGACAGTAGAACTTTAGTTTTTCGTATTTCAGAATAAAATACAGCCCAATTAGCTTTAACACGTAAAATGGCCACACCTTTGTTTACTATTTGGATATAGCACCCTCTAGTGGGCGATTGTTCTTTAATTGGGGACCTGATAATTAAAATAAATATAAATAATAATAATAATGTTTTTAAATATAAAACATGAGAACAACACTATTCAATAACAATGTGAAGCAAAGAAATCCTTTACATTCAAGATTTTATTGGACATTTGGAATTATGATAAATAAGTAAATATTGATAATGAAAATACAGACAAATACAAAAATGAAAACATCAATAATTAAGAATGTACAATTATAAAGTATTATATGTCTCATTTGTCTTCCTCCAGCTCCACTCTTTCTTTTGGCAGAGCGACCTGCAAAGACAAAGCACAAAAAAACAATAAGATTGTATTGTAAGGGCAGTTTTTTGCGTTAGGGCTGCAACAAGTCAATAAATTACTCACAACTAATTGATTATTATTATTATTAGCTAATTATTATTGACTAATTAGGGGTCAGACAACTTCAAAAGTAACTAATAATAATTTCACAATATTGTATGGATTGGTGATGAAAGCATAACAGTGTCACATTGTGAATAGCAGACAGTCTCAGATGTGTTTGTGTAATTACTAATGTGAGATTGTGCAAATACAAAAACGAGCAAGGGGGTAGGATTAAATAAGTCTCTCGACCTCTTCCTAGTCCTGTGGAACATGTTTTGTTTTCTGTTCTTCAATATTTTCTATCTATTGTATTTGTTGCATTTATCCATGTCATTTTTATTGTTTTGCTATTTTTAAAAAAAAGTAAGAAAAGAAACTGATGTCAGCACCATGAAGGATTATTGTGATCCAGTGGCAGATAATTTTATTTCACAAGGAAAATCTGCTCACACCAAAATACGATGTAACTTCATTCAGGAAATTTCAACTTGCCTAAACTTTATTTCTAGCATTGATCAAATATAATTTAAAAAAAATCACATATTCACTCACTAATTATTCAAAAAGAACAATCAACAGAAAATTCAACTACCAAAGTAATTGTTTGTTGCAGCCCTATTTTTTACATAATATTGATAAAAGAGTAATTAATCTTGTGTCCTTAACAGTACTCTTCAGTGCTTCCCCGAGATTTACTGGTTTAGCACAACCGTTTGACCGAGTACAGGAAAAAATATGGGTATTTATAATGCAAGTTCCAATTCATTTCAAAACACTTTTCTTTGTTCCCGAGTGTAATACTAAATGGTGACGTTTTATTGTAATTTAATAGCAGTTAAAATGCTAGTAAAATGTCATTAAACAACAATCTCAAATATTAAACAAATTGAGTGGTGGGTGCTGTCGTCAACACTCCCTATAGAACAGTGGATCCAGTGAGCAGGGAGAAGGGGTTGAAGCTTGTTGGAAGGCCTGAATTCAAATGAGAAATGATGTTCAATAGAAGCTATTCTTAGGACTTTATGTGCCCCCCGTAATGTTTTCTAAGCATGAACTACTCGCATGTCTAGGGACAGGAGGAGATCTTTTTTACGCTTCTTTCTGGAGGCCAATAGAGGTTGATGATTCTATTATGGGTGGTAAAAAATAATCACAGACACAAAATGAAAACATAAAAAAAGCTTGATGTGTTATGTTGATTTGGATTTACCTTGGCTTTTCAGTGGAAGCAGTCTCTGCAGGCAGGCTCATCAGAGCGGATCTTCGGCTGGAGGCAGGCAGATGAGAACAGTGGAAGGAGGGGCCAATGGGACTGAGAAACAGTAGTGGTACGTCCAAAGATGTGCCTCTGAGTGACACTACAGTGCGGCTGCAGTGTATGTTTGAAGGAGTTTCTCTCTCAGCTTGTACTTCTCCATGGTGGTATCTAGAAGCTTGAATTAGTCTTCAGTAGACCCCCTTTTAGCACGTGATGCCCTCCCATGGACAGTAAGGTCTAGGGTGAAAAGATGTCCCACTATATGGTATGTGCGGGACTGCACAGCATTTTCAACTTAAATCCCACGTCAAGCAAATTGGAACTGTGTCCTAAATTTCATTCACTGTCAGCTGCAAAAACATGCTTGAGCGCATGGCTCTTGTTCTTAAACATGTCCAACACAGTGTCACGGCATGTGTGATGAGAACAGACAAGATATGGGACAAATGTGCACAGCCACAGGAGCAACGCTGCACAAAGCATCCAAAGGGACACATCTCCTCAGATGCATCTTCTAAAATGCATTTGACGTTATTTATTTTTATCCTTTTTTTTTCACCTGCAAATGTCACTCTTAAACACACAAAGGTGATGGTCCTATTTGGTTTTCATTTAAATTACGCTATTAAGATCTGGGCTTCAAGTGTTGATGGTGTCACTCTCAAGTTGATCCACCATGTCTGACCTAGGGCCAACTTTGGAGCTTCTAGGTGGACTGGAGCTTGTTCTGGATAGTCAAATATGGCCAGGACCTGAGGTTTCGTCAGTGGAAACTCATAGCTGGAAGTGTCATCCATGTTGGAGAGAAGATTACTTGGCCCCAGGATGCTTTTGGGAGCCACTTTTCCACTGACAAGTCACTCAGGGTGGACTTTGGGACCCAAAACTGAGCAGCTGCCTGCCTGTAGCTGTGAATGCCTGCCTGCACTGCTTCCAGGTCTTCGGAGCCCAAAGGCGACTGCTTCCTCTACGTTCCCTTCAATTGTTTAATCTTCTTATATTTGGCATCTGTTAAACAAGTAGGATTAGTGAACAGAATGCACAAAAAGACATTTTTCCACAGGCACATACAGTACATAAATGAATACAGCACATTATTTCTGGCCTTAAGATTAGCTTTCATTTTTCTGTGCAAATCTGGTTACCTAAAGGAAAAACAAAAAACACAAACACACCACATCCTACCTTCTTTTCTTGGCTTTCTTTCTGTCTTTCTCGGTTTGGCCTTACTTGTCATCTGCCCTTCTCTCAACTTTTCACTGGTTTGTCTTTCTCTCTGTCTGTTTGTCACTTTTCATCTGTCTTGACTTGCTTATCGTACCTTGACTCTCTTCCATCTCTGTGTCTGTTACAAATACAAAAACATGTTAATTATATATATTTTTAATTAACACATAAGCACAAGATAAATAAAGCCTGTATGTTTACAACAATAACAAAAAAGAGGTTTAAAAACTTTTAAACAACAGTGGGAATGCATTTTTGAATTAAAAAAAAAATTAAAAATGTTATTCATGCAGGTCAAACTTTGTATAAATCTCATACTTTGTGTAAACTACATGAAGCCAACAGATGAATTGATTGTAAAAATAATTATTAGTGTCAGCTGTATTTTGTGTTTGTATTAAAGAAGTTTTTATATCAGTATAAACTGACATGTCAGTATAAACTGACATAAAAACAGCATTAGAAAAAAGAGAAAATAAGAGCGCTCGCTGGATCACAGGTACATAACGATATCTGGTGCTCTTCAAAAGATCCCATGCAGGCACAGAAAACTTACTAGAGTAGCAAAAAGGAGATCTGAGGCACTCCGATGTGTATGCTGATATTTATTAGTTCAACGCCAACGCGTTTCGACTAATGTCTTCTTCAGGGCATGTAACATTCACAGGTGTGTAACACTCTTAATTTATAGCAACAAATCACATGACCGGTCACGTGTAAAAGGTCATGTGACCAGTATCACATAAATTTAAGTAAACAGGCATGAGTGAATTCAAAATACACACACACACAAGAGGAATAAAGTGATGCATCACATATATATAAGCATGATGCCAAACAAGACACAGACCACTGTAAAAAAAAGGAGTGGTCTGGAAACTGTGTGTCACATGCTCATATAATAGAATATTACGACCCTTAAGATGAGTTTTACAATTTTCAAATATATTCATTTACATGAACAGAAAATATATATACACAATGCACATTGGAAAGATTATAGATGTGTCCATTCGTTTATAAGTAAGGTAGAAAGTCAATGTCCTCATTAAGGCCTGGATAATTCATGGCTTTCAGTTCATGTATCCAATAAGTCTCTCGTTGTAGGAGGCGTCTGAGTCTGTCCCCTCCCCTTTGATTAAACAGCATTATTCGACAGTTCTAATAGCTTTATATATATTTATGTATTTTTACTTTAGCAATAATGTTATTCTATTTTTGAACACTAGGGGGAAAGCAAGAGCCCCGTGCTCCGATATTCACTTATGAAAAGCGAACAACAAAACTTATTTATGATAAAAATCACTTCGAAAAACGCAGTTACTGCCCTTTTTCAACATTTGTCTGTCTGTTTTTTTCATCTAAGTCAATCTAACGACAAAATGAACATCATTGGGATCAAATTTAGTAAGTTAAGCAAAAAAAACGGCAAGGTTTATGAATACAAAAACCACAGATCGAACGTCGCCCAAGCCACGTTCTAAGCAGTTTACGGCAGTTTTCTGTTAAAGTTGTGTTTACGTTTTGATAACTCCGCTAATATATAACACAAGAATACAAAATTTTGTCTAGAACTACATGGATATGTGGACTGTTAATCTACTTACCATTGCACAGTGAGCGACCTTTCTAACGTGAGTACAAGAGCTGTAAAATGCGAAAAGGTGAAGGTGTCCGATAATGGGTCAGGGATTCTATCGAATGCTAGCTGCTGTCCGTAAATGGGCACAGTCCCGTTACTACTGTAAACAGATGAAAAGATGAGCGTAGATGAAAGCAGCAAACTCCTTTTCCGAGTAGGGTCCCGCTGCAGACTGCAAGATAGAGGCATGTCGTTAGATGGGCGTGTCGTGAGCACTAGTGTCGTGAGCACTAGTGTCGTGAGCACTAGTGTCGTGAGCAGTCTTTGCACTAGGTGGCGATATTCACATCAACCCTTTACGATAAAGACGCCAGAGACGATGTAAAATTTGAAACCTCGGTGAATATACAAACTCTATAGATGGAAAGTTGAATAATTTAATTATTATTTGTACTTTGGGGGCATTTTCACCCAAATTACGTTTAGTAATATTTAATAATAATGGTGGAATTAATAATATTTGACTCAATAAATACATGTCTTTGTTTATAGTTGTTTTATTAATTACATACTTTTTATTTTGTCTGATTTTACGTGTTTTCCAGTGGTTAGTGCTGATAGTCAGGTCCAGAGGGACAGAAGCGAGGTGGTTGCCATGGTGACGAGTTTATAACTGTTGCCAAACGGGCCTAAACTGTTATATTTTTTATCTTAACCTTTACCCAAACCTTTTTTCTAACCTTAGCCATCACCCTAACCCTTCTCCTAAACTTACCCGTTCTCCTAAACTTAATCCTCGTCCCTCTGGTCCCAGCTATAACATTTTTCTAGCACCGGAAATGGAGCAGCTTCACTGCCGGTAGAGCTCAACTCCGCGTCGGCTTTTAAAATAGATTTTTTTAAGATGCTTATTTTAAATTACACCCCCTGCTTATATGTCTTTTACCATAGGTTTGGACATTTTTTGTATGAATACGGTTTGTATATTCGCCAAAATAACGTAATTTCTGTCATAAGGGGGCGTGTTGTGAGGGGGCATGTCGTTAGTTCTGCGGGCTGCAATCAGACATACTTGCCTTTTCCTAAAACCACTGCATCCCGGCAATTCTGGACTATATGGAGGGAAATGGTTCGAACCATGACAGTCGATGGCGAATCTGAAGGGCAACGCGGTAACTTTGAAAGTGGTAAAGAAATGGAAAACAAGAAAAAGAGGAAAAGGATGAAAATGGAAGTGATACTGAAGAAAGCAAGTTTGTTGTTGGTATGGTCTTAGCGGAGCGCACTGTTTACTCGCATGGAATATTCGGAGATCGACATCAAGTAGGACAGTTTGTGCACGAAGAGTTGGGAGAGGTGAAATCTGTAAAAGTAACTCGTGGCGGAATGGTGATTATTGAGTGTTCTTCAAAGTATCAAATGAACAAAGCATTGGGAATTAAGGAGTTCTACTTCAATCAGTGTGTAAAATGTTTTGAGCTTGATAATGTTAAAAGACATTTGGGCGTGATAAGTGGAGTGCCACTGTCATTCGACGAAGAAGAGTTTCTAAATATACCTTTTGTCAAAGAAGTTACAAGGTTGTCAAGATTTCGAGAAGGAAAAAAAGAAAAGTCAACTACAGTACGCATGGCGTTCTCTGGAGAGTTACCTGAGCGAGTCATATTAGATTATGTTGTGTATCGAGTGCGTCCTTACGAGAAGGCCCCTCTCAGATGTTTTTCTTGTCACGAATATGGACATGTGTCGTCAGTCTGCAGAAGAGAGGAGATCTGTGCCAGATGTGGAGGCAAAAATTGTGACAATGAAGAAAGATGTGAACAAAGAGATATTGTGTGCATTCATTGTAAAGGAAGCCATCGTGTTGGATCTGGAGATTGCCCACGGAGAGTCCGGGAAAATCGAATATCAAAAATCCGAAGAGAGAACAAGATTTCGTATGCTGATGCAGTTAAGAGAATCGAGGGCAAGACTGAAACTGGACAAGTGCAACAAGAGCAAAGTTCTGAAAAATGTGTAAAATGTCTTCGTATTGATAAAAATAATTTTCTCTCGTTCATTACAACTGTTATCACTAGTGCGCTTGACAAAGATGAATCTGAGAGAATTGAAGTAATTCTGAATGCAGCTAAAATGTTCCTCAACATAAGTGATGTGTCTAGAGAAGACCTTGATGTGCAGCCAATGAGGGAAGAAGATGCAAACTTAATGGAATAATTGGATATTGACGAGACTGTATCATGTTTTTAAAGAGAACGTTGTAACTTTCACATTACTTCACTAAAAATATAGAGACAAACTGAGTGTTGGCGATGCTTTATCGCCTGACAGGTGGGGGGCAGCAATGCACTAACCGTGCCTAGCCTGCCAGAAATCTAAAGAAGAAGAAGAATTCTGGACTATTTCTTTACAAGACAAGTGTTTTTCTATCATGTCGACGGCTCACAACAGAAGCCACATTGAGGGGAAATACAACTGCAGCTGCTTCAAAACAACCTCACAAGGACCACCGTAAAGTTTCTTTACCAAACTCCTCAAACTGATCCGCTAGAATCCGGAAAACCAAAAGAAAATTTACAGGCTGTGGCGTTTTGATTCCAGCATGTTAACGTTAGCTGTGAGTTAGCATATTAGCGCTGCTAACAACGGATCTTTTGCTAACAACTCGACACAACCAAACCATAAACCACGGAGCAAATGGATTAAACGCCACTCTGTTCAACTTTCCTCTGCCTCAGCATCATCTCAAAAGTAAGTCCTGTGTGTGTACCTTGTAATTCTGTGTGTGTAGCAGGCGTGTGTGTGTAATACCTGTTTGTTTAGCGCTGCGTTCTCGTCTTCTTCTTCTCTAAAAGAACGACTCTTGTGGCTCGTGATGGTTTAAAACGCTCAAAAACTGTAGTTGTGATAAAACTGTGACCTGTCAGGCACATTTAATACGACGCACAAGCTCATCTTCACTTCACAGACAGACGTGAAACGTGTGGTGTAGAGGTAGCAACTGCGGTTGCCAGATTTTCAGAGTAACTAGCAACTAAGCCTTGAAAATAAGCGTCCTAAAACATGACAGCGCTTCAATAAAAATAAGTTAATAAAATAATTAAGCAATTACAAAGCCACAGAACGTGTGCTGTTTATATGCACACAATAGGGTTGCACGATATTCGAAAATCGATATCGCAATATTGACACGTGCAATATCCATATCGCAAGGATGTGCAATAATTTATTACATTTTTATGCATTATTCATCCGTTTTTAGCGCCGAGTGGTTTGACTCCGTTCTCGTCTTCTCCTCTTAAGAACAACTCTTGTGATTTGTGTTGGTTTAAAACAAGATTGAAAAGGCACAAAAACTAGTTGTGATAAAGCTGTGACCTGTCAGGCATAATGTGTGTAAGGGTACCGACTGCGGTTGCCAGGTTTTCAGAGCAACCAGCAACTAAGTCGTGAAAAAAATCGTCCTAAAACATGACCGCGCCTCAATAAAAATAAGTTAATACAATGATTAAGCAATTACTAAGCCAAAGAACGTGTGCGGTTTATACGCACATCGTTTTAATAGTGTAATAACGATAAATGTACAGAGAAATTCTTAATTAAAAAATAAATATCGCAAAAATATCGAATATTGCAATCTCAGAGCCCATATCGCAGAAATTTTCAATATCGTGCAGCCCTAATATATATATATATATATATATCGCATCTCGAGATGCGAGATATATATATGAGAAATATATGAGAAACTAGAGAAATACCAAGGGCTCAGAGAAGAGCTAGAGAAGGCTTGGAAGGTGAAGGCAACAGTGGTGCCCGTGGTGATCGGTGCACTGGGGGCCGTGACCCCAAACTGGATGAGTGGCTACAACATATCCCTGGATCTACATCCGACATCTCAGTCCAGAAAGTGCAGTCCTAGGAACAGCAAGGATACTGCGCAGAACCCTCAAGCTCCCTGGCCTCTGGTAGAGGACCCGAGCTTGGAAAGCGGATGAGACCACCCGCGTAGGTGAGAGGGATCATTTTTTTTCATCATATATATATATATATATATATATATATATATATATATAAATTTCACGACGAGCCTAAAATGCATTCAAACCTCTACAGGTCAACTTAATGTGACCTTCTCTGTTAAAAAGTTTCAGTAATTTTGCACAAGTTGTTCTCTAACAAGGAGCTTAACAGTAAAAATCACAGCAGGTCTGTGATTCTTGAATTGACCCATAAATGTCCTGGTTCAATTAGAGTTGGTGTTTAAACAGTCGTCCTCATCATGCTGTTCACATTTTGACATCATGAGACCAAGACGACACCTAACAATGGGTCAACAGTCCCTGGCCATTGTCACAGAGTGTAATCAGCAGAGATATCGAGAGACTGGAAGAGCCACAGAAAGGCGTAGAAGTGGACGTTCTGGTAGCACTTTACATTACGGCTCGGTAATAACATGGTAATAGCTAGGTAATAGCATGGTAATAAGGTGTAATAATATGGTAACAGCGAGGTAATAGCAATGTAATAACAAGGTAATAAAGTAATTACCATGTAATTCATTTGCTGTTACATTGTTGTTACAAGGCAATATACACATTTTTCTTAGCAATAGTTTGCAATTTCTATGTGTCTGCGTCATCATTTCAGCAACAAGGAAGCATTTCTGTTAATTACCTTGAAATAAGACTCATGCTTTCAACACTATTTACAGGTAATTACAAAGGATTTCATCGTGTAATATCGTGTAATTGACGATTTTGTGTATTTATGTTACTATGTCAATCATCACTGATGACTCAATCGAATAATTCTGTAATTTCTATAAATAATTAATTAATAAATTGTATTTACAATGGAAATTAAACCAAGAAACACACTTAGTAATTTCTAAGTAATAAACTGGAAACAGGGCTGCAAAATGCACTTTTTGCTGTTTCTACTTTATTTTAAGGAAATTAAACCAGCAAACACTTGGTAATTTCTAAGTAATAAACTGGAAACACTCTTGGTAATTTCCAAGTAATAAACTAGAAATAGGGCTGCAAAATGCACTTTTAGCTGTTTCTACTTTGTTTCATAGAAATAAAGCCCAAGTCTTCAGTCCTCAATGCGTTTTGGTTCTGTAAACAGGCAGGCAATCAGTAAACACAGTTTTTAAATAAAGTTTATTCTGTACAATTAAATTGTGGTGAATATGTGCGTGGTAAACCTGTAAAAGAAGCATAGCATGCTGCACAATACCATTATGAACTTATTTAGTAACTTATTGTGACAATAGAGTCACTGTAAGCTAAAACTTGCATGCTAATGCTAACGTTAGCATACGGAGCTAGCGCTAATGAAAACAAACACAGAACTCGACTATTCACTTAAGAACTTCGAAGCTACATTATATATACCTAAAGTTACAAGTGCTATGGTGTTACCAAATCCCTAAATACAAACATCAAGGCTGTGCGGACTCAGGAGCACACAGCAAAGCAACATGAACGGGATCCATGGACGACTTGAACAGGAAATGAACCACTTCCAGGTCACCTTGATACCCCTTTATTATTTACTAATTCTACTTGTATTTATTGGTATGGCCATCCAGTTATTACTATAATATTGTTTAAAGATATTTTGTGGTTCTCACATTACTTTTTTATAAGTTTGCTGTCATTGCCCACTTCGTACCTCTGCCCACTTTGTACCTTTAAAGCAACTGCGCATGCGCCGGTCAAAATTACGTCTTTTAAACACATTATTTGTAAGTGTACAATTGATATTATTCATTTATACTGATATTTATTTATGTATCTCTCAAAGGTTTGCCAAAAGAAAACCCAAAACGCCGCACTTAATTATCGCCGTTTTAAGCTAGCAGTTAGCAGCCGGAACTAGCTTAATCGGGCATTTACGGCTTTAAAATAGTAATAATCTGACTTTACAAATAATTGCTTTGCTTTAATCTGTAAGGGGGCTTTAAGTTTAACAGTTTAGTTTCGTCTGTGTTTAATTTAAATGTAAAAGAAGTAAAGCTAAAGGTACGAAGTGTGCTTCCGGTACAAAGTGGGCAATGACAGTTGCTTTTTCTGTGCCCTCCTGAGTCAGCACAGCCTTGATGTTTGTAGTGTCACAATTAGTTACTTTATAAGTTCATAATGGTATTGTGCAGCATGTTATGTTTCTTTTACAGGTTTACCACGCACATATTCACCACCATTTTATTTGTACAGAACAAACTTTATTTAAAAACTATGTTTACTGATTGTGTTCTGTTCTGATCTGTTTACAGAACCAAAACGCATTGAGGACTGAAGACTTGGGCTTTATTTCTATGAAATAAAGTAGAAACAGCAAAAAGTGCATTTTGCAGCTTTGATTCCAGTTTATTACTTAGAATTACCAGGTTTAATTTACACAAAATAAAGTAGAAATAACCACAGGTGTATTTGATTCCAGTTTATTAATTAGAAATGACTGAGTATGATTTTTGGTGTAATTTCCATGAAATAAAGTAGAAACAAGCAAAAGCGCATTTTGCAGCCCTGATTCCAGTTTATTACTTAGAAATTACCAGGTTTAATTTCCATGAAATAAAGTAGAAACAACCACAAGTGTATTTTGATTCCAGTTTATTAATTAGAAATGACTGAGTATGATTTTTGGTGTAATTTCCATGAAATAAAGTAGAAACAAGCTAAAGTGCATTTTGCAGCCCTGATTCCAGTTTATTATTAGAAATTACCAGGTTTAATTTCCTTGAAATAAAGTAGAAATAACCACAGGTGCATTTTGATTCCAGTTTATTACTTAGAAATTACCAAGTATTGATTCCAGGTTTAATTTCCATGAAATTAAGTAGAAACAAACAGAAATTACAGAATATCTCCATTGAGTCATCACTGATGATTGGCATAGCGGTATAATAACATGGCTATTACCAAATTATTATGCATAAACGCAATATTACACAACTGATAAGGAATCCTTTGTATTACCTATAAATAGTGTTGAAAGGATGTGTGTTATTTCAAGGTAATTAACAGGAAATGTTTTCTTGTTGCTTAAATGATGATGTAGAACATGGAAATTGAAAAAAATTACCATGAAATAGTTGGATATTTATTTGTAATAAGAATGTAAAACAAATTAATTACATGGAAACTACATTGTGATTACCTTCTTTTACATTCTTGTTACATTCTTATTACGTATTGTTATCATGATATTACCATGCTATTACCATGTTATTTACGAGCCGTAATGTAAAGTGCTACCGACGTTCTTTGGCCACATCCGTGTTGATGACCGCTACATTGTGAAAACTGCCCTGAGAAACCGGATGATGAATGCAATTCAAGTCCAGGCATGTTCAGGAGAGGTGAGAGGCACCACCAGTGTCACGTCAGACCATTCAAAACCGTTTAGATCAGTGTGGTCTGCGTGCTAGACAACCTGCACGGGTACCTGACACACCACAGCAAGGCATCAATGTCTTGCATGGGCCAGGGAGCGTTTACGCTGGATGAGGGACCAGTGGGCTCAGTGCTGTTCTTTGATGAAAGTCGAGTCACGCTGAGCAGAAATGATGGCCAAAACAATGTTGGAGACGCCAGGAAGAGCAATATGCATCAGCCACTGTTGTCACAGGAAAGCTTTTGGTGGTGGCGGCGTTACAGTGTGGACAGGGGTCTCCAGTTGGTACAGAATGCCCTACACTTTGTGAATGGTACAGTGACAAGCCATACTACCTGAATAACATCATTAATCCAGTGATTGTGCCCCTACATGAACAACACAGGCCTACTTCATCTTCATGGACGACAATGCTCCTGCTCATCGATTTCGCATCATCAGGGAACGACTGTTGGAGACTGGTGTACTCAAATGGAATGGCTGCACTTTCTCCAGACCTGAATCCCATTAAAAACCGTGGGATCAGCTGAGTTGCCGTGTAGAGGCTCGGAACTCTGCACCCCAGACCTCAGTGACCTGGGGGCCGTCCTTCAAGAAGAGTGGAATGCCATGCCTCAGCAGACAATAAGTTGCCTATTGAACAGTATGAGACGTTGTTGTCAAGCTGTAATTGATGCTCAAGGGCACATGACGAGATATTGAGACATGCGTTATTTACTTGGTTAATTAGTTTCGTGAGTGGGACCACGCCCCATCGCACTCCAACCACACCCCACGTCACCGGAAACCTTCATATCCCAGCTCATGCTTGCGTCTCAGTTTGACCACGCGCCTCATCTCAGTTCAACTCTGTGCTCTCATCATTTCACCTCATTTCATGTTATTCTATTGACGCCATCTTAACTCACATTTTCACCCACATCATTCCAATTCTCGCCTTTAACTCACGCTCCAGGCTCCACCTCATACAGATCAAGACTTCCGTATTCCGACTCATCCGAGGTGCCTTCTCATCTTCACCTTTCAGTTCATATCGCTGATGCAGATGCTGTTCCCGGCATTTCAGCGTTCCCTCTATTTCGTCCTGGTACTTCACCCATGCATCGTTCCAACAGGCCATCCATTGGCTCTTCAAATCTTTGGGGGTTCGAGCTGTCAACACTAGGACACGTCTGGTCGCAGATCTCAATCTTCACCCCCGAGATTCGAGTCTAGAAACCACTTCCTGCACTTCCCCTATTCTACCTCATCGTATCCAGCCAGACGTAGTCAATCTTCCTCGAGCATTTCATCAGATGACCTTGCCTATCCTCCGTAGTTCTGCATCGCTTCCCTATCAAGTAAATCTCAATCGTCACGTTCCGTCTTTGGCAGGAGTACGAGTCAATCGAGCTGCCTCCCACAGTCAGTCTACTTTGTCCATCGCGGTCTTCTGCATCTTGTCCTCCATGTCCTCGTTCATTTCCGCTCTCCTGGATCTCATCAGCACGCCCATTCAGCATCGCTATCCTCCGACCCTCTACGTTTACTTCCACCAGCCATTTCTCTCAAGATTACGCATTGTGTTGCTCCTCTACCTTATTCGTATTCGCTTCCAGGCGCAGTACTCGCTCCTCGCCTCTGCAGCCAGACGATAAGCCCTAGACCAGTCATTACCATTATAGCTCACCTCGACAACTTGAGATCATTCTTGACGGCCGTCGGTTCACCTTCCTTACACCTTGAGTACCTCAGTTCTGGCCTACTGCTTCTACAGTCAACATTAACTCACTGTCTACCTCGATAAGATATCCCGTGGCTCTTACCTCATTCCTACACTACTATTCGCTTCGTCATTCAATCGCCACTCAACTCTTACATTTTGGGGGTCTTGAATCGGCCGGGCAGATTGCTGAGACAGGACCCCCACACTGAGTCTCCTTGCCTGGTCATCGTCATCTGATTCCATGGAACTTCAACATTACATCTATTCAATAAACAACGTATAACTATCTCTGTTTTGGTGTGGTCCTTACTAATGAAGCGTTATTTACTTGGTTAATTAAGTTTCGTGAGTGGGACCACGCCCCATCGCACTCCAACCACACCCCCACGTCACCGGAAACTTCATATCCCAGCTCATGCTTGCGTCTCAGTTTGACCACGCGCCTCATCTCAGTTCAACTCTGTGCTCTCGACCACCCGCCTCCACTTTTTCACAACATTCCTTCTAGCACCCATTTAGGAAGGGGGTGGGGGGTCTTGAATCGCCGGGAGATTGCTGAGACAGGACCCCACACTGAGTCTCCTTGCCTGGTCATCGCTCATCTGATTCCATGGAACTTCAACATCTACATCTATTCAATAAACAACGTATAACTATCTCTGTTTTGGTGTGGTCCTTACTAATGAAGTAAATTTTTCGTTGTGGTGTAGCTACCATTGTTGTTACCTTTTGTTTCAATAAAAGTTTTGAAATGAGTAAATCACCAGTGCATCCTTCTGCTTAAATGTCTTACTTTCATGATATGATATTATTGTAGCATTAACTTGTTGCATTTTCCATAAATTTCACCTGAAAGCCAAATATCCCTAACTTTTTGTGAGTAGTGTATGTATAGCATATATATACACATATACACACATGTATACTACAAACCCACATACATACCCTGTACATATACATATACATATACATACGTACATATACATACATACACCATACATATACATACACACAAATATACATACATATATACATATACAGTATATACACATATACGTACACATATACATACATATATAATAGGAATACACATACACATATATAACTGTACATGCATACACATACGTGTATACATATACATGTCCCCGTATGGACTCCAACCTTCACATATACATTAAGGATGTAAATAGTTTGTTTACATAATTTTAATATTAGATTGTTTGCTTGATATTTCAGCCTTTATCATCTATAAATCCAATGTTTTTCAAAAGTGCCAGATTTTAATTTATTTTTCAATATCCTATTCTTCTATGTCTTTAATTAACCATCTTTTTTCAAAAATCTTATCCATGTTCCTTATTTAGTGAGTAATTTTTTCGTTCCTTTTTATTTCCTGTATTATATTAATACACTTTTTAACCTTGGCGGATTTGTTTTCTTCATTCTTTTGTCACAGTTTTTTAAAGCAGCTATTCTGAAAAATTTGAAATAAATAACTTTCATCTGGTGTTATTTTATGTTTTCTAATTTTAATCCAGTCTCTTTCCAAAATTTTTTCAAAATGTTGATAATTGTTGCAATAATCCTTGTATTATTTTACATGTAAAAAAAATATGAACATAGTTGGCATTCATTTTATCTCCATTTCTTTCCATTTCTCCCATTTTTCCAACATTGAGAATCGTTTTTATACTTTTTCATGCATTCAGGGGTTAAAAATATTGCATATTCATTTTCCAAGTAAATTCTCTCCAAAATAAGGAATTGGTAGTTTTATGAATTCCCATACTAATCTCTTCCCACTCCTTTTCTGTTATTTTGCATAAGCAACTCCTCTTCCCATTTCTGTTTCACATTTACTGTATTTTTCTTTCCTTTGACTTAATAAAATTTCGTATAATTTACTTAGAATGTTTTTTGATTCTATATTTGATATTTTTGCAATAAATCTTATCAAAGGGTGTACTGACTTATATTTTTCAATTTGCTTTTTAAATAGCTTGGAAATCGGATCTCCTGATATTTCTTTCAAATATACAAGTTCCTCTTTTTTTATTTTCAGGTCTTTTTGAATTTTTCGCCATAATCCTAACAGTGTTTATATATACAAAAATGTGTATTTATTTCTTCATTAAGTCTTTATTTTGAGTTTGAAAGTGAAGAGATTTGATCGAACCAACCCTATTTATTCCATTTCTTTCCATATGGGAGTATCAATATTGTTATCCAAGTTATTATTGTCTTAATCTGGGCAGCTTGAAATAGTATGTTTAAGTCTGGTAGTGCTATCCTCCTCCTGATTTTGCCAATTTTAGATTTTTTTTTCACACATGGTTTTTTCTCATCCCAAATAAATGTTCTAAACAAATTATCCATTCTTTAAAATACCTGGGTGGTATATAGCTTGGTAAATTTTGAAATAAAAACAAGAATTGAGGTAGAATTGTCATTTTGATGGTTCTTATTTTTTTGTATATTGATAAATTTAATATTTTCCACTATTAAATTCTGCCTGATCTTTTCTGTTAATTTATTATAATTTGTATCAAATAATTTACCCAGGCATTTTGGAATCCATACCCCAGGTATTTTAACTGTTCACATCCCATTTAAAGTTATAATGACTCTTAACTTCATTGTTCAATTCTCCAATCATCATAGCTTCAGTTTTGTGTGCATTTAGCTTATATCCAGAATAATTACTATATTTTTCTATTTCTTTCATCAAGTTTTCCAAAGATTTTTCAACATTTGTCATTGTTATCATCACATCATCAGCGTAAAGAGCTAATTTATGCTCACGGCCTCCATTATATTCCCTTATACTTTCAGTTTGCCGAATGCTTTCTGCCAAAAGTTCCATACACAGAGCGAAGACCAAAGGAGACAAACAATCTCTCTGCTTCACTCCACGTTTCAAATAAAATTGTCTGATAGAGTGCGTTTACTTTCACAACAGCTTTTGGTTTTCTGTACATTATCTTTAAAATGTCAATCATTTTTTTATGAAAAAAAATAAATTGTCATGACAACCTATCAAAGGCTTTTTCAGCGTCAAGCATTAACTAAGAGTGTGTTTTGTAAATCTACCTGCCCAGTCAATTAAATTCAGAACTCTCCTGACATTGTCTGATAGAAGCCTTCCATGCACAAAACCTCTATCTTATATTTGGTACTATAATGCAAGTCTATTAGCCAAATGGCTGTAAATAATTTTTGATCTACAGTACATTTAATAAAGACACTGGTCGATATGAACTGCACTTAGTGGAGTCTTTACCCTCTTTTGGAGAACACTTATAACTGAATCATTCCATGAGGAAGGCCAGACAGCTTTGTCATTATCTAATTAAACAACCTGCAGAGAATTGTGCCAACACTCTTTAAAGGTTTTATAAAATTCATTTGTATATCCATCGCTTCCTGGATCTTATTAGCCTAGCTGTTTTGTATCACGTGCAAATTTGTGAACAGTTACTGGTTTTATCAATTTTATTTTCTGTTCTCATGAGACTGTTTTAAATTTAGTGATTTCAGATATGTTTTAGTTTCATTATAATTACTTGCAGCCTATTCATATAATTTTTTATATACTGCTGAAAGCATTTAACAATGTCGTTTTTTTCACTATAATAATTGGAATTATCACCTTCAATTTTTGAAATAGTTGACTTTGCTTATTTAATTGAAAGCTAATAATTTTAATGCCTTGGGACTATTGTCATAATACTGCTGCTTCGCAAGTGCAAGAGATTTTTCTATTTATTTGTTAGTATAGTATCTAAATGTTTTTCTTTAAGTTCTTGTCCTACTTGATCATTCCCTGTCTCTTCATGTTTTTTTGCAGTTGTTCTATCTCTTTCAATTGAGATTATTTCTTGCATGCACTTATTTTTTTCCAGGAAGCGTAGGATATTATTTTTCCTCGCATTGTGACTTTTGCTGCCTCCCACAATATAACCGGTGTCATTTCATCTTTGTCATTTTCTTGTATAAACATTTCTATAGTTTGTTTAATTTTATTCTTAAATTGCTCTTCTTGGAGAAGTGAATTATTCGTCTCCATAGTGTCCTTCCTTTTCCCCTCCTAAGTTAAAGTTAAAGTAATCGGTGCATGGTCTCCCAAAGTTATTGATCTTATCTCACATTTCTTTATTTTTGTGATATCCTCTTTAAACATTAAAATAATCCAATCTTGAGTTACACTTTATGTTGGCAGTCTGAGTAAAATGTTTATTTCTTTTCATGAGGATTGAAGATTT